>OY744537.1:60694361-60751861 GCA_963556195.1 Sepiola atlantica | reverse complement strand
TGCTTTCGCGCCGGACATCTACAAACAGCAAAGACGACGTTTTACCATATTTTATTTTTATCTAATCTTAATTATTTATAACTTGAAAATTGAAAATTATAGAAATTAAAAAAGAAGAATAAAAAAGGTAATATGAGGTTGTAGCAGTCACCAATAGGGACTACTTTTGAATGCGTAATCACTGTCCCTGTGAGCTGGCTTGTCCAATCAAATAACAGGGCGCAGTAATATCGTTAGTTCCCTAAGGGACTACTTATGTTCCCTTAGGGTTCGAGGAAAAAGATCAGACGACCTCCTGGCACCAGCTTAGACACATCGCAGAGAGCACCAGCGAGGAACGAGGAAACGCTCTCTCTCCCGCCACCGTCGCCCACTCGACGACTACTACCAGGCAGCCCTAAGAACTCTTATATTCTTCCTCTTCCTCAGACGGACACTGTCCCACTCTCTTCTACCTATACCAAACGGTATAGGTAACCGTGAGTTAATAAAACCCCTTTTTGTTATAGTTACAGAAATACTTTTCGTTGTTCCGTTTCTTTACGAGAAGATAAAAGGATAACTCCTTTCATCCACTCATCATCTACCTTACAAGGTTCAGAGCTGAGAACTGGAGTATGCATGGGTTGTCATTAGTGGAATGCAGAGGTCTGGTGATGCCTGGGGCCAACTTTTTAATTGTATGCTCCGAAGGCTCAAGTATACCTCCCCTCCTCGACACACCACTAGTCTTCATTCATTCCCGGGCAACGCCATCCAGTGTAGAATAAATACATAAGACTAAAAACAAGAACGACAAAAAACAATAAAACAAAAAACAACAAAAACAACAACAAACACTACTTGCTTTAATTAATCGTAAAATTTCTACTGATTCTGTGAGTTTGAATTTGACCGATTCACCTTTAACCTTTGTCAGGGTTCAAGACTGTTGTCTTTAGCTGCTGCAGACGTAATTCGTTCTACCAAGGTTATGTGTCGGGTGGGGCCTATTAATGTTACAAGCTTGGGCGCCAGATTCCCGTCTGTTGGCTTTCTGCCAATTAAACAGGGCTGCTAGAGCGAAATGTCTAAAAGAAGCGAAGTAGTGGCCAAAGAAATCCATTCTCAGATAAGAATATTCACTTTTGGTGCACGGACACCGCGTTTTTACACAGGGTCGTTGAACGAAGTTTCTTAATCAAATTAAAAGAGAGAAACTCTTTCCTAATATGTTAATTATTTGCTTTTATAGTTTACTATGAAACACGACAAGAAGTTATATTTTATGCAAAATGTGAAAAGATGTGACACAGAACATTGTCATAAAATAAATAAACGAACGGAAAAGTTTTATTTTAAATTCACAGAAAATGGGGCCTTCATTTTGTAACTTTTACAGCTACAAAATGACATTGACGCGGCAGTGTTGTTCCGGTAAAACAAATACAAAAATATACAAATTTTAGAGAAAAAAGTAATTTGAAACAAACTGTACCTACCCAGCGTTACCCGGGCGACATTTACTTTAATTTTTGTCTCGTTTTTTACAAAAATAATAATTTCATCTGTAAGTTACGTAGACGTAATACACACACACACACACACACACACACACACACACACACACACACACACACACACACACACACACACACACACACACACACACACACACACACACACACATGAAATTGTCTCATAATTTTATTAATATAGAAGAAAGTAGAAGATAGGTGAATTACTTTTTTTTTAAAAGATAGGATTAAAAACTTTTTTGTTTAAGCTATAGCATTTTTGATTTCGATAATTTTCAATTAATAGTTTAAAAAATGAATGTGTAAGTTACGTATACACGCGAAAAAAACACACACACACGCATGCGTTAAGTTGTCTCATAATTTTATTAACATGGAAGATAAATAGACGGAAAGATTGATAAGAAAAAATAAATATATAAAAAAATAAGATTAAAAAAACGTTTCATATTAGTTTAAGCTATTGTTATTTTGATTTCGATAACTATTCGATTAATATTAAATGACAAAATATTAATGTGTAAGTTACGTAGATGCGATAAAAACAAACATATACATACGGGAAGGCGTCACATACTTTAATTAATATAGAATAAATCTCGAATGATATACTTTTAAAAGTATGTGTGCGTTAGTGTGAAACTACTGACCTGTTAACATCCTGTGCACATAACTTGTAAAGTTGGTGAGGTTGTTTGAATAACCCTGTTGACATATTGACAATGTGTATACATTAATATGTATGTGTGAGTTTTTAAAAGTTGTTGTTGACTGCTGGATAGGGATAATATCAGAAGGAGCCATTTCCGCCCAGCGTGTTTTTCGCGCTAATATTTTTTTGTATTGTTAGTTCCTGAAATAAATTTGATCAATTCACACGTGTATTTTACATGTCCTTCATTTGATATAATTCCCCTTTAACTTCTCGCTTTCAATTATTCTACAATGAACGAAGCAGCGGGTTATTTAGCTAACCCCAACTCAACAAACCCGCTGATCCTCTCATTGTTGATTGATGTGGAAGGAAATGAAATGCGAGCTTTAAATCGAATGAAGGAAAAATATAAAACACGTGTGAAGCTTTCAGATGTATTTGTTGGACTAACGGAAAAAACATAAACTTTGGGACATACAATCAAGGAGTTCCCACCCGGGCATCACCAGGGCATCATCAGACATCTGTACGCAATATTTGTTCCGCTTGCGTTGTTGCGCGAGATGCAAACGAAACAGGTAACCATCTTTCGTTGTATTTCTGCTAGAGTATGGCTCCTAGCCCATGCTTACTAGCATCTGTAGTTATTTTTACTGGTAGATCAGGATCATAGAATTGTAGTATTGGTTTTCTGGTAATAATTTCTTTTATCTTTTTTATTGCTTCAATTTGTGGTTTGTCGAATGACCATAACGTATCATTCTGCAGAAGCTGTCGTAATGGTGCTGTAACTTCGGAGTAGTTTGGTAAGAATTTACATATGTAATTTGTCATGCCTAGGAATCTTTGTAGTTCTTTTTTGCCTGTAGGTAGTGGCATGTGAATGATCGCTTCCACTTTGGTTGGATGTTGTTTTATCCCTTCGCTGGTTAATAAATGTCCAAGGTAGGTTATTTGTAATGCATTGAAGATACACTTTGATTTATTTAATTTTAATCCGTGTTTTCGGATTCGTTCGAAAACTTGTTGTAGTCTATTTGTGTGTTCTTCTAAAGTGCTGGACCAGATTATAATATCATCCTGCGAATTTCTTACTCCTTCTATGCCTTCTATTATTTTGCGATTTTTTTTTGGGAAACTTCACTGGCGCTGTGAATTCCATAAGGTAATCGAGTGAACTGATATTATCCAAAAGGTGTTAAATGTTAGTAGATGGGAGCTTTCCTCGTCAACTGAAATTTACCAGTATCCATTAGATGCATTGAGTTTCGAAACATATTTTGGATTATGCATCTGTGCAAAGATACCATCCGCTGTAGGGATCTTGAAGTGTTGCCTTTTTATGGCTGTGTTTAGATTTTTAGGGTCTAAACAGAGTCGGAGTTTTCCTTTCGCTTTTTCAACGATTACTAGTGAATTCACCCAGTCTGTCGGTTCATTAACGGGTTGATACCTAATTCTGTCATATTTTTAATTCTTTTTTTTAGTCTTTCTTGTATAGAAAAATGGACCGATCTTGATGGATGAACTACAGGAGTTATATTTCGATTCACTGTGATGTGATGTGTAATTGGCAACATACCGATTTCTCTGAAACATTCATCGTATTTTTTCGTTATGTCGTTTGCGTCCGACGAATTTATTTTTTAAAATTCTGTGAATTAGGTTTAGATCTTGAGCAGCGTCCAATTTGGTTTTAGCAACAATGAATTTTACTTGCTTCGTTACTCCCTTGTGTTTAACACTTGCCGTGCATTTCCCTAGCACTTTTATCGTTGTGTTGTTGTATGCTAACAATCGAGTCGCTGGTTTTTTGTAGTTGGGGTTTTGGTCTAATAGTTTTATATACTCGGAATTGCAATACTGTCACGTCGGCTCCAGTATCAATTTTGAATATTATGTTCGAGTTATTTACTTTTAATTCGACTGTCCAAATGTCTTTCGGAGTCTCGAACTTTTCAATTTTGTACAAACGGGATTTATTTGAAGTGATCATTTTGAGTTCGTGTGCGTTGTCGTCTGATTCATCGTCGGAATATGTATCTACTTTACGCACAAATTGTCTTTATTTACACATTTTTGCATAGTGTCCTTTTTTCTTCCATTTTTCACATATCTTGTGAAATGCTGGGCACTTATTTTTCTGATGATTGTACCACACTAGTGACAGTTGGTGACGTAGTGTTGAGTTGGCGCTTGAAATTTCGCCGGCTTTCTATCACTTGCTCGTTTTTTCGTCTCGATTGCGTATAGCTTTTTGTATAATTTTTGCGCCATTACTGTCGTGGTGACGATGTACTGCTGAGATTTCGTTATCTCTTGTTTCGGATGTGGCATTCAGCATCCTTGATTGGCGTCTTGTTTGTTCTACGCTCTGACCTGCCTGAATTGTTTTTTGTAGGTCTAAATTAGGTTCTCTCAATAATCTTTCGCGTATGTCTCTGATTCCACATATTAGAATATCTTTGGGGAGACTGTCTGTGAGGTCGCCGATTCGCACTATTGTGCCTTTTGGCGCAATTCTATCACGTACTCGTCGAATTTTTGATGATCCGCTTGTACACACGTGCAGAATTTGTGTCTCAGGAAAGTTATATTTTTTCTAGGTTCACAAAATGCATCGAATTAAGACACCTAACGAAAACTGAATTTCCTCCCTTGAACTCTTAAGTTATCGCCCTTGGAAAAGGTCGTCTGCCCGGAGAGAAAAAAAAAACAAAGACCACGACGCCAGACTGTGTATATGTCAATCGCGTCCAGCGGCCAATTAACTCATTAATTCATTCTGTGTTCAGTTTTAATAAATCTGTTAAACGTTTCTCTTGATAGTTCATCCATTTATTTACAAGTTATTATTTATAATTAACCTAAATTACGAGGTTATAAAAATTACTGTTTGAAGGTTCATTTCTACTTCGAGTGCATCGAAATCCATAGTAGAATGAATGTCGCGGCCTTTTGAACCGATACAAGTTAAAAACATTGAGGTTTTTACTTTGTCTGGCTTCATGTCGCTATCAAAAAGAGGTTGAATTCTTTTTTCCATTTTTTCCATGCTGCAGCTAAATTTTCTTGATTAAAATCCAATTATTTAGGATGTGGTAAATTTTCCATTTCGTTTTTTTTTCCGAAGTGTGATTTCAAATTCTATTTTCTTTTCTTATTAGAGGATAGGTTCTTTTAGTCTTCTGACACCATGTTGCTTGTTATATATATATATATATATATATATATATATATATATATATATATATATATATATATATATATATATATATATATATATAAGTATGTATATAAAAAAATAAAATGAAAAAAAGTTTATATTGTGTTATAACTTTTTATTATTTATTTTTCTATTTATTTATTTTGTGACGTGTAGGAATATAAGTTGTTCTGTAAAGAAAAATAGTTTTTTCTTGATGGTATGGAGAACAAAATTTTCGACTGATCCTTCAGTCTTCATCGGTGTTTGGGGTTTGCGTGTGTACGGTGGGAGGTTTTCCCAGGCAATGAGGGGGAAAGAGTAGAAAAATCATAAATTAAAAATTAAATATGTGTATAAATGAGCACACGCACATACGCGTCCACACACACGTAATAGGGACGTGTACATGTACATTGATACACACACACACACACACACACATACACCGACACGTGCCTATGCGCGTAAGCATACATACATATATACATACACCCATTCACAAATACCTTTTTTATTTCTCCTTTTCTTTCTCTCTTACTGCTCGATACATACACACACACACACACACACACACATACACACACACACACCCACACACATACAAACACACACACACACACACACCATGCGATCAATCATACACATCTCTTAGCGTTGTAGTTGACTTAATTGTTTTAAAATTACTACTACTGCGTTTAATTTTAACCGTTTAATGAATAGTTGTTTTTCCCTTTCGCTCTTTCTCTCTTCGTCTGGGCTGCGTGCCTTTTTTCTTTCTCTCTTTCTTTGTCTCTTACTGCTCGATACACACACACACACACACACACTCATACAAATACACACACACACGTACGTGCCTGTGCTGGCCAGCATACACATGTTTTAGCGTTGTAGTCGACTTATTTGTTTGAAATTACTGTTACTGCGTTCAATTTAACTGTTAATTGAATTAATTACTCGCTCTTTTCTTTCTTTCTTTCTTTCTTCGTATCAGCGGTCATTTATTTTTAAAAATTTAATTCTCTAAAAAAAAACGTTTATTTAACTTTCTATTTATTAAGATTAGCGTCTAATAATAATAAATATATATATATATATATATATATATATAAAACAAATATATCTGAAAATTCAAATAAATAAATATAATACTAATGAAGATAATAAAATAAATAATATAAATAATATAAATAAATAAGTCAGTAGATAAATGATCAATATTTAAATATATAAATAAATAAATAAATAAATAAATGACTATAATAAATATTAGATAATAAAACCTACATACATACAACGAAATAAATAGATGTAATAAAAACTGTTAAAAGTTAAGAGTTAAGATCCCACCGTGACACACGCAAGACTTCGCCCGTAGGAAAATGGCATAGGTTAGTTACCCTGTTTGTAGAAAGTGTATTTGTTGAGTAGTCCCAGGTCCAAATTAAGTCCAGCGTTGTGTGTGTTGAGTTTGAGGATGAGTTTGGTTTCATATTTTCGTCTGTGTTGTTGTGATCTGAATTTGGAGGCTATGAGGATGCATTTCATGTCATCTGTGGAATGGCCTGGTAGATTGAAGTGCTCGGCCACTGGGAATCGTGTGGATTTGTCTCTAATGGTTTGTTTATGGTTATTGAAGCGTTTGCGGAACTCCAGGCTTGTTTCCCCGACATAGTTACCTTTCGTGCATCTAGTACAGTATAATAAGTAAACTACGTCGGGGCTGTCGCAGATAAGAGGGGGGGGATTAAGTTGGATGTTGGTGCCTGGAGGTGTGAATGTGTGGTTGGTGTTGATGCATTGACATATTTGGCATCTGGGTTTGTTACATGTTTTGTTTCCCTGTGGTGCGGGAATGTTGCGTGTTTTGGTCGATGTCAGCAAAGAGTGTAGGTTTGGAAGCTGTCGTCTGGCGCAGATGGGTGGTTTGTTGTATATAGTGCTGATGTTGGGGTCGTGTTGTAATTGTTTAAATATGTTTTTGAGAGGGTCTTGTAGTTTGTTGGTGTTAGGGTTGAAGTCAAATACCATTGGTATTTGTGAGGATAGAGTTTTGTTTTTGTTGTTTGTTAGAAGAGTTAGTCTGCTTTTTGTTGATGCTTTCTTTATTGATTGTTTAATTATTTTGAAGGGGTAGTGTCTGTGGAGGAAGTGGTTGGCTATGATGCCTACCTGTGTGTTATATTCAGTGGAATCCGAGCAGATTCTTTTGATGCGTAGGCATTGACTGTAAATAATTGATTTTTTTGTGGTGATCGGGTGGCAGCTCTTAAAGTTATATATATATAACAAGCAAGAACGGAAAGGAATAGTATTGAAAGATCGAGAACGAGAGAGGAAGATGTAAAGACGTGCTATAAGACAAGAGATTTTTATTAGACTGAAGTTTACACAAACAGGAGAGTTTCAACTGTCTCTGTAACAAGGGAAATAACTGGGCGACGCTAATTGTCCCGTGCATGATGACGATGATGATGATGATGATGATGATGATGATGATGATGATGATGATGATGTCAATAGCGGACAGGCTCGTTTCGCTCAACAGACTCCCCCACACACAAACAGGCCAGTTTCCACTTCAAAGTTGTATGTGGCCCTTTTTCGATTATTTGACATAAATATCTATTTAATAATAATTATTAAAGAAAACGTTATAATTAAATAATTTTGGACGTAAAATTATTTTAATCGCTAGAATTGCTAAACTGCATTAGTGGGATAGTTTTTAGGGTGTAAACTATGACGGTGTGATTTTAAAGATTTACTGTAAATGTATTTAAATAAATGGTATTCCAGTCTTCGTAAATATTTTGAATGCTCACATGTAACCGTCTAGATATTATTATAGCATTTCCGTTTTGTGTTTTATTTTTTGTTGTTGGATGAGGGGAACTTGTTTTTCATACACTGAAATGAAGTGCGGAAAATATTTCTATTTTTTGTATATTCTGTTAACCATACTACACAGTAATGTCACTACCCCACCAATAAGTCCGGAGGTGTTGCCATTCGGACTTATGGTTAGTAGTAAGTGATTATTCAACTGTTATTAATGCATGCAACACCAATAGCAACTCATGGGTCTGCAATTTAGAAAGTTTTACTGTCTTCGAAGGATGTTACATCTAAATAAAAATAAGCTATGAAACACTTTCAGAAGTGTAAAAGTATGCAGGTCAGTAGAAAAGTAAATTTTCTAGCACTTATTTGTTTTAACATAAAAATAGAAGTAGAAACACAGGAAATGCCGATGACAGTTTTGTCGATTAAGGAAAATTTGAAAAATAATGCCAAAATCTACTTCACTCTGAATAATTTACATGACTGAAATAGGATTTAACAAAAAGAATTGCTAAACTGCAGTAGTGTAAAATTTTTATTTGGAGTAAACTATGAGTAAATCTTTAAAATCACACGATTTTAAAGATTTACTGTAAATGTATGTAAATAATGGATCCGTTGAAGCGAAATTGTAGTTGTTCCTTTTAAACCTGTAATTTATTTAAAGAGATTTTATCAACTTCATTTTATCGGATAAAAATATAAAGGTTTCAAAATCACTTTCGAATTTCACACGACCACCGTGGAAAACATTTTTTAATGTTGGAAAATATTATAGAAAAGTTCTGAATATTTCGGGAAAATCAAGAAAAAAGGCAAGGTGAAAATAAAATTCATCATCCCGAAACAGTAACAACAAGAATTTGCATAATTAACTAAAATTTAAGACTTAATTCAAGTTGAAATAAGTTAACAGCGATGTATTTTTTTCTGGTCCTTTCTCTCATAACATGCGATATTCGCAGGTTTTTGAAGCAAAGTTTCGCGTTTGTAGAGTTTCGATACGATAGTAGTATTGATGAAGTCGGTTCTCAAGTTCAGAAGATTTATGGCCTTTTAATACAGAGAACATTCGATCGGTAACATCCGCTCCACGACACTCTCTCAGTCTGCCTCGAATCTTGGTCTTACGAAGAGAGATCTGGACGAGTATGTCATCTGGCCCGTCTGCCATAACGCGTAAAGAACAATTGTGGAAATTTCTAGATGTTTTTCTAGATGCCTCAACTTCCAATTCTAGACCCATTCGAACTCGCAAGAAGGTGAGTGAACGGGATGATGATTATTTGTGGTATTGATGTGTACATGAGACATGTATAAACATTGTACATTTTTTTTCTTTGTCGGGAGAGTGTGGAAATTTCTAGATGTTTTTCTAAGTAAGTCAACGGTTACTTCCCTTTGTTGAAGGGTCAGGGGGCCCTACGTGCAGGTTGAAGGTCATATGGATATTGCGTGGGTGTTATGCCGGGAAGGCCATGGTGTGTCACGTGATTTCTATTTTTAGCAATGATGCATTGTTGTGTCTGGAGATATCGGCGCGAAATTTAGTTAGAACAGATTTGAACGTTGGGAAATCAAGACCTGCGAACTGTTTCTCCGTCCACATGGGGGACGTTAAATTTGAGAAGAATTTCTACTTGAAGAAATTTAAGAGATATGATATCTCTTGGCAGAGTTGCCTGTTGTGTATGAAATATTTTCCCCTCGGTCGAGAATGTTATCCTTGGGAGGAAGTTTCAAGTCAGAGACTTGGAATGAAGAAGTTGAACGAGATAGCTACGGGAACGAAGTTGCCTATGTTGAAGAGCTTAGCTCCCGAGAATTGAAATACTTTGCTGTCGAGAAGATTCTAATCAGAGATTAAGAATCATAGAGATTGATCGTCTTTGCAACACAGATCGATTTGAGATATACAATTGTGCCAGTTGGATCCGTACATTCGCGCGTGATTGCCATTGAGGACAAACGAGGAAAATAGCGAGTATTATGTTTAGTTGAAAATCGTATTGTTCTTGTGACGTGTATATTACGTTGGACTTGCTAAAAGAAAGTTATTGAAGAAAAAGAAGAAAAAAAAAGAACTTTCTGATGGACGTTTGATAAAATAAAAATAGAGTTGTTTTTATCGTGGAAATTATGTTCAGCCTTCAGCACGGTTTGTTAATTTTATTTCTTTTGATTGTAACTTTGGTGTAAAGAAAAAAAGAGACTTTTGATTGATTTGTAAGAATACGGACTTTATAGTAAGTTCATGTTTTAAAAGGATTTACTCCTTATCTTGATTGTGTCAATTCTTGTTGTATCTAACTTTAATGTTCAGAAGTACTGATGTGTATTTTTTTGATTTTTAGTTTTTTGTATGTTATCCAGGAATAATTTATTTATTCCAGCTTTGGAAAAAAAAGCAGTCCAGGCTACCTTTTTTTGTAAATAAAACTTTATTTTAACTTTTACGAACATCTTGTATTATTCCATTCCTTATCTCTTGTTATAATTTTTTTTTATGATAATTGTCCTAGATAACATAACCTTCGTTTAGAGCAGTTTTTCGTTAACGCCACGAAAATTTCGACATTCTGCTTTTTTATGTTCCATTTTTCGTCTGGGTGGACGAACTTCAGAACGATATACTGGAATAATTAATTTTCTTTCTATTAAAAACATTCTGTTTTTTTATCCTAGATTCGTTTGGGTGTGCTGGGAATAATGTCTATTTCTTTCTATTAAAAGCATTCTGCTTCTTGTTTCATATTTCGCGTGTTGGAAAAAATACTCGAAAGTGTGCTACTAGTTTGGATTTGGATTAATTTTCTTCTATTGCTGTTTTTTGGTATCGAGTCAATGAAGGAACTTACTTCAAGTGATAATCTCCTTTCTGCCTTTGGCGCCTAGTTGCGTGTATCAGACGTGGTGCACGGGATTCGGCGGCCTATCATTACAATTAAAACGTAGTCAAATACGAGATGTTCAGGTTTTAATACTGTTTTAAGCTGACTGCTTTTTTTTCTTTTTCTTTTTATGTATTTTATGTGAAAATTGCATTTTCGAAAGTCTGATCGCCATTTTTGTTCGCCACGTGGAGTCATTTTTGTAAATTTCCCGCGTATTCTAAGTCGCCATTTTTGTGAACTGTTGAATGTTGGATATTGAATGATTTTTGTGTAATTATTTTTCCCTTGAAAATTTTGCTTTGACTGACAAGTGGAATTGTTAGAATTACATTTGAACGACTTTGGTTAACTATGGTACAGCCTTTTCCCATTTTTTTTGTAGGAATCTTACTTAGATAATTTTACGTTGTCATTTTCCCGCCATTGAGAAGACGTTTGGCGCCTATTTTAGGTTAGCCCACACCTGATCGCCATATTGTATTTTGTTCATAATGGCGTCTACCCCCACTGTTAATCTCCTTGTAGAAAGGCGAGATATTGTAAAAATCAAAATTGATACTATTATTGATGTTCTTGGGGGTGGCGAGGGGGAGAACCGGGAATTTGTTTCTTCCCAGAAGGTTAGGGTTAAGGAACTCTTTGCGTCCATTGATTCGCTCAATGAGCAGATCACAAGTGCCTATATTGAGAGTGAGTCTCGCGAAGAGATGTCTGAGAACTGCCGGAGCGAAACGTTATATCGTATCCATGTGGATCGACGTTTCAGCGAATTGGAGAGCATGTGGAAGAATATAATAGAGAAGGGGAGAAGTCTAAAGCGTCCCTTTGTAGTGTGACACCAAAACTTGTCTGTCCTGTTTTCGACCCCATGAGTTTGGAACGCGACAGATTGGCGTATCTCAACTTCTCGAAGGAGTTCGAAAATTGCGTGTCAAATATACCCAGTGAGTCCACGAGGTTGATTATTCTGAAAAATCACCTCAGGGGCTATGCCCACCGAATAGTGGGACATCTTTCCATTTCGGATGCCAACTTTGAGGCAGCGATGGAGATCCTAGATAGAGAATTTTTAGATAAAAAGTTTATTGTAAACTCTATTTTTAAGGATCTCCATAGTGCTAAGCCTCTTGGGGATTCAGATACTAACTCGGTGAAGAGCTTTCTAACTAAGGTGAAAGCTCAAATATACGAGCTGAAAAACTCCTTTGGTATGGATTTTCTGGAGGAAGAGGCCCCTGGCAATCGGTTGCTAAGTAGCATTATTTTTGAAAAACTTCCTCTTTCTGTGAGACGGGAACTGATTCATACCGTCAATTGTAATTACCCATCTCTGGGAGATATCTTAGATAATTATTCTGAGGTGTTGCGCATGTTAGACATCGTCAAACCCAGGATGGTTAAAACTGTAAAGCCCGTCGCCAAACCGCGTTCGTCTGGTTCCTTTAGATTCAGGCCCGCTAGTGCTGTTAAGAAGCCCTCCACTTTGGAGAACTTTTTTGTAAAAACTAAACCCAGTCGACATAAGTGCTTCCTTTGCAGTAGTGACTGCCATATTGCGTACTATTGCAGGAAGTATCCCTCTCTAAGGGATCGGTTACAACGCGTGCCAATTGGCTAAGTTGTGCACCCGTTGTACTAGCCCGTTCCATGACGCCGAGGCGTGCCCCGGTAAAAGTGGTCGTCTCCGCCCCTGTTGGAAATGTGAGAGTTGCGAACATGCAGGTGCGTTATGCCCTGACTTTGACAAGTCTCGGCTGGATACTAACCCCTGTCTCCAGGTGGGAGAAGTGAATCTTCTCCTGCCTATAATTAAAATTGACGTGGTCAATAATGGTGTTGTAAAATCTTTCAATTGTCTGTTGGATTCAGGAAGCCAGCGCTCCTATTTGTCTGATGTGGTTCTGGACCTATTGAATTGCCGTTCTATGCCTGTAAAGAGAAGGGACTTCTTTATTAAAACTTTTCTCGGAACGGCCAGAAGGAGCCTAAAAGAACTCGAGTTGCGGGTCAAAGTGCCGAACTCTGAGTGTGTTATACCCTTTTTGGTGGACGAAGGCTTGGACCTTCAGTTTCACGTCAGGGGTCTGTCTACTGCTATTGAAGGTATTATTGCGGGTGGGGGGAAATTGGCTGCCGACTTTTCAAATGTTGAAAATGATTGTATTACTGTACATGGTTTGGTAGGTGTTGACCTACTGATGTATTTGGGACCCATGAAGTTGTCTCCCTTCATGAATGGGTCTGTTTTTGAGTTTCCTCAAGGAATTGTGCCTTTTGGAGATATGTCCAATTTTGTGAGTCCTGTTATGAAGAAAACGGATGCCTCCGTTGTTGGCGCGAATTACAGCCAAGTTGTGTCCGAACACTCACGGTGTCTTATGACACATGTTTATTTTGTGCTTGAGCCGAAGTCTCAATACTTCGACCCTTTCGATAGTTTTGTTGATTCTTCTGTGGAAAGAGCCGTGGACAAGCTCTTTAGTTTGGAAACACTAGGAGTTACTGAGAACTCTGTAAGTGATTATGACAAGAATAAAATTGATGCCTTTCGCAATTCGATCTCGTACCGAGACAGTTGCTACTATGTTAGTTTGCCATGGGACGAGGGAAAGTTGCCTTCTGTTCCTTCCAACCATTAAGTGTCGTTGAACGTGCTTGATAAGGTTGTCACTCGTTTGACGAGGCAGGGTCTATATGAGGACTACTGCAAGGTTTTCTTAGAGCAGGAAAGGGAGGACATTATTGAGAGAGTGGAAGTGAATCCAGAGGATTTCACTCATTATACTTGGATTCCTCACCGTCCGGTTATTAAGGCTAATGGTCAGAGTACCACAAAGATAAGGCCGGTGTTCAACTGTTCGTTGCGAACAGGTGGACATCCCTCTCTAAATGATTGTGTCTATCCGGGAATTAACCTTTTCACGGATATGCTAGAATTATTGTTGAAGTTTCGTATGGACCGTTATGTCCTGTTGGCTGACGTCCGTAAGGCCTTTCTCATGATTCGGTTGGAAACCGAAAGAGATAAGAATCGGTTTTGCTTTTTTGTGAAATTGAATGATAAACTGGTATGTTATCGTTACAAAACATTGATTTTTGGGTTTGTGGCCAGCCCATTTATTCTCAACTTCGTCATTAGACATCATGTTGAAAAATACCCTCATAGTTTATGTAGGGATATGCTTATGGAAAATTTTTATGTGGATAATCTTATAAAAACTCACAATTCACAGAAAACTTTGTTGGACCTATACCTGAATGCAATAAGTATCATGCAGGACGGTAATTTTTCATTAAGGTCCTGTAATTCCAATAGTGATGTTTTGACCACTCGAATGAAAGCTGACAAAAGTTTTGTCACCCATGATTCTCCTCTGGAGAGGGTGTTGGGTTATGAGTATGATCCTGTGCAGGATAATTTGCATGTGGCGGTCGGTTCTTTGGATGTGCCGGCTGATACAAAAAGGGGCATCCTATCGCAGAACTCTTCCATATTCGACCCTTTGGGGCTTGTTTTGCCTGTGACTATCAAGGGAAGGGTAATACTCAGTGAGATATGGAAAACTC
Source organism: Sepiola atlantica (assembly GCA_963556195.1). Lineage (NCBI taxonomy): Eukaryota > Metazoa > Mollusca > Cephalopoda > Sepiida > Sepiolidae > Sepiola > Sepiola atlantica. The sequence continues at coordinate 60,737,176 of OY744537.1, read as the reverse complement.
AGGTGTCATGGGATCAGAAGATACCGAAGAGTTTGCAGCTCACTTGGAACAAGTTGTTTCCTGAGTTGAGTAATCTGCATAGTGTGAGGATCCCCAGATGTGCTGTTGATTCCTCTGCGCCTGCCACGTTAATAATTTTTTGTGATGCTTCACAACAAGCCTTTGGCTTTGCGGCTTACATTTTCCAGTATGGGGCTGCTAAATTAATATTTTCCAAGGCTAAGGTGGCTCCTTTGGCAAAGAGAACTTTGCCGGCACTTGAGTTGTTGTCCGTCTTTTTGGCGATGAAATGTATCCCTAATCTTTTGAAGGTGTTTCAAAAGGATGTGGTCAAGAAAATGGTGGTTGCGGTGGACGCACAAGTCGTGTTGTCCTGGATTCTGTCCGAGACAGTTGTGACAAAGAGTATATTTGTCCGAAATAGGTTAAAAGATATTCGAGTGGGAGTGGATAAATTGTGTGAACAGGGTTTGGAAGTGATGTTCAGGTATGTGAACACTTCTGACAACCCTGCCGACCTGATCACCAGGGGTATTTCTTTGGCGAAATTCAAATCTCTATTGCCCTTTTGGTTGTCGGGGCCGCAGTGGCTGGTCGGTGAGAATTTTAATTGGCCAGTGTATGATTTGAACTGTTTGAGTTCTGACAGTCAGAGGTTAGTGCTGACTAATGCCATCTCTGTGGCTCCTGTGATTCAGGAATTGTCACCGGTAGTGGATTTTAAGAGATTTTCTTCTTTGGGAAAACTCATGAGAGTTTTGTCCTACGTGTTTAAGTTTGTATTGAAGTTGCGGAAATCCATGAAAGAACCTGGCCAAGTAGCCAAAATTTATTTGATTAGGTTGGAGCAGTCTTTGCTTCTTCCCAGGGAGAAGTCCTTTTTGTTGAACCCCTCCAACCGTGAGATTCCTCCGTTGGTGGCGAAGTTGGATCTTTACCTGGATGATAAAAGTTTGATAAGGTCTGGGGGAAGGATTGGTAAATCCAGCCTTTACCCTCCGGAAATTTTACATCCAATTTTGTTACCTCGAGGCAGTCATATAACTGATTTAATTGTTATGGACTGTCATCTCAAATGTAAGCATTTGGGTATTGCAGCTACCCTCAGCAAACTCCGTTTGTCAGGTTTCTGGATACATAAATCCAGGCAGGCAGTGAAGTCGGTTATCTCTGCCTGTGCTCTGTGTAAAAGATACAATGCCGTATCTTTCAAATACCCCAAGGTAACCAATTTACCTAAGCACAGAGTTAATTTTGTGAAGCCCTTCAACCATACCGGGATAGACTTTACTGGTCACTTGTGGGTTGAAGATGAAAGGGGACCGCAAAAAATGTATATATTGCTTTTTACGTGCTTCAATGTGAGGGCGGTTCATTTGGAGTTGGTGAGTGACATGTCTACTCACTCAGTGATATTATCATTGGTGAGATTTTTTAACATTTATGGGGTGCCTTCCCATATATACTCAGACAATGCTAAATCATTCGTTGCTGGATGCGGTTTGATTAAGCAAGTGCTGGTGTCTGACGAGTTCGAAGAGAAGTTTAGTACCTTTGACATCAAGCACCAGACGATACCTTTATATTCTGCTTGGTTCGGCAGTGTTTGGGAGCGTCTTGTTAAGACGGTCTTTATAAGTTAGTGAGTCGGCAGAAGTTGGGTTATTTTGAACTTCTTTCTGTGTTGTCTGATATACAGAATGCTATTAACTCACGTCCTCTAACTTATAGATGTTCTGGAGATGATGGTTTGGATATTATATCTCTAAACGCGTTTATTCGCCCGTATTGTAATAGTACTGTTTTTATAAATTCTGAAGAATGTTTTCTTGAGAATTCTCCTCCTTCTGGGAGTGACCTTTTGGAGAAGTTGAAACAAAGGGATCTTCTCTTACAGAGATTTAAGGTTTTATGGTATGAAGAATACCTGCTCGGCTTGAGAGAACTGAGTGGTGATCTGTACCAATCTGATTTTGGTGATGTCATCGCGATAGGCGATGTGGTTCTTGTTAAGAACCCAGCCAAAGCTGGCCCATATTGGTCTTTGGGTCGAGTGATAGGTTTGACTCCAGGTGATGATTCTCATATTAGATCTGCCCTGATTAAGAAGGCAGATGGTTCCTCTCAGGAACATTCTTTGAGACACCTTTTTCCGATAGGGTTGTCGGTTATTCATTCCCATCAAACCTCGGAGGTTCCCGAAGAGCCTTGTGGTTCCGAGGTTCCTGATGTGGTCCAGCCGGATGTTGCTGGTGGAGATCATGCCTCGACTTCCAATTCTAGACCCATTCGAACTCGCAAGAAGGTGAGTGAACGGGATGATGATTATTTGTGGTATTGATGTGTACATGAGACATGTATAAACATTGTACATTTTTTTTCTTTGTCGGGAGAGTGTGGAAATTTCTAGATGTTTTTCTAAGTAAGTCAACGGTTACTTCCCTTTGTTGAAGGGTCAGGGGGCCCTACGTGCAGGTTGAAGGTCATATGGATATTGCGTGGGTGTTATGCCGGGAAGGCCATGGTGTGTCACGTGATTTCTATTTTTAGTAATGATGCATTGTTGTGTCTGGAGATATCGGCGCGAAATTTAGTTAGAACAGATTTGAACGTTGGGAAATCAAGACCTGCGAACTGTTTCTCCGTCCACATGGGGGACGTTAAATTTGAGAAGAATTTCTACTTGAAGAAATTTAAGAGATATGATATCTCTTGGCAGAGTTGCCTGTTGTGTATGAAATATTTTCCCCTCGGTCGAGAATGTTATCCTTGGGAGGAAGTTTCAAGTCAGAGACTTGGAATGAAGAAGTTGAACGAGATAGCTACGGGAACGAAGTTGCCTATGTTGAAGAGCTTAGCTCCCGAGAATTGAAATACTTTGCTGTCGAGAAGATTCTAATCAGAGATTAAGAATCATAGAGATTGATCGTCTTTGCAACACAGATCGATTTGAGATATACAATTGTGCCAGTTGGATCCGTACATTCGCGCGTGATTACCATTGAGGACAAACGAGGAAAATAGCGAGTATTATGTTTAGTTGAAAATCGTATTGTTCTTGTGACGTGTATATTACGTTGGACTTGCTAAAAGAAAGTTATTGAAGAAAAAGAAGAAAAAAAAAGAACTTTCTGATGGACGTTTGATAAAATAAAAATAGAGTTGTTTTTATCGTGGAAATTATGTTCAGCCTTCAGCACGGTTTGTTAATTTTATTTCTTTTGATTGTAACTTTGGTGTAAAGAAAAAAAGAGACTTTTGATTGATTTGTAAGAATACGGACTTTATAGTAAGTTCATGTTTTAAAAGGATTTACTCCTTATCTTGATTGTGTCAATTCTTGTTGTATCTAACTTTAATGTTCAGAAGTACTGATGTGTAATTTTTGATTTTTAGTTTTTTGTATGTTATCCAGGAATAATTTATTTATTCCAGCTTTGGAAAAAAAAGCAGTCCAGGCTACCTTTTTTTTGTAAATAAAACTTTATTTTAACTTTTACGAACATCTTGTATTATTCCATTCCTTATCTCTTGTTATAATATTTTTTTATGATAATTGTCCTAGATAACATAACCTTCGTTTAGAGCGGTTTTTCGTTAACGCCACGAAAATTCCGACACAATAGCACAACAGAAAAGGTGAACACGTCCCGATATTCGCAAAATATCGAAAATTTCTTCGACGCCAAGGGGTAGTTTGTAGATCAGAGTAGGGTCGGGTGTAAAACGTTGCGAAATATTTTTAAATCGCAAGTCTGTCAGGAGTCAAATAACAAACGAAAAAAGTCCTGACCTTGTTCGCAAGCACTCTTCAAAAGTGAACAAAAGAACTCTCACGAAATGTAACTGTCGCCAGAACTTTTAAAGCAGACCCCATCCAGAAGAGAGAAAATGCTCTTAAATAATCAGTAATCGAAATATATGAAAATTACTCACTTCCGGTAGAAGGTACTACAAAGCGTAAATCGTCTTTGGGTTTCGACTTGAGCAAGCCAAAAGCATCCGGCCCTCCTCCGATCACCGGCAACCCCATGACACGTAAGCCAGTTAACTTATTTTTTTCACAAATGCAAGTAAATAACACAACCCCCCACACACAGAGTTCAACATCTATTTATCAAAGTTATGTATAGGCGAGAAACACAGACACGAGATTTGGTCATTATGTTTTGAAATTTTTATAAAATTATGGAGAAAAAAATCATTTCTAAGGGAGACAACTCTTTAAATAAAATTACGAGTTATGCCACTTGTCGCGATAGCTAAATATTTCCCCTATCATCATGTTTTCTCGTCCAGACTAAGTAATTCTAAAAATTGCTACAGCAATAACCAATGCATTTTCGCGAATGAGAAACAACGTTTGAGTTGTCAGCTAAAAGTCTATTTGGATCTGATTAAAAAAAAAACAAAAAAACGACTGGATTTTTTTAAAAATAGATATAAAAAAGAAGAAAAAGACGACAACAAAAAGTTACAGTTTTCAAATTTCAATTAATTACGCTAAAAAGCGTAATTAATTGAAATTTGAAATACATTTTGGATTCGCCTCAACAAATTAATTGCGATAAAAGATAAAACACTGATATTGAACGCAAACAGGTGTCAAACACATTAATTTAATTACTAGCGCCACCCCGTGCAAATTCCAAGGTGCTTTCTACATCAATCTGTATAATTTATTGTTAATAAAAATATTCCTTTTGGAATAATAAATGTCTGTCAGGGTCAATACTATTAAGGAAAAAAAAGAAACTCACTTGTCATTGTAAGATAAATATTCTTTAAATAAATAAAACAAATATGTGTCTTTTTATTTATATATTTATTTAAAAGTGTAGCAATTTCTTTCTTTTTAAAACTATAAATACTCTGTGTCCGTAACGTAAACTAATTGTCAACAAAACATTATTCAATTCAATAAAACGAATGCCACTTTAAAAAAACTTATTTATTAAAAATTGTACTGTTTTAGTCGACAGTGTGTTAAGCTTTGAGGGGTAGAGCGTAACATCGTGGTAGACTATGAGTCACGAAGACATAGAAGAAAAGACAAGAATGGGGCAACAATAATACGTGCGTATTGCACAACTTTGGTTCTCAGACTGAAGATACAATTTTGAAAGAACAAATTTGGCGCCTAATTTTCATGTCACGTGATACCTCTGCAGCGCAGTAATTATCACGTAGTGCGGTGATCAGGTCGATGGCCTTATCACCACTTGGTTGAGTGGAATTATACTCAGTTGACAATTCAACATACCCCCTTCAACTGATATATGTTCGTAATGTTTTTTTTTTTTGTGTTTTAACACTTTTCACATTCATAGGCCTTAAAACAATTTTTTTAATCTGTTCTGATGCTACACTTAGTCTATTCTGTCCTCAGTCAGTGTTGGGGAAGTCTTTCTAGACTGAGGCAATTTTAATTTTTGTTCCAATCCAGAGTGCCCCTTATCCAGGAGCTGGATTTTTCCCAGGTTACAAACTCTTTCTTTCGCAAGTAAATTAAATATATTCAAAGCATATCAATTATAATTTCAAATATTCAAATCAAGCCCTGAGAATAAATATTAAACACGTCCGAAACATATATTCTCTTATATTTGAGGAAATTGATTTGGATATTTGAAATTCGAATTAATATGTTTTGAATATATCGAATTGCATCCTATTAATATATGAAAGCTCTAATTGATATGACCTATTAATTATTCAGCTTATGTTGACTACAGTCTTCAAACAATGCATAGGTATGAAATAATATCCATAATATTTTACAAAATATATATGTACGCATTCAAGAATTATTTTGAATTTCAAATAGTTCATAACACCCCCCACACACACACGCACGCACGCACGCACGCACGCACGCACGCACGCACGCACGCACAGTATTTTTAAGTCCTTATAAAAATATATATTTAACTATATACTTCTTATAATATACGAAAATGTTTCAAATTGCAAGCTCAATGAGGTTGTATTACAAGTTCAGAGCATATATACTTTATAGTTGCATTCCAATGACCACAGGAAAAATTAATCCCAAACCATAATTTTCATTTATTGTTTCAATTTCTTTACTTTCATATTTTAGCGAATACCCGTATTTCCTCTTTCGTCTCTCTCCTTCGTTTCGGGGAACATGTATAAACATGTTTAACTTATAGAGATTATAGAGCAAGACTATCTATTTCAGATTATATGTGGGCATATAAAGAGGAATTGATAGGGTGTGACTATTCCCGATGATTCTAGTTTATGGGTATAACCTAATGTTATTCCGGTGTACTAATACGTGCGAGATGAATGGAATTATATATGTCTTTCGGGTGTGAACAGTTTGCAATTTTAGTTGGAAATTTCAGTTTGAAGAATTTTTAGTATAATCAAAAAATCTATTGCGGTGAAGGGGGTGAAGTCGTTTTCACTACATACACTTAACGAGATAGTTGTCCTATTTTGAATATATAATAACAAAGTTTTTTCCTTCCCATTTTTATATGTTTTAATTGAAAATTAAAACTGATCTAGGTAGACATAACTCGTGAATTTTTCAAATAAGTTATGTCCCTTGTATAATCGGCTCAGAATATGTTTAATGAATCCGGTAAATTTCTAAGTCAATTTTCGTGAATTTAATTAGAAAAATAATAATAATAATAATAATAATAATAATAATAATAATAATAATAATAATAATAATAATAATAAGAAGAAGAAGAAGAAGAAGAAGAAGATCCATGATAGAACCATTTATCTATCTGGAATTTAGATTGTGTAAGTCCACATTTAAGGATAGTTCTACCCTTTTCTACGAATCTGATGTTTACATTAGAACGTATTCTGGACTGACAGTATTTTAGTATTAAGCTTTTATATGGTTTAAAAGCTTTGTTAACAGTGTAATCTTGAGGATTAATCACTGTCCAACAGCAACAGAATACGACTAGAGAAACGACTAGAGAAACTTTATAAACTATATTTCGAAATTAAAGTGGGAGATCAAGACAAGAGTTGGAAACCATATATATGTTGTTCGTTTTGTTTACTCTAACGAAATGGGAAAATGGTTCTTTCTGGAAAAGGACCCACATTCGGTGTTCCCATGGTCTAGAGGGAGCCGCAACATCACACTGAAGATTTATATTTCTCTCTTACTAAAACACAAGGTAAATATATATTAAGTTAATACTTTTAATTCAATTCTAGTTTTACCCTTACTTTTAGTACTCATTAGCTTTCTTAATCAAATAAAATGTCATCCATGTTTTATTTTTATTTCAGGAATCAAGAAAAAAAATCTGTCGAATACTCAAATCTTAGTTCAGCGATCCGTCTTGCGTCACATTCTGAAGAAATTCCTGTTCCACTAAGATCAACGGATTACATTTTATTGGATTTTTCTGATTCCGAACAGTTAGAACCAGAAGGCGCATGATGAAGTTTACCAGATGGAAAATTCAGAATCAGAACCAAGTCTTATCGCCTACACCGAGCTAAACGATTTCGTGAGAGATCTCAATTTAACAAAACACCAGAGTGAAGTGTTAGCTTCGCAGCTACATGTTCGAGTAAGCAAGTTCAGATTGCGTTCTGACGATTCTATGCGTAGATTTTCTTTAGAAAACAATTTGTCATATTCTGATAACATTCTTAGACTGTTCATTGATTTGAATTTTACCCACGACTCTACTGAATGGCGACTGTTTATTGATACATCACTTTACACTATAAAAGCTGTACTCCTGCATAATGGAAACAAATGGCAAATCTGTTGTAATTTAAAAGTGGTTGCGATTTTTACTGCACTTCAATTAGGCTTCACAAAATATATGTGCTTCCTATGCAATTGGGATAGCCGAGCCCCCCCCCCCCAATCATTATATAGTTCAGAATTGGGATCCAGAGACAGCACGACAGGCTCCTACAACGTCATTTGAGAAACACTCATGGAAAAAGAAAAGATCGTTCTCTCTACCTTGCATATTTAATTAGAGTTAATCAAGCAATTTGTAAAGGCCATAGACAGCGATAAACCTGCTTTTAAGTATACGAGAGGAAAGCATAAGTCTGCGGATTATAAAGTTCTAGTGGCTGATTTGATTAAATTTGAGAAATTTGTATGTAACATATCAAAGTTCCATTTTCTCCAATCCTATCTGTCATTTATTCCGGAGAATTTATCAAATCTAAGCGATGAACACGGGTTCACCAAGACATAGTTTCAATGGAAGCTCGTTACAAGGGAAAGTGAAGCCCAGCTATGTGTGCAGACTTTATTTGGAGTCTACAACGCATAAAAAAAGATTCCTAAGTACCGTAAAACACTGCCACCAGTGTAGACCTTTTCGTTTATACATTTTCTTGCTATTTAAGTCAATTTTACAACTTTTTGAAACATTTTATCACGTGAAATCGTAAAAATAAATAGTTAAAATAGTATATTTTGTTTGCGAATCTAAATATAGTTGTATATATTTGAAAAATATCTTAATCAATCATTAAAATCTTCAATTAAAATCATTTAAGTTAATTAAGTGAAGCTATGGTACTTGGTCAAAAATGCATTAATATACAAAAAATGTTAAGTTTAATACGCAATTTACAAATAATTGTGATCGGATGAAGGAAAACTGTTCGTAGATTCGCAATCAGCGCACCCAAATGACTAAAACTCATCGACTTTTAATCTAGTAATTTGTAACTTTTAATCTAGTAATTTGTAACTTTTAATCTAGTAATTTGTAACTTTTAATCTAGTAATTTGTAACTTTTAATCTAGTAATTTGTAACTTTTAATCTAGTAATTTGTAACTTTTAATCTAGTAATTTGTAACTTTTAATCTAGTAATTTGTAACTTTTAATCTAGTAATTTGTAACTTTTAATCTAGTAATTTGTTGAAAGTTTAAAATTGTTGGACAGTGTAATTTATCAATTGTTTATTTTCCAAGTTTTTTTTTTGGTGAGGAATTCTCCCATCGGGATTTTGCTTTGTATCTTAAGAATATTCACTCCAGCTCAGTTGGGTCGGATTACTTAGTGTATCAGGAAACCTTTTTAGTCACTTTTCGGGAATTTAATTAAATAAGAATACAAAATAAATACTTAGAAATTAAATCTGATTAATTATAATTTTTAATTTTATTTTCGCGAAAATTAAAAAAAAATAAAAATAATTTTCTATGATGGAACCATTTATCTATCAGGAATTTAGGTTATGTAAGTTCATATTTAAGAATATTTTTTACGTTTTATGCGAATCTGCTGTTTACATTCGTAAGTATCATGAATTAACCGTAAAAGTATTATGCTTTTATATGGATTTGTTATGATTTTTATAGGTATTATTTATCTTCATGATTAATAATAATAATTTATCAATTGAGTTTTCAAGTTTTTCTTTGGGTGAGATTCTTCCATTTTCTTTTGCACTCGCAGTTGATTCAGGCTATCTCAGGTAAGTTTATCGGTGACGGTTTCAAAGGTTGTTTCAAAAGGGGAGTTCCCGGATTTTGTCACTATTTTTCAAGTGAGTTTTTTTCATGTATTTTGACTTAACCAACAAGACTTAAAAAAAACTTTTCCTTCTTCCTTTCTCCTGTTGTTTGGATAATATGTTTTCCTATAACAATTAAATGAACTATTGCTCTGATAATCATCAAAGTTAGACTATAGACTACATATTTCTCTGGGGTTTGCTGTGAAACGCGCACAAGAAAAAGGATTAAATTTTGAAAAAATAAATTTAAAAATTTGTTTTGTAAAAGACGAAGAAGAAATACAGGTATTCGCTGAAATATGAAAATAAAGAATTTGAAAAAATTAATGAAAATATTGGTTTGGGATTGATTTTTCCTATGGTCATTGGAATGTAACTATAATATATATATATATATATATATATATATATATATATATATATATATATATATATATATATATATATATAGTAATCCATGTAAAGTTTACATCCACGAGGTAAAAATCTAAAGAATCCTTACTGTGTTTATATAAGAGTGCTCAATAATAAATAGAACTGTTGAATAAGTATAAAGATTTTTATTTATACAAACATTATTTGCCTACACATTTGCAAAACATGTTTCGGTCACATCAATAAGAAGCTGAACCTGTTAAACCCAACGTATTTTCCTTACGCCTCCATTTAATGGAATTAGACAATATGTGTTGGTTCGTAGGATGTATCTGCGTTTGTTTGCATGGTGATTCCAGAGGACCGTATGTTGGAGTTTAAGCGATGTATGTCTGTGTTACCCTTGACTTGAATGTTTAGGTCAGAGTTCTAGCTGATTCAAAATATTAAATCAATAAATTGATGAATATATAAAAAGAAATTAACGGTTAGTAATATTTTAAGATGATTTGAATTGATCACATTTCAATTTCAGAGAGTAAGTTTGTCTCATTTCATTAAATGAAGGCGTAAAGAAAAAAATGTTATGCTTGAAAAGGTCTGGTTTCTTAAAGCTCTGACCCCCCCAAAAAAAACATTTCTCAAATATCTAGTCAAATAATATTTGTATAAATAAAAATCTTTATAACAATTTCTATCTATATAATAAAATGATGTCAATTTGTCCTGTCTACTTCCAGACAAAATAACTCTTTAAACGCAAGTGCTATATAGAATTCCAATATGGTAACGCTTTATGCCTATAATTGTTGCGTGTTTTCGGAAATTATCAGTCGCTTTATCGCTTTAATAATTTCTTACATTATTTCAGGCATGCCTGACTCTCACAAAATAGTTATACCCAGAGAAAGTCGGAGTAACTTTAACTCGCATGCAAAAACAACTGTCACTGCAACCAACTTACACCGGGACTTATTCTTCATACAATAATTTTCATTCCATGGCATTCCATGGCATTCCTTTTTAAGATAATGAAAAAGTGATCTAAAATTTCACGAACTTCTGAATTATCACGTCGGCAAGTCCCTGTGGCGCAGCCGATAAAGTTTCTCCTTCTCAGACCGAGAAGAGAAAAGGTTAAGTATAGTATCAGAACAGATACTACAGTTTAACGTTCCCTGTGGCGCAGCCGATAAAGTTTCTCCTTCTCAGACCGAGAAGAGAAAAGGTTAAGTATAGTATCAGAACAGATACTACAGTTTAACGTTAATTCTACTTTGACAAGTAACATAAGAATAAACCGGAAAGGAAAACATATTGTAAAAACGGCCAATATTCAGACGAGACATATACATGAGCACCGGTTTATATAGTTTTTAATATTCAAGGCAGACGATTTCTTTTCATTTAAAATGGTTACATATTTGCCGAATGTCCACTCGATGGGAGCACACTAACAGTTGATTCAGTGTAGAAGGATATCTCCTTCACCGACCACGCAGCTTCACTAATATTATTGGGTCACATTCACTTTTTGAATTGTTTAGTGCACTTGTTTTTTTCATTTGGAATGAACCACTGCTTATAACTAAAAAGAGGGAGCCAGGTCACCCAGAGATCTATGTTATTTCTTTTTATTAAATTAGATAATTATTTTATATTTTCCCAAGTCAACGCCAAGACATAGATGAATCCTATATTAATCACTTAAATTACTTATAGTGAAATTGTTTTCTCCTGCTTTTTTATTTGAATTAATACGCTAATTAATTAATTAATTTTATATATGGAATTATTATTTTATATATGCACCCCCGGGCTAGGCCGGGACACGGGTCCTGTTAGAATCTCTCTCTCTCTCTCTCTCTCTCTCTCTCTCTCTCTCTCTCTCTATATATATATATATATATATATATATATATATATATATATATATATATATATATGCGTGCTTCTGAGCGTTTTTCTCGTGATTCTAGGCTGAATCTACAAACTGCGTTCGAGCCCATGAGATTGTAGAATCGCCACTCCTGCACTGATGAGAGTAGAAAGCCCGAAAACACTTAAATATTTTAACAAAAAACTATATATATATACATATATATATATAATTAAAATAAATAAGCAGAGGTTTTACATATGCAACTACCGTCAATGAGAATATGTCAGCTTTTATTTAACTTGTAGTCATATAACATTTTGCGTTCAAATAACTAAAAAGGTTCACAAATAGTTGTTCAATAAATTAAGTTGTAACAGATAAACATATGTCACTAGTGAGGATTGAACTCACGGTCCAGGAGAACTGAAAGACTGCTTACCACATTGCAATAAACAAGTCGAATGTCAGCATAATCTCTATTCGGATTGGTTGAAATGAATAAGCTGGTATTATTTAAAGTCTTGAATCTGCCAACTACGCATTAGTATTTTTCATTAACTGTGAGGTTATTGTTGCTTAACGTTTACGGGGATCACATTTTGTACAACACAGCTAGAACAATGTCTGCACGCGGCGCAGGTGGTAAAATCAAGGCAAAGAGTAAGACCCGTTCATCTCGTGCCGGACTTCAGTTCCCCGTTGGTCGTATTCATCGTCTTTTGCGTAAAGGCAACTATGCCCAGAGAATTGGTGCAGGAGCCCCGGTCTACATGGCTGCTGTGATAGAATATTTGACCGCTGAGATTCTCGAGTTAGCAGGAAATGCTGCCAGAGACAACAAGAAATCTAGAATCATCCCACGTCACTTGCAGTTGGCTATCCGTAACGATGAAGAATTGAGCCGATTGTTGTCCGGAGTCACTATCGCTCAGGGTGGTGTTCTTCCCAACATCCAAGCAGTTCTTCTGCCAAAAAAGACTCAAAAGAAAGAGTAACCATTCTAGAAGAATATGCTTTCCATATGAACGGCGTTTGTGCATTTCTTTTAACGAATCCATGTTTTTCATGCCATTTTTGAACACGTTAATGGATATCACGCATAAGCATTTAAACTGTTTCCACTCGATAAACTCTCAATTGTCTTAATCCCTTTCTTAAATATCTACTTTAATTTGTATATTTCCTACATCAATCTTAGTTCATTTTCAATTAACTTGTAAGATTCCAATCTCTAAAGTGCAGACATTTTTGTGTTGGCCTTACTATTAATTTAATTTAATCTCTGACCCTATTTCAAACTAAATAGATTTAAGACTGGTCTTTTCATTGTCTTAATTTAATTTGTTCCTGAAACTGTATTAATACTTCGATTATATCAAGAGGGAGTGATTTACCTCACCATAAACGACTATGAACTTTTATCATTCGTATTTATCCGATTGTTTTCAATTGTATGAAATTTTGTTCAGAAAATATTTCTAGTTAGCCGAATTTACGGTCGCTGCTCCGATTTTCGACCACCACACCGGACTTGGAGATTGCGTGACATTAACGGGGACCATGTTCTCGTTAAGTAAATTCCAGTCTTAACTACTAAAGTTTTTTTTTCTTGTCAGTACTGTATTCCATTTGTCATTACCTAAGTTCGTATGTTTAACAATTGATGTATTTAACAGTAATGTTACGGAGAACACTTCTTCTTCTTCACCATTTCTTATACAGTTTCCGTGTTCTACTCTATTGTATTTTATCCGAGTTTAAATCTCCATAAGGCATTCGTACAGTGTTTCAAATGAAGCACCTTGAAAAAAAAACCCTAATTTCTTATCAAAGGTGTATTTCACTAACGTTGACCATGGCTAAAAGGTTATTTAATGCCTAAACTCTACACATATTGTAAACCTGTAATATATTGAACTCTTGTACAAGTGACGTAAAAGAAAAAAATGGCGGTATACGTTTTTCAGTACTTTTGTTAATTTAAAAAAATTAAATTTCTGAAATTAAATGTTGAATCATGGGTTGTCAAAATTGCGCATGCAGGAATATAAATAACAATTGAAAAATCCCGTTAAAGAATTAAATCAATGATATTTGCATCACTTAAATGAATTGTTAATTTCAACAGATTTGTTAAAAAAAATAAAATAAAATAAAATAAAGGCCATCGAATTAAAATACTAAGTTGTGACATTTTGTTTAAAAACCGCTTTAATACTAATACTTCCTATCAGCTGCTCCTATGATGCTCGCATATTTCGCTTGAATATATGTTGAATAATCTTCAATTCTACTTGCGAATATATACAGGGTGTACAGAAAATCGATAGCATAACTTCGGGATTATGTATGTGTAAAGGAGCATATTTTTTGTGTACTTTGTTTTTATAACCGCACCCATTGCTCGTTTCATTTTCGTTGTGGTCTTATGTTTATGCGGATTCTGTTTACTTCCCTAAATTTGCTTAGTTGTATTCTGTTACCTGAAATAAGGTGAACATTTGCAAACAAAACAAAACTGAATTAAAATGACACATTTTAGGTACTGCAAATTAACGTTTTAGATTCGCGAGCTGTGGCGATCATTTAATCGATTGTAAATGGCATGTAACAAACGAAGGACCGCAATTAAAATTTTATGGTAAATTAAATTCAAGTGTACAAATGTTTTTTTGTTTTAATTTTTTTTTTTACAGTACCGAATAAAGTTTTAATTTTCGTTGGAAGAATTTATTTGTCTGAATATAAATTAAATTTTACCGTCTTTTGCTGATTCTGTCAAAATAAAACAATGTTTTTCAGGTCGATTACACAGGGGAGATAATTCACTTTATCCTAGTAGCTAAAGGGCATTAATCTACACTGTTCAAGGGAGATAGTCCACATTTAAATAAAATTTAATATTAGCGGGGGAAGTCTGGTACAGTTTATAATTTATTGAATTCCTGATATTAAAGTATTTTACTGAAGTGATGAGGGAGACAACTGTAAATTTTATTCAGGCGTCTAATCTCAAATATCTAAGTTCGAAATGAAAATGTTCACTTTTGATTATCTAAAAATATCGACATAGTATTTTTTTCTTGTATTTAATTATACTCTAGAATGAACTCTGATCGTTCCTAGAGATTGAAAGTTGTAAAAAAAAAAATTTTTTTTAAATCTTAATGAATCGGCCAAGTGGGTATTAGTTGCGACTCCTTTTCTTTCTGTGCTAAGCAACCTTTTCTTCGTCTCTGAGATAGAGGATATCTCGTAAAAACACGTTGACCGAAATTTCCGGCCAATCAAAAACCGAGACGCCAGCTTGACCACGCATAAGTTGAGCCCATATAAAAGGAAGCAACAACTCGCTTTCTTCTCTTCCCTTTGGTTCCAGGCGATAACGCACGCGGAGGTTGTTGCCCCCCCCCCTCCGGCTTGTTTTACAAGTACTTCCACGGAATGTGGTCCGATGAATTTACTGAACTTAATACCCTCTCAACGTATTTATCCCCGAACCAACAGACTAGCAGCAAAATCCCACCCCTTCACCATAGTTTCCTAGTTGCCACAAAACTTTTTACTCTAATAGCTTCTTTCCTCGAATCGGTTACTTTTGGAATACCCACTCCATGCTCATTATTTCTCCGACTGTACCAAGATGCAGAAATTTAAATGTAATGAGAACAACTTTCTTACTATACAACTCCCTACTTAGGATGACCATTATAAATTTTGTCCCTAATCACAAGATGTAAGAGGTGACCCCTTACATCTCAATGGCAATATACCTTTTTTTTTTGGGGGGGGGGGGTAAAAAAAAAATTGCTACATATTTTCAGGTTGCTAATTAATGCTAGGAAAAAAACACCTGATTTTTTTCTAAAGGGTGATTGGAAAGTTACTCCGAAATATAATTCCTCACAAGTCTCTCACTTTTAATTATAAAAAAAAACAAAACAAAAAAACTAATGATTCCTCACTTATTAAGGCAAAAGCCTACCCAATGGTAAGGACAAATGAGATGAATAGTTAGAAAGTTGAAAACTACACCTGTTAAAAACGTGATTCTTGTAATGTGAAGATTGCAGTTTTCTGTGTCGGCTGTTGTTTTAAGTGGGTGGTATGTGGGGATGTTCAATCCTTCTATAGTATTCGCCATTTCACTAGCAAAAAGTAAATAAATAAAATGAAAATAAAGTAAAAAAAAAGCAACAAACAAAAAAGCGGAATAAATAAGTTATTATATTAACACATTTTATATTAATATATTAAAATACCTTTTTGTAAATATATATATTTACAAAAAGGTAAACGAATTTTCCAACAAATAATTATTGGTTCATATATACTTTATTTGTTCATTGTAACGGAATTTCAATCTTTTTTTAAGACAGGAGTACACGTTCCGTTAAAATGCAAACGTTGGAGAGATTGGTAACCATGTTGTTTTTGTTTGAGCAAGGTCAAGCGTTGAACATTTTTTTTTTGAGGGGGGAGGGGAGCAGGAATAGCAAACTCCTATATACTTGGCCATTAAAAAAACGTGAAACAATTACTAATAAGCACATTTTTAACGCGTCAATAAGTTGACGAGAAACATCCATCTCTCTTAATTCACAGTTTTTATTCTATTATCACCAATATCCCAAATAAGTGAAGACAAACACCATCCAAGTGATGATAATGACATTTCATTATTTTGTAATTTATTTGACGATGATGAAGTCGTTAACACTAACCCTAAGTCCGAGGTGGCGACCGTGAACACCGGAATCGGGATCATGATCATAAACTCCGCTTAACTTTATTTTATGAAGGTGGTGGTTGAGACGATTTCGTGGGGGATAAATTTTGGTAATACAATAAGATGAGGTTCAGCGCTGCATGCAGGGGAACATACTTCTTCATTCACTCCTTCATTCTCAGGCAACACCGAGTATTCCTTCTGCTATATATATATATATATATATATGTAATGGATACATTCAAGATAGTTGGCATAGGTCATCGTGGAACTTGCTTAAAAAAATCACAATCTCTTAGAACCTATTCCTGAATTAAAAAAAATAACATTTTATCTTATAAACTTCCATTGTTCAACTTACATAATTATGCCATGGATTTTAAAAATAATCTCCGAGCTTACATAAAGGTGTTTTAGATTATCAGAGACAAAAGATTTCATGGCTGTTTAACTAACTTAAATTTAACTTTTTATACTAACTAGCAAATATATCCTCCCTCCGGTCGCATATTTTTGCTAGTTGTTTTGCTCAATAAAATGTTTTTTTGTTTTGTTTTGTTTTTTTTACAAAAAAAAAAAAAAAAAAAAAAAAAATCGCCCCATCCTTTATTTTAATAAATAAAACACGGAATAATAAAAAGTTTTGAAACAAAATTTACCCTTTACGGTGTAAAATGTAAAACAAAAAATCATAAACTCACTTAAAAAAAAGGATAATAATATTTGAAATTTTTAAATCGAAAAAAAAAGGTGTACCTAATATAAAATCAACAATTACAAAAAATAAAATACAATTAACGCGATTCTAAATCCAGTTATTTGATTGCTCAGTAAAATGTGTTTGTTTTTTACAAAAAATAGTCATTTTAAAATCAATTTTTAAAAAAATTAAACAATTTGATTCAATAAATTTGTGCTTTAAAACATAATTTCTAACAAGATCAAAAAAACAACAACGACGGTACTCTTATAGCTGACGCGCCAGAATTCTGTGACTTCGCGTCGGCAACGGTCGGGCAGGTCTCGGAAGCGCCCGATAGCTGACGAAGTATTACCCAATCAGGTTGCAGTATGCATTCGCCAAGCAGGCGACAATATTTGGAAGAAAGCAATAATCGCGTACTATTGCAAGAACAATGAGTTATTATCAGCTGTGTTAGGTCGTCGAATCTTCGGAAGGACTAATTCAAAAGCATAACATTTTTCAAACAAATTAAAACATTTACATCTACACATTTGATTGACAATGGTTCATTTGACCCACCAAAAAATAAAAATATATTTATTTACAATTCTTCAGGTACTGTTTTCTATTTTTTTTTCTTTTTATCTATGTATTTTTTCTTTGAAAGTCTTCCATTAAGCGCTTGGCAGTTGCAGCCTCGTTTTCGTCTCGTCTCGCCAGCTCTCGGGCGGTTCCGCGACCTGTCCGATCGTGCCGACGCGAAGTCACGGAAATCTGTCGCGTCAGCTATCAGATTACTAAAAAAACAAACCCAAAACGTTTTAATACAACAAACCAAAATAAATATATCATTTTTAAGCGACTCGTAAATGTGTCTTCTCCCCCTCTCTCTCTCTTTCTTGAAATAGAACTTTCTGTGCGTTCGAATAATCAGAGGGCGAGTAACCAAATGTTCGAATGGCCGCCGGCTGTTCCGTCATATTCCATTACAATCTAATTTAATTACGTAACTCAATTATATATAGATTAAAAATGTCTTTAATCAATTCTATTTATAATTTTTATTTAGATTATTAATTATTATGATCGAGGAAAATATTTTAAATACATCTGGAAATCTGAGAATAAAACAATCATGGGTGTATATTTGCGAATATTAATTTATTAGAAGCTTTAAAACAAATTAATTATGTAACATTGAAAGCCGCGTGATGTTTGGGGAAGATTTGGAATGGGTATATATAGGAGCTGATACTTAGATATAAAAAGAGAGCGATCAAAACTAATAATATAGTTTCGGCTTCAGACTAACAGACAGACAGACAGACAGATACATAATCTCCATTATTATTAGATAGGTCACCTCATGTCAAGGATAAGGGTTAAAGAGATTGTCAGTTGGACGATGAATTCTACCACGAAAAGAATTAAAATCAATGAGTGGAATGAACAGAATATTATTTAAGAAGAACTGATTATCCAAAAAGACGGATCAACAAATATTTGTTTACGTTAGACTTGAAGACGACCGTGATAGTCGGTTGGGAAGTAGCCTCGTGGTATTTGGTTCATGGAAGTTCCGTTTGATTTTGGTAGAGAGAGAGAGAGAGAGAGAGAGAGAGAGAGAGAGAGAGAGAGAGAGAGAGAGAGAGAAAGAGAGAGAGGGAGATAGAGAGAGTCCTTTGTTGCGGTTGTAGCTAAGTGGGTTCTTGCTGTGAATGTTTTACGAAGGAGCAGATACAGTAGATAGAGACTAGCAACATCTCTTCTGTGTGAAAGAGGCTGCAGGAAAGAAAAGAGATCATCCCCGACTAGATGTTTTTTATCAGATGAAATGAAACCCCAGAATTGAATTTTAAAGTATAATAAAAATAAATATGATACAAATCGGTTAAAGGTAACCATTTTGAAACAACGTCATCAGTGGTACCGTTAATATTAATAATTTCAGGAGAAGAAAAATCAATCCTCCACTCTATAATAAAGACGAATATATATATATATATATATATATATATATATATATATATATATATATATATATATATATATATATATAATTTATTTAGATACTGTATATTACATATTTCATCAATGTACCGCGGTTTCATCCAAAAGGACAGATTTAGACATATTTAGTAAATCTTCGTGCCCGGTGGAATCATCGGCAAGCTGAAATGATTGTCCCGTCCCGATAGAGAATGCCGTCAACAATGACAGAAAACGGTGTATCTCTGAGGAGGTCCCCGAAAAAAACCCGGTGTGGGATGGTGATTAAGGGAGATCGATGTTAGTTCGTGTATGAAAGGCCTTAATTTTATCTCCTAGGAAGTTTTATTTTTCATTTATTTATTTATTTATTTATTTATCTGTCAGCGAGTTTTATTTATTTATTTATTTATCTGTTCTTTTTTGGATTTGTAATGTTATTGTTTTACCTAGTCTGAAAAAATACGAAAGGAGCGGCTATGAAGTTTGCCGTTTGGGTTTGTGAAATTAGGGTGCTTTTTTGTTGTCGTTTTTGGAAATAAATTTATGTATCGGATTAATTGTTCGATATAGTTCTGAAAAAATGATGTAATAATGTTTTTATGGACTTAACGTGTTTGTTTATTTTTGTTTATTGAATTGGTGTTTTCGTATTTTCTTGAACTTAATGGGAGAAAAGCGGTGTTTCGTTGATATGTTCCGTTTACAACCAGTAGTGTTGAAAACAAAAATTGGTTATAAACGAGATGATAGATGCTATCTGTTATTTCCGTTTGAGGGGTATAAGTTTAGTCTCTGGGTGGGGGTTGTTAATTCTTATTTTATTGATAGTGTGTTAATAATATTAATATTTAGTGTATTTCATAAAATTTATTAAATTCTTTATCTTATTATTTTATTTCATTTCACACGTACTTGTACTCCCGTCCATGCGCACCGGCAAAATAAACTTATATGCACATACGTGCATGTCTATATACAACATCTGCACGCAATGCGCATGCACGCACGTACACACATCTTCACTCTCATGTACGGGGGGTTATTAATTTTATATTTTATATTTTTTATTTATTTATTTTTTGTGTTTTTGTTGTTATTAATTTAATCTTTTATTTATTTTATTAATATTATTTTATATTTTCTATTTATTAATAATATGTTCCTATACATACACACGCGTACCCGTACATACGTGTTTGTACATACACACGGACGTATACACACGCGTGTACACTCATCTTCATTTATACAGGGATGGGCGGGTGATTTGAGAATCTATTATATGGATTGTATGAAGCGGGGGGGGATCTTAGGGGTCAACAAATTATTTCGTTCTGTGGTGTATCTGTATTCCTGGGGGGTTTAAAGGGGTTTCATGTATTTACCGTGATATGGGGGGGGGGGCACGTGGAGATGTGGTATCTGCTGATAAATCTATAAGCCTCTGTGGATGGGGTTAGTTTTAGCATGGATGATGTGATTATCTGTGGTGAAAGGGTGGAGTGTTTATTTATGAATGTTTTATCTGTGGTTAGAACTAGGTTGTATAAGGGTAGGTGGGGTTTGTGTAGTTG
Source organism: Sepiola atlantica (assembly GCA_963556195.1). NCBI lineage: Eukaryota > Metazoa > Mollusca > Cephalopoda > Sepiida > Sepiolidae > Sepiola > Sepiola atlantica. The sequence goes on along the minus strand of OY744537.1, from coordinate 60,716,429 downwards.
CGCCCGTGGTGTGTTTAACATATATCGGGGGGTATTTTTTACGTAAATCGAAAGATAGGAATTTTGTTATGGGTTTAGGGAGGTCTTGGGTGGATTGGTTATTTTGTATGTTTTTAAAAATACTTTACTATCTTTTTGGAGGGTATTTGGTGTAAAGGGATGATTGGTAGGTTATATAATATTGTTACCAGACCATTAGGCTAGCAGGAATTTTCTTCTGTGGGGGCATTTTCTGAAGACCTCGGGTTTTATGTTCATGCAGCTTATGGAAGGGTTGTTGATAGCTTGTATAATTCTGACGGGCGCAACTACAAAAACCCCACCTAATGTAATATACAGTATCTAAATAAATTATATTAGCTCTCTTATATGATCGAGCACTTTATTTAATTTCTTTTCATATACAACCTGAAACACTATATATATATATATATATATATACATATATATATTGTTTATATATATATATATATATATATATATATATATATATACATATATATATATATATATATATATAAATAAATATATTGTTTATATATATATATAAACTATATATATATATACATGTATATATATTGTTTATATATATATATATATAAACAAATATATTGTTTATATATATATAAACTATATATATATAAACTATATATATATAAACTATATATATACTATATATATATATATAAACTATATATATAAACTATATATATATATAAACTATATATATAAACTATATATATATAAACTATATATATAAAATATATATATATAAACTATATATATATATAGTTTATATATATAGTCTGTATATATATATAGTTTATAGTTTATATATATATATAGTTTATATATATATAAACTATATCTATATAAACTATATATATAAACTATATATATATATATATAAACTATATATATATATATAAACTATATATATATATATATATATATATATATAAAAATATTAAATTATATTTATTTGATAGTTTACATACGTACGACGTCGTTTCGAGCTTTCGGCTCTCATCAGCGCAGGGAAATAACAATCTCAGAATGTCACAAGATGCGAACCCGTTGCACAGAGGCACCTTGAATCTGTAAGCGTTTATATAGTCATTGAGGCCATGAGAGATTGTCACGTCATTACGGAGAAATTAAGTGATATTTATACTGAAAGCGACGAGTATAAATATGTAAATATACGATAGAACTCAACGACAGAGTCGGAGTATTGCACTGGGGCTTCAGGTGCATGCCTATTTTTCTGTACAGGGTAATCTCCTTAACTAATGAACGGATAATTTTACGGCATATTTATTATAGGCAACACAGTAAGTAATATGGGCACATCATATTTCGGTAAATGTTAGCATTTACGAGGTGCACATACTGTTAGATAATGGACCTATGCGAGTGGACGTGTCTGTTGGAGATCGGGTTTGACTTGCGCGATTTGTGGCGAGGTCGTCTCGTGCAGGTTTAGTGCAATGTTGTTCTCACGGTCGCGGTGACGGGTTACGAGACCTTGAGTTTAAAGGTTAGGTCACACCTGTTCGTCGATCACGAGATTTCGTGACGTAACAGTTTTCCCGCTGGGAAAATTGGAGTGAGATTAGCAGTTCTTGACTGGAAGCCAACGAGAGAACATGCTTTAGCCATGTAGCAATTACAAGCTAGGGGATTTCGGATCCCCCGAAGTAGAGCCAGACGAAGTCACCATCTTCCTTCCTTTACAAGTAGCTAAGTAGTTTGAAAAATAACTAGCGTAAACCTCTCTCTCTCTGTTACTACAAACTTGCCCAGTGTCGACAAGCAGTATAGTAAATAAATGGCTCTAAAATTAATAAAAAGGAGAAGCCTTGTTATATTTTATTGTGTACGGGGAGATTTGATTTCAGCCCACGAAGAAAACGCCGGTATGATGGAGAAACGAGCGAAGTTGACGCTCGGCGAAACGCAGATGATAGCAGTCGCGACACAAAGTAGGCGACAACGAAGCACGCAAAGTTAGTATGAATAGTTCCTGCAGCATGGAAATGCGAATAGAAACGACACATCAATCCGTTTCGGGATCAACAGACGAGAGTTCTACGACGACCAGAGATTCCGACATTACGAACGTATGTTATAAACCTATCAATGTAACAATACATATATAAAACATAATTTCAACATTTTTTTATGAACCAATCATTATGAATTTTGGAATATATATTCCCAGCAACTCGTTGAGTAACATGGGCGCATTATTTTTTTTTTGTAACATTACAATTTAGGGTTGTCCCCACGCAGACTCACACCTGCTCTCCCCTAACTTTTAAACTAAGTTAGATAAAAAGGATCGGTGCGCGCGCATAATAGTCAACAATTTGTATGTGTTTGGTAAAATCTTTAACTATTGAACTTATTATTATGAATTATGGAATATGTATTCTAGGCAACAGGGTAAGTAACGTGGGCACATTATTTATTTTTTGTACACTTCACCACAGAAACCGTACCATACCTCCCAAAGAAAGAAAATAAACATTAAAATTTAAAACAAATGCTATATTTGTTACTTATATCTGTTCTGGAACAGGTATGCTATTAGTTTATATATAAATAAATATATGTACTTCACTCCTGTCACACAAAAGTTACCGAATAAAATGCACCTCTTATTCTAGCTCACAGACGAACCCATTTCAAGTTATAAGGGGAAACGAGAAAACAGATAGCAAGTAAGACAACCATCTCACACTTACCCCGCCGCCTGAAATGAATTCTCAAAGAAATCCCATAATCTATAATAAAAAGTCAACATCGCGTGTTCATTTTCTGTATTAATCATAAATGATCATTTATAGATGGAACATTAAATTACTGACTAATTCTATGTTTTTTCTGTCATTTTTGATGGAAGGTATGCATGGTTATCTAAAGTAAGTGATAAAGTAATTTGTTATAAAATAGGAATAGAATTATTGAAAGATGCCCTTAAACAATGGATGGGGAGAGGTACTCTGACGGACAAATACCCACCACACACCAAACATGTAGAGTTGTATGTGACGTCTGGTAGTAGCAGTGAACATAGTGTTGCGCCTCGTCTCTCTCGTAGTAGTAGTTGTGTGTATAGATTGTCTGTCTCGCTTTCTCTTTCTTTGTCACAGCAGTTTTAATCGTTCTTTTGTAGAATAACAACACAAATTATCGCTTTAGTGTTTTAAAAGTTTTTTTTAGTATTGTCTTATTGCACAGTATTAATCATTACCCCGTCCTTTCCCCTGCAGGGAGAATAGAATAACTCCGAATTACGTCTGCTTCACTTTGCAGATAAAACCCAAGAGAAAATCTCATATTCCTTTTTCTGGCACGTATCACCATCTCGACATCCTGTTCGCTACCTCATTTTTTGTTACGTTAACCTTATTATTTTACTTAATTCACGTTCACTTTGGCGACATTATTCAGGTTTACCTGAGGTTAGTAAGCTTTTTTTGCTAATCCAAGAAATTCATAAAATGTATCTTTTCCTTAAAGTAGGAACTTTTTCTCTAAAAAAATAACTATCCTATGATCTTTTTATTTTACCAATAACATTTGTTTGACTTGAAAAATTGTAATTATCACACCCAGCATTTTATTTGCCTTTTGAGATAAGCAAAATAAAATTATAAGATTTAAATTATCATTAAAATTTACACTTAAGCCACCTTCTTCAATTATTTTACGTTTCATTCGTATTCATGTGTTTATAATTCAACACATAAAACTCTACACTTTCCTGTATTAAATATCAATTTCCACGTATCTTCGCATTATGATAAACGATCTAAATATGTTTGTACTATCTCTGGTGATAACACCAGAGATAGTACAAACAATGCTCCAACATTCAATTTAACAGCAACAAAAAGCATACCAGAATATAACTCGAGAATACTGACTTCCGGTATAGAAATACATCGGAACAATACGGTGAATGATGGAAATCAGTCACATGTGTATTTTAGGTCAAGAAATAACAAAATCAGAAAATGTTTTGTAATTGCAAATTTAGAATTGTATATTTATAGTAATTTGTTAAACAAATAGTTTATAATATTGTTTTAGAAAAATGAATAATCAAATATGTGTTTTGATTTTTAATGAAAATATAATAAATATCTTTGTTTTTGTTGTTGAAAATAATTGTTTAAATAAATAGTGTCTTTTGTTTAAAAAATAAATAAATAATCAAATAGTATTTTTTATAAATATATGGGTATATATTTTTATTTTATGAAAATATATTTTTCAGAAATACATAATCAAGTAGTTTATTTTCTAAATATATTGAAATATGTATTTTTTATTTTATGAAAATATATTGTTTTAAAACACATCTTCTACAATGTTATCTATACTTTTTTATTTGAACTTGTCGGAAGTAAAATAACGGAGACTGAATTTGACCCGTCACCATTGACTGATGAAGTACTTCTAAACAGGAAATCAGAAAGCTCGAATTATATTCTCGTATGCCGCAACAAAATAATTTCTACTATTTATCTTGTACCATCAGATAAATAATTTATGTAGATATAAAATAGGCGTCCTAATATCGAACTCTGAGGAACACCGGAAAGTATATTCTTTAAGTCAGAATAATTGTTACAAGCGTTTACTCATTGTCCCCCCCCTCAATCTTTCACAATATAATATCTATATAATAATACGCTAAGCCATTTTCTGTTCGTACGAACGCCATCAGCTAACACACCCACTTATTTTAATGAGATTTGTATAAGATCGTTCGATTACCAAAGATGAAATGCAATGCGAAAAAGTAACTGAAAATGTACTGTTGTTAATAATTCATTTACAAATGAATTGTTCCAAAATCAAATTCTGTCGTACCGTACATGTATTATTTCAAGAGATATATTAAGATAAAGACTAAATTACGTCGATAAATGGAAGGTAACGGTGGCGAAATGATTACAACTCGGACAGAGCTAGGTGTGTGAGGTTCGAATCCAGTCGATGCCATAGCATCACTTTCACTTATGGATGTTGACAACAGGTCCTTCTTGTATGTACCTCATTCTAAAAAATGAAAAAAAAAGAAAATAATCTGGGAAAACAATGCCAACAACAAAATAAAGCCAGTCAAAAAAAAAGTACCATGCCGTGGCCGTCCTAAAGTAGACTAAAGTGTCGTCAAGCGAGAACGTACGAACGTACGAGCAGTAGTTGTTTCAATGAAATGCATAGTAGAATGAGCAGGTTTGTTTATTTCAAAATTCAAATTCGTTACTAAAAAAAAAAAAATTTAAAGAATAAAAAACAAATGAATTTTACAACAAATAATAAGGGTTATCAGCAGAATATCAACAAAATACAGGGCAAGTAAGCTGTTTAAAAGCTTTTCTATCAGATAATGACACGTTTTGTTCTTGAATCTGTCAGTCTGCGTCTACGCATATCCACCATCAAGTCAAAGTGGTGCAAGAAATCAGCACCTAGGATAGGGGTAAGGACGTCAGCAATAATAAAGATCCACGTTAAATCTCTGCATAATTGCAAGTTAAAAGATACGTGGCTATTGACGAACGATTTACAGACTAAGGTTGAAATCAGTAGTCCGTGTGATTATACATTGTTGCAAGCGTGAAGAACAAGTCAGTTTGTGCTGTTGCACAAATAGAGGAGTAGAGGTCAGTCTCCACTGTCGTGTGTTAAGAGAAATACATATGGATATGCACTGTTGCGAGTAAGAAGTGCATGTGGATATGCACTGTTGCGAGTAAGAAGTGCATGTGGATATGCACTGTTGCGAGTAAGAAGTGCATGTGGATATGCACTGTTGCGAGTAAGAAGTGCATGTGGATATGCACTGTTGCGAGTAAGAAGTGCATGTGGACATGCACTGATGCGAGTAAGAAGTGCATGTGGATATGCACTGTTGCGAGTAAGAAGTGCATGTGGACATGCACTGATGCGAGTAAGAAGTGCATGTGGATATGCACTGTTGCGAGTAAGAAGTGCATGTGGACATGCACTGTTGCGAGTAAGAAGTGCATGTGGACATGCACTGATGCGAGTAAGAAGTGCATGTGGATATGCACTGATGCGAGTAAGAAGTGCATGTGGATATGCACTGTTGCGAGTAAGAAGTGCATGTGGACATGCACTGATGCGAGTAAGAAGTGCATGTGGACATGCACTGATGCGAGTAAGAAGTGCATGTGGATATGCACTGTTGCGAGTAAGAAGTGCATGTGGATATGCACTGTTGCGAGTAAGAAGTGCATGTGGACATGCTCTGATGCGAGTAAGAAGTGCATGTGGATATGCACTGTTACGAGTAAGAAGTGCATGTGGACATGCACTGATGCGAGTAAGAAGTGCATGTGGATATGCACTGTTGCGAGTAAGAAGTGCATGTGGACATGCACTGATGCGAGTAAGAAGTGCATGTGGATATGCACTGTTGCGAGTAAGAAGTGCATGTGGACATGCACTGATGCGAGTAAGAAGTGCATGTGGATATGCACTGTTACGAGTAAGAAGTGCATGTGGACATGCACTGATGCGAGTAAGAAGTGCATGTGGATATGCACTGTTGCGAGTAAGAAGTGCATGTGGACATGCACTGATGCGAGTAAGAAGTGCATGTGGATATGCACTGTTACGAGTAAGAAGTGCATGTGGACATGCACTGATGCGAGTAAGAAGTGCATGTGGATATGCACTGTTGTGAGTAAGAAGTGCATGTGGCTAATGCATTGTAGCACGTAATAAGTGCATGTAAGTGAAAATGCACTGTGTAGTAAGCTTTACTGCTTTGACTCTAACGCGATGCCGTGGGCAGCGAAATGTGGCTAAATCTGGATAATATATGAAAATACAGTGCTCTCACTTACAATAGGCGGAAAAAGCTAACGTGAATGGCAAACATCACGTGTTCAGACAAGAAGGAATAAGCTGAGATAATATTCGAAAAAATACGATATTAATCGAAATACGAAAAAGGCACACGTAAAATAGCACGTGGACAGTCGAAAATAGGCAAATTGAAGACGAAATATATATTTGGTAAAAATATGTCAAAAAACGTTAATGCGCAACGTAAATTCTGAGATCACAAGTCTACACCATAATAGATGACTATATAGTATAGTTATTTAATAATGATTAACTCATACACGACGGGCCAGTCAATGCCACATGGTGAATATTTAATAATTGGGCGGGAAAGCGGAAGAAAGAGAAAATACGTTATTATTATTACAATTTCAAAAATTGCGACAAATCTAAGTTCAATCGTAATTTAATAGCAATGGAAAATATATTTTGTTACTAAATCAACAAGATTTAATCGCTATTCTCTATTATTTCTCTTTATATAAATTCTAACACGTCAGAAGTCTCCGACACAAAATCCGAACAAGATGCAATGAAATAACATGTCAGAAATAAGAAAACCCGTGTAAAATGTACGCACCGTAAATCATTGATATAAATGAAATATGCCTTTCTAGTAGTTTTAAGTCATTAAACGACTGAATATGATGAAAATACCTTCCATGAACAGATCCATAGGTGGCCGCGAACATAACAAATGTCTAATTATTATTATTTCTTTTATAAAGAAGGTTGCGTGAAGCCTGGAAACAGTCGGAGTCACTAATTTTCAGACGTGGTTGGTAATTATAGTTTAGGGTTTAAATCGGAAAGAAAATCAGAATGACGAACTTTCTTAGAAGAGTAATACGTCTGGCCGAATCTGACTGAAATAGAAAGGTTGCATAAGCAAACAGGATCACAATTCTTTCACGAAATAAATAATGACTCTACAACTAAATAGATATTAAGTTTTATTTCACGGAAACACAAGAACACAATGAAGATATTACAATGGATTGATTCACGTCGGTTAAACGAAATAATATTATCCCGGCGTTTGATATCTCACCCACTCAGTGTTAGGGCAGGGTGAGAATGGGAAAAGCACATGTTGCCAGCTTAAGAGAAATCACAAACTGAATTGTTCTGTTCATCACATGGTTTGGTCTTCGCGCCAAAACGATTCAACGCGTATGAATTTCGTTGTACGTAGGCGTATTGTTTGTCCATGCGGTGAAGGGGCGATGGTTACATGCTTACCAAGCCGAATCACAATCTCACCGCCGATCACGTAGACCGATACAACAATTATTTTGAATTTCACATAGTTCCTAACACACACACACACACACACACACACACACACACACACACACACACACACACACACACACACACACACACACACACACACACACACACACACACACACACACACACACACACACACACATACACACACACACACACACACACACACACACACACGCACACACGCACACACACACACAAATAGTATTTGTGAGTTCTTATGAAAAAAAAAAAAAATTTAAGTATATACTCCTTATAATATCCGAAAATGTTTCAAATTGCAAGCTCAATGAGGTTGTATTACAAGCTTCAGAGCATATATACTTAATAGTTGCATTCCAATGACCATAGAAAAAATCAATCCAAACCCATAATTTTCATTCATTGTTTGAATTTCTTTATTTCCATATTTCAGCGATTAGCTGTATTTCTTATTCGAATCTCTTCTTCGTTTCAGGGTAACATGTATCAACATGTTTAATTCATATTTATAGCAAGACTATATACTTATTTCACACTATATGTGGACAGATGAAGAGGAATTGATAGGGTATGACTATTCATGATTATTCTAGTTTATGGGTATAACATAATGTTATTCCGGGGTACAAATACGTGCGAGATAAATAGAATTATATATGTCTTTCTAGTATGAATAGTTTGCAATTTTAGTTGGAAATTTAAGTTTTAAGAATTTTTAGTATAAACAAGCTTTTTGCGGGGTGGATGGGTGAAGTCGATTTAATTAAACACACTTAACGAGACGTATGTCATATTTGAAATATATAATAAAAAAGTTTTTTGATCGTTTGCATTTTTAATTTTTTTAAATTGAAAATTAAAATTGATCTAGGTGGACATAACTCGTGAATTTTTTAAAATGAATTATGTCCCTTGTATCATCAGCTAAGAATATGTGTAATGAATTGGGTAAATTTCTGAGTCATTTTTCGTGAATGTAATTAGAAAAATATATAAAATAAATACTTAGAAATTGAATCTGATTAATTATAATTTTTAATCTTATTTTCGCTTAAAAATAAAAGAAATGATAAGATCCATGATGGAACCATTTATCTATCTAGAATTTATGTTATGTAAGTCCACATTTAAGGATAGTTCAACTTTTTAATGTTTACACTGAACGTATTCTGGACTGACAGTATTTTAGTATTAAGCAGGATTAATCACTGTTCAACAACCAAAATTAATGGGTAGAAAAGGCCTATTTCTAGGGTATTTTTTTGCGTAGATTACGAAAATGACACCCATTTTTGCTCATCATGTCTCAATTTTTTTGAAACGTCAGTAAATCTGACACACGTACAATTCAAAAGTACTTAATATATTTTAAATATAAGTTCTTTCATTTTCAGGTAGATATCAAATTATGTAAAAAAACTTTATAAACTATATTTCGAAATTAAAGTGAGAGATCAAGACAAGAATTGGGAACCACATATATGTTGTTCGTTTTGTTTACTCTAATAAATTGGGCAAATGGTTCTGGAAAAAGAACTCAAATTCGGTGTTTCGAGGGAGCCGCAAAATCACACTGAAGATTTCTATTTCTGTCTTACTAAAACAAAAGGTAAATATATATTAACTTATAATTTTAATTGGTCCCCCCCATTTATAAAATCGGGGGACTTATGTTCGTCCGTCCGTCCGGATTTTTCTCCGCTACCATCCATTGAATTTCTCTGAAAGTTTGCATGAAGTTGTAACTTTGGTCAGGTTAGGAAGTGACATTCTCCGATTTTTGAAAAAACATCTGGTTAGCCCCCCCCCCCAGGGGTTCAAAAGGCCCCGACATGGCAAAAAATGACATTTTTTGCCCCATAACTTTTCATCCATCCATTTAATTTCTCTGAAACTTGGCCAAAATGTGGAGGCAATTGTTCCTAATAGAAAATAAGTATCGCTGACCTTGGAACAAATCTGATTCGCGTCCCCAAGGGGTCAAAAGCCCCCAAAATGGCAAAAATTACCCTTTTCTCTCATAACGTTTGATCCATCCATTCAATTTTTCTGAAACTTGGCCAAAATGTAGAGGCAATTGTTCTGGATATAAAATGAGCATCCTTGACCTCAGAAAAATTCTGGTTCGCGCCCCCAGGGGGTCAAAGGAGAGTCAAAAATGCCCCAAATTGCCCAAATTTATTGCATTTTACACTAGCCACATCGAGTCACATACAGAGGGGGACCACGCACGCTCGGCTTGTTTAATTCTAGTTTTACCCTTACTTTTATTACTCATTAGCCTTCTTAATAAAATAAAATGTCATCCATGTATTATTTTTATTTCAGGAATCAAGAAAATAAAAAAAATAAAAAATCTGTCGAATACTTAAATCTTTGATCAGCGATCCGTCCTGTTGTTACAATTTTGACTGGACTTCAATTAGGCTTCACAAAATATATATGATTCTTATGCAATTGGGATAGTCGAGCCAAAATAAGAACATTACATACGTTCAGAATAGGAACCCAGAGACAGCACGACAGGCTCCTACAACGTCATTTGACGGACAATTCGGGGGAAAAGAAAATAAACGTTCTCCCTCCCTTGCATATGAAATTAATCAAGCAATTTGTAAAGGACCTAGACAACGATAAACCTGCTTTTAAGTATATGAGAGGAGAATTTCCCAATTTAAGTGACGCAATAGTAAAAGTAGGTATATTTGTTGGTCCACAGATCAGAAAACTAATGTTTGACGACGCTTTCGATGATACTATGACTGAACTGGAACTAGCAGCATGAGTTAGCTTTAAGAGATTATGCAATGGTTTCTTGGGAAAGCATAAGTCTGCGGAGTATGAAGTTTTGGTGGCTGATTTGATTAAATCGTATCAGAAAGTGAAGTGTAACATTTTAAAGCTCCATTTTCTCCAATCCTCTCTTTCCCTTTTCCAGAGAATTTATCAGATCTAAGCGATGAACACGGTGAACAATTTCACCAAGACATAGCTGCAATGGAAGCTCGTTATAAGAGAAAAGTGGAGCCAGCTATGTTGGAAGACTTTATTTAGAGTCTACAAGGATATCAGCCTGCTAACACGCATAAAAAGAATCGTAAAACACAAACTCCGAGTTTAGATTCTTTTCGTGTTTACCTTTTTCTTGCCCTTTATTTTAGAACTCCTTGAAACATTTTATCATATGAAATCGTAAAAATAAATAGTTTAAATATTTTCTTTTCAAATCTAAATATAGTTGTATATATCAATTATATCATTTAAATAAATTAAGTGAAACTATGGTATTTGGTCACAAATGCATTACTTTACGAAAAATGTTAAATTTTATTACGCAATTTACAAAACAGTTTGCAGATTTTGAATCAGCGCACACAAATGACTAAAACTCATCTACTCTAAGTCTAATCATTTTTTGAAAGTTAAAAATTGTTGGACAGTGTAGTTCATCAATTGTTCTTTTCAATTTTTTTTTCCGAGGAATCCTTCCATCGGGATTTTACTTTATATCGTAGGTTTATTCAGTCTAGCTCAGTGGAGTCTGATTACTTAGTGAATTGGGTATTATTTATCTTCATGATTAATAATAATAATAATTTATCAATTGTGTTTTTTCAAATTTTTTTCGCGGGAGATTCTTCATTCGGAATTTTTCTTTGCACTTGCAGTTGATCCAGGCTAACCAAGTTTGGTTTGATTTTATGTGACGGTTTGAAATGTTGTTACAAAGGAGGGTACATGGATTTTTGTCACTATTTTACAAGTGAGTTTTTTCATGTATTTTGTCTTGCCGTTATTTTTGACAAGACTTCTTCTAAACTTTTTTCCGTCTTCCTTTTTCCTGTTTTTGGAGTAATAATTTTTTATATTACCATTTAACGAACTATTTCTCTGGTGATCAGCAAAGTTAAACTACAAACTGCATATGTATCTGGACTTTGCTGTCAGAATGGCGTAAGAAAAAGTATTAAATTAAAAAAAATGAAATATGAAAATAAAGCCATCGAAAAATTAATGAAAATTATGGGTTTGGAGTGTTTTGTCCTATGGTCATTGGAATGCCACTATAAAGTATATATATATATATATATATATATATATATATATATATATATATATATATATATATATACATAGTATACATTTTTATATATAAAAGCATTTTTTGTTACATATGTTCATACATGTTGTAGCTGCGTCCTCTTTCGAGAGCAAACTTCCATCAGAAGTTTAGAAATGTGAGGAAAAATGTTTTAACGTTTAGCGAATAATTTTCCCCAAAATGACCTATATGTAAACTTTATTTTTATGCTCACATAATACAAACCCGTATAGACGTCTATACATACATATACATACACATATGCATACATACACACAAATATCCTTATACACATATATTCCCACATACATACACATGGCTATACGTAACATATACATACATATATATACATACATAAACACACACACCTATATATATATATATATATATATATATATATATATATATATATATATATATATATATATATATATATATATATATATATATATATTTTATTATCTAAACACATATTTCTCCGTAAACACAATTATATCACATAAATACGAATACAAACCTCATTTATTCACATTTATACGTATATAGACAGACACTCACATAAGTATGTTAGCCTATAATTACGTTACTAAATCAAACCTGTAACTTAATACATACTCATTTGTACAATATGATATATATACTAGTTAATTCTTCATATTTCTATAAAATATTCTAACGGTTAACGAATTAGTTCTTTCCAAAACTAACCTATATATAAACACATAGATACAACCCCGTATAGACGCATCTACAAACATATATATATACACATATACATATGCACACGTATCCATATACACACATACATATCCATATACACATACCTATTTTGAAGGGGATTAGGGTCCCAACCCCGTCACGTATTTGAAATATTTTTTCTAGCCTAAGGTCAAATACTTTTTTGACAGGCCTTGTATAAATCCTCTGCTTATTTCTTTGAATTATATATATATATATATAATTCAAAGAAATAAGCAGAGGTTTTATATATGCAACTGGCGTCTATGAGAATATGTCAGCTTTTATTTAACTTGTAGTCATATAACATTTTGCGGTCAAATAACTAAAAAGGTTCACAAATAGTTGTCTAATAAATTAAGTTGGAACAGATAAACATATGTCACTAGTGAGGATTGAACTCACGGCCGAGGAGAACAGAAAGACTGCTTACCACATCGCAATAGGCAAGTCGAATGTCAGCATAATCTCTATTCGGATTGGTTGAAATGAATAAGCTGATATTATTTAAGTCTTGAATCTGCTGACTCCATTAACGGTGTGGTTATTGTTGCTTAACGTTTACGGTAATCATATTTTGTACAACACAGCTAGAACAATGTCTGCACGCGGCGCAGGTGGTAAAATCAAGGCAAAGAGTAAAACCCGTTCATCTCGTGCCGGACTTCAGTTCCCCGTAGGTCGTATCCATCGTCTTTTGCGTAAAGGCAACTATGCCCAGAGAATTGGTGCAGGAGCCCCGGTCTACATGGCTGCTGTGATAGAATATTTGACCGCTGAGATTCTCGAGTTAGCAGGAAATGCTGCCAGAGACAACAAGAAATCTAGAATCATCCCACGTCACTTGCAGTTGGCTATTCGTAATGATGAAGAATTGAACCGATTGTTGTCCGGAGTCACCATCGCTCAGGGTGGTGTCCTTCCCAACATCCAGACAGTTCTTCTGCCAAAGAAGACTAAAAAGAAATAGTAATTTTCTTAGAATATGTCATCCGTATGAACGGCATTTGTGCATTTTTTCATTATTAACGAATCCATGTTTTTCATGCGCCATTTTTGAACGCGTTAATCGATATCGCACAAGCATCTGTTTCCGCTCGATAAACTCTCAATTGTCTTAAATATGTTAAATCCATTCTTAAATGTTTTCTACTTTAATTTGTGTATTTCATACACCTTAAGATGCTTGTCTCGAAAGTGCGAACATTTTTGCGTTGGTCTAACATTTTTTGCGTTGGTCTATTTAAACCAACTTGGAACTCCGGCCTTACTTAAATCTTAAATTTCGTTGTTGAATGTTAATAATACGATAAGAGGGGATATATACTTAGCATAAACGCTTGTGAACTTTTATCATACGTATTTATCCGGAAGGAGTTAACGGTTTCAATTGTATGAAATTTTATTCCGAAGATATTCTAGCTGGCATAGTATTAAGCCGAATTTACGGTCGCTGCTCCGATTTTCGACCACCACACCGGACTTGGAGATTGTGGGACGTTAACGGAGACCATGTTCTCGTCATTAAGTAAATTCCAGTCATAACTAATTCCAGATTCTTTTGTCAATACTGTATATTCATTTTTTATTACCTAAATTCGTATGTTTAACAATTGATGTAATTAACAGTAATGTTACCAACAATATATTTCCTTATCACCATTTCCTATAACGTTCCGTTTTATAATATAAATCCAATATGCAAATCTGTTTGATTTAAATTATTATACATCTGAAAAGAATCCAAATCTGTCGAACCTGAATATTTTTTTTTTTAATCGGGCATTCGTAATTTCTCAAATGAAACATCGAGATACAAATCTCGAAAGGTTCTTCATATAAGCTATCCTTCACTAACAATAGAGAAAAGGTAATTTGATACCGAAACTCTATACATATCGTATTGATGTAATATATTGAACTCTTGTACAGGTGACGCAAAAGAAAATAGTATACGTTTTTCATTCCTTCTGTTTGTTTCCTACTTTAGAACTTTTTTGAAAGTAAATGCAAATCATGGGATGTCAAATTTGCGCACCCGAAATATAAATAACAAAGATCATGTTAAAGAATTAAATCGATGTTAGCATTATTTAAATGAATTGTTTGTCAACAGATTTCTTAAAAAAAAAATAAAATCCACTGAATTAAAAACATTTAGCGTTGTGATCTATTTTACTGTTTCCTCCAAGTTTCATGACTAAATTCACGTGCACAAGATGTTTAAAAACCGCTTTAATATTAATACTTCCAGTTAGCTGCCCCTGATGCTTGCAGATTTCGCTTGAATCTATTAAATAATCTTCCCAAATTTTACTCACGAGGTGTTCAGAAAATCGATGGCATAACTTCGGGATTGTGTAAAGCAGCATATTTGTGGAGGATTTTTAAAATTAAATTAAAAATCTTTTTTTAACATCACTTTAATTTCTGTTGTGGTCCTATTGCCGATCCTATTTACTTGAATATATTTGCTTTGTTTTCTGTTACTTGAAATAAGGTCAACATTTGTAGGAACGAAAAAAAATTTCTCATAAATTAAAATGACATGTGTTAAGTACTTAACATCAACTTTTTTTCGTCGCGGGCTGTGCTGCTCATTTAATCGATAGTAAATGACTTGTTACAATCGAAGAGGGCCGTATTTTATATTTTATGGTAACGTTTGCAGTTATAAAGTATAATTTTCATAAACGATTTCGTTGGAAACATCTGGAAATAAATAACAAATGATTAAGTCTTGCGGTTTTTAATTATTCCATTCTTCACATTGAAGTTAGTCAATATCCTTAATTTGCCAATCCCGGCAAAATAAAACCTGTATAATTAAAACAATAATGTAATTAAACAAGGGAGATAAATCACATCAGTAGTTAAAGGTCGATAACTTACCATTTTTTTTTTTTTTCTCTTTTTTTTTTTTAAGGGGAATAATCCACAATCAAATAGAAGTTTATACTAGCGGAGAAACTGGTATAATTTATAATTTATCGAATTCCAGATGAAGTATTTTACTGAAGGGGTGGGGGTAGGAAAAGAAATCAAATGTTATTCAGGCGTCTAATCTCAAACCTGTTCACTTCGATTATTCAAGAATATCGACGAGTTTTTATTTAGATTGTTATAACAATCTAAATAAAATAAAAACTCGTCGATATTCTTGGGTATACCCAAGAACGAACCTAAATCTAAAATTACATTCGTCTTGATGAATAATGGAAAGTAAATGTAGCCTTTTCCAGAATACTAACATATGAAATAGAAAAAGTTCAGTATGACCCTGAACTAATTAGACAAAGCTCGTTTCGTTTAACAGCTGTAACGAATCTTTTCAAACCATGATAGCATCCATCCACAGAGGCTGGTGTTTAAACTCCTCTACTTAAATTTAAAGGCAACATGAATTGGAATATATACAGCCAAGTCTGCCGCAAAGAAAGTGGGCTCCCTTTACCGATCTAGAAAACTTCTTACACCTGCCAGTATCCTATATCTCTAAAGTACACACGTGTGTATTGTTGCAACATCTGGGCTGGTGGACCAACAACTAGTCTCTTACTCTTAGGCAAGGTACAAGAAAGTCTCTAACCCGAATAGGTCCTGCACTGTCTACCAAGCTCCAGCCCCTGTCCCATCGCCGCAATGTTGTATTCCTGTGCTAGTTTGACAAGTACTTCCACCGAATGTGCTCCGATGAACTTACTGTCCTTGTATCACACGAAACATATATCCCCGACCAACCAGTCTAGCAGAAGACCCCCCCTTCACTGTAGAGGTCCCCAGATGCCGGAAAACTTTCTACTCTAATAGCTTCTCTCCTCGGACCGCTTACCTTTGGGATCCACCCTGCTCCGTTTCCCCAATTGTAGCAACATGGAGAAATTTAAATGTAATGTGAACTCTGTTGCTACACAACTGCCTACTTAGGATGCCTCCTATAAATGTTGTCCTTAATCTCGGTGGCAATATATCCTTTTTTGGCGGGGGGGGGGGGTAAAATGATTAAACAAAATTGCTGCATATTTTCAAGTTGAAAATTAATGCTTGGGAAAACACCGGTGATTGAAAAGTTACTCCCTTAAGTTCTCGTAATTTATTACTGAAATATAATTCTTACAAGTCTCCCACTTTTTGATTATTAAAAAAAACAAAAAAACTGACGTAAGGCAAAACCCTATCTTAGAATAAGGATTAATGAGATGGATAGATTAAAAGTTGAATGGAATGTGAGGACATGCGGTTTGCTGCGTTAGCTGTTGTTTAAAGTGGGTGGTATGTGGAAATACATGTTCAATCCCCTTATAGTATTCATCGTCATTCCACTAGTAAAAGATAATAGTAAATAATATTTAATAAAAACACGAATAAATAAGTTATTATATTAACACTTTTAATGTTAATATATTAAACCTCCTTTGTGTAAATATATAGAAACTCAACGAATTTTGAAAGAAATAATTATTGATTCTTTGTAACGGAATTTCAATCTTTTTTAAGATAGGAGTACACGTTCCGTTAAAATGCAAACGTTGGAAAGATAAGTAACCATGTTTTTGTTTTGAGAAAAGTTCAAGCGTTGATTTTTTTAATTTTATTTTTTATTTTTTTTTAAATTTTTTTTTTAAGGGGGCAGTAATAACAAACTCCTATATACTCGGCCATTAACAAAACTAACAAATGTGAAACGGTAAATATTTTTAACGCGTCAACTTATTGACGAGAAACATCCATCTCTCTTAATTCAGTTTTTATTCCATTATCACTAGGGGTGGGCTATAGAAATTTTTTGTTTCAAATTTATGCCAAAAGTGGCTTATTACCTTCATTTATATGTAACTAGATGGGAACAAGTGATTTTTTTTCAAAACGGGTCAAAAATTGGAGGGTTGCAAGCCTCAAACGAGATTTGGCCGTGTCGATCCGCGAGAACGGCCCAAATTTCACCCCAAAAGACACTTAGCCACTTATTGCAAGTCTTAGGGTACATTTTTTGACCATCGATTACACAAATTTTCTCCACAACTCCCAAAAATCGATGAAAATGGCCCTAAATTCTCAATTTCTTGGATATGATACTGTAAAACTCCAGTGTATGAAGCATTGATTTGGTACAGAAGCATCTAAAATTTGCATATCAACTCATTAAGATACTTATCATTAACCAGTAAAATATCAATATAATGCTTTAAAGAGTTCATCTATCACATCATAATTCTCTAGCACAAATACTGGTTTCCGTTTCGTCAAGTCCCGTGCACCAATGACATTGCACGGCAAAAATTGAATTTTCAATGTCTTCTGCTCTTCAATCCGCGAAGGATATTGCCATGTTTTCTTTCTATTGTGGTTGGGAAGTGGTTCTAGATATTCCACAATATATTCATCCATCCCAACTTTCTCCCGTGTCATACCAATGAACCACTCTCGTCCCTTCGGTGTATCCCATATGGCAACGCACGGTTCGTTCAGCTGAACATCATCCCCCTGATTAGTATCGATGAGCACAGGTGGACACTCGCCAGATTGATGCAGCTCATTGTACATACTATCAGCATCCAGAAACGAAATTGCTTCTTCACTTGGTGTCTCATGACTGCCAGACAGAAGAATCCCCAGATTTATCTTCATCTGTACTACAGGCATCGACTTCACCAGGTACAAATGAGGAAAATCTTTGCAGTCTTGAGGGTTCAGTTCTTTTCTCAGGAGGATTTCGTTCCACAAGGTTCTCTTCTTGTCCTGGAGTTTGCTAGAGCTATTTTGACAGACTCCTGGAAATTTCGTGCACCAATCCGCAAATTGTAAGTAACATCTGTTTGGATGGCAGTTTCGTTACATGAAGGAGTATTCCGGATGGCACCTGATCTATTCAATGAGTAGTTCAGATTGTTTGATGAGGTGTCGAGCTGTGGCAATTGGTCACTTATTTCATCTACTTCATCAAACGGATCATCATCAAAATGATTCTGTTGTTGCTGCTCTGCCTGAATTCTTTCTTTGTGTTCCATATCCACATGGAATGTGTCGATAAGCCACTTACGTGCAAGAGACTTTTGATCAAAAAAGAATTTACGCTCATGGTCATCAGGGTTCACATCTTTTCCCAACAGGTTGAAAAGGACACAGTGTTCTCGTTTCCACTTGATCATGTTCACACGTCTGGAACCTTTCGCTTTGTAGGCGTTCGTGTCGTAGACTTTTAGCAATCGATCAAATTTGTTTGATCCCAGGTATCGTTACATAATGAACATCACTTCCAAAGGCTTTCTGCCACAATTGTAGGAGCCGCAAAGAGAACTGATGAACATGGTTTTTCTGTGTTATGGTACTGTATTTGGCAGCATGATGTTGTATACCTCAGTCGGAAGAGAATCAAGCAGAAGAAAAGTCCAATCATCATAACTGTAATTCTCATCAATCTGCCCTGCTGCACCAGCCATGTTCACTGCATTTACTAACTGAAAAAGAAAGCATAGTGCAATGAATCATTTCACAATTAGTGCAATGTAGTGTCATCAAGTCCATTTAAAGAAGACAATGAATTGCTATTAAAAGGAAACATTTCCTTATATGGTAATTTTCATTAAAACTCAGTTTTGCCCCCTTTTCTCTTATTTTTGACCACTTTTTGTCATTTTAAACACTTAAGAACACCAAAAAAGAATGGGAGAAGATAGCAGGGTGCCCATTTCAGTTTTTCCCAACTGCTAGGAGCCATACAGAGTTGTCTTATAGACTAGGGGAGATGATAATAGCTGTTTTTCGGCCCCAAACCGCCATTTTGGCCAATTTTGGCTTATTTTGGGGCAATTTTGACCCATTTTGGACCCTGAGATACCCTAAGAAGCCATATACTTGTAGGACAGTATATGAGAATGACAGATTCTGGTATATAAAGGCATTTCTGGTAAAAAAATGCACCCTAAGACTTGCAATAAGTGGCTAAGTGTCTTTTGGGGTGAAATTTGGGCCGTTTTCGCGGATCGACGCTGCCAAATTTCGTTTGAGGCTTGCGACCCTTCAATTTTGACCCGTTTTGAAAAAAATAACTTGTTCCCATCTAGTTACATATAAATGAAGGTAATAAGCCACTTTTGGCATAAATTTGAAAATTTTTGTTTCTATAGCCCAGAAACAAAATTTCTAACATCCCAAAATCACTAACATCCCAAATAAATTCGCCCATTAATTCTCGGGCAACGCCGGGTATTCCTTCTGCTATATAAATCAAGCGAAGAAATCCAAGATGGTTGGCATATATTATCGTGGAACTTGCTTAAAAAATCACGAAAGCTCTCAGAACACGTTCCTGAAAATGTTAGTTAACATTTTATCTTATAAACTTCGATTGAGGGGCGTTCAACTTACAAAAATTATCCCATGGATTGTTTTAATAATCTCTACACCTACATAAAAGTTGTTTTAGATTATCAGAAAAGATTTCATAACTGGTTAACTAACTTTACCATAGTTTGTTTTCCTAATGGGTCACCACTTATCAAGGAGAGTAGGAAGTGGGTCGTGGGTTTACTTTCGGCAGCCTCGTCATACTCGCTTTCCGTATTTTGTCATTTAGTCCTCACATTCCATGAGCGATGTTTCTGGGTCGGAATCTATCCATCTAACACTAATCTTTGACTAGTTTTTTTTTTTACCTTGAAGTATATATTTTTCATCCAATTACATGAAATCGCTTCATGCATTGTCTGGAGCGATTTCCATTAAGGAACAAATAATTCTTACAAATCTCTCGCTTATTAAAAAAAAAACTAATGACTTCTCACTTATTAAGGCAAAGCCACCCAAGGATAAGGATTGATGAGATGGATTGATTGAAAATTGAACCCCCCTCTTTGTTAAAGACATCACTCATGGAATGTGAGGACTTGCGGCTTTCTGCGTCGGCTGTTGTTGTAAGTGGGTGGTATGTGGAGATAAATGTTCAAACCCCCTTTTCGTATTCATCGAAAATTCCCCTAGTAAAAAAAAAAATAATGAATAATAAAACAAGTAAAAAAAACAAACAAAACCCCCAAAATGCGAATTAATAAGTTATTATATTAACACTTTTTATGTTAATATATCAAAACTCCTTTGTGTTAATATATAGAAAGTCAACGAATTTTTAAACAAATAATTATTGGTTCTTTGTAACGGAATTTCAATTTTTTTAAAGACGGGCTTACACGTTCCGTTGTAATGCAAACGTTGGAGAGATAAGTAACCATTATATACACACATCCTTTTCTAACTCTCAGACGAAACCATTTCAAGTAGTGAGGGGAAACAATTTACCGCCTGAACTGAATGCGGAAATAAATTCCCTATTCTATAATAAAAAATTAACACTGTGTTTTTTATCTGTATTAATCATAAATTATAATTTATCCATGAAAAATTTAATTATTGACGTAGTGCGAATACTGGCGAAGCATATTTTTTCTAACGTTTTTTGATAGAATGGATACACTAGTTATCTAATTTACGTGGTGAATACCAGTACGTTGCTATAGAATATGGATTAAAGTGTTGAAAGATAAACTTAAACACTGGAGAATGGGAAGTAAAGCATACTATTTTTTCTTACAAACAAAAAACAAAAGAATAGCGGGTGAGTTTAATTGGAAGTTATTTTCGATTATGATAAAGTAAAATTTCATTTATAAAAATATACTACCGATATTCTGTTTCGGAAGTTTTGAGATGATGGTTGAAAATTTGTATTTGGATAAATCGGATTAATACGAGACTAACATACAAGATGAGAACCGTAGTCTGAATAATCCAAATAATACATACTAATAGTCTTACTTTATATTGGAGTGTGTGACAGTGTTTAAAAATGAGCCAATTTTCCTTTTAACTGATCCAAATTGAAGATGGTCGTCATACTAACATTTTATGAAAATCTTTAAAAAAAAAAGATTCATAAAGACTATTTAACAACAACAAAAAAATCAATTTATTTTTAGTATGCTTTTTTTGCTGATACAAACATTCTTAAAATGTATCTTTTCCTTAAGTAGGAACTCCCCCCCCCCCAACTGTCCTACGAT
>OY744537.1:60684361-60689361 GCA_963556195.1 Sepiola atlantica | reverse complement strand
TATTAAAATAAAGCTGTACTTTTTATTGAGTTATTGAGTTATTGAGTACTATCTTAAAAACACCGTAGCTTCATGGAATTAACGCCTATGAACTAACAACACCCTAAACACACACATACAAATATATATATATATATATATATATATATATATATATATATATATATATATATATATATATATCGATTCCTTTGTGTATAACTCAAAAGGAGGAGAGGTAATTCAGTATATATTCAAGCTAAGTGAAAAAAGGTTCTTTACGCACTTTTAGTAATGTTTAAAATCATCATACGCGCTGCATCTCTGTTTCAATATTTATATATCATCTATAACAAAGACCAATGTGTATTTTTGTTTCAGTTCCGCTGAACCAGGTCGTTGACCACTGTTTATGACACCCTTATAAATATGTTCGCTTGCATAGATATAAATAGACTGTAATTCTCTTTCTTTCACCGTGGTTGTTGGGTTGGCTGAATGGTTCTAGACATTCAGATAGACGTTAAAATGTTGACTTAGGTCTGGGGTTTCGAATCGTGCGACCAGTAGAACAATCATCCTCCACACTGATGATTCCAAGAAAATGATGAAACATCTGTGTATGTAGATACATTTAAAAATACTGTTTAACATAATATCGTATATATATATATATATATATATATATATATATATATATATATATATATATATATATATATATATATTACTATTTCATGTATCCACATAAAATTTTATAAGGAGATATAATTTTTTATGTATCAATTTTCAGTATTTACTTCAACAGTTCTTGATACGTAAGTAGAGCTAGGTAGTAAGCTATGAAAATATATTTATGGTAATTAAGCTACACAAGCCTGAAGATTCCCCGGGGATGAAACGCGGGAGCCTCTGTGTAGCTTAATTGCCATAAATATATTTTCATAGCTTACTATATATATATATATATATATATATATATATATATATATATATATATATATATATTTGAAAAGTCACACATTAGAAGCGTTGACGAAATGGCGAAGATAAAGAGAATATTTTTTTATAAAATATTTAGAAAACCTTCACAACGCAAATTATTGTTTTTAAAAATAAATAATTTATTTATCTTAACATTTTTTTTATATATATATACACACAATATTTTAAATAAATATTCTTTAATTATTACATACAGACAGTGTTTCATGCTTATGCAATCTTCAGTGTAGGAGATGTTAATTCCTGCCGGTTGAAGGGCTCGAACTCCGTCTACAAAGTTACCCTTGACCAGCATGAATTAGCTCGGGAAGGAAGAGAATTAAGTTCTATGTATTGTCCAGTGTCAAATACGCAATCAGCTAATCAACAGTAGTCAACGGCAGGCCGGAATTTTGCATTACGTTTAGAATGACAGCTGTTTTATAATACTCTTAAAGGGTCTCACCCTCGGAAGGAGGCTACAAACAAAATTTTCAATAAATATTCTTTAATTATTACCTAATTGTGCCGCGCATAAGGTTACGAGGAAGCGACAGGTAAAGTGTGAAGAGTAGAAAGATGTGGTAGAGATGAAAAAAGACGATCGTATTAAAGCAAAAGTCTCTTTCTCTCATAATAATAATTAGTATTATTATAATTATTTGTATTATTTTTTGTATTATCAGTTTTATTATTGTCTTTTACTTTTAAATGTTTTCATTGTATAAACAGCAAACGTAATGTCTGAGTTAATCCATTCGTAAACTGCATCTACAACATTCAAATAACCGTATGGGCATAATCATGTTGGCACAACGGTTCTCGTTAGATCACCGAAGTTAAGCGACGTTGAGCCTGGTCAGAAAAAGTTGGGTGACAATTTGAGAATACCTGGCGCTGTCTGTCATCTACTCTGACCGGGATTTACATGCGGTTGGGGACCGCTTGTGAATTTGATATTCCCTAGAATTTCTTCCTTAGAAGAAAGCCGATTCAGCCCGCCCAGTGCGAAAACAACCAGGTAACAAAAAGTTGCAATAACACTGTTGTTACGCCACCATGTTATGTGTTCCTTAGGTTTAGTAACGCATATATCGTTTGCTTATATTCTTACAAGTTATGGTTATAAAGAGGGGTTGTCTGTCTGTTTGTATGCCTAAAAGTCAAAACTGCAAAAAAAAAAACACCCACAAAGTTGGTATATTCTTATTCAGCGTTGCCTCGAAAAAATAATATTTTAAATTAAAAAAAAATCTATTTATTTTTTGGAGGTCAACTTGTTCAGATTTCGTCAGGGGGCAGTTTTTTCCATAAAAATTCAATGCATTTATATATGGAATTGGTAAATAGGCATGTAAATAGACTAGTTAAAACAATACCACAAACACATCTCTAAAACCAATCGACTTTAATCTGTGGCAGAAAGGGGCTTCATTAGAAAAAATGCTTTTTGATACAAAAATACTTTGAAAAAATCCATACGAAAGGTTGAAGGCGAAGTTAAGTTCAGAAAAACGAAACATATACCCCCCCCCTTAGGGGATGTATAATGTCTCACAAGTCACAACCAAATGAAATACATGGACGTTCATAAACATACTTCGTGTTCAACTCTAGCAAACCTTCGTGACTGAGGCAGTCATTCCACAATCGTCTCCAGGATTGAATTCTCGCTGAAATTAAAGTTGGACACAACAAGGATAATTTTATTTGGCTGTTGTCATTGTCTTCTCTTCTGTTAGCGGCAGAGGCGTGTTCCGGCTACGGATCTTTGGGGCGCTTGGCCCCCTAATTTACCATCGATGTTAGGCCCTTCTCTACACGTCTTGTTCGCTTCACAAACTTCCAACCAACTGCCTACCATTCTTACTCCCTCTCTCTCCTAGCCATGTGATGTCACGTTCGTTTCCAATAGACGGCATGGTCAAGATGACATTGAATGTGCTCGCTGATCCGAGGACTCCGGTCTCCCGTGCACGTGTCAACGTTGGCCTGCAAATATAAATCACGAGATGAATACTAACAACCATTACTATTTAACATGAGTATGTAGAAAGGAGAGAGGAGGAAAGAGTGGGAGAAGGATAGTTGATTGGATGGCGAGATAGATGGGAGATGGTAGTGGTGTGAGTAAGTGATGTACTACTATCGTCAAGGGACGGTCGAGTATGAAATAAGAGGTGATGAGAAGGAAGAAAAAAGAGACTACGCGATTAAAACATTCACGATGGTGGTGGTAGGAGTGGGTAGTGTGGTTGGGAGAGGTGTTAGTTACAGCCTAGCACGGTGAGAGTAGTAGGCCGAGTATGAAATGAGAGGAGGAGGCGATGAAAGGGGAGAAAAAGACCTTGTTTTTTTCTTCTTTTTTATTGTCGAGATCTCCGATCGGCAAAGCTGACCTAAGATCACGAAAAGTCCCGATGATAATGGGTGTTTTTTTTTGTAAGTTAGGGTAGTAAGGAAAAACATCACTATAACCACTGAGGAAGATATATGTATTTCGAAATATTTGATAAAAAAATGTTTCATTTATTAAAAATCTCGCATCGCTTATATGTTTAAAAAAAAAAAATCTGATTTCATTTTAACTCGTCAATGATTTATAAGTAGCCCCTAACGGATTTCTTTAACTACCGCGACCCAGCGTATATGCTACTACCCTGACTTACAAAAAAACAAAAACAACAAAAAAAAAAACACCCATTATCATCGGGACTTTTCGTAATTTTAGGTCAGCTTTGCCTTTCGACAATGAAAAAGAAGAGGTCAACTTGTTCAGATTTCGTCAGGGGACATTTTTTTTCCATCAAAATTCAATGCATTTATGTACTAATTTGGAAAGATAATGCCAAGTCATTCCTCGAGAAAAATCTTTAGGAAAGGACTCGGCAATTTCTTTTAAAATTAAGATACGCTAACACTAGATTTTATCTAATGTTTCTGAAGTTTCTCTATGGACTATTATCATTATCAACATGATTTCTCTTCAGATTATTGTGAGAGGGGGCAAGAATTGGGAAAATGTAGTTTAAATAGCGCATTGGAGGTCTCCTTAATTTTAATTGGGTGGTTTTAGTAGCGCTCTGAAGGTCTCTTAAGTTTTGTTTTTTCACTCCTTAAATGTAATTGGAGAAAATATCTCATGGTCACTTAAAAACAGGATTTCATTTAGGCGCATCGCTCTGAATTCCTCCTTAATTTCATTTTTGTGTCTTAGTAGCGCTCTGGATGCCTGTTTGGTTTAATTTTGTGATTCTTTAATTAGTCACTTAAAAACAGGATTTCATTTAGGCGCCTGAAAAGGATGGTTTTAGTAGCGCTCTGAAGACCGTAATTTTATTTAGTAGTTTTAGTAGTACTTTGTTCGACTCAAACCGGTCAAAAGTGCTCAATATCTTAGATAGAGCAGGTATGTTTAAACGCTGGGTTGTCCGGGAGAAAGTACTGCACTGTCTTTTGTTATACTGGGAGCCATAATATTGATAATACAGTATTACATTTGCTAAGTGTTATATTTTATGGCAAAAGTGCCCAATACCCTAGATAGAGCAGATGTGTTTACACGCCGCATTGCCTGGGAGAAAGAGATACACCGTCTTCTGTTATACTGTTGTATACA
The DNA here is from genome assembly GCA_963556195.1 of Sepiola atlantica. Classification (NCBI taxonomy): domain Eukaryota; kingdom Metazoa; phylum Mollusca; class Cephalopoda; order Sepiida; family Sepiolidae; genus Sepiola; species Sepiola atlantica. Next base: position 60,684,779 of record OY744537.1, on the reverse strand, counting down.
AAAACGGTACTCGGCGTTGCCCGGGAGTCATAATAGTAATATTACAGTATTACATTTGGCAAGTGGTATAAGTTAATTCAAATTGCTCAATATCCTACAATACATATACCATTAGAGTATTCCATTTGATAAGTGGTATATATTAATAAAAAAGTGGTCAATATCCTAGAGAGAGAGAGAGAGAGAGAGAGAGAGAGAGAGAGAGAGAGAGAGAGAGAGAGAGAGAGAGAGAGCGCAGGTCTGTTTAAATTCTGCATTGTCTGGGAGAAAGGATTTCTCTGTGTTTTGTTACAGTGTTGTATTCTAGATAAGGAACTCTGTGTTGCCCGGGGTAATGAAAAAATAACAAAACAGTATTACATTTGGTAAATGGTATATGTTAATCCAAAGCAGCTCAACACCCTTAATAGAGCAAGTG
>OY744537.1:60571861-60681861 GCA_963556195.1 Sepiola atlantica | reverse complement strand
CAGAGATATAGAGATAGAAGATGTTACACACACTTTTTAACCTTTTTATTTTTATGGCCCCGGTAAACGCTGTCAGTATATTTATAATTATATAGTAAGCTCTACTCTTCCCAATGGTTCTCTTTGACCTGTGCAGCTGCCATTGTAGGCAGCAAACATTCCGCCGATTTAACCGCCATAAGTCAGTTACAAATGGACAAAAAATAGTATCAAGAAACCATTGTAAGAGTGTAATAGTTGCAGCTAAGAGTAGGTATACCGAGATGACCAGAAAACGCATTGAGTCTCAGAAATTAAGAACTCGCCATTTCTGGAAAATCTATAATAGTGTGGTGGACAATGGACAATCAACAATTCATCCACGAGCCAACCACAACGATATCTATTGCACAGCAATATATAAGGCTGACATGCTTACTCAATGGTTCGCTTTAAACTCCACTTTGGACTCCACAACTGACTCCCTCCCAAATTTCACACTACGGAGAACAACCACGTTTATTGATCTGATCATCATCCCTTCCTTGATATAGTAATAAATAAATGCTCTTCTGAGCTGGCTCCCGTCTTCTCCAAACTCCAGAAAAATGCCTTGCCGAATCTTACTTCCCTGATAGCTGGAAAATTACCTCAGTTGTACCAGTTTTCAAGATTCAAGTGAAAGAACTGACCCGCAAAACCCTATCAGTCTCCCCCCGCCCTTCGCTAAAATCTTTGAATCATTAATCAATCTAGCGATAGTCCACCACATCGAAAATGCTAAAATTACTTCTGACCCACAGCATTGATTTAGGTAATCCAGTTCTACTGCGGATATCCTAACAGTCATCTCTGAACGCATATACCATACACTGGACAAGGCAGGCGAAGCTAGAGCGGTAGTGCTTGATATATCCAAAGCCTTTGATAAGGTCTGGCATGAAGGTCTTCTCATGAAAATTAATCCGTACGGTATTACTGAACTAATATTTAATATAATCAGATCCTTCTAAACTAAAAGAAAGATCCAGGTCGGCCTTGATGGCCGTAATTCTAAACAACATCACAATAATGCGGGTGTCTCCCAGGGGTCGATCATTGGACTTTTATTATTCCTGATTTTTATAAACGACCTTCCTGATGTAATCGCGTCCGAGATGGACATATTTGTTGATAACATCGCGCTCTATTCTGGATATGTGGGCAAATCGAACGCACACACATCCAAGGCAATGACTGAATCCTTAGAAGATGACCCCCAGTCTGTAGTTGTATGGGGCCAAAAATGGATGGTTACATTTCATGCTACTAAGACAAAGCTCATTTTCTTTAACAATTATAAGAAACCGTTCCAACCGCCGATTGCCATGGCTGATAGCACCCTTCCCGAGAGTTCAACATTCAAACTCCTAAGCCTAACATTCACAGGTAACATGAATTGGAATAAATACATAGAAGATACTGCCAAGTCTGCTGCATAGAAAGTAGGCTCCCTCTACCGAGCTAGAAAACTTCTCACACCTGCCAATATCTTATATCTCTATAAAGCCACCATTTGCTTATGCATGGGATATTGTTGCCACATCTGGGCTGGTGCACCAACCACTAGTCTCTCTCTCTCTTAAACGGGGTCCAAAAAAGAGCCTCTAACCTAATAGGTCCAAACACTGTCTCCCAAGTTCGAGTTCCTGTTCAATCGCCGTAATGTTGCATCTCTGTGCTGGTTTTACAAGTACTTCCACGGAATGTGCCCCGACGAACTTACTGCACTTGTGCCCCCTCAACGTAAATACCCCCGAATAACCCGTCAACCAGCAACATCCCACCCTTTTAGTATCGAGGTTCACATATGCCAAAAAGCTTTCTACTCTAATAGCTTCTTTCTTCGATTCACTTGCTCCCTGTTTACCCGACTGTACCAACATGCAGAAATTTAAATGTGAACAAACAACTTGCTATCAATCTGGCCCCCAATTCATTGTATCCCCTTATATCTCAGTGGCAATGTGCCTTGTTTGGGGATAATATATATATATATATATATATATATATATATATATATATATATATATATATATATATATATATTTATATATATATATATATATAAGGCGATTGGAAAGTAACGCCCTATACTTGTAAGTTATACTTGAAAGCTATTACTGAAATATAATTCTTACAAGAAATGAATGGGGGAGGAGCAAGTGTTATGAATTATGCTTTATATTTTCTTTTACTCCTCACATTCCATAGGCGATGTTTTTGACAATAGGGGAAAAATGCTGTTTTCTGGGTCGGCTGTTGTTTTCAATACTCTCATAGCATTCATCACCATTCATCTGTCAATCTATTCATCTTGTTGACTCTAATCTTAGAGTGGGTTTTTAGCCTTGATAAGTGTTGACTCATTGGTAAAAAATAAAAAAAGTTCCTTGTAAAATCAGCTAATGCAGTTTCCAGGCAGCTTTAGAAGCTGGTAGCGATTGCTGGCACCCATATCGAATTTTGACTAAAACCCCATGCTATATGCTTTCTTATCATATTTATTTCTTGTAAAAATTATATTTCATGTGTGTGTGTGTGTGTGTGTCGTGTATCTTTCTACCCAAAGTGCACACATTATTATATTATTATTACGTGATTTCAGTTCAGCAAAAGTGTTATGTGGCCAACTTGTGTCAGTGTACAAACTTGAGGTTGTATTTAACTTACAGTCATAAGATATTTTGCAGTTACTTAACTGAAAATGTCGACGAGTTATTACTTATTTAATAAAATAAGTTGTGGCAGAGAAATACGAGTCACTAGTGAAAATAAAACTCACGCCCCAGGGAAATAGAACGACTGCTTTTCACACTGCAATAAGCAAATCGACTTCAACAAGAATCAGCTGAATCTAAGCATAATCTGTATTCTGATTGGTTAATAAAAATAAACTAGGATTATTTAAAGTCTTAAATCTGCGGATTCAATTGACTGTGAGGTTATTATTAGTGGGAAGTTCTTATACTAACACTGGATTCTTTTCCTTTTTTTGTATATGTTTCATCCATTTTGTATATAAACATTTTATTCCCCAACTCCCCATTTTATGTTTATATTATCATTTTTCGGTTTTAAGTAGGTTAATCGTGGAGTTAATTTGTTTTGGTGATTGTGACTAGTTAAGTTAATTAATGTTAGTTTAGTCAACATTCTCCCAAGCCCCCTTTTTCGGCCTTGTGTCACATTTTGTAATATTTATATTTTACAAATAAATATTGACTGTGAGGTTATTATTGCTTAACGTTTACGGTAATCACATTTTGTACAACACAGCATAATGCACGCGGCGCAGGTGGTAAAATCAAGGCAAAGAGTAAGACCCGTTCATCTTGTGCCGGACTTCAGTTCCCCGTTGGTCGTATCCATCGTTTTTGCGTAAAGGCAACTATGCCCAGAGAATTGGTGCAGGAGCCCCGGTCTACATGGCTGCTGTGATAGAATATTTGACCGCTGAGATTCTCGAGTTAGCAGGAAATGCTGCCAGAGACAACAAGAAATCTAGAATCATCCCACGTCACTTGCAGTTGGCTACCCGTAACGATGAAGAATTGAGCCGATTGTTGTCCAGAGTGACAATCGCCCATGGTGATGTTCTTCCCAACATTCAAACAGTTCTTCTACCGAAGAAGACACAGAAGAAAGAGTAATCCTCTTTAAACAAATGGCTCCTATAGAGACAGCCTTTTGTATTTTCTTTAACGAACCAGTTAATATTAATGTACTCTTTCACTTTGTACCGGCGCATTGCTACGTTTGTTTTTCATAGCTTGTATTGAACATTTTACAGACATTATCTCTCGCCCCCAATAACGATTTCAACATTTGTTTTCCACGCTATAAATGTTCACTTAATCTCCGTTCATGAGAAATCCTTAAATGTTCACTTAATCGCCGTTTATGAGAAACCCTTAAATGTTCACTTAATCGCCGTTAATGAGAAACCCTTAAATGTTCACTTAATCTCCGTTCATAAGAAACCCTTAAATGTTCACTTAATCGCCGTTCATAAGAAACCATTAAATGTTCACTTAATCTCCGTTCATGAGAAACCCTTAAATGTTCACTTAATCTCCGTTCATGAGAAACCCTTAAATGTTCACTTAATCTCCGTTCATGAGAACCCCTTAAATGTTCACTTAATCTCCGTTCATGAGAAACCCTTAAATGTTCACTTAATCTCCGTTCATGAGAAACCCTTAAATGTTCACTTAATCTCCGTTCATGAGAAACCCTAAAATGTTCACTTAATCTCCGTTCATGAGAAACCCTTAAATGTTCACTTAATCTCCGTTCATGAGAAACCCTTAAATGTTCACTTAATCTCCGTTCATGAGAAACCCTTAAATGTTCACTTAATCTCCGTTCATGAGAAACCCTTAAATGTTCACTTAATCGCCGTTCATAAGAAACCATTAAATGTTCACTTAATCTCCGTTCATGAGAAACCCTTAAATGTTCACTTAATCGCCGTTCATAAGAAACCATTAAATGTTCACTTAATCTCCGTTCATGAGAAACCCTTAAATGTTCACTTAATCTCCGTTCATGAGAAACCATTAAATGTTCACTTAATCTCCGTTCATGAGAAACCCTTAAATGTTCACTTAATCTCCGTTCATGAGAAACCCTTAAATGTTCACTTAATCTCCGTTCATGAGAAACCCTTAAATGTTCACTTAATCTCCGTTCATGAGAAACCCTTAAATGTTCACTTAATCTCCGTTCATGAGAAACCCTTAAATGTTCACTTAATCTCCGTTCATGAGAAACCCTTAAATGTTCACTTAATCTCCGTTCATGAGAAACCCTTAAATGTTCACTTAATCTCCGTTCATGAGAAACCCTTAAATGTTCACTTAATCTCCGTTCATGAGAAACCCTTAAATGTTCACTTAATCTCCGTTCATGAGAAACCCTTAAATGTTCACTTAATCTCCGTTCATGAGAAACCCTTAAATGTTCACTTAATCTCCGTTCATGAGAAACCCTTTTAATGTTCACTTAATCTCCGTTCATGAGAAACCCTTAAATGTTCACTTAATCGCCGTTGATGAGAACCCCTTAAATGTTCACTTAATCGCCGTTCATGAGAAACCCTTAAATGTTCAATTGATCGCTGTTCATGAGAAACCCTTAAATGTTCACTTAATCTCCGTTCATGAGAAACCCTTTTAATGTTCACTTAATCTCCGTTCATGAGAAACCCTTAAATGTTCACTTAATCTCCGTTCATGAGAAACCATTAAATGTTCACTTAATCTCCGTTCATGAGAAACCATTAAATGTTCACTTAATCTCCGTTCATGAGAAACCATTAAATGTTCACTTAATCTCCGTTCATGAGAAACCCTTAAATGTTCACTTAATCTCCGTTCATGAGAAACCCTTTTAATGTTCACTTAATCTCCGTTCATGAGAAACCATTAAATGTTCACTTAATCTCCGTTAATGAGAAACCCTTAAATGTTCACTTAATCTCCGTTCATGAGAAACCATTAAATGTTCACATAATCGCCGTTCATGAGAACCCCTTAAATGTTCACTTAATCTCCGTTCATGAGAAACCCTTTTAATGTTCACTTAATCTCCGTTCATGAGAAACCCTTAAATGTTCAATTGATCGCTGTTCATAAGAAACCCTTAAATGTTCACTTTATCTCCGTTCATGAGAAACCCTTAAATGTTCACTTAATCGCCGTTCATGAGAAACCCTTAAATGGTCAATTGATCGCCGTTCATGAGAAACCCTTAAATGTTCACTTAATCTCCGTTCATGAGAAACCCTTTTAATGTTCACTTAATCTCCGTTCATGAGAAACCCTTAAATGTTCAATTGATCGCCGTTCATAAGAAACCCTTAAATGTTCACTTAATCGCCGTTTATGAGAAACCCGTAAATGTTCAATTGATCGCCGTTCATGAGAAACCCTTAAATGTTCACTTAATCTCCGTTCATGAGAAACCCTTTTAATGTTCACTTAATCTCCGTTCATGAGAAACCCTTTTAATGTTCACTTAATCTCCGTTCATGAGAAACCCTTTTAATGTTCACTTAATCTCCGTTCATGAGAAACCCTTTTAATGTTCACTTAATCTCCGTTCATGAGAAACCCTTTTAATGTTCACTTAATCTCCGTTCATGAGAAACCCTTTTAATGTTCACTTAATCTCCGTTCATGAGAAACCCTTAAATGTTCACTTAATCTCCGTTGATAAGAAACTCTTAAATGTTCACTTAATCTCCGTTCATGAGAAACCATTAAATGTTCACTTAATCGCCGTTCATGAGAAACCCTTAAATGTTCAATTGATCGCCGTTCATAAGAACCCCTTAAATGTTCACTTAATCGCCGTTGATGAGAAACCCTTAAATGGTCAATTGATCGCCGTTCATGAGAAACCCTTAAATGTTCACTTAATCTCCGTTCATGAGAAACCCTTTTAATGTTCACTTAATCTCCGTTCATGAGAAACCCTTTTAATGTTCACTTAATCTCCGTTCATGAGAAACCCTTAAATGTTCACTTAATCTTCGTTCATGAGAAACCCTTAAATGTTCACTTAATCTCCGTTCATAAGAAACCCTTAAATGTTCACTTTATCTCCGTTCATGAGAAACCCTTAAATGTTCACTTAATCGCCGTTCATGAGAAACCCTTAAATGGTCAATTGATCGCCGTTCATGAGAAACCCTCAAATGTTCACTTAATCTCCGTTCATGAGAAACCCTTAAATGTTCACTCAATCTCCGTTCATGAGAAACCCTTAAATGTTCACTTAATCTCCGTTCATGAGAAACCCTTAAATGTTCACTTAATCTCCGTTCATGAGAAACCCTTAAATGTTCACTTAATCTCCGTTCATGAGAAACACTTTAATGTTTACTTAATCTCCGTTGATGAGAAACCCTTCAATGTTCACTTAATCTCCGTTCATGAGAAACCCTTAAATGTTCACTTAATCTCCGTTCATGAGAAACCCTTAAATGTTCACTTAATCGCCGTTCATGAGAAACCCTTTAATGTTTACTTAATCTCCGTTGATGAGAAACCCTTCAATGTTTACTTAATCTCCGTTCATGAGAAACCCTTAAATGTTCAATTGATCGCTGTTCATGAGAAACCCTTTTAATGTTCACTTAATCTCCGTTCATGAGAAACCTTTAATGTTTACTTAATCTCCGTTCATGAGAAACCCTTAAATGTTCACTTAATCTCCGTTCATGAGAAACCCTTAAATGTTCACTTAATCTCCGTTCATGAGAAACCCTTAAATGTTCACTTAATCTCCGTTCATGAGAAACCCTTAAATGTTCCATTGATCGCCGTTCATGAGAAACCCTTAAATGTTCACTTAATCTCCGTTCATGAGAAACCCTTAAATGTTCACTTAATCTCCGTTCATGAGAAACCCTTTTAATGTTCACTTAATCTCCGTTCATGAGAAACCCTTAAATGTTCACTTAATCTCCGTTCATGAGAAACCCTTTTAATGTTCACTTAATCTCCGTTCATGAGAAACTATTTTAATGTTAACTTAATCGCCGTTCATGAGAAACCCTTTTAATGTTCACTTAATCTCCGTTCATGAGAAACCCTTTTAATGTTCACTTAATCTCCGTTCATGAGAAACCCTTAAATGTTCACTTAATCTCCGTTCATAAGAAACTCTTAAATGTTCACTTAATCTCCGTTCATGAGAAACCCTTAAATGTTCACTTAATCGCCGTTCATGAGAAACCCTTAAATGTTCAATTGATCGCCGTTCATAAGAACCCCTTAAATGTTCACTTAATCGCGGTTGATGAGAAACCCTTAAATAATCAATTGATCGCCGTTCATGAGAAACCCTTAAATGTTCACTTAATCTCCGTTCATGAGAAACCCTTTTAATGTTCACTTAATCTCCGTTCATGAGAAACCCTTTTACTGTTCACTTAATCTCCGTTCATGAGAAACCCTTAAATGTTCACTTAATCTCCGTTCATGAGAAACCCTTAAATGTTCACTTAATCTCCGTTCATAAGAAACCCTTAAATGTTCACTTTATCTCCGTTCATGAGAAACCCTTAAATGTGCACTTAATCGCCGTTCATGAGAAACCCTTAAATGGTCAATTGATCGCCGTTCATGAGAAACCCTTAAATGTTCACTTAATCTCCGTTCATGAGAAACCCTTAAATGTTCACTTAATCTCCGTTCATGAGAAACCCTTAAATGTTCACTTAATCTCCGTTCATGAGAAACCCTTAAATGTTCACTTAATCTCCGTTCATGAGAAACCCTTAAATGTTCACTTAATCTCCGTTCATGAGAAACCCTTAAATGTTCACTTAATCTCCGTTCATAAGAAACCCTTAAATGTTCACTTAATCTCCGTTCATGAGAAACCCTTAAATGTTCACTTAATCTCCGTTCATGAGAACCCCTTAAATGTTCACTTAATCTCCGTTCATGAGAAACCCTTAAATGTTCACTTAATCTCCGTTCATGAGAAACCCTTAAATGTTCACTTAATCTCCGTTCATAAGAAACCCTTAAATGTTCACTTTATCTCCGTTCATGAGAAACCCTTAAATGTTCACTTAATCGCCGTTCATGAGAAACCCTTAAATGGTCAATTGATCGCCGTTCATGAGAAACCCTTAAATGTTCACTTAATCTCCGTTCATGAGAAACCCTTAAATGTTCACTTAATCTCCGTTCATGAGAAACCCTTAAATGTTCACTTAATCTCCGTTCATGAGAAACCCTTAAATGTTCACTTAATCTCCGTTCATGAGAAACCATTAAATGTTCACTTAATCTCCGTTCATGAGAAACCCTTAAATGTTCACTTAATCTCCGTTCATAAGAAACCCTTAAATGTTCACTTAATCTCCGTTCATGAGAAACCCTTAAATGTTCACTTAATCTCCGTTCATGAGAAACCCTTAAATGTTCACTTGATCTCCGTTCATGAGAAACCCTTAAATGTTCACTTAATCTCCGTTCATGAGAAACCCTTAAATGTTCACTTAATCTCCGTTCATGAGAAACCCTTAAATGTTCACTTAATCTCCGTTCATGAGAAACACTTTAATGTTTACTTAATCTCCGTTGATGAGAAACCCTTCAATGTTCACTTAATCTCCGTTCATGAGAAACCCTTAAATGTTCACTTAATCTCCGTTCATGATAAACCCTTAAATGTTCACTTAATCGCCGTTCATGAGAAACCCTTTAATGTTTACTTAATCTCCGTTGATGAGAAACCGTTCAATGTTCACTTAATCTCCGTTCATGAGAAACCCTTAAATGTTCAATTGATCGCTGTTCATGAGAAACCCTTTTAATGTTCACTTAATCTCCGTTCATGAGAAACCCTTTAATGTTTACTTAATCTCCGTTCATGAGAAACCCTTAAATGTTCACTTAATCTCCGTTCATGAGAAACCCTTAAATGTTCACTTAATCTCCGTTCATGAGAAACCCTTAAATGTTCACTTAATCTCCGTTCATGAGAAACCCTTAAATGTTCCATTGATCGCCGTTCATGAGAAACCCTTAAATGTTCACTTAATCTCCGTTCATGAGAAACCCTTAAATGTTCACTTAATCTCCGTTCATGAGAAACCCTTTTAATGTTCACTTAATCTCCGTTCATGAGAAACCCTTAAATGTTCACTTAATCTCCGTTCATGAGAAACCCTTTTAATGTTCACTTAATCTCCGTTCATGAGAAACCCTTAAATGTTCACTTAATCTCCGTTCATAAGAAACTCTTAAATGTTCACTTAATCGCCGTTCATGAGAAACCCTTAAATGTTCAATTGATCTCCGTTCATGAGAAACCCTTTTAATGTTCACTTAATCGCCGTTCATGAGAAACCCTTTTAATGTTCACTTAATCTCCGTTCATGAGAAACCCTTTTAATGTTCACTTAATCTCCGTTCATGAGAAACCCTTAAATGTTCACTTAATCTCCGTTCATAAGAAACTCTTAAATGTTCACTTAATCTCCGTTCATGAGAAACCCTTAAATGTTCACTTAATCGCCGTTCATGAGAAACCCTTAAATGTTCAATTGATCGCCGTTCATAAGAACCCCTTAAATGTTCACTTAATCGCCGTTGATGAGAAACCCTTAAATGGTCAATTGATCGCCGTTCATGAGAAACCCTTAAATGTTCACTTAATCTCCGTTCATGAGAAACCCTTTTAATGTTCACTTAATCTCCGTTCATGAGAAACCCTTTTAATGTTCACTTAATCTCCGTTCATGAGAAACCCTTAAATGTTCACTTAATCTCCGTTCATGAGAAACCCTTAAATGTTCACTTAATCGCCGTTCATGAGAAACCCTTTAATGTTTACTTAATCTCCGTTGATGAGAAACCCTTAAATGTTCACTTAATCTCCGTTCATGAGAAACCCTTTTAATGTTCACTTAATCTCCGTTCATGAGAAACCATTAAATGTTCACTTAATCTCCGTTAATGAGAAACCCTTAAATGTTCACTTAATCTCCGTTCATGAGAAACCATTAAATGTTCACATAATCGCCGTTCATGAGAACCCCTTAAATGTTCACTTAATCTCCGTTCATGAGAAACCCTTTTAATGTTCACTTAATCTCCGTTCATGAGAAACCCTTAAATGTTCAATTGATCGCTGTTCATAAGAAACCCTTAAATGTTCACTTTATCTCCGTTCATGAGAAACCCTTAAATGTTCACTTAATCGCCGTTCATGAGAAACCCTTAAATGGTCAATTGATCGCCGTTCATGAGAAACCCTTAAATGTTCACTTAATCTCCGTTCATGAGAAACCCTTTTAATGTTCACTTAATCTCCGTTCATGAGAAACCCTTAAATGTTCAATTGATCGCCGTTCATAAGAAACCCTTAAATGTTCACTTAATCGCCGTTTATGAGAAACCCGTAAATGTTCAATTGATCGCCGTTCATGAGAAACCCTTAAATGTTCACTTAATCTCCGTTCATGAGAAACCCTTTTAATGTTCACTTAATCTCCGTTCATGAGAAACCCTTTTAATGTTCACTTAATCTCCGTTCATGAGAAACCCTTTTAATGTTCACTTAATCTCCGTTCATGAGAAACCCTTTTAATGTTCACTTAATCTCCGTTCATGAGAAACCCTTTTAATGTTCACTTAATCTCCGTTCATGAGAAACCCTTTTAATGTTCACTTAATCTCCGTTCATGAGAAACCCTTAAATGTTCACTTAATCTCCGTTGATAAGAAACTCTTAAATGTTCACTTAATCTCCGTTCATGAGAAACCATTAAATGTTCACTTAATCGCCGTTCATGAGAAACCCTTAAATGTTCAATTGATCGCCGTTCATAAGAACCCCTTAAATGTTCACTTAATCGCCGTTGATGAGAAACCCTTAAATGGTCAATTGATCGCCGTTCATGAGAAACCCTTAAATGTTCACTTAATCTCCGTTCATGAGAAACCCTTTTAATGTTCACTTAATCTCCGTTCATGAGAAACCCTTTTAATGTTCACTTAATCTCCGTTCATGAGAAACCCTTAAATGTTCACTTAATCTTCGTTCATGAGAAACCCTTAAATGTTCACTTAATCTCCGTTCATAAGAAACCCTTAAATGTTCACTTTATCTCCGTTCATGAGAAACCCTTAAATGTTCACTTAATCGCCGTTCATGAGAAACCCTTAAATGGTCAATTGATCGCCGTTCATGAGAAACCCTCAAATGTTCACTTAATCTCCGTTCATGAGAAACCCTTAAATGTTCACTCAATCTCCGTTCATGAGAAACCCTTAAATGTTCACTTAATCTCCGTTCATGAGAAACCCTTAAATGTTCACTTAATCTCCGTTCATGAGAAACCCTTAAATGTTCACTTAATCTCCGTTCATGAGAAACACTTTAATGTTTACTTAATCTCCGTTGATGAGAAACCCTTCAATGTTCACTTAATCTCCGTTCATGAGAAACCCTTAAATGTTCACTTAATCTCCGTTCATGAGAAACCCTTAAATGTTCACTTAATCGCCGTTCATGAGAAACCCTTTAATGTTTACTTAATCTCCGTTGATGAGAAACCCTTCAATGTTTACTTAATCTCCGTTCATGAGAAACCCTTAAATGTTCAATTGATCGCTGTTCATGAGAAACCCTTTTAATGTTCACTTAATCTCCGTTCATGAGAAACCTTTAATGTTTACTTAATCTCCGTTCATGAGAAACCCTTAAATGTTCACTTAATCTCCGTTCATGAGAAACCCTTAAATGTTCACTTAATCTCCGTTCATGAGAAACCCTTAAATGTTCACTTAATCTCCGTTCATGAGAAACCCTTAAATGTTCCATTGATCGCCGTTCATGAGAAACCCTTAAATGTTCACTTAATCTCCGTTCATGAGAAACCCTTAAATGTTCACTTAATCTCCGTTCATGAGAAACCCTTTTAATGTTCACTTAATCTCCGTTCATGAGAAACCCTTAAATGTTCACTTAATCTCCGTTCATGAGAAACCCTTTTAATGTTCACTTAATCTCCGTTCATGAGAAACTATTTTAATGTTAACTTAATCGCCGTTCATGAGAAACCCTTTTAATGTTCACTTAATCTCCGTTCATGAGAAACCCTTTTAATGTTCACTTAATCTCCGTTCATGAGAAACCCTTAAATGTTCACTTAATCTCCGTTCATAAGAAACTCTTAAATGTTCACTTAATCTCCGTTCATGAGAAACCCTTAAATGTTCACTTAATCGCCGTTCATGAGAAACCCTTAAATGTTCAATTGATCGCCGTTCATAAGAACCCCTTAAATGTTCACTTAATCGCGGTTGATGAGAAACCCTTAAATAATCAATTGATCGCCGTTCATGAGAAACCCTTAAATGTTCACTTAATCTCCGTTCATGAGAAACCCTTTTAATGTTCACTTAATCTCCGTTCATGAGAAACCCTTTTACTGTTCACTTAATCTCCGTTCATGAGAAACCCTTAAATGTTCACTTAATCTCCGTTCATGAGAAACCCTTAAATGTTCACTTAATCTCCGTTCATAAGAAACCCTTAAATGTTCACTTTATCTCCGTTCATGAGAAACCCTTAAATGTGCACTTAATCGCCGTTCATGAGAAACCCTTAAATGGTCAATTGATCGCCGTTCATGAGAAACCCTTAAATGTTCACTTAATCTCCGTTCATGAGAAACCCTTAAATGTTCACTTAATCTCCGTTCATGAGAAACCCTTAAATGTTCACTTAATCTCCGTTCATGAGAAACCCTTAAATGTTCACTTAATCTCCGTTCATGAGAAACCCTTAAATGTTCACTTAATCTCCGTTCATGAGAAACCCTTAAATGTTCACTTAATCTCCGTTCATAAGAAACCCTTAAATGTTCACTTAATCTCCGTTCATGAGAAACCCTTAAATGTTCACTTAATCTCCGTTCATGAGAACCCCTTAAATGTTCACTTAATCTCCGTTCATGAGAAACCCTTAAATGTTCACTTAATCTCCGTTCATGAGAAACCCTTAAATGTTCACTTAATCTCCGTTCATAAGAAACCCTTAAATGTTCACTTTATCTCCGTTCATGAGAAACCCTTAAATGTTCACTTAATCGCCGTTCATGAGAAACCCTTAAATGGTCAATTGATCGCCGTTCATGAGAAACCCTTAAATGTTCACTTAATCTCCGTTCATGAGAAACCCTTAAATGTTCACTTAATCTCCGTTCATGAGAAACCCTTAAATGTTCACTTAATCTCCGTTCATGAGAAACCCTTAAATGTTCACTTAATCTCCGTTCATGAGAAACCATTAAATGTTCACTTAATCTCCGTTCATGAGAAACCCTTAAATGTTCACTTAATCTCCGTTCATAAGAAACCCTTAAATGTTCACTTAATCTCCGTTCATGAGAAACCCTTAAATGTTCACTTAATCTCCGTTCATGAGAAACCCTTAAATGTTCACTTGATCTCCGTTCATGAGAAACCCTTAAATGTTCACTTAATCTCCGTTCATGAGAAACCCTTAAATGTTCACTTAATCTCCGTTCATGAGAAACCCTTAAATGTTCACTTAATCTCCGTTCATGAGAAACACTTTAATGTTTACTTAATCTCCGTTGATGAGAAACCCTTCAATGTTCACTTAATCTCCGTTCATGAGAAACCCTTAAATGTTCACTTAATCTCCGTTCATGATAAACCCTTAAATGTTCACTTAATCGCCGTTCATGAGAAACCCTTTAATGTTTACTTAATCTCCGTTGATGAGAAACCGTTCAATGTTCACTTAATCTCCGTTCATGAGAAACCCTTAAATGTTCAATTGATCGCTGTTCATGAGAAACCCTTTTAATGTTCACTTAATCTCCGTTCATGAGAAACCCTTTAATGTTTACTTAATCTCCGTTCATGAGAAACCCTTAAATGTTCACTTAATCTCCGTTCATGAGAAACCCTTAAATGTTCACTTAATCTCCGTTCATGAGAAACCCTTAAATGTTCACTTAATCTCCGTTCATGAGAAACCCTTAAATGTTCCATTGATCGCCGTTCATGAGAAACCCTTAAATGTTCACTTAATCTCCGTTCATGAGAAACCCTTAAATGTTCACTTAATCTCCGTTCATGAGAAACCCTTTTAATGTTCACTTAATCTCCGTTCATGAGAAACCCTTAAATGTTCACTTAATCTCCGTTCATGAGAAACCCTTTTAATGTTCACTTAATCTCCGTTCATGAGAAACCCTTAAATGTTCACTTAATCTCCGTTCATAAGAAACTCTTAAATGTTCACTTAATCGCCGTTCATGAGAAACCCTTAAATGTTCAATTGATCTCCGTTCATGAGAAACCCTTTTAATGTTCACTTAATCGCCGTTCATGAGAAACCCTTTTAATGTTCACTTAATCTCCGTTCATGAGAAACCCTTTTAATGTTCACTTAATCTCCGTTCATGAGAAACCCTTAAATGTTCACTTAATCTCCGTTCATAAGAAACTCTTAAATGTTCACTTAATCTCCGTTCATGAGAAACCCTTAAATGTTCACTTAATCGCCGTTCATGAGAAACCCTTAAATGTTCAATTGATCGCCGTTCATAAGAACCCCTTAAATGTTCACTTAATCGCCGTTGATGAGAAACCCTTAAATGGTCAATTGATCGCCGTTCATGAGAAACCCTTAAATGTTCACTTAATCTCCGTTCATGAGAAACCCTTTTAATGTTCACTTAATCTCCGTTCATGAGAAACCCTTTTAATGTTCACTTAATCTCCGTTCATGAGAAACCCTTAAATGTTCACTTAATCTCCGTTCATGAGAAACCCTTAAATGTTCACTTAATCGCCGTTCATGAGAAACCCTTTAATGTTTACTTAATCTCCGTTGATGAGAAACCCTTCAATGTTCACTTAATCTCCGTTCATGAGAAACCCTTAAATGTTCAATTGATCGCTGTTCATGAGAAACCCTTTTAATGTTCACTTAATCTCCGTTCATGAGAAACCCTTTAATGTTTACTTAATCTCCATTCATGAGAAACCCTTAAATGTTCACTTAATCTCCGTTCATGAGAAACCCTTAAATGTTCACTTAATCTCCGTTCATGAGAAACCCTTAAATGTTCACTTAATCTCCGTTCATGAGAAACCCTTAAATGTTCCATTGATCGCCGTTCATGAGAAACCCTTAAATGTTCACTTAATCTCCGTTCATGAGAAACCCTTAAATGTTCACTTAATCTCCGTTCATGAGAAACCCTTTTAATGTTCACTTAATCTCCGTTCATGAGAAACCCTTAAATGTTCACTTAATCTCCGTTCATGAGAAACCCTCTTAATGTTCACTTAATCTCCGTTCATGAGAAACCCTTTTAATGTTCACTTAATCGCCGTTCATGAGAAACCCTTTTAATGTTCACTTAATCTCCGTTCATGAGAAACCCTTTTAATGTTCACTTAATCTCCGTTCATGAGAAACCCTTAAATGTTCACTTAATCTCCGTTCATAAGAAACTCTTAAATGTTCACTTAATCTCCGTTCATGAGAAACCCTTAAATGTTCACTTAATCGCCGTTCATGAGAAACCCTTAAATGTTCAATTGATCGCCGTTCATAAGAACCCCTTAAATGTTCACTTAATCGCCGTCGATGAGAAACCCTTAAATAATCAATTGATCGCCGTTCATGAGAAACCCTTAAATGTTCACTTAATCTCCGTTCATGAGAAACCCTTTTAATGTTCACTTAATCTCCGTTCATGAGAAACCCTTTTAATGTTCACTTAATCTCCGTTCATGAGAAACCCTTTTAATGTTCACTTAATCTCCGTTCATGAAAAACCCTTAAATGTTCACTTAATCTCCGTTCATAAGAAACTCTTAAATGTTCACTTAATCTCCGTTCATGAGAAACCCTTAAATGTTCACTTAATCGCCGTTCATGAGAAACCCTTAAATGTTCAATTGATCGCCGTTCATAAGAAGCCCTTAAATGTTCACTTAATCGCCGTTGATGAGAAACCCTTAAATGGTCAATTGATCGCCGTTCATGAGAAACCCTTAAATGTTCACTTAATCTCCGTTCATGAGAAACCCTTTTAATGTTCACTTAATCTCCGTTCATGAGAAACCCTTTTAATGTTCACTTAATCTCCGTTCATGAGAAACCCTTAAATGTTCACTTAATCTCCGTTCATGAGAAACCCTTAAATGTTCACTTAATCTCCGTTCATAAGAAACCCTTAAATGTTCACTTTATCTCCGTTCATGAGAAACCCTTAAATGTTCACTTAATCGCCGTTCATGAGAAACCCTTAAATGGTCAATTGATCGCCGTTCATGAGAAACCCTTAAATGTTCACTTAATCTCCGTTCATGAGAAACCCTTAAATGTTCACTTAATCTCCGTTCATGAGAAACCCTTAAATGTTCACTTAATCTCCGTTCATGAGAAACCCTTAAATGTTCACTTAATCTCCGTTCATGAGAAACCCTTAAATGTTCACTTAATCTCCGTTCATGAGAAACCCTTAAATGTTCACTTAATCTCCGTTCATAAGAAACCCTTAAATGTTCACTTAATCTCCGTTCATGAGAAACCCTTAAATGTTCACTTAATCTCCGTTCATGAGAAACCCTTAAATGTTCACTTAATCTCCGTTCATGAGAAACCCTTAAATGTTCACTTAATCTCCGTTCATGAGAAACCCTTTAATGTTTACTTAATCTCCGTTCATGAGAAACCCTTAAATGTTCACTTAATCTCTGTTCATGAGAAACCCTTAAATGTTCACTTAATCTCCGTTCATGAGAAACCCTTAAATGTTCACTTAATCTCCGTTCATGAGAAACGCTTAAATGTTCCATTGATCGCCGTTCATGAGAAACCCTTAAATGTTCACTTAATCTCCGTTGATGAGAAACCCTTAAATGTTCACTTAATCGCCGTTCATGAGAAACCCTTAAATGTTCACTTAATCTCCGTTCATGAGAAACCCTTAAATGTTCCATTGATCGCCGTTCATGAGAAACCCTTAAATGTTCACTTAATCTCCGTTCATGAGAAACCCTTAAATGTTCACTTAATCTCCGTTCATGAGAAACCCTTTAATGTTCACTTAATCTCCGTTCATGAGAAACCCTTAAATGTTCACTTAATCTCCGTTCATGAGAAACCCTTAAATGTTCCATTGATCGCCGTTCATGAGAAACCCTTAAATGTTAACTTAATCTCCGTTCATGAGAAACCCTTAAATGTTCACTTAATCTCCGTTCATGAGAAACCTTTAAATGTTCACTTAATCGCCGTTCATGAGAAACCCTTTAATGTTTACTTAATCTCCGTTGATGAGAAACCCTTCAATGTTCACTTAATCTCCGTTCATGAGAAACCCTTAAATGTTCAATTGATCGCTGTTCATGAGAAACCCTTTTAATGTTCACTTAATCTCCGTTCATGAGAAACCCTTTAATGTTTACTTAATCTCCGTTCATGAGAAACCCTTAAATGTTCACTTAATCTCCGTTCATGAGAAACCCTTAAATGTTCACTTAATCTCCGTTCATGAGAAACCCTTAAATGTTCACTTAATCTCCGTTCATGAGAAACCCTGAAATGTTCCATTGATCGCCGTTCATGAGAAACCCTTTAATGTTCACTTAATCTCCGTTCATGAGAAACCCTTAAATGTTCACTTAATCGCCGTTCATGAGAAACCCTTTAATGTTTACTTAATCTCCGTTGATGAGAAACCCTTCAATGTTCACTTAATCTCCGTTCATGAGAAACCCTTAAATGTTCAATTGATCGCTGTTCATGAGAAACCCTTAAATGTTCACTTAATCTCCGTTCATGAGAAACCCTTTAATGTTTACTTAATCTCCGTTGATGAGAAACCCTTCAATGTTCACTTAATCTCCGTTCATGAGAAACCCTTAAATGTTCACTTAATCTCCGTTCATGAGAAACCCTTAAATGTTCACTTAATCTCCGTTCATGAGAAACCCTTAAATGTTCCATTGATCGCCGTTCATGAGAAACCCTTAAATGTTAACTTAATCTCCATTCATGAGAAACCCTTAAATGTTCACTTAATCTCCGTTCATGAGAAACCCTTAAATGTTCACTTAATCGCCGTTCATGAGAAACCCTTTAATGTTTACTTAATCTCCGTTGATGAGAAACCCTTCAATGTTCACTTAATCTCCGTTCATGAGAAACCCTTAAATGTTCAATTGATCGCTGTTCATGAGAAACCCTTAAATGTTCACTTAATCTCCGTTCATGAGAAACCCTTTAATGTTTACTTAATCTCCGTTGATGAGAAACCCTTCAATGTTCACTTAATCTCCGTTCATGAGAAACCCTTTAATGTTCACTTAATCTCCGTCATGAGAAACCCTTAAATGTTCCCTTAATCTCCGTTCATTAGAAACCCTTAAATGTTCAATTGATCGTCGTCCATGAGAAACCCTTAAATGTTCACTTAATCTCCGTTCATGAGAAACCCTTAAATGTTCACTTAATCGCCGTTCATTAGAAACCCCTAAATGTTCATTCTCTTCTTTAAAAAAGTGGACCTTCCTCATTGTTTTAATCGATTCGTCTCGTTTGGCTGAGTCATCCCCATTCTATGGCCGAAATATTTGATTTGTAACGTAGTTCTGCTAGTTCAACATGCATATTTGAGATATATAATTCAAGTGAATATTGTTAAACACCACAATTCTTCAGTTTAACTGTACCATTATTAATGTTCTCAATCTGTCTAATCTTTGTTTCATAGTCAAGATAAACGGTTCCGAATGTATTCTGAGTACTTTCGACTCTTCGAATCCTCTTCAGGTGACAGTAAAAAAGAAAACTGAAGAAAGAAAAACCAACACTGGTAACCGAGAAACTGCATGATCTTTAACGTCAACAAACATGTGTAGTACACATGTTTGTTGAGTGGTAGGCAAACTCAAGTTAGCACTTAAAAAAGTCATCTTGATCAAATAAATATAGTTTCATATTCATAGCTAAAAGTGCCACTTCCTCTTTCGGTGGAATCTTCTGCTAAATAAAATAATTTTATCAATATACGATTTTGTATTAACCTTTAATATTTGTTTAAGCGTTTCACTTGGATAACATTTAAATTTTCTGCACCTGAAGATTCAGCCTAGCCACACGGTCATGTGGTATTTTATTACAGAATTAGGGGTTTCCTCATTTTAGCGCAATTCTATCTAGATTCGTTCTTGTAATTCTTTCTGCTCATTCTATATGATTTTTTTACCACTAATTCGTAGTTGGTCGCACCATAAGATCAATTTCCGACAAGTTTTAATTTCTTTTTGGTGCTCCAATGATGAACACTTCTATATTTCTATTAATTGTATTGATTACCTAAAACCTCCGTGAATCTTTGCCACTGGATTTTAAGAAATTCAGATGACATAAAATTGTACAAATCATCAACTAAGCAAATACGTATGTTATACTTTAATCCCGTGCTTAAGCTTACCTCTACAAAAGATTACATTTTCTGTAGCAAATCGGCTACAATCTGTTTGGCTTCGCTAACTTAAAATAACACTTCCCTTCATTTGTCTATCTGGCTTTAAAAATAAAATCCTACATACAAATAAGCGGTATTTTAAGTAGAACTACGCATACGGTTTGAGCGAATTGCAAATGGTGGACATTCGGAACGTCGTGATCTCTGGTAAATCCGTTTCTTGGTTCATCACATTTTCCAAGCCCATAGCTTTTTTCTCGATAGCAGTTAGGTTTGTTTCACTTGCTGTATTGCACATTTTGAGAGTGCCTAACACACATGCGGGTATTAAAGTCTAAGACTATTGCATCACTTATGAGGGTTATAATCGATAAGCTATCTTGTCTCATAATCTCCAAATTTAAGTAAAAATAAACTACAAAAAATTACAATTTTTATCGGATACAAATGAAAACTATTATGACCTGAATTACACAAATATTGAGTTAACTTTATTGTTTGATTGGTTGACAGAAAAAAGAACTGGGTGTAAATTTGTGGAGATTTAGCTATATTAAAACACACTTTTCCAATAAAGAAAATATAACAATTTATTAGCTGTTTAGATAAATCTGATTGGAAGTAAAATTTAAACCGGATGTTTATATAAAACACGAAGCTTAGAAGATGGTTTTCCGTATTTAATCGATAATTCTAGACAAGGGAGATAACAGATTAGTCTTTTAGTTTTCAGAATTTAAACGCAAATATAGGACGAATTAAATCTCTAAATACAAGTGATAATGACCTTTTCTTGATAGGAGTTATCCTTAAAAAGATGAAACTTGGAATTTCAGATGAAGCGTGTGAAAAACTTAAAAATAACTTAAAATAAGCAAAGAATTGTGAAAATTGAAAATCGAGAATAAGATTTTTTTTTCTTTATTTAAATATGTAAATTCAAATAAAACGTGCGTGCATTAAGAAAAATTACGCGGACCAATCAACGCTCACCAATTGAAACAGCTAAGTTGATGGCAAGATTATTTTATATTTAATCTGTCCATACATTGAAGGAATTTAGTTCGCTATTTGAGGACTGTTACATGACGAATTTTAATAGTAGTATGGATTAGATATAAGAATATCGTCTGATTTCGATGTTATTAAAAGTATTGATGCTTTGGTAAATGTTATTCAAACTTAAAAAAATATATAAATTGTAGTTCCACTACACGTAAAAGTTAATACATTTACCTGATAATTATAGATCAGTTTCTGATATGTATTTTATGTAAGGGTTTTAATTAAAAATCATATTCATGAGTGTAAAAAGAAACAAAAACGGTAACCTTAAAAAGTACGTTCATTCATGGCAGATAAACCATCCAAAATCTTTCAGAAATTACTGGATATCAATGAATATTTATTAGAAGGAAATAATGAAGATAGTTGTAACTTACACTATCAAAAACTTTTCTAAAGTTTCTCATAGTTTACTAAGAGTTAACGAACATGGGTATTTTCAAGCAATATAATAAATACCAGCGGGACCCATGGAAATTCCACGGTGGCATTCTCCATCTACCTCTTTAACATTAAATTCGTATGGATCAGAATGGTACGGCTCGATTTTGTCGTTGGCATTGGTTCCTCAGATTATTTTCTCTTTTTTTCTAATTAAGTACTTACAAGAGGGACTTGTTGAAGGTTGTCAACATCCATAAGTGAAAGTGATGCTATAGAACCGACTGGATTCGAACTTTACATGTTGGTAATCATTTTACCAATGCCACCTTCCATTTATCGATGTCATTTAGTATTAATCTTAATATATCTCTTGAAATAATCCATGTATTTAAGGTTTAATTATATACAGAAAAATATGGCACCTTTCTTCGTCCGTAAAAATAACTCATTTTCAGCTAAAATTTTAATAAATAAAACGAATATTTTTCTTGTATATTAAAATGTCATTAAAGTAAAAAGAATGCAAATATTTTCTTAACAAATAAAACGGTACGACAGAATTTGATTTTGGAACAATTCATTTTAAAATGGGTAAAGTCAGAAAGTTTTAGCTTAATAACAACAGTACATTTTCAGTTACTTTTTCGCATTGCATTTCATCTTTGGTAATCGGACGATCTTATACAAATCTCATTAAAATAAGTGGGTGTAGAAGGTGACGACCATACGAACAGGAAATATCTTAGCGTATTATTATATAAATATAACAAGAAGTAAACGTTTGTAACGATTATTCTGACTCGAAGAATATACTTTCCGGTGTTCCTCAGAATTCGATATTAAGTCGCCTATTTTATATCTACATAAATTATTTATCTGATGGTACAAGATCAATAGTAGTAATTATTTGGTTTCGGTATACCAGAATATAACTCAAGCTTTCTGACTTCCTGTTTAGAAGTACTTCATCAGTCAACGGTGACGGGTCAAATTCAGTCTCCGTTATTTTACTTCCGACAGGTTCAAATAAAATGTATGGATAAAATTGTAGAAGACATATTTTAAAACAATATATTTTCATAAAATAAAAATACATATTTTAATATATTTAAAAAAATCTATTTGATTATTTAATTTTGTAAAAACAATAGACACTATTTGTTTTAACAATTATTTAAAAATAATTATATTTCATTAAAAAAATCAAAACACATATTTGATTATTTATTTAAAAACAAATATTATAAACTATTTGTTTAACAAATTATTATATTTTTTATATTTTCATTAAAAAAAATCAAAATACATATTTGATTATTTTTCTAAAAAAAATATATGAACTATAAATATACAAGTCTAAATTTTCAATGACAAAACAATTTCTGATTTTGTTATTTCTTGACCTAAAATACACATGTGACTGATTTCATTCGTTCACCGTATTGTTCCAAGATATGCTATACCGGAAGTAAGTATTCTCGAGTTATATTCTGGTATGCCTTTTGTTGCTGTTAAATTAAATGTTGGGACATTATAACGGGAAATAGTACAAACATATCTAGATCGTTTATCATAATGTGAAGATACGTGGATATTGATATTTAATACAGAAAAGTGTAATGTTTATATAAACACATGAATACGAATGAAACAAGACATAATTGAAGAAGGTGGCTTAAGAGTAAATTTTAGTGGTAATTTAAATCTTATAATTATATTTTCTTTATCTCAAAGGCAAATAAAATGCTTGGTTGGATGAGTCAAACAAATGTTATTCGTACAATAAAAAGACCGTAGGACAGTCATTTTGGGAAGAAAAAGTTCCAACTTAAAGGAAAAGATACAGTTTATGAATTTTTTGGATTAGAAAAAAAGCCTACTAACCTGAGGTAAACCTTAATGTAGATTTAGATCAATAATTTTGATAATAATTTGGATCAATTAAACGGAAAATTGGCTCATTTTCAAACACTATCTCACACTCCATCATCAATCTAACGTAAGACTATTAGTATGTCTTTGGATTATACGGACTACTGTTCTCATCTTGGATATTAGTCTCATATTAGTCCGAATTATTCAAATAATACAAATTATCAATCCTCATCTCGGAAATTTCGAAACAGAATATTGGTAACATATTTTTATAAATGAAATTTTATTTGATCATAATCGAAAATAACTTCCAATTAAACTCACTCACTATTTTTTTGTTTTGTGTTTGTTTGTATTTAAGAAAACACGGTATGCTTTACCCCCTTCTCCGGTGTTTAAGTGCATCTTTCAATACTTTAATTCTATATTCTATAGCAACGTACTGGTATTCACCACGTAAATTAGATAACTAGTGTATCCATTCTATCAAATAACGAGAGAAAAAATATGCTTCGCCAGTATTCGCACTAATATTCATATAAAATCATAGAATTACGTCAATAATTTAATTTTTCATGAACAAATTATCATTTATTATTAATACATAACAAAAGGGGAATTTATTTCCGCATTCAGTTCATGCGGTAGGGTAAGTCTAAGCTGGTTGTCTGACTTGCTATTTACTTTCTCGCTTCCCCTCACTAATTGAATTGGGTTCGCCTGAGAGCTAGAAAAGGATGCATATTTCATTCAGTAAATTTTGCGTGACGGGATGGAAGTAGATATATTTATATTCGGTTGGTGCAAAATTAATGGCGTTTTCTCACATATGTTATATTTATATATGTTTTCTGAATTAATTTATTGATAAATATAGCGTTGTTATAGGTCATTTTAAAGCACGTTTTTCGCTCTATCGAATCGTGGTATTCGTTTCCATTTTTGATTTCTTTATTTATTGTGTTTGCAGGCTTTTCGACAGCATGGGCAAAATTGAAATCCGCACGATATTCTTGTTTCAGTTCAAACTAGGCCGAAAAGCTGCCGAAACAGCTCGTGACATCAATGATGCGTTTGCCCCAGGAACCACTAACGAACGTACGGCACAAAGGTGGTTCAAGAAATTTCGCAACAGTGACAAGAGCCTCGAAGATGAAGACGGTCAAGGTCGGCCGACTGCGGTTGATAACGAAGATCTGAAAGCCTTAATTGAAGCTGATCCTCGAAAAACCACACGAGTAGTTGCTGATGAACTCGAGGTCGACCACTCAACAGTCGTTCGCCATTTGAAGCAAATAGGGAAGTCAAAAAAGCTGGATAAATGGGTGCCGCACGAATTGAATGATAATAAAAAAATCGTCGTTTTGAGGTGTCTTCTACACTCTTGCTGCGCAATAGAAACTGCCCATTTCTCAAGCAAATAGTGCCGTGGGATGAGAAGTGGATCCTCTATGACAATCGGCAACGTTCGGCACAGTGGTTGGATGCCGGCGAATCTCCAAAACACTTTCCGAAGCCGAAATTGCAACAAAAAAAGATTATGGTGATTGTTTGGTGGTCTGTGACCGGTCTCATCCATCACAGCTTCTTGAATCCGGGCGAAACGATTATGGCGAAGAAGTACTGCCAACAAATTGACGAAATGCACCAGAAGCTCCAACGTATGCGCCCGAGATTGGTCAATATGCAGGGACCAATTCTCCTCCATGACAACGCTCGCCCGCATGTTGCACAACTGACCCTGCAGAAGCTGAATAGAATTAGGCTACGAGACTGCCTCATCCGCCATATTCACCGGACCTCTCGCCCACCGATTATCACTTTTTCAAGCATCTCGACAACTTCCTGTGCGAGAAATGCTTCAAAAACCGAGATGATACCGAATTGGCCTTCAATGACTTCATCGCTTCCAGAACTCCGGATTTTTATGATAATGGAATAAGTAAACTTGTTTCCCGTTGGCAAAAATGTGTTGATTCTAATGGTTTTTATTTTGATTAATAAAGTTTGGTATAAAAGAAGTTATGGTCTTTTGAAGTTGAACGTAAAAAACGCCATTGTTTTTGCATCAACCCAATATATAACTAGTAGAATGCCCGTTCGAGGACATGCATAAGCAATAAATATAGCATTAGTTTTAAATTTTAATGGTTTGTTCTTTCTTTAGGTAGGTATTGTACGGTTTCTGTGGAACCCCCTAAATGGTAAAGTTTACAAAAGAAAGAAACAACGTGCTCACTGTGTTGCCTAGAATACATATTCCATAATGCATAATAATAAGTTCAATAGTTTAAGATTTTTCAAAGCATATACTTATTATTGACGCTTACGCGGGTAACCGATCCTTTTAAAAATGTATTATGTAATATAATTCAAAATTTGATGTAGAGCAATTCTTTCCTCTATCAACAGTTTTCATCAAACTTATTTTAAAAGTTTTTTTTGATGCGGGTGCAAGTCTGGTGGGAACAGGCCCTAAATTGTAAAGTTTACAAAAAAATGTGCTTATGTTGCCAACGGGTTGTCGAGAATATATATTCTAAAATTCATAATGATCGATTCATAAAACAAAAATTTGAAATTAAAATTTGAATATTATGTATATGCACTCTCTTAAATGTTTACATTTACAAATATAATGCGACCATGTTACCTAAAATATATATTCCAAAATTCATAATGGTCCATTCATTAGCTTAGGAGATTCTCCCGTACACACACACACACACACACATATATATATATATATATATATATATATATATATATATATATATATATATATATATATATATATATATGTCTTTATTATAGTGTGGAGGATTGATTTTTCTTCTCATTTCTACTGAAATTATTAATATTAACGGTACCACTGATGACGTTGTTTCAAAATGGTTACCTTTAACCGATTTATATCATATTTATTTTTATTCTAGTATTAATATCAATTCTGGGTTTTTATTTCATCTGATAAAAGAAAATCTAGTCGGGATGATCTCTTCTCTACAGTAGAAGAGATGTTACTAACCTCTCTACTGCATCTGCTTCATTATAAAACATCAACAGAAAGAACCCACTACAACAAAGAACTCTCTCATTATATATATGTCTCTCTGTACTAAAAATCAAACAGAACTTCCATGAACAAAGTTTCTTTCTTAGAACATCCCATCTGTGGAACAAAATACCGCGATGCTGCTTTCCAACCGACTACAACACGGTCGCCTTTAAGTCTAATGTAAACAAATACTTGTTGAGCCGTCATCTTGGATAATCAATTATTATTAAGTAATCTTCTGCCCATTCCACTCCTTGTTTCTAAGACTCATTAGTAAAAAAAGAAAACTATGGTTAAGTTAGTTAACCAGTTACGAAAGGTTTTGTCTATGATAATCTAAAACACCTTTATGTAGGCTTGGAGATTATTTAAAAAATCCATGGGATAATTTTCTAAGTTGAACGTCCCCCTCCCCTCAATGGAAGTTTATAAGATAAAATGTTAATTAAAAAAATTTCAGGAATGTGTTCTGAGAGCTTTCGTGATTTTTTAAGTAAGTTCCACAATTACCTATGCCACCCATCTTGGATTTCTTCACTTGGTTTATATAGAAGGAATACCCGGCGTTGCCAGAGAATTAATGGGCGAATTTATTTGGGATGTTAGTAATAGAATAAAAACTGAATTAAGAGAGATGGATGCTTCTCGTCAACTTATTGACGCGTTAAAAATGTGATTATTATTTACATTTTGACTTTTTTATTATTATTATTATTATTATTATTTTTTTTTAAATGGCCGAGTATATAAAAGTTTGTTATTACTGCCCCCTTTAAAAAAATTTCAACGCTTGAACTTTTCTCAAAACAAAAACATGGTTACTTATCTTTTCAACGTTTGCATTTTAACGTAACGTGTACTCCTATCTTAAAAAAGATTGAAATTCCGTTAGAAGGAACCAATACAGTATATATGAACCAATAATTATTTGTTTCAAAATTAGTTGGCTTTCTATATATTTACACAAAGGAGTTTTAATATACTAACAAAGTGTTAATATAATTTTTTATTCGTTTTTATTAATTATTATTAATATTTTACTAGTGGAACAACGATGAATACTACAATGGGATTGATCATGCATTTCCACATACCACCCACTTAAAACAACAACCAACGCAGCAAATCGTATGTCCTCACATTCCATGAGTGATGTCTTTAACAAAGGGTAATGGTCAACTTTCAATCTAATCAATTCTTATCTTCGGGTGGGTTTTTGCCTTAAGTAAGGAGTCATTAATTTATTTTAAATAATTAAAAAGCGAGTTACTTAGAATAATTATATTTCAGTAATAAATTATGAGCATGGTGATTGGAAAGTAACCCTGTACTTTTAAGTACAGAGTTACTTTCCAATCACCATTTAAAAGAAATCCGATGGTTTCCAACTTGAAAATATGTAGCAATTTTGTTATGTCTTTTTTACGCCCCCCAAAGGTGTATTGCCACTGAGCTTAAGGACAACATTTATACGGTGCATCCTAAGTGGGGAGTTATGTAGCAAGAGAGTTGTTCACATTACATTTAAATTACTGAATCTTGCTACAATCGGGGAAACGGAGCAGTGGCTGGGGTGGAGAATTGAAAAGGTAAGCGGTCCGAGAAATAAAGCTATTAGAGTAGAAAGTTTTCCGGCATCTGGGGACCTCTACACTGAAGGGGTGGGATTTTTCTGCTAGTCTGGTTGTTCGGGGATATATACGTTGCGGGGATACAAGTGCACTAAGTTCATCGGAGCACACTCCGTGGAAGTACCTGTAAAACAAGCACAGATGCCACATTGCGGCGATGAGACAAGGGCTGGAGCTTAGTTAACAGTGTGTGCCCTATAAGGTTAGAAGCTTTTTTTGGCCCCCTCTGAGAGGGAGAGACTGGTCCACCAGCCCAGATGTTGCAACAATACACCACACATTATGAAGATATAGGATACTGGCAGATGTGAGAAGTTTTCTAGGTCGGTAAAGGGAGCCCACTTTATTTGCAGCAGTCTTGGCTGTATATATTCCAATTCATGTTGCCTTTAAATTTAGGTTGAGAGGTTTACACGCTGGGCTATATGGATGGATGCTATCAGCCATGGCAATCGGTATTTGGGAAGGTTTCTTACGAAATGAGCTTTATTTGTGTCAGGGTCAACTGTTGACTTTTTCGTATTTCAAATATTAGTGTTCCGTTGAATTCACTTTCATTAAAATTAAAATATTTTTAGAAGTTTAACAATCCTTAGAAAAGATTTAAATTCCTTCTAGAGTATTACTAAATCTAGAAAAAATACCTCGTCGATATTGAATAATGAAGTGAACATTTTCATTGGGAACTTCAATATGAGATTAGACGACGTCTGAATAAAGTTTACTCCCCCCTCCAATTAAAATACTTTAATATAAAAAAAGTCTTAAATTATACCACTTTCACCGCTAATATTAAATCCTATTTAATTGTTGATTATCCCCCTTTAGCTCCTAGGATGTCAATTATCTCCAGTGTTTAATTAAACGGAAATTTGTTCTATTTTGCCGGGATCGGCAAATTAAGGAAATTGTTTTAATGAAAATTAAACTACTTTATTTGGAACTGCAAAAGAGTAGATATTTTTCTTGTTCAGTGGATTTAACTTTTCTTACAAAGTTACCATAACATTTTAAATTACGGGCCTTAGTTTGTGACATTATTTACTATCGATTAAGTGAGCACCACAGCTCGAAGATAAAAAAGTACATAACATGTGTCATTTTAATTTATGGTGAATTTGTTTTTCATGCAAAGTTACACCTTATTTCAGGTAATAGAATACAAGAAAGCAAATATAGAGAAGTAAACAGGATCAGCACTAACAGAAGACCACAACAAAAATTGGATGAGTAATGAGTGCCATTATAAAAACCTCTACACAAATATGCTCCGTTACACGTACATACTCCCAAAGTTATGCCATCGATTTTCTGATTTTCAATTGAGGAAGATTATTCAGTATATATTCCAGCGAAATATGCAAGCATCAGAGGACCAGCTCACTGGAAGTATTAGTATTCAAATGGTTTTTAAAATCTTGTGAAAGTGAATTTAAGCAAGGAACACGTAAAATAGATTACAACTTTTAATTCAGTGAATTTTAAAACAAATCTGTTGAAATGAACAATTCATTTGAATGATGTAAATATTGAATCAATTCTTGAACAGGATCTTTTAATCCTTTCTTTATATTTATGAACGCTCAAATTTGACAGCCCATGATTCAACATTTAACTTCAGAAATTGGAAAAAAAAAAAAAAAGAAAAAAAAAAGCGTAGTTTTTTTATTTTTTTAAGTATGAAAGAAACAATGAAAATCGTATGCCGACATTTTTTTACGTCACCTGTAGAAGAGGTCAATATATCACACGTATACGATTTGTACGGAGTTTCGGTATTAAATAACCTTTTTTCCGTGGTCACTTACGTTAGTAAAAGGATAAATTTTACAAGAAACTAGATTTTTTTTCAAGGCGTTTCATTTGAAACACTATAGAATGCCTTATATTGGATTTAAAACTTGAAAATCTTTAGGTTTGCCAGATTTGGAATCTTTTCAGATTGATTTAAACTGATAAAATACAATAGATTTATATAGAAAAGAAAACGGAAACTTTATAGGAAATGCTGATAAGGAAATGTGATCTCGGTAACATTACTGAGCAATACGTCAATTGTTAAACATACGAATTTAGGTAATGACAAAAAAAAAAAAAGCATTAACAAACTTAAAAGTTATGACTGGAATTTACTTAATGACGAGAACATGGCCTCCGGTAATGTCAACAATCTTCAAGTCCGGTGTGGTGGTCGAAAATCGGAGCATCGACCATAAATTCGGCTTAAGACTATGACAACTAGAAAAACTTTAACAATTTAATACAATTGAAAACAATCCTCATTACGATCGATTAAAGTTCATAGGCGTTTAGAGCTAAGGATATCACTCCCCTCTTGATATAATCGAAGTATTAATACAGTTTCAGGAACAAATTAAATTAAGACAATGAAAAGACCAGTCTTAAATCTATTTAGTTTGAAGTAGGGTCAGAGGTTAAATTAAATAGTAAGGCAGACACAAAAATGTCTGCACTTTAGAGACTGGAATCTTACAAGTTAATTGAAAATGAACTAAGATTGATGTAGTAAGTATACAAATTAAAGTGGATATTTAAGAAAGGGATTAAGACAATTGAGAGTTTATCGAGTGGAAACAGTTTAAATGCTTATGCGTGATATCCATTAACGTTCAGAAGTGGCATGAAAAACATGGATTCGTTAAAAAGAAATGCACAAACGCCGTTCATATGGAAAGCATATTCTTCTAGAATGGTTACTCTTTCTTTTGAGTCTTTTTTGGCAGAAGAACTGCCTGAATGTTGGGAAGAACACCACCCTGAGCGATGGTGACTCCGGACAACAATCGGCTCAATTCTTCATCGTTACGAATAGCCAACTGCAAGTGACGTGGGATGATTCTAGATTTCTTGTTGTCTCTGGCAGCATTTCCTGCTAACTCGAGAATCTCAGCGGTCAAATATTCTATCACAGCAGCCATGTAGACCGGGGCTCCTGCACCAATTCTCTGGGCATAGTTGCCTTTACGCAAAAGACGATGGATACGACCAACGGGGAACTGAAGTCCGGCACGAGATGAACGGGTCTTACTCTTTGCCTTGATTTTACCACCTGCGCCGCGTGCAGACATTGTTCTAGCTGTGTTGTACAAAATATGATTACCGTAAACGTTAAGCAATAATAACCACACCGTTAATGGAGTCAGAAGATTCAAGACTTAAATAATATCAGCTTATTCATTTCAACCAATCCGAATAGAGATTATGCTGACATTCGACTTGCCTATTGCGATGTGGTAAGCAGTCTTTCTGTTCTCTTGGGTCGTGAGTTCAATCCTCACTAGTGACATATGTTTATCTGTTCCAACTTAATTTATTAGACAACTATTTGTGAACCTTTTTAGTTATTTGACCGCAAAATGTTATATGACTACAAGTTAAATAAAAGCTGACATATTATCATAGACGCCAGTTGCGTATATAAATATCTTCTCATTTATTTTAATATATATATATATATATATATATATATATATATATATATATATATATATATATATATATATAGAGAGAGAGAGAGAGAGAGAGAGAGAGAGAGAGAGAGAGAGAGAGAGAGAGAGAGAGAGGGAGATTTAGAAAGAGATACTAACAGGACCTGTGTCCCGGCGTTGCCCGGTGGGGCATATAAAATAATAATTCAATATAAAGATATAAGTATTAGCGTATAATTTCTGATAAAAAAGCAGAAAAACAATTTCACGAAAGTAATTTAGGTGATTAATATAGGATTCATTAATGTTTTGGCGTTGACTTGGGAGAATATAAAATAATAATTTAATAAAACGAAATAACATAGATCTCTGGTTTACTGAGCTCCCCCCTATAAGCAGTGGTTTATGCCAAAAGATAACACGAGTGCACTAAACAATAAAAAAAGTGAATGTGGCCCAATAATATCAGTGAAGGAAAAAATCCTTCTACACTGAAGCAACTGTTATTGTGCTCCCATCGAGGAGACATTCGTCAAATATGTAACCATTTAAAATTGAAGCAAATCGTCTGCTTTGAATATTAAAAAACTATATAAACCGGTCCTTATGTTTATGTCCCGTCTGAATATTGTCGGACTTGACAATATGTTTTTCTTCCCGGATTATTTTTATGTGACTTTTCAAAGTAGATTAACGTTAAAGTGTAGTATCTGTCCTGATACTATATTTACAAAGGAATGAACGAACGTTTTTGTAAAAATTACCCAATTCTCTCTCTCTCTCTCCATGTTTACGAATTTATTTATTGATAGAAACTTGAGATGTAGCGTCAGTTCACAGTAAAATCACAATGTTTCGGTAAAAAAACAAATGAAACTCTACCCTGGTTGGATTCGTACTCACGAGCTCTATATACGCAGTCAAGCACGCTATCCCCTGCGTTACAGTAACTATTTCTTGAAATTTTAGTCTACTTTTTCATTATCTTAAAACAGAATGCCATGCGGTGTTAGCTATGAAAATATCCTATGAAGAATAAGCTCAGGTGTAAGATGGTGGCGAAATTAGTTGTTTTTTTTGCATGTGAGTAAACGTTACTTCCATTTCCTCTAAGTATGACTATTTTTGTCAGAAATAATGTAGGAAATTATTAAATCAATTAAAACGGACTGATAATTTCCGAAATCATGCCTCAATTATAGGCATAAAGCGTGACCATATTGGAATTCTGTATAGCGCTTGTGTTTAAAGATCTATGTTGCCTGGAAGAAGATGGGGAAAATTGACATTACTTTATTATATAGAAAAATATTAGCCCACTTTTTCATTATCTTAAAATGGAATGCCATTGCGGTGTTAGATAGAAAAGTTACCCCGGCTTCTTCTAAATGTAAATATTTTGTGAGAGTCAGGTATGCCGGAAGAAATGTAAGAAATTATAAAATCGATTGAAACGGACTGATAATTTGCGAAAATACGCATCAATTATAGACATAAAGCGTAACCATATTAGAATTCTATACAGCGCTTGTGTTTGAAGAGCTATTTTGTCTGGAAGTAGATGGGAGAAATTGACATTACTTTATTATATAGATATATAGATATATATAGTTATTAAGATTTTTATTTATACAAATATTATTTGGCTACATATGTGCGAAATTTGCTTTGATTAGAGCTTCAGGAAACCAGACCTCTTCAAACCTGACGTTTTTTTTCTTTACGTCTTCATTTAATCAAATGAGGCAAATTTACTCTTTAAAATTGACATGTGATCAATTTAAATCATCTTAAAATATTACTAACCGTTATTTTCTTTTTATATATTCATCAATTTATTGATTTAATATTTTGAATCAGCTAGAACTCTGACCTAAACATTCAAGTCAAGGGTAACACAAACAGACATACATCGCTTAAACTCCAACATACGGTCGTCTTGAATCAACATACAAAGAAACGAAGATGCTTCCTACGAACACATTCATATTGTCTAATTCCATGAAATGGAGGCGTAATGTGTATAGTCCAGCATCTTTACCACTGGACGAAGACGCTTGTCTAGAAATATGTACGATTTTTATCACCTAAATATTTAATGTATTTTTATGTAATTATTTTTATTGGTGATTGCAGCGTTCGTTGTTTTTTTTTGCTTACTATTATTTCAATTTTCTCACTTCCTAAGTGAGCCAGAAACACGTGTCCATGGATTACTTTTATGTCCGTATAAAGACAATCGAAATAATAGTAAGCAAAAAAACAACGAACCCTGCAATCACCAATAAAAATAATTACATACATACATATATATATATATATATATATATATATATATATATATATATATATATATATATATATATATTGAACCAGATGCAAACCATTTACAGGGATGGGAAAGTAATTTATTTGTGAATTCATGAATAGAATGATAAGGAAAATGTACATAGAATGTTTAACGACGTAGAAAATATTCGCAAAATGCAAAATAAATAGTTTCGAAAAAGAAAAGAAAAGAACAGGGGAAAAAAAGGATTCTCGATAAAAATAAATTAATAATAAAAAAGAAAGTCGTCTTTGTTATCTAATATAAAAAAAAACACATTTTGTCATTCCGTGAAAGAAGAAACCCACATAAACAAACACACAAACTATAAAAAATATTGCTTTAGTAATTGGAAACAATGTCGCCATTTTACAAGGGTCGACAGAGCAACGGCCGACGAATTAATCACGAGCGAAGGCCTGCGCTGTGTATATATTTAAACCCTGCTCCACCTCTTTCATGATTCATATTTTTTCTTTTTTTTCTTTTTCGTCTGTATAGACGTGAGCCAATAGTATTTTTTTTGTTTGCCTTGGTTATCTCAATCACAAAATTATATCATACGCCGCCCGCCATTGTCGCTCTGATGCTCAATAGTTGAAACTCCTTTGAAGATTTGCTGAACACACAAAGCAAAGTTTACTTACATACACACACAGACGGACATTCATTCCATTCAACGCCGTGTACGTTTTTTTTTTATACAGCAATAAGGACGAATAAAAACTTGTCCAAGCGCGCTGTATTTCCTAAAACATCGACCTACCATACCCAAGGGTGAATCCATGTGTCTGTCTGTCTGTCCGGTATTGGGAAGCGACTACGGATTAAGAATATTTTTGTGAAATGTTGGTCTCCATAGATGTTCATAAAATAGTACTGTCACTAATGGAAAAATGAATTCTGCGAAAATATAGCCCCGTCAGTCATGCGCAGTGCGAGCCCACACTCTTAACTGCCCTTTGTGAGTCCTGTCTAGACATGCGTCTGGTTTGGGTTAGAGTTAAAGTTAGGGTTAAGCTGTACAAACTTCAGAATAAACGCCACTGTGGAACACATCGCGGAATGGTGGAATCTATCCATATGAGTTTATGTGGAGAAGTAATATAAGGAAAACGGTATTTTTAAAAAATTCAAATAATCAATGACATGAATGAATGCCACTATCTTGAGTAAATAATAAAACGATTTTTTTAGTATAACCTGTATTTCGGGGTATTTTATGGCGGGATTCTTCTATAAAACATCAAATTTATTTTATTATAAAATACAAGAATGTGAGGCTATTGACATCTTGCAACGTTTCATGAATTCTTATCTTCTGAGAATCTTCGTACATAACAGCTT
Organism: Sepiola atlantica; assembly: GCA_963556195.1. Lineage (NCBI taxonomy): Eukaryota > Metazoa > Mollusca > Cephalopoda > Sepiida > Sepiolidae > Sepiola > Sepiola atlantica. Next base: position 60,646,685 of record OY744537.1, on the reverse strand, counting down.
TATTTACTTCCTTCCCACGACAGGAGGATGTGGCACAAGGCCGGAAGGTGGGAGAAAACGCGAGCGCCCCAGCGGAAGAGATTAGACAGCCCCCACCGGCATTCCCCTGTAAGGGAGTCTCGGGCAATTGGCAATAAACCAACCTCTTTCCAAAAAAGGAATGCAAGGCCTGGGATGGTGGACCTCCGAGGACTACCCAAAACATAATACTTCAATCTGATAGATAAAGGCCACCGAAATGGCTCTGTCGGACTGATTGTCGAGAATGTACAATCATCAGCCAACTTTCGCAGACTGAATCATTTTTGAATCCGCCCGTACGTTACGGCTGGTCAACACCAACCGCTACTTGTCTATTTCAAACATGGCTTCTATCCTCACACGTGATCATCAACCAATCCGAGCCTCTGTTATCTCTCTCTTGCATCCCACGTATGAAAAGAAGAGAGAATATTATTCGGAATCGTTTATTTTCCTCCAAGTCGATTGATTAATTAGGAATGGATATTTTTCCATATACAAATTCTGGTGTTTATTGTCAGTATATCCAAAAGAATTTGTGACAAAAGATACTTTGGTATTATTTGGATTATTCGAACTACTATTCTCATCTTGGTTTTTATTTGAACAACGTTTTTGCCGATGTAACCTTCGACCTGCTTCAAGTGCATATTTTCGAAATTGAGAACCTTCATGTTGAAGTCGGGAACCTATACGGAATTTCGAACTTTATTTAAGCATGAGAGTAGATTGTTCTCGTTTCGTCAGCCATGACAGGATAGAATTGTCAATTAATTATTGTGTTATTCTTAGTTATTATCGCCTGTAGTAAGGATTGAACCTTCAACCTCTTAAAGACTGTCACTTAGAACGGATTGTAATCAACGCCTTTATCCGTTGCTTCACGGATCTATGTTGGCAATTCTAGTATGAATTTTGAGAGCTTAAAAAGTAATCTTGTTTTAGATGTGTAGTATTAATACTTATTCCAACCGAAATGAGATTGGTAGTCCGAATAATCCAAATCATACAAATTATCAATCCTCATCTAAAAATTCCGGAACATAATTTCAAAATAGTTGAAACCATTAAAACTTATTAAATAAGTTCATAATTTCATCTGCGTACGCTCTATTTTCACATAGGTTTCACTTTTGCTGTTTTTGATTGGCTTGGGGTATTTTAGAATTCGAGTTACATATAAACAGCAGTAATATGCTTTTAAGTTAAGTGTCGATATATAGTTTGCTAATGGTTGAAGGCTAATATGTGCATTTGACCCCAGATCCACCTGTTGCCTAATACAATGATATCTGTCGGGATTTTTTAATATTAATGAGTCACCACTTACCAAGGTCAAAAGCTAATCGCGGATAAGGGTCAATGGGATTGTCGGTTGGATGATGAACAATACCATGAGATGATTGGAAACGATGGGGGGAATGAGCAGAAATTGATTATTTAAAAGGACGGCTCGATAAGTATTCGTTAACATTGGACTACAAGAGGACCAGTTGCAGTCACCAGGAAAGCAATTCCGTGGTATTCTGCTCCACAGATGTGACATTCTTGGAAAGGAACTATGTTCATGGAAGTTCGGTTTTAGGTATACAGAACAAGAAAGGAAAGTTATTTGCAGTGGTCGTAGGTAAACCAGTTCTTGCTGTGAATATTTTACAAGGGAGGCATAGATTGGAGCTCAGTCGAGCACCTACTATGGAAACAACGACTGAGTAGAGAAAGTCTAGCAACGTCTCTTCTGTGAGAAAAAGGGCTTAATCATGTGGCATAGAAGGGATTTGAAGTGAGATTATCAGTTGCAGTTTAAATATTTGCGAGGAAACATGTAAGAATGTAAGATCCTGCTAGAAAGAGGCGTTTAGACCAATCGTTCCCTCCATCCCCTGAAGCTAGCTAGAAGCAATTCCTAACTAAGGGGAAATGGATATCCACAATTAAGATTACATCAGATATATTTTAAGGCGTAATGGTTGTCGTCTCCTTATTCATGCATGGCCATGCTTCAGCTAGCTGTTCAAGAGACAAAATAGTAGAATAGTGTCAACCCTGACCACAAATTTCGGGAAGATTAGATGAACTTATCCTAGTAAAAAGTTTTGTTGGGAGGGAAGGTAGGGTTAGGGTAATTAGAAAGGGGATAAATGATATAGTAAGACCCTCAATTTAAGCATGTACACATACATACGCAGACACACACAACACACACATGTAAACGTATATGCATACATACACACATACACAAAAGGATATATGAAAGAAATTAAACGATCAGAAAGCGAATAGATAGATAAATAAATCAAGCAATATACGAAAGTATCAAAACCAACCCACTCACACATATGCTGGTAAATGTCCATATTTCTCCATTTATACATCTACAGGACCTCGCATTAATACCCTAATACATACATATGTACACGCAGTTAACAGTATGCACATATGTAGCTGAAAATGTTTTGTGCTTCTTTAGAAACGTGGCCGATATTTGAAAGAGGGAAATAAATAATTTTTTTGAGGGTGGATGGGCGAAAAGAATCTAACCCTAACCATAACCCCTAACCCCTAACCCTAACCCTAATCCTAAACCCCAACCCTAAACCCTAACCCTAACCCTTACCCTAACATTTCAATTAACACCAGTTTATTTATTTGATGTTTGATTTATTTCAATAAATCTATTTAATTTTAACGTATCCTCAGAAGTTTTATTGTTTGCATTTTAAATTCGATAAAACAAACCAACTTTTTTTTGATTATCTGCCCCTTTCATATTTCGTCGTTTGAATTATCTCCCCTGTTGAGTTGATGTTTGTTGAATAACCCGCTGCTTCATTCATTTTAGAATGATTGGAAAGCGAGAAATGAAACGAGAAATTATACAAACTAGCAAAAATACGCTCCCTCCGGTCGCATATTTTTGTCTGTGTCTAAATTATAAATTATAATTATAATTTATTAGCGTGCAAAATAGCGTAAATACATTTAAAAACCTGAAGAAAACAATCATGAGTGTATATTTGTGAATATTAATTTATTAGAAGTTGAAAAGCAATTGATTATGTAAATTAAGAAATGCGCATAGTGTTTCCGGCGGTTTTTCTAGTAGTATATAATGAAGTTGGCGGACTTAATAAATAATCATGCTATTCTGATGGAGTTTCGGCTTCAGACAGACAGACAGATACATAAACTCGATTATTAATAGATGGTTGACATAGAAATATACACGTGTGCAAGGATCAAATTTATTACTGGAACTGAATACAAAAACTAATATATTGGCGGGAATAACAGTAGGCGGAAATAGCTTCTCGTGATACAAATTCAATAATCAGCCGTCAATGCTAGATAATTCAATTTTAATTCATTTACTACGGCCCATATAGAGTTACATATGATATATTTTTATATGAACCCTTAATGTAAAAAGCCTCCAAAAAGTAGGAGCTCATAAATGTGTTTATATTGATATAGATGATTCAGAAATATATAACACAAAGATTCCAAAAAGAAAACGATATTTGAATTTCTTTATTTACATGCGTTTCGGAACCAACGTTCATCTGTGACCGAATCCAAACAAAAAATGAATTTCCATCCACCTTTTTCTTAAGATTCACTACATTCGAACATCGTTCCTCTTCAGAGTTAAATTAAAATAAAGGCCATATCATTTTTCTGCAGTATACTTTAGGCCTGTGATGTCCAATATATCCCATCAGCGAGAAATCCATGGGTTACGTAAATCAGATGCTGAAGATGCAGATAGAAAGTTCTACAAATACCACATCGCTTCCGATGAGGAAAATTAATGAGGCAACACGGCGCCTTGTTAGTGTTTTAATTGAAGGATGTGAAACTCACCAACAAGATGTATCAGATTTAAAAGAACGTCAGTCGGAGGCAAACACAGTTAATCCAGGTTGTTATAAACAACTCCCCCTTTCTGCAGAAAGACGAAGAGATGATGAATCCAAGGGCAATCGAAAGAAAAATATCATCAGAAAAATGGCAAATTTTTTTTCAGGGATTTTAAAGCGTTAAGTACAAAAAGTTAACCACAAATAAAAACCCAGCAACAAACAGTGAAACTTGTTTATAAAAGTCAATAATAATAATGTTGAAAATATTGTAAAAGTTTAAGGTATAAAAGCTTAAATTTTTTACAAATTTAAGTAGATTTTTTTTCGAAAATCAGACAAAAACAATAAACACATTGTAATATAATAATTGTCTCCATTACCGTAAACTAATCAAAGAAATAAAAAATTCAAATTCAAGAGCGATAAACCAAATTGGCAAATAATAAGATTTTTCATTTTTTTTAAATAATAGTGCAAGGGAGATAACTTACGCTGGCATAGATAATATCTAAGTTAATTAGATATTATAATTATTTAATTACATTATTAATTGTATTATTAAGTCACTAAATAGTGAGTATAATTAAGGTAAAAATGTTCAAATAAATAAATAAATGGGATACTTGTGAAATAGAAATTCTCATAATATTGGATGCATGAAATCAAGATAATTGGCATGCTTAAAAGTTTGTCATTAATCACAGATAGAAAGTTTGAAAGGAAACTTTTTCAATATAACTGGATTAGTATTAGAATTGCATATATTGTAAGCCCATCAGATAGTTTTAAAAATCTGTAGAAGTAATAATTTGATATGAAATTAATGAGATCTGAGTATAATTATTATGATACTGGTACATCTTTTGAACCAGACAACACCGACATTTGCCGACGTAGACGTAAACAGCCGAAAAAAAAAACCCAAATCAAAACGAACCGGCGTCAAAATCAAAACTAGGCAGATTTTGAATAGAAAACAAAATCATGAAAAAAAAAAACAAAAACAAAAAAACAAACACTCACCGTATGTTTATTTTTATAGAGATTTATTCATTTTTTGACGAAGAAAATCAATGAACTAATTTTTTCTCGATAAATTGTGTTCTTTTTATGAATACACTCAAGTTTGTAAAAGAATCAACGATTTTTACAGATTTCTTTTTCCTTTTTCTTTTGGTAGCGGTACAGCTTTAGAACCGGAAAAAATTAATTAAATTAGGGTTAGGTTAGGGTTAAAAAAAAACACCGTTCGGTTTTTGTCCGGTTCAAAAGCTGTACAACCTTTTTTTTTGTAAAAATTATTTTTAGTCATTTCGGAAAATTTTGCAGATTTTCATTTGAAATAAGCGCAGGCGTGGGAAGAAAGGTTTCGGCGTTCCTGTTGGGTATTGTCACAAGGTAACCCTCCTTCTCTTCGGGGTCATATCTTCCGAAACCCCAGAGTTGTTGTCTCTTTCTAGAGCCTTCTGATTGGCTAAGCTCTTCGGCATCTCCCGTCTGTTTACGTAAACGGCCTGAAGATGCCGAACAAAAAGTCGTTTTTATCCGGTTCAAAAGCTGTACCAGTACCATTATTATTACACAAATATGAAGATAATTAATGAGGATAAATATATAAGAGGGGAGAACATTAGATACAAGTTGTATTAAGATGGGCAAATAAAAATTTGTTATGAAAAAATAACGATGTAAGGGAGGTAAAAGATATATGGATATATTCTATTATTTAGGTAGCTAAATTATAGATTGTAAGTTAAGTATACTTACTTAATTGCATTAATAATTTTATTATAGAGTACAAATGTTTAACATAATAAATAAATGGGGGTCTGTAAAGTAATATGCTACTTCTCATATTGGATGCAAGAAATTAAGATAATTGCTATGTGTAGAATTTCATAGAAGTTAATAGTGAAAAAGAATATATTTTGGCGGAAAATATAGTATATTTAATTTATTTCAATATAGATGGTTTATATTAAAATGCATATATTGTAGATATAATAATTTGATATCAAATTACTGAGATCTGAGTATAATTGGTATTACTCAAATATGAAGATAAAAATGAAGGTAAATGAATATTATGTACCTGTAAACTTCAGAGATGTCAATTGGGAGGATCCTAACAAAAATGTTGAGGGCAACTTGCATGTGTAAAAAACACAAATTTGACTATATACCGTAAAAATGGTAAAATATTGTCGCTGTAATGAGCCACTCATGGGTGAGGATGGGTACTGTGTCCTGGCACAGGCACGTCTTTTCGCCACGCCTCATCCCCTCGAGGTCAGCCAAGCAGCTTTCTTACAAAAAGTCTTTGTTCCCTCAGCCACGACCCCTCTTAAAGTTCATGGTATGCGACTCGCTCAAGTTGGAGTCGGCACCTCACTTTTTGAAGTTGGCCCTTAGGAGATTTTTATAGCGCTTTTTCTGGTAACCCTGACTGCGGTTTTCTTTTCTATGTTGCCCATAGATAATCTGTTTCTGCAGTTGGGAGTTCGGCATTTTGTCAACGTAGCCACTCGACCTCAGTTGACTTTTGATAACAAAGGCTTCGACGCTAGTGGTGTCGGCCTCCCGGATGACGCTGATGTTGGTGCGGTAATTCCACCATTAGATGTGCAAAATCTTCCAAATGCAACGTTTATGGAACCATTTCAAAGCCATTAGTTGGCAACGATATGTCGTCCAGATCTCTGAGACATAGAGAAGCATCAGGAGTATGGCAGCTTTGTATACTATCATCTTAGTGCTCGTCCGAATGTCTTCACCCTGGAAGACACGTGTTTGGAGGCTGTCGTAAGTGGCACCGGCGCATTTTAGTCGGTATTGGATGTCATCTTAGATGTCAGCATCTGATGAAAAATGTTTTCCAAGGATGTATGCGAAATTGCTTACGTTTTCAAGTGATTTCTCGCCGATGTTGAGAGCGGGAGCTTCTGCCCTGACACCGGTACTAGGTTGGTGCAAAACCCGGGTCTTTCTGGTGTTGGTAGTGAGATCGAAGCGGTGTAGGCACGATCGAAAGCATTCAATATTAGCTGCTGATGGTTTTCTGATGTTGACATCACGCAATTGTCGTCAGCATACAGACATTCTATCAAGGAAGTTGTCAGAGTTTTGCTGTTCGACCTCAGGCGGGCTAGATTGGAAACACCGTTCTGTAGACAATGTATTCGCCCAGAGGGAGATAATCATTGACCATACGTGTTATGGTTGCCACGAACATGGTGAAGGGTGGCAGGGCAATAATACAGCCTTTCTCGACGCCCGATTTGACCTGAAAAGACACGCCTTTATTGTTAGGGGAACGGACTGTGGCATGCATGCCATCGTGGAGGTTTTTGATAATCCCGATAAACTAATCGGTACATCCGAAAGTAACGATGATTTTCCACGGCAGTTCTCTAGAGACCGAATCAAAGGCCTCGGTCAGATCGATAAAAGCTATGTACAGAGGTTGGTGTTGCTCTCCTCAAGTTAACGTACAGAGAAGATCATGTCTGTAGTTCAACTAGATGGTTCAACACCAGCTTGCGTCTCCGGGAGGAAAGTTCCAGCGGATGAGTAGAGACAGTTGTTCAGTATTCGGGCAAATACATTTCAAGCCGTAGCCAGAAGAGATATACCTCAGTAGTTCCCGCATTTCGATCGATCGCCTTTTCTTTTTGTAGATTTTGACGATGGCAGTATATCTGAAATGGAACTCGTTGGTCCTCGCAGACTTTAATGAAGATCTGCTGCAGATGAGTCAGCAAAAGGTCTCCCAGACCTTTTAGATCTTAATTTTTTTTAATATAGTTCACCCCAAACAAGGCAGGCCGCCACTGTAGACGTAAAAGGCTACTGGAAGAAAGAAAAGGGGAGAATGTAGGGGGGGGGTCAACCTAAATTGGGATCTGCGCAACGAGATGTCTGTTTACATTAGTTTTACATTTCTGCATGTCTGTACTGTCGGGGAGTTCCAGAGGCCAGCAGTACGAGGAAAGAAGCTAGTTGAGTAGTAGGCTCTCCGACATCTGGGGACCTCCACAGTGAATGAATGAGATTTAGTTGATTGTCGAGTTAGTCTAGTGAATTTACGTCGAGGGGGTACCAGAGTAGCCAATTCATCGGAGCATAATCCATTGAAGTATTTGTAAAACAAGCACAAGGATGCTACATTGCGGCGATGGGGCAGAGGCTGGAGCTTTGTTAACAGTGAGGGTCCTATTAGGTTGGCGATTCTTTTTTGGACCTTGTCAAGGAGGGGGAGACTAGTAGATGATGCACCAGCCCAGATGTGACAACAATACTCCATGCATGGGCGGATGGTGGCTTTGTAGAGATACAGGATAATGTCAGGTGTGAGGAGTTTACTAGCACGGTAGAGGGAGCCAACCTTCTTTGCGGCAGCCTTGGCAATGTCTTCAATGTATTTGTTCCAATTCATGTTACCTGTGAAGGTTAGGCCGAGGAGTTTGAATAATGAACTCTCTGGTAGGGTGTTATTTGCCATGCCAATCGGTGGTTGGAGAGGTTTCTTGTAGTTATTGAAGGAAAGGAGCTTTATATTTGCGGCATTAAAAGTTACCATCCATTAATGACTCCAATCCACTACCACCTGGAGGTCATTTTCTAAGAATTCAGCCATTGCCTCGGATATGATCGCGTCGGTTTTGCCAACATGGCGAGAGTAAAGCGTGGTGTCGTCAGCAAATAAACCAATCTCAGACTCTGTCATCAGGGAGATCGTTTATATAGATCAGGAACAACAAAGGTCCAAGGATAGATCTCTGGGGTACACCAACATTTATGTCATGTTGCTTAGATGAATGGCCATCGAGGACAACCTGGATTTTTCTTTTGTGTAGGAAGGATTTAATTATATTTAGTAATTGCCCAGTAATACTGTATGAGCGTATTTTCAGGAGAAGCCCGTTATGCCATACCTTGTCGAAGGCCTTGGATATATCAAGCGCTACTGCCCTAGCTTCTCCTGCCTTGTCGAGGGTATGATAAATGCATAAGAGATGACCGTTAAGGATGTCTGCAGTAGATCGTGCTTGTCTAAATCCATACTGACGGTCAGATAGAAGTTTAGCATTAACTAAGTGCCGTACTATCGCTAGATTGATTAAGGATTCAAAGATTTTAGCAAAGATCGGCAACGGACTGATTCGGCGATAGTTCTGAGGATCGGTTCTATTCCCAGAACTCTTGTAAACTGGTACCACAGAGGCAATTTTCCAGCTATCGGGGAAGCAAGATTCAGCTAGACATTTATTGTAGAGTTTGGAGAGGACAGGGGCCAGTTCAGCAGAGCATTTATTTATTACTATTACAGGTATAAGATCAAGGCCACAAGCTTTGGATGTGTCAAGGTTTTTAATGATGTCTCTGACCTGGGATGGGTTGATGACCAGGTTATCAAGTGTGGCTTCGGTCAGCAAAGGGAATTTGGGGAGGGGGGGTTATCTGAGTCCAAAGTAGAGTTAGAAGCGAAGCGCTGGGCAAGTAGTTCAGCCTTATCAGTGGCCGTGCAAACGACATCATTGTGGTTTGATAGTGGGGGAATCGTTGATTGACCATTATTCACTACACTATTGTAGATTTTCCAGAAATCACGAGTACCTAGTTTCTGTGACTGGATGCGTGTTTTGTTAATTCATTATACCTTCTCTTCGCTTCAGCTATCACGGCCATGCAATTATTTCTTGACTCTATAAATTTATGTCTATTAGTAACTGACTTATGGCGGCCGAATTTACAGAATGCTTGTTGCCTCTCAGAAATGGCAGCTGCACATTCCGAGGTGAACCATTGAGGAGAGTGAGGCTTGCTAAAGAATTTTCGCATGGGGAGATTGGCTTCAATGCCTGCTTTGACCCATTCAGTTAATTCGTTTGCACACTGGTCGGCAGGAAGTTAGAAGGTTTCCCCTCCATGGGGTGTCATTGATGTGGTCTCTGATTGACTCAAAATCAGCCTGCTCGTAGTATCTTGTTGTTTTGATCTCAGCATGGAATACGATCAAGATCAGGGGCTTTGTTGTTCTTTAAGGATTTGGCCGCTTCTCTAACTTCAAAAGGGCTCGAAATTCTGCCAAGGGATTCGTCAACAGTTGCTTAAGGCTTCGTTATCAAACGGATTGATTTGGTTTAGCAACATCTTAAAGTGCTCTCACCATCTAGAATTTATGGCAGTTGTTCTCTTTAGAAACATCGCCCGTCTTTACTCCTGAGAGGGCCCTGTCCCTGCGTTGAAGATCTGTACATGACCTTAGTGGCGTTGATGAAAACTTGTTGGATATCCTTTTTTTATCCCTTCACCAGTTGTTTTTGAGAATCCTCGTGGCTTCTTGGATGGCAATTTTACATTGTCAGTACTTCAATTATTTTGCGGTAGATCTTGGGTCGCTCATAAAGCTGTCTCTTTTATCATCAATGAGACTTTTGATAACCTCATCATTATCATCGAACCAATCCTGATGATTTGGGATTGGAAACTAAGTGTTCCTCGCAAGATGTTGTAATGGCATTTTAAAACGAATCCCAGTGATTATCCCCGTCTGTCGGTGATGTTCGTGGAATAAGCTCTTGCAGTTTGTGGTACAAATTCTGGACAGACTTGGGATCTTGGAAACGCCTGACGTCAAATTCATTGGCATTATCTTTGCCACATTTTTTGGTATAATTTGTAACCTCATGATCAAGCAGAGCAGACGGTAATCTGCCCAGATACAAAACAAGGCAAATACGGCACTCGCGACCCGAATATGGCAACTTAAAGAAGAAAATACACCCTTCACCATCAAATGGAAAGTAATTGAGAGAAAACCATCCTTCTCTCCAGCCATAAACAGATGTCCTCTATGTGACGCTGAAAAATACCACATTTCAAGGGTCATCATTGATCCGAATACAGCCTGTTTGAATATCCGCGATGAAATCTTTAAGGGATGTATCCATAAGAGACAAGCACTACTCATAAACTGGACTGACCGATTCACATAATGTATAGCTACTCCCCCTCTACTTCCCATCATTACTAATCTAAACAAATTAAAAAATACGAACAAACACCTCATCAACCCATATCCACATACCTTTCAAGAGCAAAACCTTCGACTTTCATAAAAATATTTAATTTATTTATCAGTCATTAGTCTAATCCAACAAATCAATTTAAACAACCTCAAACCTTTATATTTCCAACAAAGTTACCTCCCTTAGATCCAGCAATTTCTTTATTAAAATTACTCCGGGCTGTCTAAAAGTATTTTAACACGATATTAACTAACGGTTTTTCCTTTTAGAACGCACACCTTCAAACCCCAAAACAGTAACGGCTAATGATACAAATTCATAAAATTGGCTCACGGGAATTACATAGAAACTTCTTTATTTTTTTATTATAATTTTTATCTTTTTTGTTTTAATTTCAAATTTTATTTTTATTTTATTTTAATTTTATTTTTATTCCCTTTAATCTCATATTATTATATCTCTCCAAATCTCCTCCGGTTTTAAATCTCAACAGTTGAATTGCACTAAATTTAAATTCAAGAAAACATACACAACACACTGAGCAAATAACGCGTCCCAACGAGAGTGTCATGTGACTTCACATTTCCAAAACAGATGACAAAAGAAGTTGAAGAGAGCCGGATGGCTAAGACTTTCCGTGCTTGAAACCGACGGTACAAATGTTGTACTAATTTTTCTGTACCAATGTATATATATATATATATATATATATATATATATATATATATATATATATATATATATATATATATATATATGCGATTCGATTCGAAACCCCGGATCACGAGTATTTTGCAACTCAAATCCGACGCCTCAACCACTCGGCCGAAAGTTGAACAGCAAATAAACGGTGATAATTTTAACACTTTATACGGCGACTTGATGTCATAGAGCGTTCGACTTTAATGAAAGGAACGATGCATTTAAAGCTAGTGACGTCATGCTGTGTTGATACTACACTTACAGTGCTCTACTACACGGGTTTTTCTAGGAGCCACAAATAATATATATATATATATATATATATATATATATATATATATATATATATATATATATAATACATGAGCCTAAAAGCCTATAAAGCATTTTTAGATAAAATATTTATTAATAAAATCAAATCAGAACAGATTTTTTTTCTTTTTAATTTTTTCATTTTTATAATTTTTTTTACTTTGATCTTTTGACTAAGTGTTTGTGAGAATCACTATCATTGGATAATGGAAATATTAACACGTGAGAGGGAATAACAAAGAATCTGATTGGTTAGCTGGCTAGACTAAACACTACGTGTATATATAAAAACACCCGGCAACATAGATTCCATACATTTTAGCCTAACAATTCCCCACGGGGATGAAACGCGGAAGCCTATGTGTAGCTTAATTGCCATAAATATATTTTCATAACTTACTATATATATATATATATATATGTGTGTGTGTGTTTACAATACTAGGACGAATTCGACAATTTTAACTAAATGCTAGGTAATCGGATGCCCTATATGGGGAGTGACATATATATTTAAAATATAATAATGAACGGACACGTGTTTCGTCGTCTATCTACTCATTAGCGTGGCTAGAAACTATCGAGATTCGTAAGGTGCTTTTTCTGTATGAATAGTCTAAAACAAATAAATGACAATTAGAAAAAAACGATACACTACTTTCACGAGCGGGGCTCAAGAACCCGGTTTCGAATTGTTTCAAAAGTTAGTGAGTTTCAGCCACGCTTATGCGGACAATTATGATGCGGATGATTATATATATATATATATATATATATATATATATATATATATATATATAATAGAGAATGGTAGTTTGCTTGAAGCATCGCTGGGAATAGTAGTAGTATGTTTTTAAAAGGCAATGCAAAGTCCCGGGTAGGATGTAAGCTGGAAGGAACAAAAATAATAAATCGAAATCGAAATGGGACTTACTATTTATTTTTTCTTAAAATCTTACATAACAGCAAGTGTGGTGTTAGCTGTTTGTGTGTTGTTCGGATGATTATTAAAAATCATTTATTTAATATTTCGGGAAAAAGAAACTTCCCTTTGTCAAAAATAATAAACACCAGAGGAAAATCTACCAAAATCGATAAGATTTTAAGAAAAAATAAATAGTAAGTCCCATTTCGATTTCGATTCATTATTTTTGTTCCTTCCAGCTTACATCCTACCGGAACTTTGCATTTCCCTCAGCCTTTTAAAAACATACTATATATATATATATATATATATATATATATATATATATATATATATATATATATATATATATATATATATTCTCTCTCCACTCGTAACCGGCGAATTTATGCCCTCGACTATCTCCATGATCTGCTAGAACATTTTAAAGCATCTCAAAGGTCCTCCGACTGTCATATTTTTATCAGAGCGTTTTCGTCGTGATGAGATTCTCTTGGGGTTAACGTCCTCGCGAACTCGAACCCACAACAATATGAGATAAATAAAAAAAACAGGGTGGGTAACGTTTGGAAGTAGAAAAGAAAACCTAAGAAGAGAAAGGGCCATTTTTTTGGTGAAGCCGTTAGTTAGTTTTCAGATGAACAAAGACCGAGTCATAGGAGGGGTGGGGTAGATCGATTGGTGGGGAATAAAGACTGAAAGAAAAGAGGCGACATCAAAGTACGTGAATGGTCCGATCGGCCGACAATGGACGACTTTTCTCCTCAAAGAATGAGAAATCAATTCAAGCACAAGGAACACAACAGAAAGATCAATCAATAAAAACACACATCGATCATTCGATTTTCCCCTTTCTTTGCTTTCCTTAATTTAGCAGCGTTTTCATTACAGCCTCTATCTCGGGTCTCTTAATGTTTTCATTGCAGCCCTTCTTCTGTTATTTAATCTTGAGGGGTTATTAATGAGAGTCGCTATCTATGCTAGTTAACATCTAGGGGTTATTAACGTTTTAATAAGAGTCGCTATCAATGCTAGTTAAGATCTAGGGTTTATTAACGTTTTAATAAAAGCCTATATCAATGCTAGTTAAGATCTAGGGTTTATTAACGTTTTAATAAGAGCTTCTATCTCTACTAGTTAACCTCTAGGGCTTATTAATGTTTTAATAAGAGCTTCTATCTCTACTAGTTAACCTCTAGGGCTTATTAATGTTTTAATGTGAGTGGCTATCTCTGATAGTAAACCTCTAGGATTTATTAACGAATTAATGAGAGTTGCTATCTCTGATAGTTAACCTCAAAGGTTTATTAACGCTTTAATAAGAGTGACTATTTCTGCTAGTTAACCTCAAAGGTTTATTAACGTTTTAATAAGAGTGACTATATCTGCTAGTTAACCTCAAGGGTTTATTAACATTTTAATGAGAGCCGTTTTCTTTGCTAGTTTCTCTCTACGGTTTATTAACATTTTAATGAAAGTCGCTATCGCTGCTAATAAACCTCTAGGGGTTATCAACGTTTTAATGAGAGTCGCTATCGCTGCTAATAAACCTCTAGGGTTTATTAACGTTTTAATGAGAGTCGCTATCGCTGCTAGTTAAGATCTAGGGGTTATTTACGTTTTAATGAGAGTCGCTATCGCTTCTAGTAAACCTCTAGGGTTTATTAACATTTTAATGACAGTCACTCTCTCTGCTAGTTAACCTTTAGTGTTTATTAACGTTTTAATAGGAGTCTCTACCTCTGCCAGTTAACCTCTAAAGTTTATTAACGTTTCAATGAGAGTGGCTATCTATGCTAGTTAACATGTAGGTTTAGTAACGTATTAATAGGAGTCGCTATATATGCTAGTTAACCTCTACGTTTATTACAGTATTACAGAGAGTCGCTATCTCTGCTAGTTAACCTGTAGCGTTTATTAACGTATTCATTAGGGTCGCTATCTCTGTAAGTTAACCTCTTCGGTTTATTAACATTTTAATTAGTATCGCTATATCTGCTAGTTTACCTCTATGTTAATTAACGTATTAATGGGATTCACTATATCTAATAGTTTACCTCTTGAGTTTATTAACGGCTTAATGAGAGTGCTATCTCTTCAAGTAAATATCTAATGTTTATTAACATTTCAATGAAAGTCGCTATCTCTGATAGTAAATCTCTAGGATTTATTAACGTTATAATGAGACTTGCTATCACTGCTAGTTAACGTTTAAGGTTTATTAATGATAGTTTAAGAGATTTTTGTTCTGTTTTGCTTACGTTAACAGTAAGTCCAATGCGATTTACCATTTTTCAAGACAGTGTAGATTTACTATGACTCGTATACAATTCCCCATTAAACAACAACAAAAACATGTTTTCGGGATAATTATGTTAAAAAAATGTTTAATTGATTGTAATCTAAAAAAAAATCCATTAAAAAATATTCCCAAACAAAAGCAAAAATTGACGCGACCTCTATTCTGAAAGGCCACAGAATCTTTCTTTTCTTGCGCGAATTTTTGATACGTGTGGAATTCTGAAATTATTTTAATCTTTTCTTTAAGCCGAAGACGAGATAACCTTTCCATAGATTTCTCTCGATCACAATAATTCCCATCCACCCGTAACATTTCGATCTACCCGTAAGATTCAAACTCGTCTATATAATGCAATAGGCAAAGTCAATCTTGTCAGCACACTCCCGCATGCATTTACACCATTTCCTCGCTGTTCAACTGCGTATATCTATGATGTACAATATTCTACAGGCATTTATCTAGCAAAGTTACATTGCTGTAATTACAGAAATTTCTTAAAATCTAAATATGAAAATAATATCCATATTCAGCTATGGTCCGATGCTACGCTGACCACATGCATTCCGACTGGTTGTTTCGTTCATTGTAGTGCGCCTACGTTGTTTAAAAGATCTGCATAACTTTGGTGCTGACGAAACTTAGTCGGAGACTTGGGTAAGTGGTCGGTTCTTTCAGCAACCCCCAAACAAGAAAATCTCGTCGTAAACAATAAAACTAATATTTATTGAAACTAAGATGGGTAACGATAATAAAAACAAAAGTTGTTGAGGAGAAAAGATAAGTTGCGGAATTTGATCGGTGCTAAAACTTCGTTCAAGATCTTTGAAATTTACTTGATGCGTTTGACCCTTAAAGGAGGTCAAATTAGAAAGAATTCTTTGTAGTCCTGTTTTCCATCGATTGTCGACTTCTGTCTCTCACCCTCTCTGTCTACTTGTCTGTCTGTCTGTCTGTCTTCTATCGCTGTCTTCCCCCCCCTCTCTCTCTCTCTCACTGACTGGTTATCTGGGGAACTCTAACCGTCGATTAATTTATTGAGAACTTTTCACTTGAGGAGGCTACTCTGAATGGCTTACCAATCACAGAACGTTTGCACTGTCTGCTATACTATGATTGGTCAGTCGTTTCACCTATGTAGCAGAAACCTCCAGTCAAGCTAAAATATATGCGCTTAATATCATTTCGATAATAACATGTCTTCCTAATTGTTGACATGTAAGTATATTATCAGTTATGGCAGGTTAGCATAGTAAACTTAAAAATTTTTAAAACACAATTCGATTACAGGTTGGATATTTTACATTTTGAAAGCATAATTAAAGTGTTTCGTTCCGAAAAAGTTATTGTTGAGTAACTCAACCTTCAAATCAAGTATAACTTTTTAAAAAGTACACACACAATTTAATCATCTGCGTTGGTCCAAACCAATTGTTTTTAATAATCAATTTGACCGATTAAATTGTAAGTACACATTATTCTTGTTGCCTTCATAATTCAGTTAAATCAAAGAAGATGCTTTCTCCTGGCTGTCATCTAAACACAAGAAATATGACCTTTTAAATCGTAATTGAAACATACTGTCGGACAATTCAACTTGAGTTATTCAAAATTAAACCAGATGCTTTTCTCTTGGTGTCATTGAAATACGAGAAATGTGACATTTTTATCTTAAAAATAAAATCTTTCAGTTCAAGTGAAAGTGATAATTTACGGTGTTTAGTGCCCTAAAGGGTGTTGCCCCTATTAAAAAATAATCATCCCATAATAAATTTAACTTAATTAATCAATTAACATCGTATCAGCAAAATACCCCATCGTGTCACACGACGAAAATGAATAAACTAAACTTCGTTGGCATAAAATAAGCCAAAGGGTTGACATGCTGTAAAACACAACAAACCAAATATCCAACTGTAAAATCTTTAAATAATTATACTTTTCTTAAATTCTCCTGAACACTAGCACATTCTAATAATAACAAAGCAGCAGTGACAATAGCATCTCAATGTGTTCAGGTTCACTTTCTCACTATTTTTGCCACTTTTTATTTTTCTGTCTAACGCATTTACGAATGTCTGTGTTAGTGTCATTTATATATTGTTTATATTATACGCCTATACTCATATTGTTATTGCAGGTTTAGTATTATTAGACGGATCCAATATCCAGAAGAGATGGATGCATATAGGTTATTTCGTCCATTCACGACTATAAAAGTCTGATTTTCACAAAGAAATGCTTATATTGATCATATTATGTTATAGAAAAATGAGCCAGATTTTGTTTGGAAAAAACAAAACAAAACTTATGATGTATTATCGACTATTTTGTATTATCGATGTATTCTAGAAAACAGAAAATAAAAATAAGTAGACAAGAATAAAAGAAGACAAAGACACAAAAGAAGTGAAAAAGAGACTAATATGCGAAAAATAACCAAAAAGCAGAAAACGACCGAGAAAAGATGAAAAGAAGAGAAGAGAAAAGAAAATAGAGAAAAGAGAAGAATAACACGCAAATAGAAAAAGACAGAAATGAAAATAAAGTTTAAAATGAAAAGGAATAAAAATAAGAAAGAAGAAAATGATAAAAATACAGATATGATGCAGAAAAAAGGGTAAAAGAAGATAAAAAAAAGAAGAAAAAAGGAAACAAAAAAAACGAAGAAAAAAGAAAAAAGGGGAAAAAAAGAAAAGGATAAAAAGAAGAATAAAATCCCCGAAAGAAAAAGACAAAAATACGATGAAGAAAGAAGGAGAAAGAAAGAAGAAAAAGGAGAAAAAAGGAAAGTATAAGAAGAAAACGCAATAAAGAAAAACAAAACAAAAGGAAGATAAAGAGAAAAGAAACAGAGAAGAAAAATGGGGAAAAGATAAAAGGATAAAAAGTAAGAATCAGACCCAAAAAAGAGAAAACGAAGATAAAAAAGATACAAGAAAGAAAAAGAAAGAAAGGGTAAAAAGAAGAAAAAGATAAAAATGCAGAATAAGACAAAAAAAAGGAAAAAGACCAAAAAAAAAGATAAAGAAACAAGGACAAAAAGAAAAAAAGAAAAAGAAGAAAAAAGGGAAAAAGAAGAACGGATAAAAAGGAAGAAGTCGATAATGAAAAAGGAAGAAAAAGATAAAAACAGGAAGAATAAGACGCAAAAAACAAAAAGACAAAAAGACAAAAATAAGAAAAGAAGATTAAAAAAGGGAAATAATTAAAAAAGAAGAAAAAGAAGAAAATGATAAAAACGAAAAAAGAAAACGACAAAAAGATAAAGACAAAAGATGAAAAAGAAGAAAAAGTTAACAAAGAATAAAACGCAAAAAACTCAAATTCAAACATTTCAGAATTTTTTTTAATGTTTCTAGAAAGAAAAGAAAATTCGAGACGAGAAACATTGCTGAGAGAGTTTCGTTAAGAAAATTAGGCGGGGGGGGGGAGAAGACTGAAAGTTACAAACAAAATATACTCGGAATTTTTATAATAATAAAATAAACTTGTATCTTATAAAAGTAATTAATTAATGACTAAGCATTCAACATTTAATTGCAATCAGATAATTGTCTGACTGTTGGTATATTTTGGCTAATTTTGTTAATAATTTAAATTAACTGCCATCTTTCAATTTGGCGGTAACTAATATTCTCTCTCACTTAATTCTACGCATTTGATACTCGGATAATTTCGGATAGTTCCGCTCGGATAACATCGTGTGGTTCCGCCCGTAACCTAATAGACAAGGTCTGTCCAGAACAAATATTCGTCTCTCATTAATGGCGCCTACCTTCCTTTAAAAGTGATTCCCATGTGACTTCATCAATTCCAACGTCGTTTCTAATTTCCAGAACAGCCGGTATTCGCTTTAACTTTGACCACAGCGTTTCGTAGGCGATTTTTAATGTTGCCAGAAAATTGAAAAAATAAGTAAATAAAATAAGAAAGAAGAAAGAGACACACAAGAAGAAGAAGAAGAGAATAAAACAATAAAGATTAAAAATGCGAAGAAAACAAAAAGGTAGAAAAAAACGAGAAAAAAAGATAAAAGAAGACGCAAAAAATAAAGAAAATAATAGAAGAAAAAGATAAAAAATAAAACAAGAAAATTAGGAGAAAAATAAAATTATAAAAAAGAAAAAAACAGAAAAAAAACAAGAAATAGAAAAGATAAGGGAAGAGAAAAGAAGATACTAAAAAAAACAAGACAATAACAAAACGAACAAGAATTCAAAAGAAAGCTAAACAAAACCAAAGTATCTAAATATTTTTTAGATGAGGTAATGTTTTTATTGTAAAAGAAAAAGGAAAAAGAAGAAAGAGAAGAAAAAGCATAAAAAGATCTTTCTTTTTATGCTTTTTCATCGGACGCAAACAAAAGAAAAAGACAAAACGAAGAAAAAGAAGGAAAAAGGAATAAGAAAAAAAAGAAAATGAAAGAAAAAGGGGAAAAAGACAAAAATAAAAAAGGAACAATAAGACACAGTGGCTTTTTTTTGCTGAGGTTCTGTGAAGTCGTAGAAGGTCCAACCCCCCAGGCTTTACCTTCTCTCTTTCACAAGGAGTTAGTTTATTGCTAATCGCCTGAGGCGTCCCTACCTAGAATGCTGACGGGGCTGCTCAGGCATTTTTGTAGGCCAGAGTGCACTTCTAGTGCGCTGTCTTTTCAAAACCTCACCTGACCTTGTGGCTAACCTCCTACAGAGAAGATAAATAAATACACACTATGACATGTGGCAGTATCAGGTCATCTATTATACAAGGTCTGTCTAAAAATTATCCGACCTTTATTTTTCCGTGCGAAATAGAGACGAAATAGAGACGATATACACAGTGAAGGAAGACACCTTTATGCGCACGTGTGAATTTTATCACCGCCTTTCTGCGCGTTAGTCGCTGAGTAAGGTGCTACACAACGTGTTCGTCGGATTACCGATTCTCTCAAGATGACTGAACGTGTTGAGCAAAGGTACTGCATCAAATTTTATCAAAAGCTTCGTGATTCTCAAAGCAAAACAATTCGTTAGATTCAGCAGGTGTTTGGAGAAGATGCAATGGGTGTAACACAAATTAAGGAGTAGTTCAACCGATTCAAAAATGGCCACACATCAGCGGAGAGTGACTAGCGTTCTGGCAGACCCAAACTGCTCGGAGTGCAGCTGTTGTTGAAGGGGTTCGAAATTTGGTGATGGAAGATCGTCGTTCAACCGTGCGGGAGATCGCCCAAGAGGTCGGAGTGAGTAAAGATTCCGCACATGCAATTTTGTGTGATGATTTGAACATGCACAGAGTGGCTGCGAAATTTGTGCCGAAGTTGTTGTCGCAGGAACAAAAGGACCTCCATTTTCAAGTTGCACAGGACCTTCTGGAAACCGTCAACACTGATCCTGAGTTTCTGAACGCCGTGATAACTGGAGATGGACAAACAGTTACAAAGGAGTACTATCAAGATCTTCTCCGGCGTCTCCGTGACGCAGTTCGGCGCAAAAGACCAAGCATGTGGACGGTGAAAAACTGGCAATTTCATCACGACGACGCCCCCGCACATTCATCCCAATTGATCTAACATTTCTTGGTCAAACATGGAATTCCAGTCGTTCGCCAACCTCTTTACTCTCCAGAAATAGCTCCTTGCGACTTCTGGTTGTTTCGAAAATTGAAAACGCCACTGAAAGGTTCCCGTTTTGAGACTAGATAAGAGACAATGCGGAACGCGATGGCGGAGATGAACACCATTCCAAAAGAAGACTTCCAGAGGTGTTTCCGGCAGTGGGTGGATCGGTGGGTTAAGTGTGTGCAAGCACAAGGGGCCTACTTAGAAAAGGGATTAGGGTCCCAACCCCGTCACGTATTTGAAATATTTTTTTCTGGCTTAAGGTCGGATACTTTTTAGACAGGCTTCGTATAAAAGACACTTGTCTGTTTGTGTGCGTGTATGTGTGCCCACCTAAAAGACAGAAACTACACAGAACATACCCACAAAGCTGATATATTATTTTTCAACATTGCCCCGGACAGAATATAAACACATTTTGTTTAGTAATATTTATTATTTGAAGGTAAGCAGGAACAAAATTAGTCAGGGGGGGGGGGTGACATGTAGAGCGTTTTTTTTTATCAACCTTTGGTGTGAAATGGTATTTGTGATAGAGAGAGCGAACGAAAGAGAGGGTTTGATAAGGCGAGAGTAGAGTAGAGTAGAGAGAGGGGTATATATATATATATATATATATATATATATATATATATATATATATATATATAGATAGATAGATAGATAGAGAAAGGTAGAAATAGAAAGAGAGGTTTTAAAAGAAAGGCGTTACACATACATTTAACTCTTTTATTTTCTTGTATACGCCCGGGCAACGCCGGGTATCCATGAAACTATACACATAAATGAATAACTAAATAAAAAGCAAACAACATGAAACATTATTGTTCGGATTTTGTTCATGAGGATTGATAACTTGGATTATTTGGATAATTTAGATGACTATTCTCATATTGGTTATAACAATATTCACAACGTTTCGGTCGATGTAAACGTCGGCCTTCTCTAGGTGCACCTTTTCGAACTTGGACATAATAGTTGAACTTGTGTGTCTAACTCAGGAATCTGGACGGAATTTCTAGCTGAGCCGTTTATTAAATACACGAGTGTAGATTGTTCTCATCCCGCCAACCAGGACCGGGTACAAGTGTTATTCTTAGTTAATATCGTCTGTAGCAAGAATTGAAGCTTCGACTCTCACAAAACTGTTACTTAGAACAGATTGTTAACCAACGTTCTTACCTGTTATGCCATGTTCCCATGTGAACACCCGGCCATGACTGACGTGATGTGAACCATTTACTCCCCTCCCCGTGGATTAAACAAAGAGTTCAATTTGTAATTTCGTACGAAATTCCCGAGTTCGGCTATTAGATTCTAAAGTACGAAGAAGCTCAGAGGTTACATCGGCCGAAACCCTGTGAATATAACCAACAAGATGAGAATAGTGGTTCGAATAATCCAGATAATACAAATCACCATGAATAAATAATAAGATAGTGAACAAGTTAAAACAACTTGATACACTTTTACGAAAGGAAGTAGTCATAGTCATGACGTTAAACTGCATCCGGTTGTGAGGGCCCAAATTTGGGAGCTTTTGGAAGTATGTTAGTTTAGACCTATCGAAAAGTGAGTGTATTTCAAGAGACAGAGACTTTGTTATAGTTTCTTCAAACATTGGTTCTGTTCAGCCTGTCTAACCATTTACGTTTATTATATCTATCTATCTATCTATCTATCTATCTATCTATCTATCTATCTATCTAATGTACAATGTACCAACGCTGACCCAGCGAATCGCGAGTTTGTCTAGTTGCCTGTAAAGTTCTTGCTTTTTGTAACAACATTTTGAATTTACTCAAGGTGGAAAGAGTGAAGCCGCATAAACGGGTATTTCCAGGTAGTAAATCAATCAATCGATCAATGAATAAATAAACAATTCGGCATACTAAAATGACAGATCAGTTGTAATGATGATTGCAAGTTTATTGAATAAACCAATTTGTTAAATGGCGTCCCATGATCGACGAATTAGTTCCACGGGGAGAATGTCAACACATTGCATTATAGTTCCTCATGCTTGGTAGCATAGATCAAAGCGATGTAACAGAAGAACCATATAATTGAATATATTTCCGCATTGTCAATAGCTTTCTAGAAATTTTGCAATATATATATATATATATATATATATATATATATATATATATATATATATATATTGTAAGCTATGAAAATATATTTATGGCAATTAAGCTGCACAGAGTCTCCCGCGTTTAATCCCGGGAGGGGATCTTCACCCTGAAGACCCCCCCCCCCCGGGGATGAAACGCGGGAGCCTGTGTGTAGCTTAATTGCCATACATATATTTTCATAGCTTAATACCTAGCTCTACTTACGTATCGAGCACTGTTGAAGTAAATACTGACAATTGATACATAAAAAATTATATCTCCTATAAAATTTCATGTGGATACATGAAATAGTATGTAAATATATATATATATATATATATATATATATATATATATATATATATATATATATAGAACACGTACATATATATGTCTATAGATATAAAAATATTTATTAATAATTATTAAGCTCCAATTACGTTGATCCCTCCTCGAGATTAAATAAACTGATGATTCATAAAAATTAGCCACGTTGCATGATTCTTTCTTTCCCCTGGGAGATAGAATCCTATTTAGAATCACACTACTTGTGCTTACATTAATACAAGACATTTCTATCGTGTTAAAAGCGTGATTGGATCGGTGGCTTAATGGTTACATAACCAAGGTCCATAATACGTGGATTCGGAGTTCGAATCGTTCAACAATCAATGCGGTTATGTAATTCAATACTAACGAGCGTAAAATAAAAACGCGAAACATATATATATATATATATATATATATATATATATATATATATATATATATATATATATATATATATATATATATATATATATATATATGATACGGTGCTTTAAGTGAATTACAAACTTGGGCTGTCAAATTTAAATGCGTAATGTTAAGTTCCGACCAACGAGTTGTTGAACACTATTGCTGACGGCATTCTATATGTGTTCCCTTACTTAAACATGAATAGATCCTAATACTCTTCTTTCAACGTGGCTGCATCGTCCTAACTGTTCAAACAAACATAAAAATATAAAATTGGGTCTCAGGGTTTTGAATCGTATGACCAGTAGAGCGATAATCCTCCACGTTTATGATTCCCGGGTAAAAAGGATGAACACATGCGTCTGTAGATAATAATTTAATATAATTTATCGCAATATATTATATATATATATATATATATATATATATATATATATATATATATATATACTCGAGAGATGAAAGATAAGAATAACAAATTGCAAATATATAATATTTATTTAAACATCAGATGTTCAAACCAAGGAGTCTCATATCCTTAATCTATGGATTTTCAAAGTTAAAAATCCATAGATTAAGGATATGAGACTCCTTGATTTGAACTTCTGATGTTTTAATAAATATTGTACCGTTGCAATTTTTTATTCTCATCTTTCACTTCTTGTATTGATTGCTCTATTCAATATATTCAGCTTTATATTATTACGATAGTTTATTATTAAACGATAAATCGATTAGCTTTAAAATTTAATTCAATATTCTTATATATATATATATATATATATATATATATATATATATATATATATATATATATATATATATATATATATATATATATATATATATATAACAAGGGGTAAGGTAAAATAAAATACCTTTCAAAGAACGGTTTAAGATGCGATATTTTTTTTTACTAAAAAAAAAAAATCTATACCGATTTCTTTTTCTTTTTATTCATAAACTTTCATTTTTAGTTTATAGTACAGATAAATTTCGCCAAGATAGAATTGGCCTCTTCAGTGTAGTTTGTAAATCCGATCTTATTGGACAGCCGGTTTAGTTGTTGCAGCCGGTTTATGAGGTGTTTTTTTTCTCACTTTCGGTACGAGATTACGCTTACACGTGGTATATGTATATATTTGAAAAGTTCATACCTTTTTTACAGCATCCAAATAAATTTAACAACAAGGGGTAAGGTAAAATAAAATACCTTTCAAAGCAAGTTTAAAGATGCGATATTTTTTTATTAAAAAAAAGAAAAATCGATACCGATTTTTTTCTTTTTTTTATAAACTTTCATTTTTAGTTTATAGTACAGATAAATTTAAAAAAGGTATGAACTTTTAAAATATATACATATACCACGTGCAAGCGTAATCTCGTACCGAAACATGCATATATAACTTCATTATTGATGACCGTAAAGTGGAGGGGGCCAAGTTAAAAAGTGTGTGGGGCGAGGCTTGAGCCCCCCTGCCCCCCGTCCATGTATATTATATATATATATATATATATATATATATATATATATATATATATATATATATATATATATATATATATATATACTAGCAAAACCTACCCGCCCTCCGGGCAACAATTAATTGGGATGGGGGGCCATTAGTAAAAAAAAATTACTCAGAGAATTCGAACATTTTAACAACAAACTTTGGTAAATGTGTAGATTAATACAATCAACTAAAATACCCCCCCCCCATAAAATGAGATTCTTCTTTTTACGGTAATTCTAAATTATTAGGGCAGTTAACTAATATATGTTTTAACACTAATCTTAAGTTCGACTGGCAAGGTCGTAAAACTACACGCAATCGCCCGCAAACAATAACGTACAGAATTCATCTCCAATGGCAAGAAATGGTCAACTTCCATAAAACCTAGAATGGCTCAAAATGGAGGATCATTTTATGTTAAATCTATTTGTGAAACTAATCCCCCAGTCTATAATGTTTTTGTTGTTGCTTTTTCCGCCAGTTTTTAGGGTATTCAATCGTAATCGCCTAAAAAGTAGAATCTCATTTTATCGGCAATTTTAGCATGGACTCATTCACCATTCTCAGTCATGCTCACTCATTATACCATCTACAAATCTTGGAGACGATCCACGTTCGTCTTAAATGTCCTTCCCTTTGTAAACAAAGGGAGTGTCTATTATGACTAGATGTGATCAGTCTCTAAGATTCATCCTCCATTGTACACATAACATAACGCTATTTAATTTTCTGTACTCTCTCTTTTCACCCCCTTTTTAAATCCCTTGTTTGTTTTAAATCCCTCGTTAAGAGAGGGCGAAACTGGTCGGCTGGCTTTTAATCATGAACAATAAAATTCGTCTTCCCTTCATACTTGCGATAATAAAATTTTGTACTCCCCCCCAAATCATGAAATATATATATATATATATATATATATATATATATATATATATATATATATATATATATCAAACGTACTATTTATGGGCCATTCTATCTTTTTGGGGTACTTACCAAAAGCTTTTACTACTAATCCTAACTCTGAGTGGTAAGGTCATAAACGACATGTAATCGCCTAAAAAGTAGCTACCCCAAAAAATAAACGCAGCGTATTTAACTCCCATAGAAAAAATAATTTAGTTAACTGGCCTAAAAAAGACTAAAATATGGGAATCATTTTACATAAAATTTATTTACCAAAAATTTCCCCTACTTTAAATTCCAAAATAATACTCTTTTTCTTTTCATCTTTCCATGAAGTTTTTCAGGGTGTTCACACGTGATCGCCTAAAACAAGTAGAATACTTTTGGGGTGGATGGGGGGTAATTTCGCGGTGGATGTTAATCTACAATCATATTAAAATACGAATCAATAGTATTTTCGTAATTGGAACAGATCACAGTGCTACTAAACTATTGTTTTAATTTATCAATCAGAATAGTGGTAAGGTGTTTGTAAATATTAAACAATAAGTTTGTTGTTATATTTTACAATAAAAGCATTAACTTAACTAATAAAAAAGTTATTTATTTATTTTTCAGGGAAAATGTAAAAACTGAAAAAAGAGGGCAATAGAAAGGGACCAGAGAGAAAGCGAGAGATACAGCCACACTCTATCTCCCCTTCCCCTTTCTATTCTCGCTTATGCCTCGCTCGTGACTAGCCACGACCTTCGGTAAAGTCGTGAACGAACGAACGCTGGTTGTTTTAACTTAAGGTGTTTTAGTAATTTTTCCGATTTATTTATTTAAAAAAAAATTAAGTAATTACTGTTAATATGGACGAAACTATTGCATATAGATAACAAATGCAATTCGAAATTAATAATACCAAATGTTAATTAATTATGAACGGTTTAAAAATAGTTATACTAATTAGGCAGTCAAAAGGTTCTTTCTTAATCGTTTATCTACACTATACATACAGGATATCATGTGTTTATGTTATATCCTTGATTGAAATAACAGTAACCCGTTTTGATTATTAGTTAGGAGTGATAAATGAAAAAAAAACTTTCGCATTTATTCATTTATATATATATATATATATATATATATATATATATATATATATATATATATATATATATCTCTGCTATCTTTTGTTTTAGTTCTTTATGTTTCTTATTTAGTCTTTTCCTTGCGAGTCAGATTTCTGCTCTTCCATCGTTCCCTGTCTCTTTCATCGTGTTTACGGTTTTAGCTTCTTTTCGAAATTTGGTGATCTGGGTTTCCAGTGTGATTTGGCTTCCAGACTTTGTCGATCCATTCTTTTGGACAGTCTTTTTCCCCCTTTTTAATTTCATGTTTGTTGAGTTTGCCCCTGCATATACTAATTTGATCAGGTCTGTGATAGTATCTGTTGCGATGTACGCGAGGAATCTGTTTACTTTCTCTGTTTCTAATTTTAATTTCTTCCAGTCTTCGTTCCTTAGGGATAGGCGTTTTGTTTTGTTCTCATTCATGAACCATTTGATATTTTCAACTTCTCTTGCTTCTTCCGCATTGAGTTCTGTGATAGCGTAGTCTTCGGCTTTCTCAGTTTCAGTGTTTATGTTTTGCCAGTCTTCTACCTGTGGGTTTTTGCCAAGGGGGGTTTCTGGATCTGTTGCCTCATTTATCTTTTGTTTGATTTGCATTAATTCTAGCTCCGAGAACCATCCTCTCTTTGACGATCTGTCTTGTTTTATCTACTATACTTTGTTCCGTTGTATGGAAGTCAGCAGAAATGCCCCATTGATTTTTTCATTCGTTTCCAATTTCCTCTTTCTGTGGGGTGGCGCCTTCTGTAGTAGCATTCCATTACCAGTCTATTTCTTTTTATGGCTTTTCTGTTTCTTTTTTCAATTCCTGCTTTCTTGTGTTTGGTCTGTGTCCTTGTTTTATTTGGAATTACAGAGGTTACTTACCCGCTTTTGGTCCGTGAACATTATTATTTGTACTCACTAGGAGTTCTCACACAAGT
The DNA here is from genome assembly GCA_963556195.1 of Sepiola atlantica. Lineage (NCBI taxonomy): Eukaryota > Metazoa > Mollusca > Cephalopoda > Sepiida > Sepiolidae > Sepiola > Sepiola atlantica. Next base: position 60,618,614 of record OY744537.1, on the reverse strand, counting down.
AATCGTCAGTGATTGCTCACTGATAATAACCATTGGTGTTCTCTGGAATCTGAGTGACAACAATCCTCCCCAGATTTCCAGGACTTTCTTCTTCTTCTTCTTCTTCTTCTTCTTCTTCTTCTTCTTCTTCTTCTTCTTCTTCTTCTTCTTTATCTTCTTCTTCTTCTTCTTCTTCTTCTTCTTCTTCTTCTTCTTCTTCTTCTTCTTCTTCTTCTTCTTCTTCTTCTTCTTATTCTTCTTCTTATTCTTATTATTATTATTATTATTAGTAGTAGTAGTAGCAGTAGTAGCAGTAGTAGCAGTGGTAATAGTATTATTAGCAGCAGTAGTAGTAATAGTAGTAGTAATAGTAATAGCAGCAGTGGTAATATTATACCTTTTGTTCTCCTTTTTCTGTCCGACATTATTAATGCCAAATTAGTAAGCGTATCAGTTGTATTTTCAATCCCATTTTACACAATTGACATGACAAGCGTGCTTCATGCCAAATTTTTACTAATTTTGAAACTTATAAATGTTATTGTATTTAGTAGTAGCAGTATTATTATTATTATTAGTAGTAGCAACATGTAAAATGCGATGCAATTCTGTCGAGAAAGTTACCGACAGACAGACAGAAAATGCTCAATTCTAATATAGACTTGACATTGTTTAGACTCTCAATTATGATATAGATTATATATGCCTGATAACATGTCAAAAGCTGATCACAATCTGACTAGCATAAACGTATGGTTTTCATACGGCGTTTATCCTTGTTTAGGGTTGATTAATGAACAAGTAATACACATTTTCAAAGATTAGATTATCTCTTATCTTGTTCGCCATCTTGAAACTAATATCGTTACATTTGTAAGATTTGGATACACTTTTGACATGTTATCATACACATCTAATTCTCATAATGTTGACATATTAGTTCCCGCTGAGAATGGCAAGTCCTTTCACTCATATACCGAATCGTGCAGAGTAAGTAATTTAAACGACTAATGTAATAAAAATGTGTGGTAAGGCAGATGTTTAAGCCATTCAGTGAGCTCTTTAGTATCTATTAAAATTGTTTTCTTTTATCTCCATGCGAGCGTTTGTCCTGTTAATGCTGTCGGACATAGGCTGCCATCCAGTGTTGGATAGTGAAGAAGGGAACTTATGTGTTTATTTAATTTTTATTTCCGTTCATCCAAAACAAGGCAATTTATTTATCTTTAAAATTTTACAAAAACGTACACAGCATAGCACATTTTCTTTATAAAATTATATAAAACGTACACAGCATAGCACATTTTCTTTATAAAATAAGATGTGGCACAAGGCCAGAATTGGGTTGGGTGGATAGGGGTCGACAGTCGTCCCTTTGGTCTATTCTCTAAACTACTTTCAGTCACCAAAATACCACATTCACTATATGGATAAAACCTACTTAACATTATCCCGAATGGTTTGACATTTTTTATTTACAAACCATATATGTACAAATTCATCGGATGGGGTGGGGGTTATAAAACAACAGAGATTGCTAAAAAGTAAGATGCTAAGTGTGGTAGTTAGTAGGACCCTCCCAAATCTATCTAGGTGTGACCTGTTCATTGTTATCCGGGTTGTTTCAAGAGCCTAAAATAAGCAAGACAGTTTCTAAGTGGGAGAGAAAAAATGGGGTGGTAGGGCTCATTTATACCACTAGCTGAGAGACTTTGCTAACTGAGATGGGGGTCTGATAAGACCTCAGGTCGGTACGCATCATGCCTAGGCAGGGAACACGTTCTCAAACTTTGTTCGTCCAAGTACACATAAACATGCGGTGTGTATTCACCTTCTTTTAAACAGCGAAGTGTGTAGTTTCCTTCTATCACATCTGATCTTGACTTTAAGCTGATGTTTAAAGTGATAAATAAGATCGTAATCAGAAGGCGATTCCCCCGTTCCCTATGTCTAAGCGTTATGTCCACACTACAAGTCTAGCTACGGCTAGGATCGTGAGGAACGCCGTTCGTTTCTCCCTGGGCCACGAAGGTATCACATTGTACACTACAGATGTTACATCTAGGGGATCCCAAGCAAAGCATATTGCCATTGAAGCGTAAGGAGCTACTGTGATAGGGGCCATAATTTATAAGAGGTGAATCTGGATGAGGAGTTGGGCAGCAAGATGTTTGTTCCCATTACATTACATTTATATTTCTACATGGTGGTACGGTCTGGGAAACAAGTAGCAGGGATGGAATTCCAAAGACAAGCGGGTCGAGGAAAGAAGCTATTAGAGTAGAAAATCTTCCACCATCTAGAGACCTCTACAATGTAAGGGTATGGATTTGCTGCTAGTCGAGTTAGTCAGGGGTATTTTCGTTGAGGTTAGGGTGCAAATGCAGTAAGTTCATCGGAGCACATTTCTGTGGAAGTACTTGTTAAAAAAAGCACAGGGGTGCAACACCATGGCGATATGATAGGGACTGTCGCTTGGCAGATAGTACGGGACCTATTAGGTTTGAAACTATTTCTGTCCAAGAGGGAGAGGCTAGTGATTGGTGTACCAGTCCAGATGTGGCAACAATACTCCATGCACGGGCGAATAGTGGCTTTATAGAGATATAAGATACTGATAGGCGTGAGAAGTTTTCTAGCCCGGTAGAGGGAGCCTACCTACTTTGCAGCAAACTTGGCATAATCTTATATGCATTTATTCGAATTCATGTTGCCTTAGAATGTCAGGCCGAGGAGATTGAACGTTGTACTCTCGGGAAGGCTGTTATCGGCTATGACAAGCGACCGTTGGGAACGTTTCTTGTAGTTATTAATGGAAATAATTTTTGTTTTGGTAGCATTAAATGTGACTATCCGTTCTGGCCCCATTCTACTACAGACTGAAGGTCATTTTCTGAAGACTGTGAGATACCACTCGCTCTTATAGATCGAATAAACCACGTGACAGGAGAGAGAAATGATCATATTTTAAATAGTCAGTAAAGTAGTTAGTCCATGTTTATCAGCGATAGCCTACAGAACTCTGTTCGAGTTTTCTATTACCAGGGCTGCATAGAATAAGAAATACTAATGAAAAGTTACGAGAAATATGTATTATTTATATTATTCGGACTACTATTCTTATCTAAGTTGTTATTATCACAACGTTTCGACCGATGTAACATCCGACCTTTTTCATGTACAACTTCGAACTTTATTTCAAACTCGGGAACCTATACGCAAGCTGCAAAATTATGTTAGCAGATGGCAGCTACACAACGCGTCATGATGGTGTGTGCAAATACATACACTGGAACATCTGTAAAAATCTAAACATCCAATGTAGCACTAAGTCCTGGGAACATCTACCGGAGAGGACTGTGGGAAACGATAAGTATAATATACATTATGATTATGTGGTTCCTACATCTACCTACATGGAAAATGCAGCAGTAAAACCGGACATAGTCATATTAAATAAGGCAGAAAGAGAGGCAACACTGATTGAGGTGAGTGTTCCAAATGACAGTGGCTTAAACAGAGCAGAGAGGGAGAAGGTGACAAAATACCAAGGCCTAATGTATGATATGAAGAGAAACTGGAACCTAAAAAACATCAACATTACCTCAGTTATAATAGGAGCTAAAGGCCTCATGAAGAAAAATTTCAAAAAGTATCTGGAAAGTATTCCCGGAAAACAAGTGCAAAAGAAATCCAAATAATTGCACTTAAGGGAACGGCCAAAATCCTTAAAAGAGCACTCGGTTGGAGCCTCTAAATAGCTGGCATTTGGAAGAATGCCCCGTCCCTATGCTAACGAAAACAGAAATAAGAAAAATAAAAAAGAGAGAAACTTCGTTTTATTTAATCCACGAGGGCAGATTGTCCTCGTTCTGTCAGCCACGACCGGATAGAAGCGTTAGTTGATTATTATATTTAGTTATTATCGCCTGTAGTAAGCATTGAAACATCACCCCCAAAGACTGTCCCGTCAACTGATTGTTAATCAACACATTTATCCGTTGCCCCACGTGGACAATTCTTGTATGGATTTTGAGAACAGAGGTTACATCGACCGAAACGTTTTGCAAATAACAACCAAGATGAGAGTAGTAGTCTGAATAATCCAAATTATAAATCGCTCATTTAAAAAAAATCCGAAAATAGAAATATATATGAAACTGGCCACCCCGGGTAGATATGATGATGATTTAGAGAATCAAATACACTGATGTTTTGAATATTCAGCGTGTTCGCGTGCATGTATACTTCTCCGGTCAGTTTCCAACCAATATATGGAATGAAATTCAAGATGGCGATTAGGTTCACCACGTGCATTGCAGATACTAGATAGGACCACGGAGACAATTATTGGAGAACAAATATAAGAATATTTAAATATGCTGTTGTTGCCAGTCTAGTATGCAAGAACAGAAGTTCGTCTGGAGTGTGATGAATAAAAATTTGCTATCCCATAATTTACAACAAATTCGCATCAGCATAAGTGAACATTTCATATTCGGCAGTTTTTTCATCCGGTAATAATGGCGGACTTAAATGAATTGTACTAGAAGAAAAAAAAAAGAAGAAAAATAAGAAGAAATAAAAGAAGACTAAAACTGCGTATGGTGCAAATAATTACCTTTTATGAATGTTTGTAAAACTATTAATGCTGTAATTTCGCGTAAATTCAACTTCAGCAGAAGTTTGGGCACATTTGAAAGATGGCTACTGGGCACGGCAACATTTGAGTGTGTCAGAAAAAAATATAATGTAGGAAGACCAATTATTGGAAGCATTAATTTTGGTAAAATTAGAAAGCGACGGCGCTCTCCCATTCGGTTAATAACTCAAATCATACCCGAAACATAATAACAGCCGCTTTCTATTTTCAGCATTGAACAATTAAAAAGTCAATGAGTATTTTGGAGTGAAGAAAAAGTGAGAATGAAGATGAGAGTCTGTAGCGAGGAATAAGAAAGAGAAGAACGATGAAAAATGTACAGAGACTGAGAAATGTGTAAAAATAATGAAAGAGAATTGGAAGTAAAAAGAAAGAAAGAAAAGAAAAAAAGAGGAAAAAGACAGTTAAAAGAAAAAAGAATCGGAAATAAGAGACGGTGGAGAGTTGCATGAAAGAGAAAGAAGAGGAAAGGAAAGGATAGACAAGTGAAAGCAAATGCAGATGCGTAACGAATAGAAGAAAGAAAGAAAGAAAGAAAGGAAAAAAGGAAAGGAAGAGAAAAAATTAAAAGAATAGAAAAAAGACATACAGAAGAGTAAGGAAAATAGAGAGTTAAAAGAGAGAACAGATAATGATGGGCTGCAAGAGGGTACAGGGAGAATGAACATTTAACTATTGAGAGGCTGAGACAAAAAGTAGAAAAGAAAGAGAGGAGACTGTAATGAGTAGTGGATAGAAGAAAAGAGAAGATAAATGAAACGAAAAAGAAAGGAACAAATACAAATTGTCAGTTTTTAAATTTTTTCATATCTTACGCGCATTTCACAGCTCGGCCGATAAAAATATATAGTCTTCATTTTAACATCGCGTATCATCAGAGAAATTGTTTATTTACTAGTAGGGGGCTATTGTCATGAGAGCTATGAAGTGGAAGTAATGGTGCATCATATGGTTGATAGCAGCAATGGAAGAAGTTACGTCAAGTGAAGGTAAAGGGAGATGATTAGGTAAAACTATGGTTGGTTCATGTGTATATTTATCGAGATTATTTATAAGGTGTACAGTAAAAAAGTTATGGTTAATGTTAATTGGAAGAGAACTTGGAGTGTAAATTGAAGAGGTATCAAGCGAGGTAAATCTATTCAGAGAAGGAGGAGTATTACGGGTCAGATAAGGTAGTTGCTCATTAACAGTACATTTATACATCGCATCTTCATGTATGCAGTCATTCTGTAACAGGAAGCTCTCTTTGTCCTGGCAGTAACAGTTGTACAACCGTCGATTAATTGGGGTGCTTCTTTAATTTTCTATTGTTAGAGCTAATTATTATTTGAGCTTAGTTAGCTATGGTTGTATAATACAGTTTTATTGTACAGAGTGGGCAAAAATAAGGGTCCTATTTTTAAAAATTCATAACTTTTTTATTTATTGATTTAAAAAAATTTTTTTTTTAGAATAAGTAAAGGACCCCTTCCGAAGCAAGCATGAGCCGTATTAGCCCTAAGGAACGTACCCTCATTTAGAAAACATTATTTTTGCTTAAAAAACTCAAAACAGTGTAAAAAACAATACTTTAGTTTTTGTAAGTTTTAAGAAGTGTTTTTCGGCTAAAATTTGTTTTGTTTATTTCAAAAAATCTCGGAAGGGTCAGTCTACACACACATAAAGTTTGGGGAGTTTAACTTTTATTTTGTGGAAGTTATTCAAATTCAAGTCATTCAAATTTAAAGATAGGACCCTTATTTTGGCCCACTCTGTATTTATATTTAGTATAGAGTGCTTGAGTATTTGTGTGGATACTTGAAGCAATTTCAAATTATTTTAAAGAATCTCCTGTGTATATTAGTTTTTACAATATGGCTATAATGGGGGTTGAACCAAATACTTATTTTCTTTCTGTTAGGTTTACTGGGATTTAGTTGCTGGAAAGGGAAATCAGGGTGTTTAGTTAAGTTTAAAGAGGCTAGTATTCAACAAGTTAGGGATATTACTATCCTCAGTATTTGAATTATTCATATTATTACATACGATGTTGTTGCTTATGTCTTGTTCTATTTTTTATTATTATTATTTTTACAAGGCACGGGTCTTCTTTATGCCATATTATGAGTTATTATATTTGGTTTATGGGAACTGTTAAGGTCTTTTTGGTTGAAGGTTATATTTTCTCGAATATAATTCTATTTGCAGATAGCCTTGATATCCTGTCAAAGACTGCTGGGACAATTGACTTAATTATTGAGTATGGATGGTTTTAATTTTTGTGGACGTAGAACAGGGAAAGAGCTGGTTTATGGCAAGGGGGATACGTACTTGTGTTAAAGAGGTGTCTAAAAAATTATTTTTTTGTCTCAGATATGGATAAGCCATAGTTTTTAAAGAACCTATGGAATGTTGATATAGTTTTATCATATGTTTTGAGGCGTGATTTTATTTTAAATAGTGCATCATCTCTATATAGATCCCCGAAGGATTGGACATGTTCGATATATTTCATTAAACAAGAGGAGACCTACCAGGTCTATAACACACACGGAGTCAGAGGAGCCCATCAAAATATCATAATTATCAGGAGTATCGATCCTAGCCCAAAGTTTGTAATCAGAGGACAGGAGGGATCTCCTGTCTAAAAGGATTAATTTAATTTCAGAATCAGATAAATCATAGTTATTTTTGGCAAGGAGTAAAGTTTTATTTAACAAGATAGGGGAAATATAGTGGTAATAGTTATCGATGTCAAATGTTATTAAACTTAAATAAATTTGTTAGCCAGATTAGAGAACCATTGCATAACTTTGTCCGTGGATTGCCAGAGGGCGAAATATACTTTATTTTTAATTTCAGGGAGCATTCTATCTCTAAGTTAAATTTTTTTACTAAATCGGATTTAGAAGGGCAAATTAGACGAATAGAAGGAGTATCTTCAAAATTAGTTTCATGGTTATTAAGTGTAAATCTTGGAATGCCTGGGGTTATGATTTCTGCGCATATTTGTGTATTTTCATGGATGTAAGAAGGGATTTAGCGTCACTATTAATATCGTTTGAGGTAGAAATATAATTAGTTTTATATGCCTTATTAAGTTAAGTTCTTTATACATTATGTTTTATAAGTGCTATAATTCACTCTATAATAGTTTTTAGTTTTATCGGCCGGAACTATTATGTCTATCTGGGTTCTAGCAATTTTAGCAATTTTTCTAGCAATAAAGTTGATCAAATAGGGTAAATAATACTTGCTTTTGAATCGGACATCCAAAAGAGGATATACATCACAAACATTTCATATGGTTTTGGACATAGACCCCTCATATATATATATATATATATATATATATATATATATATATATATATATACAATTTCTAAAAATAAATTTTATTATAACACAAAGACTTTTGTAATAGCTCAATAGAGTAGAACTAGAGCTCTAATAATTTAAAATAATATTATGCAAACCTCAACAAATGCAGGGAACACATTTTCATAAATTCATTAAAAACAGTTTTTATTTGCATACAGTTGTTTCGGCCCACCTCAATCACATATATCTTCATGATATACATAATGTTTAAAATGTACAAAACATCGATTTTCTTGAGGAGGCTATTATCAGTGTCCATAAAAAGATCATCCTGCATTCATTTATTTTTTATTTTTTTGTTTTTCTATATATTAGGTCTATATAATATTTTGTTTTTCATATATTCTTCTTTATCATAGCATTCAATGGAAAAAGGTCTGTTAACGTCTAGTTTACATTCGAATATACGAATCGTAGCATATTCGTACCATATGCCTTACTCCATTCGGCGTAATTATATTTAATCGTTAACCATCGATGAAAATATCCGTCCAAAATTCACTTAAAGAAATGATGAATACATTCACTAACCATTAGTCTATAGGTTTGACCATTTTTTCCTTTTGTTCTAGGCTTTAGTCTTTCATTTTAACTCCATTTTTGCATGTTTCTTCTTCGAAGTTCTTCGTTACATCGCGTTTATAATTGCCACGTGCCTATCCAACTTCCGGTCAGGAATTGTAAACAAACATTTCACATCAATACGATCTATTCGTCGATTCTTATTCTGACCACTATTCTAAGCTGACTCTCAAGCAACTAAAATACAATATACAACAACAGTATATTTATGCATAGTTACATTTGTTTGTTTATTTCTTAATGTATTATTATTATTAAAAAGTTAGATGTTTTAGTCTCGTGCGTTTTCTAGTGTTTACGTTTAAGAGTTTCTTATTTTATCAATGGGTCGGATATATATATATATATATATATATATATATATATATATATATATATATATATATATATATATATATATATATATATATATATATATATATATTAAATTGAGAATAAAAAGCCCTTTTTCAATGCAAGACATATTTATTTCTTTTTTTTTTACGCGTATCTTATCAATTTCGGAGATAAACTCCATCATCAGAGATATTTCTCTCTCTTTTTTTTATAAAGATAAACAAACTTTTTTTTTTAGTTTTGTTTATCGGCAAAACGTCATTGCTTGTTATTGTCCGCGTCTGGTGTAACTTAGCGGCTCTTTGGTTGAACGGAAACGCATCGGGCAGCATGCTGGTATTTTAGGAAATTGGAAGTTCAACTTTTTTTTTATATAAGCATCGAAGAATTAGTATTAAATTGAGAATAAAAAGCCCTTTTTCAATGCAAGACATATTTCTATTGAATTCGAGCTGGTTATGATAAAAATACTCTTTTATTCATTCGTTTTGAGTTATTATGGACCACATTAGTTGTTGAGAGAGGTCAGAAGAAATTACTTTCTTTCATTCTTCTGGTAAATGTTCGAAAAAGCAACACTGAAACTAAGTCAAACAGTTGGCTGCTGAATTTTCTTTCTTTCTTTCTTTCTTTCTTTCTTTCTTTCTATTATATTTAAGCAGTTGCAAAAGTTTTTGCATGGATTAGAGAGGAAGCGGCCGGAGACAGATGTTTTAAAAGAAAAAATGTTAAAAACGCTTTCTTTAAAAACTGTTCTATTTTATTGTTCAGGACACTGGGTAACACTTGATAACTCTGCTTGGAATATTAAAGTGTATTATTAACACTAGTGCTGCAACTGATAACGACCAATTAAGAACGAAAAGGAAAAGTTGGAAGAGGCGTGATTTTAATAAGCTGAAAAAAAAAAGCTATTTAGAAAAAGGAACAGATTATTCGTGTGACTGCGACCGAAGTTGATAATAATCATTGCAATGATAATGTCGGTGTATGCCAGCCGTGTTTCTCGCAGCCATCTTTTTACGGGTTCGTTATTTTAGCGGAAGGAGCGGCTAGGCTTCGCTTTTCTAAGTGATCGAAGCACCGCTCCTATCGACTATGAAATAAGATCGGCACATGGCGATTGGTGCAACACTGTTTGCTTAATTAAATGATTGCAATTTTTGCAGAGCTCAGGCCTCAGTTGTGATAAACGGAGGAGGAGCAGTGTTGGTTGGGGCGGGTAATGGCGTTGTTTTCTACAGCCGGCAATGTCAAAGCTTAATCAACTAAAATACACTTAAAAGACAATAAAGCGACACCCATCAATAATAATAATAATAATAATAATAATAATAATAATAATAATAATAATAATAATAATAATAATAATGCAATCTTAAGGAAAATCCTCGACGGCGGAAACCAACCCGCATAAGCTACGAACGGTAACCAGTCACATGGAAGTTATAATAGGAAGAAAACAAAACCACAGAAAGAACACAACCACACGAACCAAAGAACAGAAACTGCAATAAATCTCATAAACTGCTCCCCCCAGTGATGGCACCAGCTTTGGTTGATACCACACAGAATAGTCGTGAAGGGTCAAGGAGGATGGGAAGACAGAGGAGGGAGAACACTAACCAGACCTCCACTGGAGAGTGCAGAGAGTACTTGGACCCTGGGGAGGCTTATTGCCACCTAAATTCCGGAGGAGACCAATGGTCGTCGCCAGCGAGAAATCAATAGTAGACGATTGTTACGATACCACAAACTTATTATCAAAAAGAGGTGTAGAGTACTGGAAATCTGAAAAGACTTGTTGTCACTTAGACTCGAGGGAACACCAACGGTTGTTTTCGGTGAGCAATCGCTGAAAATGATTTGTGTGATAACCCCTAGTGAGCACATAATAATAATAATAATAATAATAATAATAATAATATTATTATTATTATTAGCCGATAAACATTTAAAGTCTCGAGCGTATCAATTGAAGACGTCTTTTTGGTAGATATACAAATGTTATATTTATTGTGAATTTTAATGTTAACTAATAAGAAGCTTCTGAGATTTCAATTCGAGGGTCGGGAGATAATAATTTTGCTTTTTGTTTGAGTTGAACGTAATTGAAATCCCCCCTCCCCAAAAAGTAGCTAGTCACGTTAGAAAACAAAATTTACCGTTATTTTCAGGAGCCGATAAACATTTAAAGTCTCGAGCGTATCAATTGAAGACGTCTTTTTGGTAGATATACAAAAGTTAACGTTATTTTTTAATTTCGACCGAACGTTTGATAACTTTGCATCAATTTATTAGACAAACAAAGGAGAGGAATCTATCGTCTTTTTTTATTTAAGAATATCCTAGAAAACTTATACTATGTAATTAGGTAACATATATATATATATATATATATATATATATATATATATATTGTACATGTATTTTATTAGTTTCTGTAGATGTAAATCCGTTGAAACTCAAGTGTTTATAAAAAGTGCCCAATAACAAGTAGAGCTGTTTATAAGTATATATATATATATATATATATATATATATATATATATATATATATATATATATATATATATATATATAATTATTACCTTTTTTTTCGTAAATGTGTCTTCATGTATGTGTGATAGTGCACTCTGAACCTCATGAAAATGAGAGAAACACTATCCCTGTGTAAGGATCACAGGTAAACTAAGCCTGGGCCTGGTGTTGCCACAAACACCAAACCAATGATAAATGTCTATAAATACAAATAAACACCGTGGGACCCAGAAGAAAGATTTGAGTGTCATGATGGCCAGGTGCTCCCTCGATGGCCAACATGGGAGACCCGGTCTGCATCCTGCGAATGTTGGCTCCTTTAATTTCAGGGACAAGACCACAGACAAAAACAGCTAGGTAACCTATCAAATTCCAAATAGGATAAGGACACTGACCAAACACAAGAAGACGAGAATGAAAATAAAAGACCAAAAAGTCTTTTTAAGAAATGGACTACAAAAGAGAACAGACTCGTAATGGAATTCTACTACAAAAGCCGCCACCCCACAGAAAGAGGATATCGGAAACGAATGAAAGATCTATGGGACATTTCTACTGACTACCATACAGCAGATTAAGCAAGACAGATACTCAAGAGAGGGTGATTCTCGGAGATGGAATTAACGGAAATTAAACAAAAGATAAATGGCGTGACAGATCAAGACATACCACTTGACGAAAACTCCCAAGAAGAAGACGGGAAAAACATAAACACAGAAACTGAAGAGGGTAAAGATGACGAAACTATAGAACTATCCGAGGAAGAAGCAAGAGAAGTGGAAAACATCAAACAATTAATGTCCGAGAACAAAACAAAATTTCCATCATTAAGGAACGAAGACTGGAAGAAGTTAAAAGTCGAAACAGAGAAAGTAAACGGAGTACTCACGTACATCCCAACAGACACTATCACATATCTAAACAACTTGATATATGCGGGGGCAAAATCAATAATTATGAAACTAAAAAGGGAAAAGAAGACTGACCAAAAGAATGGACAGACGAAATCTGGATGGGAGATCAGACTCGAAACCCAGATCATCAAACTTCAAAAGGAAGCTAAAACCGTAAATAGGATGAAGGAGAACAGTAAACGATGGAAGAGCAGAAATTCGAATCGCAAGGAAAAACTAAATAAGAAACATGAAGAACTAAAACAAAAGATAGCAGCAAAAGAAGGAAGATTGGGGCGATACAGATACAAATCGGAACAGTACAAACAGAACAGGACCTTTGAAAACAATGAAAGCCAGTTTTACAAAAACGTAAACGGACAAAGAACAACAATAAGACAACCGGACACGACAGAAACAAAACATTTCTGGGGCAAGATATGGGAAAAGGCTGAAGATCACAACAAAAATGCTAAATGGCTGAAAGACATGAAAGATAAACTTCTAGAAATTGAAAAAGGAACGGAAACGGAAATTAATGAAGAAACTATTTAGACAACACTAAAGAAAATGGCAAACTGGAAAGCACCAGGGCACGATGGAATACATACGTACTGGTTCAAAAAATTCACGACCCTACATGAAAGGCTAGCACAGAAACTGAGAGGATGTATCCATAAAACAAACGTATCAGAGTGGATGACCAAAGGAAGGACAACGCTCATACAAAAAGACGCCAAGAAGGGAACAACCCCAAGCAATTACAGACAATAACCTGTTTACCGACAATGTGGAAAATCCTAACGGTACAACTGAGAGAGTAAATTTACCATTCCCTGAACAGTCGTGGGCTACTTCCCGAGGAACAAAAAAGGATGCCAGAAAGGGAAAAGAGGGACGCATGATCTGTTATACATAGATCAAAAGATCCTGAAAGAAGTTAAAAGCAAGAAAAAGAACATATCTATGGCATGGATCGACTACAAGAAAGAATACGAAAGAATCCCTCAAGCATGGATAATTGAATGCTTAAAAATGTACAAGATACCCGACAGGATTATTAATCTCACCAAGAAAGCAATGGAAACATAGAGATTAGAACTGACAGCTGGAGGACAATACTTGACGGAGATAAAAATACAGAGGCATTTTCCAAGGAGACTCCCTATCACCACTACTGTTTATCATAGCCATGATGCCACTCAATTACATACTCAGAAAATGTGATGCCGAATACAAGTTCACAGGCAGAGAACAAAGAATGAACCATCTTTTAATTTTTTTTTAACATAGTTCACCCCAAACAAGGCAGGTCACCACTGTAGACGTAAGGGGCTACTGAGAAAAGAAAAGGGGGGGGTCTCAACCTAACTTGGCGTCTGCGCAGCGAGATGTCTGTTTACATTAGTTTTAAATTTCTGCATGTCTGTTCTGTCGGGGAAACAGGGGACAGGGAGAGAGTTCCAGAGGCCAGCAGTACGAGGAAAGAAGCTAGTTGAGTAGAAGGTTCTCCGACATCTGGGGACCTCCACAGTGAATGAATGAGATTTAGTTGATTGTCGAGTTAGTCTAGTGAATTTACGTCGAGGGGGGCACCAGAGTAGCCAATTCATCGGAGCATAATCCATTGAAGTATTTGTAAAACAAGCACAAGGATGCTACATTGCGGCGATGGGACAGAGGCTGGGGCTTGGTTGACAGTGAGGGTCCTATTAGGTTGGCGATTCTTTTTTGGACCTTGTCAAGGAGGGAGAGACTAGTAGATGATGCACCAGCCCAGATGTGACAACAATACTCAATGCATGGGCGAATGGTGGCTTTGTAGAGATACAGGATAATGTCAGGTGTGAAGAGTTTACTAGCACGGTAGAGGGAGCCAACTTTCTTTGCGGCAGCCTTGGCAATGTCTTCAATATATTTGTTCCAATTCATGTTACCTGTGAAGGTTTGGCTGAGGAGTTTGAATAATGAACTCTCAGGTAGGGTGTTATTTGCCATGACAATCGGTGGTTGAAAAGGTTCCTTGTAGTTATTGAAGGAAAGGAGCTTTGTCTTTGCGGCATTAAAAGTTACCAACCATTTATGACCCCAATCCACTACAGCCTGGAGGTCATTTTCTAAAGATTCAGCCATTGCCTCGGATATGATCGTGTCTGTTTTACCAACATGGCGAGAGTAAAGCGTGGTGTCGGTCAGCAAATAAACCAATCTCAGACTCTACGTCACCAGGGAGATCATTTATGAAGATCAGGAACAGTAAAGGTCCAAGGATAGATCCCTGGGGTACACCAGCATTTATATCATGTTGCTTAGATGAACGGCCATCGAGGACAACCTGGATTTTTCTTTTGTCTAGGAAGGATCTAATTATATTTAGTAATTGCCCAGTAATACCGTATGAGCGTATTTTCAGGAGAAGCCTTTTATGCCATACCTTGTCGAAGGCCTTGGATATATCAAGCGCTACTGCCCTAGCTTCACCTGCCTTGTTGAGTGTATGATACATGCGTTCCGAGATGACCGCTAGGATGTCTGCAGTAGATCGTGCTTGTCTAAATCCATACTGGCGGTAAGAAAGAAGTTTAGCATTAACTAGGTGCCGTATTATCGCTAGATTGATTAAGGATTCAAAGATTTTGGCAAAGATCGGCAGCAGACTGATTGGGCGATAGTTCTGAGGATCGGTTCTATTCCCAGAACTCTTGTAGACTGGTACCACAGAGGCAATTTTCCAGCTATCGGGGAAGCAAGATTCAGCTAGACATTTATTGTAGAGTTTGGAGAGGACAGGGGCCAGTTCAGCAGAGGATTTATTTATTACTATTACAGGTATAAGATCAGGCCCACAAGCTTTGGAGGTGTCAAGGTTTTTTATGATGTCTCTGACCTGGGATGGGGTGATGACCAGGTTATCAAGTGTGGCTTCGGTCAGCAAAGGGAATTTGGGGAGGGGTTGGTTATCTGAGTCCAAAGTAGAATTAGAAGCAAAGCGTTGGGCAAGTAGTTCAGCCTTATCAGTGGCTGTGCCAACGACACCATTGTGGTTTGATATTGGGAGAATCGTTGATTGACCATTATTCACTACACTATTGTAGATTTTCCAGAAATCACGAGTACCCAGTTTCTGTGACTGGATGCGTTTTTTTGTTAACTCATTATTCCTTCTTATTAGCTTCACCTATCACGGCCTTGCAATTATTTCTTGACTATGAATTTATGTCTATTAGTAGCTGACTTATGGCGGCCGAATTTACGGAATGCTTGTTGTCTCTCAGAAATGGCAGCTGCACATTCCGAGGTGAACCATTGAGGAGAGTGAGGCTTGCTAAAGAATTTTCGCATGGGGACATAGGCTTCAATGCCTGCTTTGACCCATTCAGTTAATTCGTTTGCACACTGGTTGGCAGGGAGTGAGAAGTTTCCCTCCATGGGGCGTCTCTGATGTGATCTCTCATTGACTCAAAATCAGCTTGCTCGTAGTATCTCGTTGTTTTGAGCAACGGTTCATCAGCTTTTGGACGACTTTTTAGGGTGATATGTATCATTAGCACAATGTGATCAGCATTTCCGAGTGGGCTATGAGCTTTCGTCACACAAGACTCGGGCATTGAGGTCAAGAAAAGGTCTAGAAGTGAGGCTTGCTGGTCTACTCGATCGGGGATGAGGGTCGGAAAATCGACAGTCTGGGAGGGAGTGAGCGAAGGAGAAATTATACGCAGAGTTGCCGGCTGCGTCAGTAAGACTGGAGAATCCCAACCAGTCACGGTGGTGGGCATTAAAATCCCCAAATACATGTATCTGGGCATTCGAGTCAATTAAGAGTGCTCTATCCATGCTTACAGAGACAGAGTTTAGCAGAGTACAGTCCTGGGTCGACGGGGAACGGTATAAGAAATATAAGTAGCTAACGCTGTGATGTAAAGTCAATCTAAAGCACATGTAGTCGTGGTCATCCGATTCTAGCCTATGTTCTCTAGTCAGGGGGAGGGTGTTCCGAACATAAACTCCTAGCCCGTGCATATGTTTGTCAGAGTCTTTACGGTATAGTGGGAGGTAGTCAGTCATGTCAAAGTGGTGAGAGGAGATTGAGGATTGAAGATTAGTTTCACTGAGAGCTAGGATATCCGGGGAGTTTGTCAGGAGAAAGGTTTCTACGTCGTTGATGTTGGTTCTAAGTTCTCGGATATTTGTGAATGCGAGCTTCAAGGGCGGAGGCGAAAGTGTTTTTTGTTGGGTGTCTGGTTTAGGTTTGCTTTTATTTCTTTGTAATGACATGTTTGGTTTGATGATAGTATCGGTTGGCCAAGGTGGGTACTGGTTTGGTGCCAATAAGCTCACACAACCAGTCCATTAGTCACGACCTGGTCCATGGGGGTTGTGGCCTCGGGAAAGCCTACCGGAGATAATTGCAGGGCCCCTTTCTATGCGTGACATGGCACATACAACTACCCACGGTATTATGCAACTGATGATGGAGCAGCCGTTCTTGGCGCTACCCAAGAGTTTGGGCTCCTTGCTTTCAGTCGGAAACAGCAGCCAGACAAGCTGTCTAACCTGTACCTGTCGGAACAAGAGAGACCCAGTGACGAGAAAATTTTCCCCAAGTTGCCCAAATAGAGAGAAGGAGAACGGCGTTCATTGTCCTAGTAAGGAAACAAAGCTAGGCACTGAGTGTTTAGAGAGGTCCCCGTGCTTTTACCTCTGTGCCGGACTAATAAACAAAGAAGGAGTGCAAAAGCCGGCGATAGGCAGAACCTATCTACTCTTTAAGCAATTGTAGGTTTGCAAACCGGATATTTTGTTCGAGATTCCAACTTTAAAAAGGTTTTCGATCAGGACTAAGGAGGCCTCCCTCCCCAACGGTTTACTGCCACGGCGTAAGTAGCTGGTAGCAAGGTTTTTTTGTCAGAGATTTCCTTCTCTTAGATGGATAGCCTTACAAGGTCTTACGGGTCCAACACTTCGAGAGGGGTAAAAATAGCCTGCTCAGTTTACTAGTCGGGTATTTCCTATCCCCCGCAGGTTAAAAAAAAAATAAAATAAAATAAAATAAAAAATAAAAAAGTAAAAACTTCCAATATAACGTATATATACATATATACACATACATATACATATATATAAATATACACATACATAAACACATACACATATATATACATATAAACATATACATATATATATATATACACACATATATAAACATATACATATACATACATATACATATACTCATATGTACATATGTAGATAGAATAAGTTCAATTTAATACTAAAAAGGGAACAGAAAGTTAAAGATAGGTTTCTCTCTCGCAAGTAAGCATAAAAAATAGAAATAAGAAGGCTAAACTTCAGGCCAGCATGAGAGTTCAAAAATGTCTTCAGTGGGAACTCAATAGGCAGACAATAGGACATATTAAAACGAAAGTGTAACAGGGTTAATACTAGCTCGTTTGGTAGCATTGAGATTAGTAAAAATGCCAGATACATTTAAAACGGTAAAACAGAAAAACTTAGCTGAACTTTCGAGAAGATTTTCAATCAAGTGGATGGGATTCTATGTGGACGGGCTACTTTTGGAAATATACATGGACGACCGGCTACTTTTGCAAATGTACATGGACGATCTGAAGCTATTTGCAAAAAGCAAAAAGGAACTGAAAAAGCTGATACATATGACCAGAATCTTCAGTCAGGACATTCAAATGGAATTCGGAATGGAAAAGTGTGCATTGCTAGAGATTAAAAAAGGAACGCTGGAGACGACTGAAGACATGGAACTACCCAACCAAGAGCAGATGAGGGCGCTAGGTGAACAAGACAGCTATAAATATTTGGGAGTTTTGGAAGCAGACACAATCAAATCAGCAGAAATGAAAGAGAAGATTGGAAAAGAATACATGAAAAGAACAAGAAAGCTCTTAGAAACAAAATTATATAGCAGAAACCTAATCAAATGAATAAATACCTGGGCAGTATCACTAATAAGATATTCTGGACCATTCATAAGCTGGACTGAAGAAGAACTCAGGCACCTTGACCAGAGGACTAGAAAATTAATGACTATGAACAACGCACTACATCCAAAAGACGATACAGACAAACTCTACGTGAAGAGAAACGAAGGGGGAAGAGGACTGGTAAGTATAGAAGACTGTGTGAACGACACCAAAAAAGAGCTGAACAAATACATAAACCAGAACACAGAAAGGCTGATCATCGCAGCAGGAGACATCGTCCCAACGAACAACGCAGGAAGCATCGAAACTGGACACAAACAGACAAGAAAAGAAAAATGGGAAGAAAAACAACTACATGGACGCTTCATAAGACTCACAAGAGAAGAAACCAACGCAAATAGCTGAACATGGCTAAAAAAGGAAACTTGAACAGAGAAACGGAATCTTTACTGATGGCTGCACAGAACAATGTGATTAGGACAAACTATATTAAATCTAAAATAGATAAAACCCAGGAAAACAATAAATGCAGACTGTGTGGACAAAGAGACGAAACAGTAAATCATATAATAAGTGAATGTAGCAAACTTACCCAAAAAGAATACAAGAACAAACATGACTGTGTTGGGAAATTAATACACTGGGAACTGTGCAAACAATTTAATTTCGAATATGCAGACAAATAGTACAAACATAAACCAGAAACAGTACTGGAAAACGAAAAACACAAATCTTCTGGGATATGGATATACAAACAGATAAACTCATACAAGCAAGGAGACCTGATGTTATTATAATCGACAAGAAGGAAGAATCTTGTAAAATCGTAGATTTTGCTGTTCCAGCAGACCACAGAGTGAAGATCAAAGACACGGAAAAACGAAGTAAATACACAGAACTAGCCAGAGAACTGAAAGGAATATGGAGCATGAAGAAAGTTAGTATAATACCAATAATCGTAGGAGCACTAGGAACAATCCCCCAAAATCTGGAGAAAAGATTGGGAGAAATTGGAATCAAAGAGACCATCGAAACCATACAAAGGACGGCAATGATCGAAACAGCAGCAATCTTAAGGAAAATATTCGAATGCGGAAACCAACACGCATAAGCTACAAAGGCTAACCAGTCACAAGGAATTTACAACAGGGAGAAAACAAAACCACACGAAGAACACCATAACACGAACCAAGGAATAGAAACTGCAAGAAACATCACTTCATAATCTCCACCCCCAAGAAATTACACCGGCCTTAGCTATCACTACACACAAATGAACCAAGGAACAGAAATTACAAGAAACACTATAAGCTACCCCATCTCTCCCCCCGCCCCCCCCCCCAAAAAAGAGAGAAAAGAGAAAGAAAAAGGAAAAAAATTGAAAAAAATAAAAAATTAGAAAAAGTTTAAAAATTAAAAAAGAATTAAAAATTAAAGAAAATTTTTTTTTAATGGTGTCGGCCTAGGTTGACACCAGACACAATATTTGTAGAGGGTTGAGGAGGATGAGAAGACCGAGGAGGGACAGCACAAACCAGACCTTCATTGGAAAAGTGCAGAGAATATTGGGACCTTGGGGAAGCTTATTGCCACCCAAATCCCAGAGAAGACCAATTGTCCTTACCAGCGAGAAATCAATGGTAAGCGGCTGTTGCGATACCGCATCGTTATCGAAAAGAGGTGAAGAATACTGGAAATCTGGGGAGGCTTGTTGTCACTCAGACTCCAGGAAATACCAGTGGTTGTTGTCGGTGTGCAATCACTGACGATGATCTGTGTGAGAACTCCTAGTGAGTACAAATAATAATAATTGTGAGGAGGTGTAAGTAAAGTGACATACCAATAATTGTAGGAGCACTAGGAACAGTTCCGAAAAAACTACAAAAAGACGAGGGGAACTTAAAATTAAAGGTAAGATTGAGACCATACGATGAACAGCAATGTTGAAAACAGCTGAAATCTTAATGAAAATCCTTGAATGCGTAAACCAATCAACATAACCAACGAACGCTAATATGCCATAGAAAGAACATTACACAAACCCAAATGAAATGAAATGCCAGAAATCCCATGAATTGACTCCCTCAAACGCACACACACCTACACACACACACACACACATGTGGTGGCGCCAGCCTTAGACAGTACCACACGAAATGGCTGTGAAAGGTCAAGACGGATGGAATAAATGAGGAGGAAGAGCACATACCAGACCTCCACTAGAAGAGAGTACTGGAACATTGAGGAGGCTCATTGTCACTGTAATTTCAGAACGGGCCAACGGTCGTAGCCAGCGATAAATCTATGGTAAACAGTTGTTGTGGTAACGCAAAATAATTTGCAACGGTTATTGAAAGAGGCGGCGAATGCTGAAAATCTGGGGAGACTTGTAGTCACTCAGAGTCTAGGAAACACTAGTATTGGTTATTTTTTACTGAGTAATTACTGATAATTACTTGAGCGAACACTCAGTGATTAAATAATAATATTGAAACCAACATCGGTTCGTACCACAGAAAACGATTATAAAGGGTTAGGGAGGATGGAAAGACCGAGAAGGGAGAGTGCCACTCATACCTACATTGGAAGGGAACAGAGAGTATTGAAATCCTAAGGAGGCTTATTGCCATTCAAATTTAAGAGAGGGCGAACGGCCGTTACCATCGAGAAGTCAATGGTAAACGGCCGTTGCGAAAACGCAAAGTGATCTGCAACAGTTATCTAAAGAAATCTGGAAATCTGGGGAGACTTATTGTCATTCAAACTCCATGGAACATCACCTGTTATTGCCAGTGAGAAATCACCGAGAAAAACTTGTGAGTGAATTATAATAATAATAATAATAATAATAATAATAATAATAATAATAAAACCAGGTCACAGCTGAGTACAACAAAAGAGTAAGGAGTATTTTTAAATCACACCCCACAGTCGAAATACAATCTATGCTATCAATGCTAGAGCACTGCTGGTATACTTGACTGGAATGTAGATGAACTAAAATGTTTAGCTACCAAAACACGGAAAATGCTTACAATTTATGGAGCTTTTACAAAGAAAGGAGACGCTTGGAACCATAACGAAAAGCCACTATAAATGGCTTAAACAGATTGACGAGACAATTCTTTTTCCAATTTTGCAAAAGGCTTGCCTGTTAGGAACAGCGAAAGTGCTAAGGTACAGCTTGAATGTCTAAGGTCAAGGGAATTGACTTGATGTTCAAAAAAGAAAACTCTAACTAAAAACATCCAAAAGTTGAGACTACTATGAAATAATAATAATAATAATAATAATAATAATAATATGGATAAGGTCAAAGTGTAATATCCATTGACATCATCTTAATATATGATAGGTCTCTTAAGATAAGGGACCACGGTGAAGTGTTTGGAACTTGCCCCCCCCCCCATTCATAGGTTGGTTTCGTTTTACACCTCTCCAAGGATTCTTATGTATAAGAAAAATATTACAATCTCTCTTCTCCCACATTGCAGAGGCACCAACATCTGCTGGTACCAAAGAAAATGGTACATCGTAAACAAAGCTAAAAATATGACTGAAACACATAAAGACAAGACCAAGAGAACTGAGACTGTCTCAGTAGATATATCAGAATGATACTTTACTACCCACCCCATTCCAATCGTAGAAGCACCAAACTCAGTTGGTG
The DNA here is from genome assembly GCA_963556195.1 of Sepiola atlantica. Classification (NCBI taxonomy): domain Eukaryota; kingdom Metazoa; phylum Mollusca; class Cephalopoda; order Sepiida; family Sepiolidae; genus Sepiola; species Sepiola atlantica. Next base: position 60,596,627 of record OY744537.1, on the reverse strand, counting down.
CTACGAAAAGCGGGCAGGAAGGGTCTGACAGGATAGATTGATCAAGGGGGAATATCACCATCCAGACCTTCTTTGGAAGGGCATGGAGATTACTGGAATCATGAGGAGGCTCATTGTTACTCAATTTCCATAGAAACACAACGATCGTTATCAGTGAAAACTCAATAGTAAGCAGTTGGTGCGATAACTCAAAGTGAGTTTCAGAAAAATGCAGAGTACTGGAAATTCGAGAAGACTTTTTGTCATTCGAGAAAAATATTACCCCCTCCCCTAAATCACAGTTCCACCGTTGGTTTCATGTAAAGACAAATGTGTGATAGCATCATCCAGACTTCGACTGAAATATTGAAAAGACTAATTGTTACTCATATTCAACCAATTATCTATCCTTTATACGAATTTTAAACTGACTCTAATACACCCCATCAATCATCATATATAAACCGTTGCACCTAGACAATAAGCTTTCCGCTAAACGAGTCTCTAACCTAATAGCACCAACCCCTGTCTAATCGCTGCAATGTTGCATCCCTGTTCTTGTTTTAAAAGTACTTATACAGAATGTGTTCCGATGAACTTACTGTATTTGTAACTCATTAACGTAAATACCCACGACAAACCTGATTATCAGCAAAACCTCACCCTTTCATTGTAAAGCCCCTCTCCCAGATGCCGAAAAAACCTACTCTCATATCTTCTTTCCCCGAACTGCTTGCCTTTGGAATTCCAGCGCTGCTCTCTGTTTCTCCGACTGTATAAACATGCATAATCTTAAATGTAATGTGACAAACACCTTGCTGCACAACTCCCCACTTAGGATGCCTCCCTATAAATATGATCCATAATCACAGTAGCTCATTAGGTCTCAATGGCAAGATGCCTTGTTTGGAGTAAATAAAAGTATAAACATAAACATTTCAATGGAAAACCACCGGCTACTATCAGGGATACATTATTGGTAACGGCTTGTACAAAAATGCTAAGTTAGACTTGCTTTTACTAAGATTTCAGGGAAATCCACCGATTGTTATAACATAAATTACTTGAAGTGACTGGTCTGAGAACACTGAGTAATAATAATAAAAAAACAAAAAAAAAAAACAAAAGAAAAAATGAATAATCTATAGATTAAAATAAAAATGAATATATATATATATATATATATATATATATATATATATATATATATATGATTATTTTTATTTACACAGACATGTAACAAATCTGCGACACTGGCATGTCGATGTTATCGATCAACAGCTATTATAAACTGAGATCTCATCAAGTAGAGTAAGAATCCAAATATGATCTAAGGTTAAGATCGGATTCTAACTCTGCCTGATGAGATCTCAGTTTATAATAGCTGTTGATCGATAACATCGACGTGCCAGTGTCGCAGATTTTGTACATGTCTGTGTAAATAAAAAATAATCATAAATAAAAGCTCCATTTGATATCAAGCACTTTTTTTATAAACCCGGTTGAAATTCTTTGGATTACTACCCTGTGGATGTTTTACGTGGATTATTATTACTACATATATATATATATATATATATATATATATATATGTTTGTGCAAAAGAAAAGTTAAAAATAAGATTTACAATATGAAATCAAGTAATAAAGAACTGTTAGTGTTTTCTTAAAAAAACAAATGGCAAATGGCTTTAATTAATCGAAACGAATTCGTTTATCTTAAATCCTCAAAATTAAAATTAAAATAATTATTTAAATATTTAAACTTTAAAAAAATGTTTTTCACTGAGATATTCTTTGTTTAATTTTATCTTTATTTTATGAAACGAAAAATATCTTTTTGTAAAAATGAATTTCGTTTTTTTACGTGTTAATACGAGGGGCGTTTAATAAGTAATGTCCCTGACCCACTTCCAGTTGTCTGATCTAGATCAAATTTTGCATGTGTAATGATTTATATATGTATGGGCTATGCTGCAAAAACAGTTCTGAACTAATTGTGGTTTCTGATTTACAGGTGTTTGAACTGAGTCAGGTGTGAAATAAAACTAGTTGAGTGTCGCGCAGTGATCCGGTTTTTGTATTTTAAAGGACGCACACCAAAGGAGACTTTTGATGAAATGAAAGAAACTAATGATGATGATGCCCCATCATATGAACTTGTAAAATGCTGGCATCGTGAATTCAAACATGGCCGGAAGTCTGTGGAAACAGTTCTCAAACCTGGTCGTCCCTCTTCTGCCATTGATGAGGCATCTGTCCGTCAAGTTGAGGCTGCCATTTTCGAAGATCGACGCATTACTATTCGCCAAATAACCCAAGAGGTCAAGATTAGTACAGGGTCTGTGGAAACTATCATTCATGACCATTTGCATATGTATAAGGTGTCTGCCAGATGGATTCCCAGGTTTCTCACACCTTTCCAAAAGCAAGAATGCGTCGAGTGCTCGAGGATGAATTTGTAGATGTGCCAAGAAGATGAGTCAAAGTTTTTCAAAAGACTGATTGCACAGGATAAAACTTGGGTTCATCACTATGATCCAGAGATCAAAGCCCAGTCAATGCAGTGAAAGCACTTGGACTCATCACCTCCAAAGAAGGCAAGGGTGCAGCCATCCGCTGGCAAGGTCATACTCACAGTCTTCTGGGACCAGGGCGGAGTAGTGATGACAGATTTCCTGGCAAAGGGTACCACAATTACAGTAGCCTATTACGCTTCACTTTTGATGAAATTAAGAGAAGCTATCAAAATCAAGAAGCGGGGCAAGATCAGCAAAGGTATCCTCCTCCTGCAGGACAACGCTCCGGTCCATAACTCGCATGTCGCCAGATCAGAAGCACGGGCGTGTGGCTATAAAATCCTCCGCTATCCCCCTTACTCTCCTGACCTTGAAGCCTCTGACTTTCATCTCTTCCCAGCCATGAAGTTGTTTTTGAAAAGAAAGCGTTTCCCAGATGATGCAGCCTTGATTTCTGAAGTTACGACGTAGTTGGAGGACCAACCTGGGGTGTTCTACAAAAACGGTGTCCAGAGCTGCATCAAACGATGGAGAAATGTATAACTCTGTGTGGTTCCTATGTAGAGAAAGACTAATAACTGTGCCAAGTTTCATTAATCTACTGCTATGGGAAATGAGCCAGGGGCATTACTTATTGAACGCGACTCGTACATTGCAGTTATTTTATGGACATAATCGATAATTATTTCTAGTGATGGAATTTTAAGAACATTTCAATGGTGTCTTTAGATTCCGTGAAAAAGTTATTTTTTATTGAAACTTATTTGAGTGTTCTCACTGTTAATAGATCGATTTCTCTGACGCACAAACAAACAAGCATTGACTTTTATGCATGGAGAAGATGACGTAAAATTACTAGCACATAACAAAACAGAGCTAGAGACACTAATAAATACAACTAGAATTGAAAAGGCGCACTACTTGTCATGAAGAAGAGAATCCTCGAAATAATAGAAGGTTTAGAGATATCTAATCAAGAAGTAATAAAAGCACGATTTATTTTCAAATACCTGTATTCTGTGGACAAAAAGAAGAAATGGCAAACCGCATCATAAGTGAATGCAGCAAGCTGGCGTAAACGTAATATAAAAAGAGACATGATTGGGCTGAAAAGGTAGACAATTGGTAACCGTGCAAACGTCTACCTGTGTACATTCAGATAAATGATACACATACAAACCGGAGGCAGTATCGGAAAATGAAAGACATACGATCCTCTGGGAGTAAGGTACTAACATACGCACCCATCTAAGCTAGAAGACCAGACATGATAATAAGTAACGAGAAAAACAAACTTAATAAATGCAGACTTCGCCGTTCCAGTTCATCACCAAGTGAACCAGAAGGAAACAGAAAAACTAAGTAAATACCCGGAACTTGCTAGAAAGCTAAATAGGCTATATAAAATGAAAACTATGGTAATGCCAATACTTGTAGGAGTATTTGCAACAGTGTCGATTAGTTCTGGGAAAAAGACAAGAAGAAATTGGACCAAGAAGAATGATCGACACCCTACAAAGCACTGTACGTATGTAAATAGTTGAGATATTAAAAAAGATCCACATAGACGACAGATGATACTGACCAACCACGGGTAATTAGAAATAAAATAACCTCGGGATTGGGTCCAATCGCCACTCAAAGGAGAGATGGCGCAGATTACAGATCGAAGAGAGTTGCGACTACTTGCGTAAAGTCTGACAATATGTAAGAAAGCGACCTCTCCCAATACGCACTAGCACCAACTTTGATTCTGAAAGAAGGTCTGAGAGGATGGAAATACCAAAAGGGAATACCATTATTTTGTCTTCGACTGGAATGAGACAGAGAGTACTGAAATATTGAAGAAGTTAATTGTCACTCAGATTATAGGGATAACCACCGGCTGTGATTACCGAGAAATTAATGACAACGACTGACGCAAAAAACATCTAGTGAGTTACTATTATACAGAAATGGAATGAAGAGTCCTCAACATATTGGAAGTCTATCTGTCACTCAGATTCCATGGTAAGCCACTGTTTATTATCAACGAAACGCCACCGGGAACGTCTGGTGTGGGAACTCCAAGTAAATTACAATAATAATACGGCTTTCCAGTTTGAAATTATTGTGAAAAATTATACTAAATTTGGCATGAAACCCTTTTGACATAACATGTGTTATAGGAAAGTTAACATCATCATCATCATCATACTACTACTACTACTACTACTACTACTACTACTACTACTACAACTATGTGTGATTTCAACACACATTTAATGGTTCAAAACTATTCTGTCTAATTTTAGACTGCTGGATTAATAAAGAAACAATACTAATTACGATGCAAAAATACTTTCAGCCGCGGAATTTCAAACAGAACGCGCCATTATTGAAAGAGGAGGCAGAAATGTAGAGCAATGGAGACGTGAAAAAAGTTGGTTCACTCATTAGAGATTCTGAAGACATCGTGAGAAGGAAACGGTTGGCAATCGTCAGTATGAAAAAAGTTTGCAAAGACATGGATAAAAGGAAACAGAATATCGGAGAATGAAGATTAAAGTTGTATAACACCTGGGTGAATGAGTTTGAACATACAAATGCAGAACTTAGGGTCTGACAAAGAAAGGAACATAGAAGCAAGACAGTTTCCACAGACGACACTTGTGAAACCTGATAGGGGAAAAAGTATCTTCATAGCATCTGTAGCTAAAAACTTGCGTTACAGAATGAGAACCGTGTTTGCATAGAAAAGTTTGAGTGACCCCAAAAGTCAGAGGCGACTTTGGCGGAAGTCTATGAAACCACGTGACTTCCGGCCGGGAACTTTCTGTCTCTTTGGCTGGCGAGACTTCAAGCGGAAAATACGTGTCGTGATGCTGTCCTCAGTGGGGGGGGGGGGGGGGGCTGCGCACACAGGGTGTCTGGGTGTAGCGAAACGAGCTACCCGTCTATCTATCTATCTGTCTGTCTGTCTGTCTTTCTCTTTTAAGCGTATACTAAAACTGTCTCTCTAATTTTTTTCTGTGACTGCCATTTTATGTAAACCTTTTTTTTTTATAAACATGGGTGTCCGAGTGAGTTTAAAGAACCTGCGTTCACGAGGACTACACGGGCGCACAACGGTTTATACGCCCATCGGTAAGTGAAAGTGTAACGCTTGTACAGCAGATGTCAAGAATCTTCTGGGAAATATTTCACGGACGGATCCAGAATTTCCAGCCAACAAAGTCATTGATTTTTACTTTAGAAAAACTGACTCTAAAAAGTTCAGAGATCATCTGAGTAGTAGCATAGCCACAATGCTGAACAAAGACATAAAAACACAAGACATAGAGATCCTCCTTTCTCTTTGGAGAAGTTAACAACCAAACAAGATTTGCAGCAAATCCGCGAACTCGCAGAAAACAGAGAGAGCTGACAAAATATTTTCAGATCAGTATAAATTCCTCCAACCATTCGTTCTTATTTTACATTATTTATCCTCCCATCCACAATCTAAATAATTCAACTACAGATAAAAAGTGTGCACGGTGACAAGCAAGCAAGATAACAAATTCTCTGACCCCTGGATTGCCGATGGTGCTCTTTCTTCAAGATTCTCCATACTCCATCTTCTAAAAACTCCAAGATAGGAGACGGTTGGGAACCGACAGAAAGGATGATGATGATGATGATGATAATTATGATGATGATGATGATGATGATGATTAAACGTTCAACAGCATCCGCTAACGAACTGGGCTAAAACCCGCCCCATTTTTCAACGCGCAAACTATAAAGGAGCAATGAGTATTTGTCGGCCATCTTGTTTACCAAATTGAAAAAACGTAAGGTCAAAGTGTAGTGTCTTTTTATAAGCTATTCCTCTCTGTAAATTAGAGAACTATCCTGAAGACCTCCCCAACTTATTTGGAATAAAGGTTCATGCACTTACACGGGAGATCCAGAAGGGTGCAAAGGTGGTACGTACGCTCCGACAATATTTCTACATTTTTCCCATACATAAAGAAACATTTCCAGCAGTGAAAAAAGTTCGAAGCATGTTTTGCTAACTATCACCCCTTTATTTTTCAATTAATCATAATTTTACTAATATTCAATGTGTTTTTTTCATGGAGATCCAACATAGACACACAACAATACTTACAAGTTTACTGACTTTATATTAAGATTATTTACGTATAGACTTATATTTAGTGTCGGTTCCAGGGTTGTCATAACTGAGGGATGGCAATGGGAACAAGCTTCCACTGTAAATAAAATACTACTCACAGCGGTTTCTCCAACAGCCTAGTCCTAGCCCGCTCGTGTGGCTGAGATACAAGCCCGGTTGAACTGCTACTATTGATAGAAGAATGGGTGAAGGCGGATTACCTGAACCCTGAAATTCAGTGTTTTGAGATAGCCCATCTAAGAGAAAGAAAACTCAGATCTCAAACCTCCACTGACTTGTGGTGATACCCACGCATAGGATAGGCTTCGGTAGTAAACATGAGGAAAAATCCGAAGCCGGAATATCCAGGGCAGTCTGGGGCTATATACAGCAACGTTCTGTCTTCTGCGACGGCAATGGAATCATGTGTATCAGCGATCGCCTTTCTAATGGGCTATTCTAGCGATGTGAAGACACAGTTTGCTATCCATATTTACTTATCCAGGCTTTACGCTCGGAATGCAACTCCATAATTTTCTCAGACTGGGTGCCAATAATCTAGTGTCACTTGTGATGTTATCCTACACAGCCACATCCGAAAATGTCATTGCATTTGGTAATAACAAGAAAATTTCCATCTGAAGTGTGAAGACAAAGCATTATAGATATCATCACTTCACAAAACACATCTTTACTTGCCCCCCCCCCTCTCTTCCCCGGGCAGACAGACACTTGGATCTGCCTCTTTAGATTATTAATAGTGTTCGCGCAGCAATATAACATGTAAACTATTTTGTCAGATTTTCCACGTAATACCTAAATAACAATAATCTGATAGATCGATATATGATTCTTACTCGCGATTATTTCCTTTTTTATCTTTTCAGCATGTTACTTACACTAAAAAATGTAATTCGCTTCAGTTTTTCCCCCAAAATAATTACTCAGGTAAAGAGGATTATTACAATGGAGACAATTTTAAAATAATGACATAAAGAGCTCAAAATGTAAGGCAGATAATTTCTGTTTTAACTTAATATCTCCATTACATTTTGAGTTTTTTTCCCTTTATTCGCGAAAGACGCATACACGTTACATTACCCTCTTAATTTTGTAAAAAATAATTTGTGTTTTATTTAATCTTATTGTAGGAACGACTATAGTTATCTCCTTCAGTAAATCCCTTGGTAAAAATGTTTCAGAACCCTTTGGTAATAGAGGGAATCCCAAAAGATTATTATTTTTTTAAGTTTAAAAATTAAAAAAAAATTACATCAATGAATCCCGGCATACGTCGGGTAGATAGAGCTAGTTCTCAGTAAAAAATAAATAGCCAAAAATCAGTGACTGAATGTTAAATTCCTCAAACTCAAATTTAAAGATGTCTCAGAAAATATAATATCTTGAAAATTGATCAGAAATTTAAATAAAGTCAATAAAGAGTCTCCGTGGTTTCAACTAAAACAAAAATACAAATAATGTTTGGTATGGTTTTTATGTTTTACCACAAATCACACCCTTTTAACAGTTATATTTTATTTAACGCCGAAAAAAACAAATGACTGAGAAAACTAAACTCTCTTCTAAAAACTGAACAAGTAATTAAAATTTTTTGTTATAATCTTAATGTTGTACCTAATTGATGATCAACAGGATGAAAACTATAAATATTTGATATGCTTATTCTATCAAGATTGTCAACGTGTGGGTAGAGAATTCATACGAATTCTCTAACAACATGGAGTGCCGCTAAAGATTCGTGTATTACTTAGAAAGTATGAACGCATCGGTAACAAAAGACAGTTAAAACCTGTGTTAATAAAGTATAATATTTCCTAATAGTTTGTCTTAATGAACTATAAAAACCACAATCGAGACATGTATACTTAGGTTACACATAAGTAAACACATTACAGATAAAATGCACAAGCTGTTATTAATAGAAGTACAAAGGGTAAGAACAAAGGGCAAAAACTTCAATATCCCCTGGTAAAAGGGACATACCCCCAAAACAGGGTTGCTCGATCCGACATCTAGCGAAAGGTAAATGGCAGGTGCTAAGTACAAAGGCAAAAAACGCGACTAAGTTCTCTTAGTACGACGATCAGTCAGCGACTGAGGACGAATTCTGGTTTTAATTCCTGACCACGTGTTCATACGAGAGTTGTCAACGAGATTTTGGGATTCCATTTACTACTAAAGGGTTCTAAACCCTTTTTACAATAACTCTAGCCTATAATAATTTATTTCAACAAGAGATAACTCTGAAGGACGATTATTGATCGTTCCTACAGGAGGATAAAAAACACAAATGAATAAGAATTTGAGAAGGTAGAGTAACTTGTATACGTTTGCTTTGGATCGTCTATTTTACGGCATATCAACCCTTTTTAGGTTATTTAATGCCGAACTGCAATACCCATTGTAAACGATTCATTGAATACGCTTAATTGAACATAAGGTGCTAATTACTCAATGCTGGAGGGTGAATTGCGGGTTCATACATTTCACAATAATATTAGTACGTAAATAACCACTCCTAGATCCGATAGGATTTGAACTCGGCATAGCTGATTATATTAGTCTTGACGGTATCCATTAAGCCAATCACACACACCCAGAGTATAAATATTAGACAGTGTCTTTGCTTAAGTATGCTCATCATAACCACCGGCACAACTACGATTAAGAGTGACCTCCATTGAGACACGAAAATCCTTCCAAGACGATTTTTAGCGCATCGCAGCTAAAAAGAAATAAAAACTAATTAATAAGCAGACAAAAAAAGACGTTCTAAAAGATCACAAGACGCGAGGATGTTTCTAAGGAACGACAATTCGTGTCATGGGAGAGTGGTCCCTGTTGGTGTTTATTAACCGGAGGTGGTTTGACACACTTTTCTTCTTTAGGGATCAATTTCGTCTTTGCACTGAATTAGGGTCGGTCAACACGGAAGATATGGTGGTGAAATGACCCCCCTCCATCCCGCACAGCTATAAAGAAATGAAATCGAGCGAGGAATACAACGGTCACTTGAGTGCAGCAAGCAGTTTCTGCCAGACAAACACATTTTTTCCCCTCGAATTTCGAGTTCCTCATCATTTGGATTGTATTTACTTTTCGTTTCTAAATTTATTTGACTGAAAGTTTTGGTGCTTCTTAAGAATGGGAAACAAATTGTGTATCGGCAAAAAGCCGTACACGTTTACGAGTTGTTAGGGTTATGGTTAGGGTTAGGGTTATGCTCCGATGAATTGGCTACTCTGGTGCACCCTCGACATAAATTCACTAGACCAACTCGACAATCAACTAAATCCCATCTATTCACTGTGGGCGTCCCCAGATTCCGGAGAGCTTTCTACTCAAATAGCTTCTTTCCTCGTGCTGCTGGCCTCTGGAACCCCCTCCCTGCCCCCGTTTCCCCGACAGTACTGACATGCAGAAATTTAAAACTGATGTAAACAGACATCTCGCTGCGCAGACTCCAATTTGGGTTGACCCCCCAAACCATCTCCCTTTTTTTTCTCAGTAGCCCCTTACGTCTACAGTGGCGGCCTACCTTGTTTGGGGTGAACTATGTTAAAAAAAGGGTTAGGGTTAGGGTTAGGGATAGGGTTAGGGTTAGGGTTATGGTTATGGTTAGGGTTAGGGATTGGGTTAGGGTTAGAGTTAGGGTTAGGGATAGGGTTAGGGTTTGCGACATTTTTCCCGCTCATGCGCAGTTTTTCTGTTTTAATTGATCTTACTAAAAGTCTGTTTCATTTAACTTCTTGAAAACTATCCATATGAACTCTCTAATCTATCGATAGGAATTTTGGACAGTCTCTAGACAGACTAGAAACAATGATGACTATGCGTCGGCTTGAATCATTTCGTAAAATAAAAAAAAATAACTCTAAAACTGAAGGATTTAATAGCACTTGTTTAAATAAATAATTCAATACCAATCGTTTAAACGAACGATACTTATCTAATATATAAAGTAAAGCTAATCGCCTTATTGCTTAATAATTTTCGTGACAAAAGCAAGATATAGTAATAGAAATTTCTTTCGTTAGAGAAACATGACCCTTCTTGGTTCGTGTTGTTAGAAACCAAAAAATACTTTTGATGGATTTCTTCCAATTTTATATTTAATCCTCTCAGATATTATTTTAGTAAGATTCAGGGGAAGTTCCTAAAATCTTCAAATATGTATTCATGGTGTTCACTTTAACTAGTTATTCACAGTGTAAATGTATGTCTATATTGGCCGGATGATGTTTCAGGACAGATTTTAATAAGTCCATAGAATGGAACATCAAATATGCTACTATTTCGGGGCTGAGTTAATCTGGAAGCAATGTTAACTAGGACGTAACTACATCCGCTTAAAGCTCCAGAATTGTGAATTACCGATCTGATGTAGTTTTAGGTAAAACCCCACGACTATATATGAACTTATCATGTAGTTTGTTTAGGGCCCCCAATTTCTATTGGAAGTGAGAAAGAAGTGAGAAAGAAAGTTAATAAGATGAACTGATTGTCAATTCGGGGATGAAGAGCCCTATGAGATGATTGACGGAATGGAACAAGTTCGCATACTTGTGGGGAACGGTTCATGGCAGGAAGCTGTTGACATTGGATTTGAAGACGACCATCTTGTAATTTGAAGGGCAGCAGTATCGTAGTGATAGAAGACCTTTATATAATAAAAAAATCCGTTGTTACTTATTGTAACATTGTAGAAGATAAGAGATAATTGATGTAACTATTACAACTAATAATTCTCTAAATAACTTAATAGCTATAAATATTATTACTAATGTTTATCTAAATAACTATTATTACTAATGTTTCTCTAAATAACTATTATTACTAATGTTTCTCTAAATAGCTATTACTACCTATGTTTTTTAAATAATTATTATTACTTGTGATTCTCTAAATAAATATTACTACTAATGTTTCTTTAAATAACTATTATTACTAATGTTTCTCTAAATAACTATTATTACTAATGTTTCTCTAAATAGCTATTACTACCTATGTTTTTTAAATAATTATTATTACTTGTGATTCTCTACAAGACTAGGTCAACCAATCTTTGCACTAACGTGTCACTCCTTCCCAATTGAACACGCTTCGGCTTTATCACAACACAAGAGGGTAGGGTTTCACTTGACAACATTATGCCAAATCGTGTTCGCACAAATCCATTGTCGACATCCGATTACTCATCACTTGCATAATGAATTTGTGATCGATAACTAATCACAGTTATGACGTGAAAGCATATTCTCCATCCTACTCCTAAAAAAAACTGGCCGTTACTAACAATGGATACAGCAACGTTGTTTTACATCGATAAAGGAATGAGTGTTGGGTGAAATATACTAGATGATTTGATTTATTGTGCTGGATCACGAGTTTGAAGAGACCAGAGAGGGCATACAGAAGTCCACCAATCAACCTAACATAGTGATTGAGAATCTGTTTTTCCCTGGGCCGTATTTCGGAATAAATATTTACTTACGGCGCATCAAATATTTTGTTGGTAAGAAATACATTCAGTCCCACCCCAGAAAAAAAACAACTAGTAGATGCATTGATTCATAACATAGAACACTTGACTTACTTGATGTCTAAGCCACGTCATTCCATTTTTTCGAACAACGTCGTTGGGGAGTCTGTTTATGTTAAGCGTGTTTCTGATATATGCATTTCCTTGTCTATCGCGCAGAGTTACTCTAAGTATAGTTCTTAACACAACCACTTTATGGTTTTAATTACTAATCTCTTTCTCAACCGGAAACAATGTTAAATCCGATGCTTACCCCCGGCTTTATCGCGTTAAGCGGAACGGATGGCTCGAGGAACCATCCCCGTGATAGGGCGTCGTTGGTGGATCTTCGCCAACCACATTAGTACAAAATCCCGCCACTTATGAAGCCGCATACGAGTATAAACTACTATTACAACTAGAAAAGATCTAACTAAAATAAATGTTATATTAGCATTGTCGAAAATACCTTAAAAGAAATATTCAACGATCACAAATTTTCCTTTAATAATATTAATTATAAAAGCAAAACTTAATTTACCCAACATTTCTGGTACATAACTTCAAATAATAAAACACCAACAGTTACATGAACTATTAGAAAAACGAGCCACTGTAGATCCCTAAACACATTGTAATCTTTGCCTAAACGAGAAACTTGAGATAGTTAGATCTATTGATAGGGGGAAACTCATTAACAAAAAAAATCTGAAACCTCGATTAACTGTAGGCATAAAGAATTGCATACGCTTAGTAATTTGCATACAAGCCTCTGAATCTATAAGACCTTTCTCACTAAAACTAGATAAATATATTATAATTAATAACAATGACCTTCAATTAACTAATCTAGCATTACTCTCCTATCTACTAGTATAGACGCTATCCCCCTTCATATCCCGTATTTCTACATGTTATAAGTTCTATTGATTTTGGTGCATGGATATGTACGTGTGTAGGTATGTATCTGTGTTTTATTTATACATTTGCATATTTACATATGTATGTTTTATGCAAAATGATCCAAATTATTGATTTTGTTTTAAAACTGAAATGTATGGCTGGCTACCTCCCGGTATGTCGGATGACTGTGGTTTTTGCAGAGCTCAGATATTCCTACCTGTATGGTTTATATCAGATGCATCCTATGCAATTGTGTAGTTATGTATCTAGATTTATTACTCTTATATATGTGCATTTTGATGCCATAGTAGTAATATGAGTGCAATTAGTGTTGTGTGTAAACCTGTGTACAGGGTTCAAGTGCCCTCGCACATATGTGCTTCTATGGATTGCCTGACGAAATTTGAATATATTGATTGTGTATTGTACCCCATACATATAGATGTATGTCTATTAACTTATGGAGTCTGTGTGTTAGTTGCTTGCCCGCACCTATATAAGTTGCTTACTCATAAAAGTTTCTTACTATCCTCAATTTTTAACTTAGTATACAACCATAATCAACCCTTTTAAAATGTTTAGTTATATGTATGTTGATTATATATCGCCATTATGTTTTGTTTTTGTTACGTAATCATTATTATTTTTACTATTAGGATTTTTAATTTTATATTTTTATTTTATATTTATTTCTTATTTTTCTTTTTCTTCTTCTTCTTCTTCTTACTACTACTACTACTACTACTACTACTACTACTACTACTACTACTACTACTACTACTACTACTACTACTACTACTACTACTCACACGGAGTTCTCACAAAGGTTATCATCAGAGATTACTCATTAATAATAATCGATGGTGTTCCCTGGAGTCTGGGTGACAACAACTCTCCTCAGATTTCCAGTATACTCCACCTCTTTCAATAACCGTTGCAAATAACCTTGCGTTATCGCAAAAGCCGTTTACCATTGACTTTATGCTGGCAACGGAATTTAAGTGGCAGTAAGCCTACCGAAGGTCCCAGTACTCTTCGTACTAATCCAGTAGATGTCTAGTTAGTGCTCTCCCTCCTTGTCCTTTCACCCTTCTTGATCTTTCACGACTATTTAATGTGGTATTAGCCGAGGTTGATGCCTTTTATTTTGAGAGACGGCAGAGTGGCACAGTTTACAAGATTTCTTGCAGTTTCAGTTCCCTCGGGTTCATGTGGCGTTCCTCCATCTTTTTGTTTGACTTCTGTTGCAGTTTCCATGTTGCTGGTTAGTGTTTGGAGTTTTATGTGGGTTGGTTTCCACATTCGAGGATTTTCATTTCTTCTTCTTATTATTATTGTGTACTCACTAGAAGTTATCACATAAGTCATCGTCATTAATTGCTCACCGACAACAACCGGTTGTATTCCCTGGAGTCTGGGTGACAATAAGTCTCCCCAGATTTCCAGTACTGTCCACCTCTTTTCGATAATCACCGCAAATGACCTGGCGGTGTCGAAACAGTTATTTATCTGTTGCACATCCATCCCCCAGACGATTTTGTGATGTTCATCTTTCCACGTGTTCGAAATGCAGTCGGTTGCATAGTTCCCAGTGTACCGCTTTCTCCACGCAGTCGTGTCTGTTCTTGTATTCTTTTTGAGCTAGTTTGCTGCATTCACTTATTATGTGATTTGCTGTTTTCCTGGGTTTTATCTATTTTTGCTTTAATGTAGTTAGTCCTAATCGCATTGTTCTGTGCATATGTCAGTAGAGATTCCGTTTCTCTGTTCAAGTGTCCTTTTTTAACCATGTCCAGTAATGTTTGTTGGTCTCTTTTCTTGTCATTCTTATGAAACGGCCATGTAGCTGTTTTTCTTTACATTTCTTTCCCCTTGTCTTTTTGTTTCTGGTTTCGGTGCATTTCCGAATTGTTCATTAGGATGGTGTCTCTTGATGCGGTGATCAGCCTTTCTGTGTTTTGGGTTACATATTTCTCCAGCTCTTTTTGTTTCTTCTACACAGTCTTCTATAATTACCAGTCCTCTTTCCCTTCGTATCCTTTCATGTAGAGTCTGTCCGTATCGTCTTTTGGGTGTAGTGTGTTGTGCATGGTCATTAATTCTCAAAACCTCTGGTCAAGGTGCATGAGATTTTCTTTAGTCCAACCTATGAATGGTCCAGAGTATCTTATTAGTGATACTGCACAGGTATTTATTCCTTTTACTAGATTTTTGCTATACAATTTCGTTTCTAAGAGTTTCCCTTGTTCTTCTCTTTAATTTCCGTTTTTGGCAGATTGTGACAAAAATTACAGTTTAATAGCCCATCTGTCAATCTTCAGAGAATATTAGAATGTGTATTAAAATTGTAGCAACATCTTATAACATAAAAACCTGACCGACCGTAGGTGAGATAGCTTTCGAATTGTTTTGTAGTGGAGGGTTCATTTGTTTTTGTCACGTGTGTTTTTTCATGTACTCAAAATTACCAAGCTTTCATATGACAACTAATTTGAAATCTCTTCCCATTTTCCATCGTTTTTTTTCTCCTAATTTTTGCATGGTCATTGGAATGAATCAATATATATATATATATATATATATATATATATATATATATATATATATATATATATATATATATATATATATATAAGAGGATTTAATGAATTAGAACATTACAATTGTTCCAAGAATTAGAACATATATATATATATATATATATATATATATATATATATATATATATATATATATATATATATATATATATATATATATATATATATATATGTGATCGGAGTTCAAGCCCGCCGACCGTTGAGAAATAACTTCCTGCACTGAAGATTGCGTTAGCATGAAACATCGATGTCTGTAGGTAATAAATAATTAATATTTATTTATGAATAATATTTTATATATATATATATATATATATATATATATATATATATATATATATATATATATATATATATAAATATATATATATATATATATGTTTGTCTTTATGACCTGCAAAAGATAGAAGGTTATAAAAAGAATACAAATCGTAATATAGAGTTCTGAGATGAGAGCATGCGTACACGGGATGATCTATCTTCGTTACCGGGCAACGTCGGTTGTACCTGCTAGCATTATGTAAAGTGGATAGACATGCTGAAAATGAAGGCGCAGAAAAAGAATGGTAAATACGGAAGACTGTTAAGTGAGAACGAGGCTAATACCAAACTGAGAATCCATTTCAGTTATTCGCAAAGAAGACTCGACCGGTATGAAGGAATGTGACCAACGCGCAGTGTGCACAAGAGTACAGGCTGTCGTCGTTTCAGCTATTTAGACACGCCGCCTAGTTTTTCTTCACCGCACGCGCACACAGACACACACACACACACGCACACACACACACACACACACACCCACACACACACACACACACATATAATGATAGATAGATAGATAGATAGATAGATAGATACAGACGTGTATTTTGTTGCCTTTACGACTTATCAGTGTGGCTAGACATAATTCTCTCACCTATAACGGTTAAAGAGTCCCAGATACACCTGCAATATGTGAAAAAACGGGAAGTAGACGCCATATATCTATTTCATGTTTAAAACATAGTTAAACAAATTTATTTAAGTATTAAAATGTAATTAAAAATTGAAAAATATAGCGGGTTCATAATTTAAAAAAAACTTTGGGGAACATTATTCGTTAATTTTTTAATATGAAAACATTTACGTACATTTCTCATTTAGAAGTGATTACATATTTTTTATTTCCAATAACGTTTTTTTAACACGATAGAAATGCCTTGTATTAATGTAAACACAAGTAGTGTGATTCTAAATAGGATTCTATCTCCCAAGGGAAAGAATCATGCAACGTGGCTAATTTTTATGAATCATCAGTTTATTTACCCTCGAAAGGGTTCAACGTAATTGGAGCTGAATGATTATTTTTAATAAATAAACATTTTTATATCAATAAACATATGTTTCGCGTTTTTTATTCTACGCTCGTCAGTTTAGAATTACGTTACCGTAATATATATATAGCAATTTCACGTTTTTTTTTTTTTAGAAAATATAAAACGAATGTGTAATCGATAAGAACTAGCAGTGAACACTTTTTAAAGAGGTATGCACCGTGTACATCCGCCGAATTCTTCTGTAAGGCCATCGACAGTTGAGCATTTATGACGTCATGAGTGTTCCGATATCTTGAATATCTAATTTGAGGCCTCGCCGTGGAATGCTTAGCATTTGCCTTTGGCAAACATTCCGGCGTTCTTGTTTCTTCTCCGGCCAAATAGCGTTCCGACGAGAATTTGTTCTTTATATATTCGGATCAGGCAGGGTTGTTACTGTGTTTGGGTGGGTGGGGGTAATATTCGACAATGTGTTCTTCAAGAATGGAATGACTCTGAGCAAACACATCTTTTCCCAACTTCGAGTTGGTCTACTCTCGTACATTTTTGTACTAGTGAGTCACCGCTTATCACGGGCCATAAACCACTTAAGGATAAGGGTTAATGAGTTCATCAGGCGGAAGGCAAGATCAAAGACATTCAAGATTGGAGACGATGGCTGAAACTTGGAAGAATTTCATTATTTAAAAGGAAGGTTCAACAAGAATTTGTTAATATTAGACTTGAAAACGATCATGTTGTAGTCATCTTGGGAGTAACCCCGTGTAAAGTGTTCCATGGACGCGTAGTTCCTGGACAGAAACTCTGCTCATGGAAGCTCCATTTAGCTCCAGGTACACAGAAGAAGAAAATAAAATTATTTGCAGACAAGTTTTTGCTGTAAATGTTTTATAGAGAGTAACCAGAAATTGGAGCTCAGTCGAGCACCTACCATGAAAATAACAATAAAATACAGAAATACTAGTTAGGCTGTATAGAAGAGAAGAGTGCTCTGAGCGGCATCGCCACAGATCTGGCAATAGTACGTCATTTTAGGACGTATCTGGCTCTTATTTAGGTAGAGAATTGCGTCTGGAGTGGTAGAATGATTCCACATTTTTTTCGGCGATCTTAGCAACAGATTTAATGTACATCTTCCATTTCAGATTTGGAGTGCATATTCGTATATTTCCTCACATTGGTTTCAGACAGATCATAGCAATTAAGTACTTGCATGACAACTTCTATTATGTATACACTCTGCTGTCATATATGGACCTCTCCGTGATTAGTCTAATGTATACTTATGGAATCAGTTACTGCGTGTTCAAATCCTATCGGATCTTTTGTGGTAATTTATATGCTAATACTATTGGGGAAAACGATACGGTCTCGCATCCCCCTCCCAGCTATTGGGTTAAATAGCATCTTATATTCAATTAATTGTATATAAAACAGTCTTTCCAGGCCGCAGGGAACATTTTGTCTTATACTAACCCATGTTGTGCCATTGTATTTTTTTTATTTATATTTTTTTACGAGTGTATCCCTCCGTCAAAAGTGACGGAATAAATTATGATTCGCGAGTGTTCACACTAATATTAATATTCATATGAAATAAGCTTAAATGTGTTGAGTTAAAGAAGAAATAAGACAAAAAACGTCTCAAAAACTGAAAAAAAGTAAAGAAAAACGCATCAATCGATATAGAAAGAAGAAAAGAAAAAAAAACCGGAAACGTCTCATTATGGAAATAGAGTGAACGATTTTTTTCTGACTTCATTTAAGAGCTTGTCCAACTTGCTATTTGCATTCTTCTTTACCCCAAACACTTGAAATGGTTTCGGCCGGCAGTTTGTTTTAATTAGCTAACATTTGTGTGACGGGAGGATATATATTTATTTATATATTTATATACAAATAAATACACATTGGTTTTATTATAGAGTTGAAGATTGGAACAGGGGATTATAGTAATTTGCTATTTTATTTCAACTTACATGTGATAGCTTAGTGTCACATGGCTATGTAGGTTGGTTTCCGCTCTCAATGATTCAAAAAATGTCCTAGCTCTGATTTCAATTTTTCGATTATTATTTCCAGGTTTTCCGGAACTGTTCATAGTGCTCTGACAATTATTGGTATTACAAATGTTTTTATATTCATCTCTCTGGCAAGCTCCAGTTTTTCTGTAATCTTTAGCTTCACTCTTAGGTAACAAATTATTATTATGTACTCACTAGGAGTTTTCACACAGGTTTTCATTAGTGATTGCTCACTGATAATAACCGGCAGTGTTCCCTGGAGTCTGAGTGACAACAAATCTTCCCATCTTTCCAGTACTCTCCACCTCTCTCGATAACTATTGCAAATGACTTTGCGTTATCGCAAAAGCTGCTTACCATTGATTTCTCGCTGGCAACAGCCATTGGTCTTCTCTTGGATTTGGGTAGCAATAAGTCTCCCCCAAACCCGAAAACTCCCCACACTATTCCAGTGGAGGTCTGGTTAGTGCTCTCGTTAATCGGTCTTTTCATCATCTTTGACCCTTCACGACTAGTTAGTGTGATCTCAGCCGAGGCTGATGCCTTTCTTTTCTTTTTTTGGGGGGGGGGATTTTATAAGATTTATTGCAATTTCATTTCTTTCTGCCATGTTTTTTTTAAAATTTATGTTGTAACTACCATATGGTTGGTTACTATTCGTAGTTTACGTGTGTTGGTTTCCGAATTCAAGGATTTTCCTTAAGATTTCATCTGTTTTCATAAATTCCGTCCGTTGTATAGTCTCAGCATTCCCTGAGATTCCAATTACCCCGAGTTTTTTTTCCAGTTTTTTCGGGCCTGTTCCTAGTACTCCCACGATGATTGGTATTATATTGACTTTCTTTTTGTTACGTATTTCTTTCAGTTCTCTAGCAAGTTCGGTGTATTTGCTTCGTTCTTTCGTTTCTTTGATCTTCACTCTGTTGCCTGCTGAAACGGCGAAGTCTACTATTTAGTAATACTTTTCCTTCTTGTCGATTATTATAACACCCGGTCTCCTTGCTTGTATGCGTTTATCTGTTTGTACTTCAATGCCTCAGAGGATTTTTATCATTTTCGTTTTCTATTATCATTATCATTATCATTATCATTATCATTATCATTATCGTTTTCTATTATCATTATCATTATCATTATCATTGTCATTATCATTATCATTATCATTATCATTGTCGTCGTCGTCGTCGTCGTCGTCGTCGTTGTTGTTGTTGTTGTTGTTGTTTGTTTATTTGTTTGTTTGTACTCACTAAGACTTATCACACAGATCATCGTTAGTGATTACTCACCGACTACAACCGGTGGTGTTACCTGGAGTCTGAGTGACAACAAGCCTCCACAGATTTCTAGTACTCTCCACCTCTTTTCGGTAACCACCGCAAATAACCTTGCAGTATCGCAACATCCGCTTACCATTGATTTATCGCTGGTAAGAACCATTGGTCTTCTCTGAGATTTGGGTTGTAATAAGCCCCATTAAGGTCCCAACACTCTCCGTACTCTTCCAGTGGAGGTCTGGTTTGTGTTGCCCGTCCTCGGTCTTCTCATCCTTCTTGACCCTCGCCGCCATTTTTTTTGCGGGGCGGGCGTGCAGCTTATAATGTTTCTGGCAATTTCTGATTATTGATTCATTTTTGTGTGGTGTAAGCTGAGCCCGGTGTAATTTATTTGAGGGAGGGGCAGCTTATGATGTGATGTTTCTTGCAGTTTCTGTTCCTTGTTTCGTGATGTGGTGTCCTTGCCGTGGTTTTGTTTTCTTCCTGTTGTAAATTCCATGTGACTGGTTACCATTTCCCTTTTTTGCCTTTTTATTTCCCCGTTTCGCTGCTCTCTGCATTTTTCATTTTGGTGGTGTATTTTACAGCGATAATCAGTCTATCTATATTTTGAATTACGTATTTTTTAGTTCTTTTATCGTATTATCCACACAGTCTTCTATACTTACAAGTCTCCCTTTTATACTTTTTACATAGAGTTGGTCAGTATCATTCCTGAGTGTAGTCTATTGTGCATGGTCATACATGGTCCAGGTGCTTCGCTTTTTCTTTTGTTCAATCTATGAAGAGTCCAGAATATCTTATTAGGAATTCTTCTAGGGTATTTATCCCTTTTACTATGTTTCTACTATATAATTTGGTTCCAAGAAGGTTTTTGTTTTACTAGTAGTAATTGTAGTAGTAATTGTAGTGGTAATTGTAGTAGCAGTTGTTGTTTTTTTTCTGTTACTGAGTAATACAATGATTATACGTGGGTTATTGATTCTATAAAATGAGCTGAGTGACGTTTGGTCAACCTGAAGAAGTAAGAGAGGATGATACGTCAAGGCGTCTGGGAATGGTGATTGTTGCGACAGTCGGTTGAGCCGCGGGCAATCGTAGTCGACTTGCCCAGCAATCTCCTTTTCAGCTCCTCATTTTTTGCAGACCTTATCGACAGCTTGCCCGATCTTCTTCCGCCACTTTTGAGTTGGCTTATGGTGACATGTTGGTATCTTGTAGCTATTTTTGTTCTTATTTTTCTTGTCCTTTACTTGTTGTTGTTGTTGTTCTTCTTCTTCTTCTTCTTCTTCTTTCCTCATTCTTGTAGGAGGCTTGCTCGATACGCTTGCATGCCATTAAATGACCCGTGAAACCTTTAAATAGTAAAATAATCTGCATTTATTTAAACTTTAAATCTTAATGTATTATTACATGAGCTTAATGTTTTTTTAATGTTGCATATAATACATCTTATTACGTTAAAGCTTAATTTTCATTCAAGAAATATTACTTACCATGTCTACTTCCGCTACGAAGAAAGTTGTAACTAAATATAAAATATTTTAATTTGATTATTCAAATTTATTTGAACACAAATAAATATTTCTTTCACATTAAGAAATCAGATCAAATAGTTATTTAATGTTTCTTGAAAAATTCTTAAAATTTCCGTATTTCGTTTATTTTCGTAAGCAAAACACTCATATAAGCTCTAAAAAAGCAACACCTCTCCCGGTATATATATATATATATATATATATATATATATATATATATATATATATATATATATATATATACGCCAAGGCAATTTTATGTTCGTACGTACGTTATCACCCTCACCGCTTTATTAAGATGTTATGTAAATAAAGTAATTTTTTAAATTGAGAGTCGTTTTCTTTATTTAAAGAATATTTAGCTGATAATTATGTTTACTGTAAGAGAGGACGAGATTTTAAAAAAATTATTTTGAAACGATTTAAATTGTAACAATAAATAAATTAAATAAAAAAGTTGAAACTATCCTTTTATTTATTTAAAAAGAAAATATTCAGCGGACAATTATTTTTTTACGACAAGAAGAAAAAGTGTATTTATTGTTTTTGAAAAGATATAAATTCTTACAATTTTCAATAAATTTTTATTTATTTTATTTAATGTTTTATTATTTAAAGAACATTAAACTGACAATCGCAATTATTCTACGAGACAAAAAAGAGACAATTTTTGTTTAATATTAGTAAACCTTACATAGAATATCATTAACAATAAGTTATGCAAATAGATAAAGAAAGCAAGCGTGGAATTTCGAGGGGTGGAGGGGTTCATACAAAAATCAGACTGGCAGAGTCTTGGACATTCTGGTGTGCCTAGATCTCTGTCGGTCTGAGGTATGGTCCTGTGCAGTTCTAGGAGGTCCGCCTTCCCAGGCTTTACCTTCTCGTCCTTTGAGAAGGGGTTAGTTTATTGCTAATCATCTGAGGCACCCCTACCGGGAAATGCTGATAGGGTTACCTAGACCATTTTTGTTCAAACCAGAGTGTTCTTCCCCTTGAGCACTGGCTTCAAATCCCAGTTTCCCGACCTTGAGCCACATCTTCCCGCCGTGTATGTGGAGGTGGGGGGAGGAAAGATAAATAATCAGTAAGCGTGGAATTTCCACGGAGTATAGCTAGTTTATTTATAGCATCCAAATCTGTTTTCCCGTTAAAAAATAAATTTTTGGTATTCTTATAGCTGGCGCACCATGTTTCCGTGACTTCGCGTCGTCAACGTTCGGGCAGGTTACGGAAGCGCTCGAGAGTTGACGAGGCAAAAACTGCCAAACGCTAAATTGAAGACTGGCAGCCGATAAATTACGACGAAAGAAAATCAAACTAAAATACATATATACAAATAAAGAACGAACAACCCATAGCTAAACAACTGTTAGTAATTAGATGTTTATTTTTGTTCTTTTTTGTCAAAGGAACCATTGTTACTCAAATGTTTTTAAATAAAATGTTTTTTATGTTCGTGCACCAGAAAGTTACAAATGATGATTTTGTTGGATTTGTTAAGCAAATGTTATTGTTTAAACAAATTTTTTTCGATGTTTTTTGTCATTTTTTGTCAATTTTTTTCTTGTTAACATAAACACGGCAACAACTGTTTTTAAGCATTTTTTTGTTTTGTTTTCTTATTTTAACGAAAACAAACTGTTTATGAGCAAATGTTTCTTGGTTAATAGTTTCGTCAACTTTCGGGCGCTTCCGAGACCTGCCCGAACGTTGACGACGTGAGGTCACGGAAACATGGTGCGTCAGCTATCAAAGTACCAAATTTTCTATGTATTTTGTGCTCCTATCAATGTTTAAACAAACTGGATTCCACTTTTTTAAAAGTAAATTTTTAAATTTATATTTTAATTTAGTAAAATTAGATAAATAAAATGAACGAGGGGTGGGTGTGCTGAACTGGATACTGGCGACCTGAGGGTGCCAAGTTCGAATCCAATCAGTTCTATAGCACCACTTTCACTTATGGATATTGGTAACCCTCGCGTGGTCCCTCCAGTAAGTACCCGGTTTTAGAAAGAATCGAGAAACCAATGCCAACAACAGAATCACCCCCTAAAATCCAACCTTCCTCGCCGCGGTAGAGGCGGTGGCAACGTGGTGATATCAAAGCTATCCGGCAAACAGGGCTCTGGTGAAAATTCAGGAGGAGTCAGTATCAGGATCCGTCGTCCTCTGGTCGTCTTTGCCTTTGCATGTGTCAAGCAAACATGCGTTTGCGGAACTGCAAATCAAGGAGAGTAGAAAGTGAACATTTGGTTTATTTTTGACAGCCTCGTAACTCTCGCTTCCCTTATTTTGCCCTTTAGTTCTCACATTCCATGAGCGATGTTTCTGACAAATGGGAAGAATTAGTTTTCCGGGTCGGAATCTATCCATCTAACACTTATTGTTGGCTGGTTTTTGACTTTGACGTAGGTTTTTTAAGTTCTTACATCAAGTGGTTTTATGCCTTGTCTGGAGCGATTTATATTAAAAAAAATCAATCAAAAGTGGCAACGTTGGTTCTGCGCTATTCCTTTGTGTGTTCTGGGGCAAACCTCACCCGACTTCGCATGCAACCGCCAAGCAATGCTGTTCTCGATGTCGGGAGTAAACACCTGTAATTCTGCTGGTAATAAATAGATCCGACCAACGAGGAGGACTTCGTGTAGACCAGACAATCTTGAGGCACGATCTTCATGAGTTCTGTGCAGAAGTCCGACTTGCCTAATACATATCAGAATCAAGCCGGTAAAAAGTCTCACCATTTTGATTTATAGAAATTTAAGATTACCAGTGAAATGAATAAAAGAAATGAAGTAAATTAAAATGCACATATTAATTTTATTAAAAATAAAACGGTGTCTTTTTTACAGAAAATAATAAAAACATAAAACACTTTTCTTCTTCCCTAAAAATAATTGCAATTGTCAGCTAAATGTTTTTTTA
>OY744537.1:60244361-60566861 GCA_963556195.1 Sepiola atlantica | reverse complement strand
CTACTGGATGCCAAACATTCACCCCCTATTTCAGACATTCCAACCAAGAGATATTTTAAATATTCTAACCGTCCCTTTAAGTGCAATTGCTTGCATCTCTCTTGCACTTGGTTCAGTAGGCATGTCTAGTAGGCATGCAAATTCTCTTCAAGTGAGTTTGGGCTAGATCATGTTATGTCACATCAATCGACCCAGAACTAAATAATGCATGCCGTAGAATTACTGATAACCGATAGAAGACCCCCCCCCCTCTGGTCATGGACAACCAAGAAGCAGATTGAAATCAAGAAGAGTTTCATGACCAAATAGAGCATTTATTCTGCATATAGAATACTTAGAATGACTACTTGAACGAAGCTATTCAAGAATCCAAAGAACATCTTTCACAGTAAACGAACTTCTCAAAGAAGTACTGGGTGACCCTTAGGAAAACAAGAGCGAAGGGGGAAGGACAGCCAGCAACCTCCACAGGCGATGATCAGCAATAACAAACAACTGTCCTTGTGGAAATCTATCACAGACACTGAACACATCATAAATGACTGCAATGATGGACCAACTTGTACTAACCAAGATTTTATGGATTGCAACCTTGATGCCCAACGATGGTTCAAGTATTGGCATGGTAAGATATGATAATGATGTTACCCTCAATCTCCAAAACACAACATCTCTTTACTTGGCAATTATTATACAGATGTGATGCATGGACCTCGTAAAATCCGACATACCAAATGCCTACAATGCCAAGCACCCTTTATGGAAATACCCTGCAAAACCAATTGTGTCAGTATAGAGGCTACTATGACCTAACAAAAACTTCGTTCTCTCGGTCATTTCAGCATATTGGCTGTCACTAGGCAAAGATCAAGTGAAAATCCGTATGAAAACGTGTCATCTTAATCAAGCCAACTGGAAGACACTGCAACTGAATGCTCTATCTGGTAGAGAATCAGTTAAAAAAGGGAGACATAAGCTCTCGGAGAGTCAGAGTTATTGACGGAATAAAACACGCTAGAAGATGTATAACACCCAAACAGGATCTACATTCTCTGTCGGTGATCTCACTTGTTCTGCTTGTGAAAGCTGATGTGAATCACAGATTTGACTATACAGCCATACGAGGGCTCACGAATGCAAAACGGTCATATTATGACAGATAAATTGACCCAAATCGACGTTTATCGCACGAGGGGGCGGGGTAGGATTTTGAGTCGAGTTATACATAATGTGAAATAAATAGTTAAGTAATAGGATATATTATTCGGACTACTATTCTCATCTTCGTTATTATTTTCACAAAGTTACTGCCACATAGACACGTGGCGCGACGGATAAAGGCGTTGATTAACAAACTAAGTGACAGTTTTCTAGGACTGAAGATTTAATCCTTATTATATGTGATAACTAAGAATGATTTTCAATTCATCATTTTGTATCCTCTCATAATACTCTTCACAATTCAACTGAAAATCTATCCATCTTATTAACCCTTATCATTGGGTGGCGTTTAGTGGTTCCTATTTAGTAAATGAAAAACGTAATAATTAATTAAATACCACTTTTATCCAGTCATAGCTGACGAAACGAGAACAACTTTACCCCTTTGGATTAAATAAATGGTTAAGTTCAAAATTCCGTGTAGGTTCCTGAGTCCGACCTAAACATTCCCAAGTTCTAAAAGAAGCACCCGAAAAAGATCGGAGGTTGCAACAACTAAGATGAGAATTGTAGTTTGAATAATTGAACCAATACAAATGATCAATCCTCATCTAAAAATAATTCGAAACATAAGAAATAGAATAGAATATTATAAAGGAGTTAATAGGAAACAGTTTAATAAAAATTATATTATTTGGAATAAAAGAAAAAGAAATTTTCTCGAAAATTGGGTTGTGTTTTTTGGCTCTTTCTCAGTCTCTGATCCCTGTTGGGCAGTAACATTGATGGATGGCCTCTACGCTTAGACCCCTAGCACCGTTGAATTTCTATCCACGGCGAGCATTTAAGCCATGTGTTTAACTGAGAACAACATTATTAGAGACAATGATCAGTTAAGATTTTGTTGTTTTTATTTGTTTTGGTCTCTCAGTGAGTTTGTTACGCTTAAAAAGCTGTTAAATGTCTTCTTTTATTAATTAAATTATTAATTTATTAATTTAAATTATTATTATTACTTCATTAAAAAATTCGATAGTGAAATGTTTTAGATGTCTAAAAAAGTAAGAATTAGGATTTGAAATAAAATAAAAGTGTCTATGACATTGTTTTCAACGTTGTTAAAAATAATTTCGCTAACTCAACATCTTTCAGTCTAATGGTTGTTTTGTTGTTGTTTTTGTTGTTATTGTTGTTGTTGCTGTTAGTCTCTCGGTGAGTTTATTTCCTCTAAGAATTATTTTAACAGCAAACCAAAATAGTACCCGACTCAAAGTTAGCAGCAAACGGTGTTAGATCAGATTAAGTTCCTGATATTAAACTTCATCCGTGATATAACTTCCGGTGAGAGTTTCAGTTTCCTAAATGTATTAATTTATTTATTAAATTGTTATATGAAAGAACAGAATAGTTAACAAAGTCCCCATGTTAAGAATGGCTTTCTAAATAATAACGTTATTATTTCAGAACGGTCCGTAAACTGCAGAAGAGTATTTAGAAAGCCATTCTCAACATGGGGCTTTGTTAACTATTCTGTACTTTCACCTAACAATTTAATAAATAAATTAATAAATAAAAATAAGTGCAAAACTTGACAACCCAGAAGAGTAAATGACCTTAAACAGGAAGCCTTTAATATCAGGAACTAAATCTGACCGAACACCGTTTGCTGCTGACTTTGAGTCGGATACTCTTCTGTCTAAAGAAAGTAAAAATAAGGATTTAAAATAAAATAAATGTATCTCTTACATTTTTATAGGGTGTAAATGACTATTTAAAAATAATTTCGATGACTCAGTCAGGAATGACTTCTACTACGAAAATATCTGTATATAAACAAACATATTAGAAAGCTAAAGAATGGCTCTTAGTAAAAAAAGGTTTTGACAAATAAATTATTTTTGATGTAAATACTTTATTAAATCGAAAGTAAATTAGGAAGGAAATGCAGAAATGACTTTCTATTCGAGATTTTTACTTTTTCTTCCGCAAAGTTCGCAAACAAAACGGTAAATATGTGAATAGGTAAAGATGGGAATTGGAGCTTAAAAATAGGAATGACATTTCGAATAATTAATCTTATAGATAATAAGTGTTTTCGTTATTAAAACAAAGTCTAAATGTAAATAAAACGAAATGTATGAGGAAAGAATTACCCAACGAATTAGCACGCAATTTACATTTTTAACAAACAGAGCGATTTCATTGGATAATTATCTCTGATGATTTTCCAATAAAAGTTAACGCTGAATCTCTGAAAATATGCTGCTAAAAGAAGAAGTATCGGGCCCGATTACATATGAAATTGATGAAATCAAATGGAATTTCATTTTTTTTCTGTAACGAACACAGACTTATAATTTCAGTAATTGAATGGCTATTCAGAATTAAATATTTATTTTTCAAAAAGAGAAAATAGATACACTTCACTTTATATATATATATATATATATATATATATATATATATATATATATATATATATATATATATATATATATATATATATATATATCAGGAAACGGTATATATATATATATATATTCACCATATATATATATATATATATATTTTCCTGATATATATATATATATATATATATATATATATATATATTTTCACCATATATATATATATTTTCCTGATATATATATATATATATATATATATATATATATATATATATATATATATATTAGTACTTAATGTATCCACATAAAATATTATAAGGAGATATAATTTTTTATGTATCAGTTTTCAGTATTTACTTCAACAGTGCTCGATACGTAAGTAGAGCTAGGTAGTAAGCAGTGAAAATATATATGTAGCTTGATTGCCATGTATATTTTCACTGCTTACTATATATATATATATATATATATATATATATGTTTTCACCATATATATATATATATATATATATATATATATATATATATATATATATATATATATATATATATTCCTGATGAAATTAAAAATAAAGAATGTTATTTCTAAAAGAACACTATTTTTTGCCTATGTGTTTTATCGAAAATCACAATCAATATATATTTATATATATGGCACAAATAAGTAGAAACGTATTAGCTTATTTACGTGTGTCGGTGCTGTACAAATAGTAAAACGCGTTTTAATTACCGGGCAAAAATTTTCTTACTGCGACACCGTTGAAATTACTACCCCGTTCCAAGCAATAGAAATTATGTTATTTTTTAGATAACCATTTTATATTTCTAAATTTTATATATTTTAACAAAAGACACAGCAAAACATATATGGAATGAATGATTTTAGTAGATAATTATGTCTGCATTATTTTTGTGAATGCGAAAAGGAAAAACGCGTTTTAATAAGTAGCTAAAGTTTAAGAGGTGGCATATTTTACGATGACACCGGTGAAATTACTACCGTCTTCTAAGTTGCCTAATGAATAAAAAGAGGAATGTTATTTATAAGAGAACCTTTTTTCTGCGTTTATGTAGCTGTTCAAATAAAAGGCACATTAAAATGGCATGGAATGAATAAGTTAATTATATATTTATCAACTTATTCATGTGTATATGTATATATTTTTAAATACTATTTTTATTGATAAACATGGAAGAGTATAATTACTACTAATTATATCGTATAGAAATAATTAAAACCACCAAAAGTATGCTGGTCTGATATTTCTATATAACTTATTATTATCGTGTAACAATAAATTGTCGAGCGACTATGTTGCTATTTAAAGTGTCTAACATAACATTTTTACACCCCAACATATCTGTTTTGAACAGTTTCTCTGCAAAAAGAATGTGCGCCATTTATTTTCTTCCGCTGAAAACTGCTTTTTATTTGAATCTGTCGGAAATGGCTATTCACCAAATTAAGTACATAGCCGTATGTAATAAAAATAGTAAATATTTGCTCTTGTTAAAAGGAGATGTTTAGATGTCATAAACGAATATTATACCAGGCTATTGTGGTATTTTTGTATGAAACGAAGCTAATGATAAGAATTAAATGCGTTAATAATTATTACATAGCGAAATGTCGAAATGTTTTTTTTTATTAAGCTCTTAAGTGGTTTAAGTAACGGAAAATTTCGCCATTTCTTTCATACACCGATCCGGCCTAATTAATATCAGAAAAACTGAAGCGAAATAAATTATATACGGGCTAATAACATAGTGTATGAAAAAAAAAACGACTACTCTGAATCAAGTATCGCTATATCAGACGGGTTGCTATTTGGGTCTGACTTTTAAAATCCGACAAGATAAATTTATGTTACTTTTCTCACCTTGTTTGTCATTCTCAAAACGTTTCAGTCGATGTAACCTTTGACCTTCTTCAGGCGAACCTTATCGAGCTTGGGGAGTTTTTGGTCTAATTCGGAAATCTGTACTGAATTTCGAACGGACCCCTTTATGTAATCCACGAGGTAGTTTGCTCTCGTTCCGTCAGCCATGACCGGCTAGAAGTCTTAAGTAATTCGTAATTGTATTCTTACTATCGCCTCCACTTGGGATTGAACCTTACACGTTTAGAAGACTGTCACTTATCCGTTATACCACAGGTCCTTGCAGACGATTCTAGTATTAATTTTAGAAGCCGAAAACCTTTCCTTTTTTAATGTGCAGTAGTACTATTTATAACTATATATTACTTCTTATTACTATATATTACTACATATATATATATATATATATATATATATATATATATATATATATATATATATATATATATATATATATAAATATAAAGAGGGTAGTGCAGTATTAGTGCAGTTCCCACGAGAGAAAAGTATATATGTAAAGGTGTAAGGCTACCAACATTTGTAAAATGGTTTTTCAACATTTATTTATTATTTTGTTATTTTATCATTTTATAATTTTATATAACGCGTTTCAAGCGGTGGTCCGCTCTCATCAGATATGTAAATCAATTTGGATTTGCATATCTGATGAGAGCGGACCACCGCTTGAAACGCGTTATATAAAATGATAAAATAACAAAATAATAAATAAATGTTGAAAAACCATTTTACAAATGTTGGTAGCCTTACTCATTTATATATATATATATATATATATATATATATATATATATATATATATATATATATATATATATATATATATATATACAGGGTGACCCCCCAAAACGGGCCCCGTGTACACTTTATGTGATATCTCCTTTATTTATTCACCGATTGCCCTTATTTTACAGGACATAGCAGAATCAACGACCGTGAGTACACCAAGACCTCAGTGGGAGCTGGGACAAAGAATACACTGTGTTAAATTTTACTACAAGACAGGCTCGTTTAAGAAAACCCAGGACAGTTTCATGCATCAGTTCGAATGTGAAAAGCCTCCGCCCAAAAGCAGAATTCAGAACTGGGTGGACCACTTCGAGAAGTATGGAACCGTAGAGAACCTCAACGCTGCCAGTAAGAACCGTCCAAGCCACTCGGGACGTCCCAAGAAGCGGACAGCCGAGCTGGTCGAAAGTGTGAGAGAGTCTCTCCAGGAGAGTCCGAAACGCTCTGTGCGTAAACGAAGTCAGTCCCTCGGTATCTCCCGTAAGACTTGCAGGAGAGTGCTGGTGAACGATATCAGGGCTTACCCATACAGAATACAGACGCTGCAGACCGTTACAGCATGTGACAAGAAGCAGAGGAGCGCTATGGCAGTCAAGATGCGCGATAAGATCGAGAAGACACCAGGTTTCCTTAACCTCCTTTTGACCTCAGATGAAGCCCACTTCCAACTTGACGGAAAGGCGAACTCCAAGACAAATGTCTTCTGGGGCTCCTCCAGACCCAATGAAGTAGCTACCAAGCCCCTGCACTCTCCTAAGTGCACGGTTCGGGCTGCAATCTCGGTCAGAGGCATCATCGGACCAATATTCATCGAAGAATCTGGTTCAGCAGTGACAGTCACCAAGGAGCGGTATGTGGAGGTCCTCAAAACCTTCAAGAGTGAGCTCCAGACCCTCTACCCGTCGCTCATGAGCAAGTTCTGGTTCCAACAAGTTCTCACACCTCAAATCTGTCCCGAGATTGGCTGAAAGAGAACTTCGGAGGCCGAGTGATTAGTCTCAAGACTAATTTTGAGTGGCCACCCAATAGCCCGGACCTAAGCCCCCATATTTTTTTCCTTTGGGGCTATCTTAAGGACAGAGTGTACGCAGGGAAACCCAGAACCATCAATGAACTCAAGGAAGCCATCAGGGAGGAGATGAGAGCCATTCCCAATTCAGTCAGTAAGAACGTCATGGACAACTTCGTTCTGCGCCTCAAGAAATGCATGGAGATAAATGGAGCCCATCTAGAACACATGCTGTAGAACGGAGAAAAAAGGCGAAAGACCCTAGTGTTTTGATGTGATGTTTTGAATATAATAAACTAGTTATGACCAAAAATTAATTTCATTCGGACGAAACACTAAGAAACGGGGCCTAATTAGAGTTGGGGTCCAGTTTTTTGGCTCACCCTGTATATATATATATATATATATATATATGTATATATATATATATATATATATATACAGTATCTACAATAAGTGAGTACACCCAACGAATCTTTTACTTTTTACTTCATAGAACTTTAATTTTTCGTAGGATTTAAATGAAACTCGGTGTGAACATAGCCATGTAGTGGTTTAATAGCTTTATAAACTATGAAGGAACAAATATCTTGTCAATGCAAAAGAATTGAACAAAAACATTTGGAACAAGTAACAAAAAGTGAGTACACATGAGCATTTTAAACAAATAATCTTATTTTTAATACTTTGTATGACCTCCATTGTTATCAATAACAGCAGACAACCTCCTAGCCATTGATTCGACTAGTTTATGACATGTGTCCGCCGGAATTGCGTTCCATTCACATTTGATGACCTACTTCAGTTCGTTATTATTTCTCGGATTTTTTCCTTCAATTGTCCGTTTATTCTTGGAAATTGCTCCTCATGACAATGATTTAGATGAAAAAACTCGTGAAACTATTGTTAATTTATTCAAGAGTGGTCATTCATATAAGGAAATTAGTGACAATGTAAATATCAGCCGAAATATGGTAGCAATAGTTGTTCAACGGTACAAAAAAGCTAGAACCGTCAAAAATGGCCGCCGTCCCGGTCGACCAAATAAGTTTTCTGATCGAACTAAGAGGCGCATCAAACAACTAATAGAGGGACACAGACGTCGGAGTGCTGCTAGCATCGCAGAAGAAATTTTGCACAATTTAAACGTAACTGTGAGTGCTCAGACAGTGCGCAACATTCTCCATGAAGATGGGTTTAAAGGCTGCATGCCTCGGGGGAAGCCTCTTCTTAAAACTTCTCACAAAAAGAAGCGCTATGAATTTGCTAATGAACATAAAGACAAAGACATGCAGTTTTGGCACAAAATCCTTTGGTCTGATGAGACAAAAATAAATCTATTTGGATTAGATGGCGTTAAGCGTGTGTGGCGACGAAAAGGGGAAGCTTACAAAGATAAGTGTGTCGTGCCAACTGTAAAGCATGGAAGTGGGAGCTTAATGGTTTGGGGGTGTATGAGTGCCAAAGGAGTTGGACGACTTGCTTTCATCGAAGGAAAAATGGATTCCAAACTCTACTGCCAGATATTGGAGGAAAAAATGTTACCAAGTCTAACAAGTGTTGGCAGACGTGGAGTTTTCCAGCAAGATAACGACCCTAAGCACACATCTCGGGCTACTAAGGCGTTCTTAGACAGTAAACGGGTTAATACCTTACCATTGTCGAGTATGTCACCTCATTTGAACCTAATAGAGCATTTGTGGGAGCATCTGAAACGGAAAATTGAAGGAAAAAATCCGAGAAATAATAACGAACTGAAGTAGGTCATCAAATGTGAATGGAACGCAATTCCGGCGGACACATGTCATAAACTAGTCGAATCAATGCCTAGGAGGTTGTCTGCTGTTATTGATAACAATGGAGGTCATACAACGTATTAAAAATAAGATTATTTGTTTAAAATGCTCATGTGTACTCACTTTTTGTTACTTGTTCCAAATGTTTTTGTTCAATTCTTTTGCATTGACAAGATATTTGTTCCTTCATAGTTTATAAAGCTATTAAACCACTACATGGCTATGTTCACACCGAGTTTCATTTAAATCCTACGAAAAATTAAAGTTCTATGAAGTAAAAAGTAAAAGATTCGTTGGGTGTACTCACTTATTGTAGATACTGTATATATATATATATATATATATATATATATATATTAATGGTATTCTAATCCACTTATAATATAACGAGCACTTCTCTGTCTGTCTGTCTGTCTGTCTGTCTGTCTGTCCGTCCTGGGGAATTTTTGTAAACAGAAGGGAGGGGGGAGGGTCTCGGGTAATTAAGATTTAATTAATTAAGCTTTTCAAGTAGGCGTTCATAATATTTTTATACCTGTAGAATTAGGAAACTATTATTAATTAATTAAATTTACATTAGATAACATTAAATATCATTATTACATTGGAGAAGAACGAAATTTCAAGTCGAGGCTGCGATTAGAAGTGAAAACGTGGCAAGAATACAACTAAAATTAATAGATTTCAACGGCCTTTTATACCCTTAGTAAACGTCGTTTAGACATTAGACGGGCTTCCTCATTTACATAATACATTCCTTTTAACCTTCCATTAAATTCAGATTTACAAATATACACTTGTAACTGCTATTATCAAGTTTCCATATGTATTCACAATACGTTCCGATAAGGTGATATTAAGAAATATTATTAATACAATTGATTAAACCCATTTTCTTCATCAACCAGCGTGTTTTCTCAACCATACTTCCAATGGCGATTATTGTGAAAATTTCAAGTCTTTCTCGGCCTTTTGGCTAAGATCAAAGTGTAGTATCTGTTCCGATGAATACTGAACCACATAGACTGGTATTGTATTGGCCTTCGGGTCTCGACTGGTATAGTCTTGGCCTTCGGGTCTTCATTTACGCCGGTCTACGGGTCTGTCCTTTGAATTTCTAGGAGGTCCACCCTCCCAGGCTTCTCCTCCCCTCTTTAGTGACGTCATTGTGAGAGGATTTTTTTCACAGTTTTCATTCATTATTTACATTACGTTGTTAAGAGAATGTTTTCTACTAAAAGTTAAAAGTAAACAAGGCATATACGAGCTATTAGTAAATCGGTGACCATTCAGGAAAACTAAATTGCTGACTCATACTTCCGGTTTATCCGGTAGTGACGTCATCGTGAGAGGATTTTTTCACAGTTTTCATTCATTATTTACATTACGTTGTTAAGAGAATGTTTTTTACTATAAATTACAAGTAAACAAGGCATATACGAGCCATTAGTAAATCGATGACCATTTTGGAAAACTAAATTGCTGACTCATCTTTCCGGTTAGACAGGAAGTGACGTCATTTTGAGAGGATCTTTTCACATTATCAGTCTTTACATTCATTACGTTTATAAGCAAAGGAGTTTTATTGTAAATAGGAAGTTAAGCAACAAATATCTCGGCCATTACTAAATGGGTAACCGTTTTGGAAAAATAACAAAACTGGTTCTTTGATATGACGTAGGCGCCTTCAATAGCATATTTAAACATTAGTTCTTTGATATGACCGAGGCGCCTACTTATATTGTTACATTATTACTATTCATGGGGAAGGGTAACAAAAAAAAATTTTTTTTTGGGGGGGGGGGTAAAATTTTTTCTTTTTTTTTTTCAACTGAAAACATTCCAATTCATGGGGAAGGGTAACAAAAAAAATTTTTTTTTTCGGGTGGGGGGGGGGTGGGTAAAAATTTTTTTTTTTTCTTTTTCTAACTGAAAATATTACTACTCATGGGGAAGTGTAACAAAATTTTTTTTTTTTCCGGGTGGGGGGGGTAAAAATTTTTTTTTTTTCTTTTTCTAACTGAAAATATTACTACTCATGGGGAAGGGTAACAAAAAAAAATTTTTTTTGGGGTGGGGGGGGGTAAAAATTTTTTTTTTTTTTTTTCTTTTTCTAACTGAAAATATTACTATTCATGGGGAAGGGTAACAAAAAAAATTTTTTGGGGGGGAGGGGTAAAATTTTTTTGTTTTTTTTTTGAACTGAAAACATCCCAATTCATGGGGAAGGGTAATAAAAAAAATTTTTTTTGGGGGGGGGGTAAAAAATTTCTTTATTTATTTTTTTTTTTAACTTAAATACAATTCCTATTCATAGGGGAAGGGTAGATATTATTTCTTTTTTTTTCTCTTTTTTTAACTGAAAATATAACTATTACGGATAAGGGCAAAAAATAAATTTGGGGGGGGGGCGAACTTTTTTTTAAACTGTAAATATTAGTATTCTTGGGGGAGGGTGAAAAAAACTTTTAGAGAGAGTAGGTAAAAAAATGTTTTAAACATGTTTTATTTGTTTTTAAACTAAAAATATTCTTGGTTAGAAACATAGAAAATCGATGTCTACCCACCCACGAAATATGACTGAGTCTCCATCGGTTTACTGGTGAGCGTTCATTTCCGACGCGGCAGCCTAGCAAAAATAGACGACCGTAGGGAGGCTATTTTGGCTAGTCCACTTATAATATAACGAGCACTTCTCTGTCAGGATGTCTGTCTGTCTGTCCGTCCTGGGGAATTTTTGTAAACAGAAGAGACGGGGGGGGGGGGGCTCGAGTAATTAAGATTTTATTAATTAAGCTTTTCGAGTCAGCGTTCATAATATTTGTATACTTGTAGAATTAGGAAACTATTATTATTTAATTAAATTTACATTAGATAACTTTAAATAACATTATTAGATTGGAGTAGAACGAAATTTCAAGTCGAGGCGGCGATTAGAAGTGAAAACGTGGCAAGAATACAACTATAATTAGTAGATTTCAACAGCCTTTTATACCCTTAATAAACGTCGTTTAGACATTAGACGGGCTTCCTCATTTACATAATACATTCCTTTTAACCTTCCATTAAATTCAGATTTACAAATATACACATATAACTGCTATTATCAAGTTTCCATATGTATTCACAATACGTTCCGATAAGGTGATATTAAGAAAAATTATTAATACAATTAATTAAACCCATTTTCTTCATCAACCAGCGTGTTTTCTCAACCATACTTCCAATGGCGATTATTGTTAAAATTTCAAGTCTTTCTCGGCCTTTTGGCTAAGATCAAAGTGTAGTATCTGTTCCGATGAATACTGAACCACATAGACTGGTATTGTCTTGGCTTTCGGGTCTTCACTGCTATTGTCTTGGCCTTCGGGTCTTCATTTACGCCGGTCTACGGGTCTGTCCTTTGCAGTTCTAGGAGGTCCACCCTCCCAGGCTTCTCCTCCCCTTAGTGACGTCATTGTGAGAATCCTTCTGGTTAATCCGGAAGTGACGTCATCGTGAGAGGATTTTTTCACAGTTTTCATTCATTATTTACATTACGTTGTTAAGAGAATGTTTTTTACTATAAATTACAAGTAAACAAGGCATATCCGGGTCTGTCCTTTGCATTTCTAGGAGGTCCACCCTCCCAGGCTTCTCCTCCCCTCTTTAGTGACGTCATTGTGAGAGGATTTTTTTCACAGTTTTCATTCATTATTTACATTACATTGTTAAGCGAATGTTTTCTACTAAATGTTAAAAGTAAACAAGGCATATCCGAGCTATTAGTAAATCGGTGACCATTCAGGAAAACTAAATTGCTGACTCATACTTCCGGTTTATCCGGTAGTGACGTCATCGTGAGAGGATTTTTTCACAGTTTTCATTCATTATTTACATTACGTTGTTAAGAGAATGTTTTTTACTATAAATTACAAGTAAACAAGGCATATACGAGCCATTAGTAAATCGGTGACCATTTAGGAAACCTAAATTGCTGAATCATCTTTCCGGTTGGACCGGAAATGACGTCATTTTGAGAGGATCTTTTCACATTATCAGTCTTTACATTCGTAAGCAAAAGGGTTTAATTGTAAATAGGAAGTTAAGCAACAAATATCTCGGCCATTACTAAATGGGTAACCGTTTTGGAAAAATAACAAAACTGGTTCTTTGATATGACGTAGGCGCCTTCAATAGCATATTTAAACATTAGTTCTTTGATATGACCGAGGCGCCTACTAAATTTTTTTTTTTGGGGGGGGGGGGGGTAAAATTTTTTTTTTTTTCTTTTTCTAACTGAAAATATTACTACTCATGGGGAAGGGTAACAAAAATTTTTTTTTTTTCGGGTGGGGGGGGGGTAAAAAAATTTTTTTTTTTTTTCTTTTTCTAACTGAAAATATTACTACTCATGGGGAAGTGTAACAAAAAATTTTTTTTTTTTGGGGTGGGGGGGGGGTAAAAATTTTTTCTTTTTTTTTTCTTTTTCTAACTGAAAATATTACTACTCATGGGGAAGGGTAACAAAAAAAATTTTTTTTTTTGGTTGGGGGGGGGTAAAAAATTTTTTTTTTTTTTTTCTTTTTCTAACTGAAAATATTACTACTCATGGGGAAGGGTAACAAAATTTTTTTTTTTTTCGGGTGGGGGGGGGGTAAAAAAATTTTTTTTTTTTTTTCTAACTGAAAATATTACTACTCATGGGGAAGGGTAACAAAAAAAATTTTTTTTTTGGGTGGGGGGGGAAAATTTTTTTTTTTTTTTTCTCTTACTGAAAATATTACTACTCAGTGTAACAAAAAAAATTTTTTTTTGGGGTGGGGGGGGGTAAAAAATTTTTTTTTTTTTTCTTCTTATAACTGAAAATATTACTACTCATGGGGAAGGGTAACAAAATTTTTTTTTTTTTCGGGTGGGGGGGGTAAAAAATTTTTTTTTTTTTCCTTTTTCTAACTATTCATAGGGAAGGGTAACAAAAAAATTTTGTTTGGGGGGGGTAAAATTTTTTTTTTTTTTTTTGAACTGAAAAAATCCTAATTCATGGGGAAGGGTAACAAAATTTTTGGGGGGGGAGGTGAGGGGGGGTAAAAATTTTTTTTTTTCTTTCTTTTTCTTACTGAAAATATTACTATTCATGGGGAAGGGTAATAAAAAAAAAATTGGGGGGGGGGAATGTTTTTTTCCTTTTTCTAACTGAAAATATTACTATTCATTGGGAAAGGTAACTAAAAAAAAATTTGGGGGGGGGGGGAGTAAAAATTTTTTTTATTTATTTTTTTTTTTAACTTAAATACAATACCTATTCATGGGGAAGGGTAAAATAAAAAATTTTGGTGGGAGGGGGGTAAAAACTTTTTTTCTTTTTCTAACTGAAAATATTACTATTGATGGGGAAGGGTGACAAATATCTTTTCTTTTTTTGGGGTGGGGGGGTTAAAGTTTTTTCTTTTTTTTCTGTTTCTAACTGAAAATATAACTTCATGGGGAAGAGTACAAAAAGACATTTAAGGTGGGAGTGGTAAATATTATTTTTTTTTTCTCTCTTTTTCTAACTGAAAATATTACTATTACGGATAAGGGCAAAAAATAAATTTGAGGGGCGGGGGCGACCTTTTTTTTAAACTGAAAATATTAGTATTCTTGGGGGAGGGTGAAAAAAACTTTTGGAGAGAGTGGGTAAAAAAATGTTTTAAAATTGTTTTATTTGTTTTTAAACTAAAAATATTCTTGGTTAGAAACATAGAAAATCGATGTCTACCCACCCACGAAATATGACTGAGTCTCCATCGGTTTACTGGTGAGCGTTCATTTCCGACGCGGCAGCCTAGCAAAAATAGACGACCGTAGGGAGGCTATTTTGGCTAGTCCACTTATAATATAACGAGCACCTTCTCTGTCTGTCAGTCTGTCAGTCTGTCTGTCTGTCTGTCTGTCCGTCCTGGGGAATTTTTGTAAACAGAAGAGAGGGGGGGGGGGTCTCGGGTAATTAAGATTTATTTAATGAAGCTTTTCAAGTAGGCGTTCATAATATTTGTACACCTGTAGAATTAGGAAACTATTATTAATTAATTAAATTTACATTAGATAACTTTAAATAACCTTATTAGATTAGAGTAGAAAGAAATTTCAAGTCGCGGCGGCGATTAGAAGTGAAAACGTGGCAAGAATAATACTAAAATTAATAGATTTCAACGGCCTTTTATACCCTTAGTAAACGTCGTTTAGACATTAGACGGGCTTCCTCATTTACATAATACATTCCTTTTAACCTTCCATTAAATTCAGATTTACAAATATACACTTATAACTGCTATTATCAAGTTTCCATATGTATTCACAATACGTTCCAGTAAGGTGATATTAATAAAACTTATTAATAAAATTAATTAAAGCCATTTTCTCATTTTCTCAGCGTGTTTTCTCAACCATACTTGCAATCGCGATTATTGTTAAAATTTCAAGTCTTTCTCGGCCTTTTGGCTAAGATCAAAGTGTAGTATCTGTTCCGATGAATACTGAACCACATAGACTGGTATTGTCTTGGCTTTCGGGTCTTCACTGCTATTGTCTTGGCCTTCGGGTCTTCATTTACGCCGGTCTACGGGTCTGTCCTTTGCAGTTCTTGGAGGTCCACCCTCCCAGGCTTCTCCTCCCCTTAGTGACGTCATTGTGAGAATCCTTCTGGTTAATCCGGAAGTGACGTCATCGTGAGAGGATTTTTTCACAGTTTTCATTCATTATTTACATTACGTTGTTAAGAGAATGTTTTTTACTATAAATTACAAGTAAACAAGGCATATCCGGGTCTGTCCTTTGCATTTCTAGGAGGTCCACCCTCCCAGGCTTCTCCTCCCCTCTTTAGTGACGTCATTGTGAGAGGATTTTTTTCACAGTTTTCATTCATTATTTACATTACGTTGTTAAGCGAATGTTTTCTACTAAATGTTAAAAGTAAACAAGGCATATCCGAGCTATTAGTAAATCGGTGACCATTCAGGAAAACTAAATTGCTGACTCATACTTCCGGTTTATCCGGTAGTGACGTCATCGTGAGAGGATTTTTTCACAGTTTTCATTCATTATTTACATTACGTTGTACCGAGAATGTTTTTTACTATAAGTTAAAAGTAAACAAGGCATATCCGAGCCATTCATAAATCGGTGACCATTTAGGAAACCTAAATTGCTGAATCATCTTTCCGGTTGGACCGGAAGTGACGTCATTTTGAGAGGATCTTTTCACATTATCAGTCTTTACATTCATTACGTTTATAAGCAAAGGGGTTTTATTGTAAATAGGAAGTTAAGCAACAAATATCTCGGCCATTACTAAATGGGTAACCGTTTTGGAAAAATAACAAAACTGGTTCTTTGATATGACGTAGGCGCCTTCAATAGCATATTTAAACATTAGTTCTTTGATATGACCGAGGCGCCTACTAAATTTTTTTTTTTGGGGGGGGGGGGGTAAAATTTTTTTTTTTTTCTTTTTCTAACTGAAAATATTACTACTCATGGGGAAGGGTAACAAATTTTTTTTTTTTCGGGTGAGGGGGGGGGTAAAAAATTTTTTTTTTTTTTTCTTTTTCTAACTGAAAATATTACTACTCATGGGGAAGGGTAACAAAAAAATTTTTTTTTTGGGGTAGGAGGGGGTAAAAAATTTTTTTTTTTTTTTCTTTTTCTTACTGAAAATATTACTACTCATGGGGAAGGGTAACAAAAATTTTTTTTTTTTTGGGGTGGGGGGGGGTAAAAATTTTTTTTTTTTTTTTCTTTTTCTAACTGAAAATATTACTACTCATGGGGAAGGGTAACAAAAAAAAATTTTTTTTGGGTGGGGGGGGAAATTTTTTTTTTTTTTTTTTTTTTTCTTACTGAAAATATTACTACTCATGGGGAAGGGTAACAAAAAAAATTATTTTTTTTGGGTGGGGGGGGGGGTAAAATTTTTTTTTTTTTTTTTCTAACTGAAAATATTACTATTCATGGGGAAATTTTTTTTGGGGGGGATGGGTAAAATTTTTTTTTTTTTCTGAACTGAAAACATCCCAATTCATGGGGAAGGGTAACAAAAAAAAATTTTTTTTGGGGTGGGGGGGGTTAAAAAATTTTTTTTTTGTTCTTTTTCTTACTGAAAATATTACTACTCATGGGGAAGGGTAACAAAAAAAAATTTTTTGGGGGGGGGTAAAATTTTTTTATTTTTTTCTCTTTTTCTAACTGAAAATATTACTATTCATGGGGAAGGGTAACAAAAATTTTTTTTTTTTCGGGTGGGGGGGGTAAAAAATTTTTTTTTTTTTCTTTTTCTAACTGAAAATATTACTATTCATGGGGAAGGGTAACAAAAAAAATTTTTTTTTTGGGTGGGGGGGGGGGTAAAATTTTTTTTTTTTTTTTTTTTTTTCTAACTGAAAATATTACTATTCATGGGGAAGGGTAACAAAAAAAAATTTTTTTTGGGGGGGGGGGTAAATTTTTTTTTTTTTTTTTCTTTTTCTTACTGAAAATATTACTACTCATGGGGAAGGGTAACAAAAAAAATTTTTTTTTTGGGTGGGGGGGAAAAATTTTTTTTTTTTCTTTTTCTTACTGAAAATATTACTACTCATGAGGAAGGGTAACAAAAAAAAAATTGGAGGGGGGGGGAATGTTTTTTTTCCTTTTTCTAACTGAAAATATTACTATTCATGGGGAAAGGTAACTAAAAAAAAATTTTTTTGGGGGGGGGGTAAAAAAATTTTTTATTTATTTTTTTTTTTTTAACTTAAATACAATTCCTATTCATGCGGAAGGGTAAAATAAAAAAAATTTTTCTTTTTCTAACTGCAAATATTACTATTCATGAGGAAGGGTGACAGATATCTTTTCTTTTTTTTTGGGTTAAAATTTTTTTCTTTTTTTTCTGTTTCTAACTGAAAATATAACTATTCATCGGGAAGAGTACAAAAAGAAATTTAGGGGGGGGGGGTAGATATTTCTTTTTTTTCTCTTTTTCTAACTGAAAATATTACTATTACGGAGAAGGGCAAAAAATAAATTGGGGGGGGGCGAACTTTTTTTTAAACTGAAAATGTTAGTATTCTTGGGGGAGGGTGAAAAAAACTTTTGGAGAGAGTGAGTAAAAAAATGTTTTAAAAATGTTTTATTTGTTTTTAAACTAAAAATATTCTTGGTTAGAAACAAAGAAAATCAATGTCTACACACCCAATAAATATGACTGAGTCTTCATCGGTTTACTGGTGAGCATTCATTTCCGACGCGGCAGCCTAGCAAAAATAGACGACCGTAGGGAGGCTATTTTGGCTAGTCCACTTATAATATAACGAGCACTTCTCTGCCTGTCTGTCTGTCTGTCTGTCTGTCTGTCCGTCCTGGGGAATTTTTGTAAACAGAAGAGAGGGGGGGGGGCTCGAGTAATTAAGATTTAATTAATTAAGCTTTTCGAGTCAGCGTTCATAATATTCGTATACATGTAGAATTAGGAAACTATTATTAATTAATTAAATTTACATTAGATAACATTAAATAACCTTATTAGATGGGAGGAGAAAGAAATTTCAAGTCGAGGCAGCGATTAGAAGTGAAAACGTGGCAAGAAAACAACTAAAATTAATAGATTTCAACAGCCTTTTATACCCTTAATAAACGTCGTTTAGACATTAGACGGGCTTCCTCATTTACATAATACATTCCTTTTAACCTTCCATTAAATTCAGATTTACAAATATACACTTATGACTGCTATTATCAAGTTTACATATGTATTCACAATACGTTCCGATAAGGTGATATTAATAAAAATGATTAATACAATTAATTAAACCCATTTTCTTCATCAACCAGCGTGTTTTCTCAACCATACTTCCAATGGCGATTATTGTTAAAATTTCAAGTCTTTCTCGGCCTTTTGGCTAAGATCAAAGTGTAGTATCTGTTCCGATGAATACTGAATCACATAGACTGGTATTGTCTTGGCTTTCGGGTCTCGACTGGTATTGTCTTGGCCTTCGGGTCTTCATTTACGCCGGTCTACGGGTCTGTCCTTTGCAGTTCTAGGAGGTCCACCCTCCCAGGCTTCTCCTCCCCTTAGTGACGTCATTGTGAGAATCCTTCTGGTTAATCCGGAAGTGACGTCATCGTGAGAGGATTTTTTCACAGTTTTCATTCATTATTTACATTACGTTGTTAAGAGAATGTTTTTTACTATAAATTACAAGTAAACAAGGCATATCCGGGTCTGTCCTTTGCATTTCTAGGAGGTCCACCCTCCCAGGCTTCTCCTCCCCTCTTTAGTGACGTCATTGTGAGAGGATTTTTTTCACAGTTTTCATTCATTATTTACATTACATTGTTAAGCGAATGTTTTCTACTAAATGTTAAAAGTAAACAAGGCATATCCGAGCTATTAGTAAATCGGTGACCATTCAGGAAAACTAAATTGCTGACTCATACTTCCGGTTTATCCGGTAGTGACGTCATCGTGAGAGGATTTTTTCACAGTTTTCATTCATTATTTACATTACGTTGTTAAGAGAATGTTTTTTACTATAAAT
This sequence comes from Sepiola atlantica, assembly GCA_963556195.1. NCBI lineage: Eukaryota > Metazoa > Mollusca > Cephalopoda > Sepiida > Sepiolidae > Sepiola > Sepiola atlantica. The sequence goes on along the minus strand of OY744537.1, from coordinate 60,547,259 downwards.
TACAAGTAAACAAGGCATATACGAGCCATTAGTAAATCGATGACCATTTTGGAAAACTAAATTGCTGACTCATCTTTCCGGTTAGACAGGAAGTGACGTCATTTTGAGAGGATCTTTTCACATTATCAGTCTTTACATTCATTACGTTTATAAGCAAAGGGGTTTTATTGTAAATAGGAAGTTAAGCAACAAATATCTCGGCCATTACTAAATGGGTAACCGTTTTGGAAAAATAACAAAACTGGTTCTTTGATATGACGTAGGCGCCTTCAATAGCATATTTAAACATTAGTTCTTTGATATGACCGAGGCGCCTACTAATTTGGTTACATTATTACTATTCATGGGGAAGGGTAACAAAAAAAAAATTTTTTTTGGGGGGGGGGGTAAAATTTTTTTTTTTTTTTTTTCAACTGAAAACATTCCAATTCATGGGGAAGGCTAACAAAAAATTTTTTTTTTTCCGGGTGGGGGGGGGTGGGTAAAATTTTTTTTTTTTTTCTTTTTCTAACTGAAAATATTATTACTCATGGGGAAGGGTAACAAAATTTATTTTTTTTCCGGGTTGGGGGGGGGGTAAAAATTTTTTTTTTTTTTCTTTTTCTAACGGAAAATATTATTACTCATGGGGAAGGGTAACAAAATTTTTTTTTTTTTTTGGGTGGGGGGGGAAATTTTTTTTTTTTTTTTTCTTTTTCTTACTGAAAACATTACTACTCATGGGGAAGGGTAACAAAAAAAATTTTTTTTTTGGGTAGGGGGGGGTAAAAATTTTCTATTTTTTTTTCTTTTCCTAACTGAAAATGTTACTATTCATGGGGAAGGGTAACAATAAAAAAAAATTTTTGGGGGGGGGGTAAAATTTTTATTTTTTTTTTTTGAACTGAAAACATCCCAATTCATGGGGAAGGGTAACAAAAATTTTTTTTGGGGGGGGTGAGGGGGGGTATATATTTTTTTTTTTTTTTTTTTTTCTTACTGAAAATATGACTACTCATGGGGAAGGGTAACAAAAAAAAAGTTTTTTGGGGGGTACAAAAATTTTTTTTTTTTCTCTTTTTCTAACTGAAAATATTACTATTCATGGGAAAGGGTAACAAAAAAAAATTTGGGGGGGGGAGGGGGGGAAATGTTTTTTTCCTTTTTCTAACTGAAAATATTACTATTCATGGGGAAAGGTAACTAAAAAAAAATTTTTAGGGGGGGGGGTAAAAATTTATTTATTTTTTTTTTTTTTTAACTTAAATACAATTCCTATTCATGGGGAAGGGTAAAATAAAAAAATTTGGTGTGCGGGGGGTAAAAACTTTTCTTTTATTTCTTTTTCTAACTGAAAATATTACTATTCATGGGGAAGGGTGACAAATATCTTTTCTTTTTTTTGGGTGGGAGGGTTAAAAAAATTTTATTTTTTTCTGTTTCTAACTGAAAATATAACTATTCATGGGGAAGAGTACAAAAAGAAATTTAGGGGGGGTAGATATTATTTCTTTTTCTTTCTCTTTTTCTAACTGAAAATATTACTATTACGGATAAGGGCAAAAAATAAATTTGGGGGGGCGACCTTTTTTTTAAACTGAAAATATTAGTATTCTTGGGGGAGGGTGAAAAAAACTTTTAGATGGAGTGGGTAAACAAATGTTTTAAACATGTTTTATTTGTTTTTAAACTAAAAATATTCTTGGTTAGAAATATAGAAAATCGATGTCTACCCACCCACGAAATATGACTGAGTCTCCATCGGTTTACTGGTGAGCGTTCATTTCCGACGCGGCAGCCTAGCAAAAATAGACGACCGTAGGGAGGCTATTTTGGCTAGTCCACTTATAATATAACGAGCACCTTCTCTGTCTGTCAGTCTGTCAGTCTGTCTGTCTGTCTGTCTGTCCGTCCTGGGGAATTTTTGTAAACAGAAGAGAGGGGGGGGGGTCTCGGGTAATTAAGATTTATTTAATGAAGCTTTTCAAGTAGGCGTTCATAATATTTGTACACCTGTAGAATTAGGAAACTATTATTAATTAATTAAATTTACATTAGATAACTTTAAATAACCTTATTAGATTAGAGTAGAAAGAAATTTCAAGTCGCGGCGGCGATTAGAAGTGAAAACGTGGCAAGAATAATACTAAAATTAATAGATTTCAACGGCCTTTTATACCCTTAGTAAACGTCGTTTAGACATTAGACGGGCTTCCTCATTTACATAATACATTCCTTTTAACCTTCCATTAAATTCAGATTTACAAATATACACTTATAACTGCTATTATCAAGTTTCCATATGTATTCACAATACGTTCCAGTAAGGTGATATTAATAAAACTTATTAATAAAATTAATTAAAGCCATTTTCTCATTTTCTCAGCGTGTTTTCTCAACCATACTTGCAATCGCGATTATTGTTAAAATTTCAAGTCTTTCTCGGCCTTTTGGCTAAGATCAAAGTGTAGTATCTGTTCCGATGAATACTGAACCACATAGACTGGTATTGTCTTGGCTTTCGGGTCTTCACTGCTATTGTCTTGGCCTTCGGGTCTTCATTTACGCCGGTCTACGGGTCTGTCCTTTGCAGTTCTTGGAGGTCCACCCTCCCAGGCTTCTCCTCCCCTTAGTGACGTCATTGTGAGAATCCTTCTGGTTAATCCGGAAGTGACGTCATCGTGAGAGGATTTTTTCACAGTTTTCATTCATTATTTACATTACGTTGTTAAGAGAATGTTTTTTACTATAAATTACAAGTAAACAAGGCATATCCGGGTCTGTCCTTTGCATTTCTAGGAGGTCCACCCTCCCAGGCTTCTCCTCCCCTCTTTAGTGACGTCATTGTGAGAGGATTTTTTTCACAGTTTTCATTCATTATTTACATTACGTTGTTAAGCGAATGTTTTCTACTAAATGTTAAAAGTAAACAAGGCATATCCGAGCTATTAGTAAATCGGTGACCATTCAGGAAAACTAAATTGCTGACTCATACTTCCGGTTTATCCGGTAGTGACGTCATCGTGAGAGGATTTTTTCACAGTTTTCATTCATTATTTACATTACGTTGTACCGAGAATGTTTTTTACTATAAGTTAAAAGTAAACAAGGCATATCCGAGCCATTCATAAATCGGTGACCATTTAGGAAACCTAAATTGCTGAATCATCTTTCCGGTTGGACCGGAAGTGACGTCATTTTGAGAGGATCTTTTCACATTATCAGTCTTTACATTCATTACGTTTATAAGCAAAGGGGTTTTATTGTAAATAGGAAGTTAAGCAACAAATATCTCGGCCATTACTAAATGGGTAACCGTTTTGGAAAAATAACAAAACTGGTTCTTTGATATGACGTAGGCGCCTTCAATAGCATATTTAAACATTAGTTCTTTGATATGACCGAGGCGCCTACTAAATTTTTTTTTTTGGGGGGGGGGGGGTAAAATTTTTTTTTTTTTCTTTTTCTAACTGAAAATATTACTACTCATGGGGAAGGGTAACAAATTTTTTTTTTTTCGGGTGAGGGGGGGGGTAAAAAATTTTTTTTTTTTTTTCTTTTTCTAACTGAAAATATTACTACTCATGGGGAAGGGTAACAAAAAAATTTTTTTTTTTGGGTAGGAGGGGGTAAAAAATTTTTTTTTTTTTTTCTTTTTCTTACTGAAAATATTACTACTCATGGGGAAGGGTAACAAAAATTTTTTTTTTTTTGGGGTGGGGGGGGGTAAAAATTTTTTTTTTTTTTTTTCTTTTTCTAACTGAAAATATTACTACTCATGGGGAAGGGTAACAAAAAAAAATTTTTTTTTGGGTGGGGGGGGGGAAATTTTTTTTTTTTTTTTTTTTTTTCTTACTGAAAATATTACTACTCATGGGGAAGGGTAACAAAAAAAATTATTTTTTTTGGGTGGGGGGGGGGGGTAAAATTTTTTTTTTTTTTTTTCTAACTGAAAATATTACTATTCATGGGGAAATTTTTTTTGGGGGGGATGGGTAAAATTTTTTTTTTTTTCTGAACTGAAAACATCCCAATTCATGGGGAAGGGTAACAAAAAAAAATTTTTTTTGGGGGGGGGGGTAAATTTTTTTTTTTTTTTTCTTTTTCTTACTGAAAATATTACTACTCATGGGGAAGGGTAACAAAAAAAATTTTTTTTTTGGGTGGGGGGGGAAAAATTTTTTTTTTTTCTTTTTCTTACTGAAAATATTACTACTCATGAGGAAGGGTAACAAAAAAAAAATTGGAGGGGGGGGGAATGTTTTTTTTCCTTTTTCTAACTGAAAATATTACTATTCATGGGGAAAGGTAACTAAAAAAAAATTTTTTTGGGGGGGGGGTAAAAAAATTTTTTATTTATTTTTTTTTTTTTAACTTAAATACAATTCCTATTCATGCGGAAGGGTAAAATAAAAAAATTTTTTCTTTTTCTAACTGCAAATATTACTATTCATGAGGAAGGGTGACAGATATCTTTTCTTTTTTTTTGGGTTAAAATTTTTTTCTTTTTTTTCTGTTTCTAACTGAAAATATAACTATTCATCGGGAAGAGTACAAAAAGAAATTTAGGGGGGGGGGGTAGATATTTCTTTTTTTTCTCTTTTTCTAACTGAAAATATTACTATTACGGAGAAGGGCAAAAAATAAATTGGGGGGGGGCGAACTTTTTTTTAAACTGAAAATGTTAGTATTCTTGGGGGAGGGTGAAAAAAACTTTTGGAGAGAGTGAGTAAAAAAATGTTTTAAAAATGTTTTATTTGTTTTTAAACTAAAAATATTCTTGGTTAGAAACAAAGAAAATCAATGTCTACACACCCAATAAATATGACTGAGTCTTCATCGGTTTACTGGTGAGCATTCATTTCCGACGCGGCAGCCTAGCAAAAATAGACGACCGTAGGGAGGCTATTTTGGCTAGTCCACTTATAATATAACGAGCACCTTCTCTGTCTGTCAGTCTGTCAGTCTGTCTGTCTGTCTGTCTGTCCGTCCTGGGGAATTTTTGTAAACAGAAGAGAGGGGGGGGGGGTCTCGGGTAATTAAGATTTATTTAATGAAGCTTTTCAAGTAGGCGTTCATAATATTTGTACACCTGTAGAATTAGGAAACTATTATTAATTAATTAAATTTACATTAGATAACTTTAAATAACCTTATTAGATTAGAGTAGAAAGAAATTTCAAGTCGCGGCGGCGATTAGAAGTGAAAACGTGGCAAGAATAATACTAAAATTAATAGATTTCAACGGCCTTTTATACCCTTAGTAAACGTCGTTTAGACATTAGACGGGCTTCCTCATTTACATAATACATTCCTTTTAACCTTCCATTAAATTCAGATTTACAAATATACACTTATAACTGCTATTATCAAGTTTCCATATGTATTCACAATACGTTCCAGTAAGGTGATATTAATAAAACTTATTAATAAAATTAATTAAAGCCATTTTCTCATTTTCTCAGCGTGTTTTCTCAACCATACTTGCAATCGCGATTATTGTTAAAATTTCAAGTCTTTCTCGGCCTTTTGGCTAAGATCAAAGTGTAGTATCTGTTCCGATGAATACTGAACCACATAGACTGGTATTGTCTTGGCTTTCGGGTCTTCACTGCTATTGTCTTGGCCTTCGGGTCTTCATTTACGCCGGTCTACGGGTCTGTCCTTTGCAGTTCTTGGAGGTCCACCCTCCCAGGCTTCTCCTCCCCTTAGTGACGTCATTGTGAGAATCCTTCTGGTTAATCCGGAAGTGACGTCATCGTGAGAGGATTTTTTCACAGTTTTCATTCATTATTTACATTACGTTGTTAAGAGAATGTTTTTTACTATAAATTACAAGTAAACAAGGCATATCCGGGTCTGTCCTTTGCATTTCTAGGAGGTCCACCCTCCCAGGCTTCTCCTCCCCTCTTTAGTGACGTCATTGTGAGAGGATTTTTTTCACAGTTTTCATTCATTATTTACATTACGTTGTTAAGCGAATGTTTTCTACTAAATGTTAAAAGTAAACAAGGCATATCCGAGCTATTAGTAAATCGGTGACCATTCAGGAAAACTAAATTGCTGACTCATACTTCCGGTTTATCCGGTAGTGACGTCATCGTGAGAGGATTTTTTCACAGTTTTCATTCATTATTTACATTACGTTGTACCGAGAATGTTTTTTACTATAAGTTAAAAGTAAACAAGGCATATCCGAGCCATTCATAAATCGGTGACCATTTAGGAAACCTAAATTGCTGAATCATCTTTCCGGTTGGACCGGAAGTGACGTCATTTTGAGAGGATCTTTTCACATTATCAGTCTTTACATTCATTACGTTTATAAGCAAAGGTGTTTTATTGTAAATAGGAAGTTAAGCAACAAATATCTCGGCCATTACTAAATGGGTAACCGTTTTGGAAAAATAACAAAACTGGTTCTTTGATATGACGTAGGCGCCTTCAATAGCATATTTAAACATTAGTTCTTTGATATGACCGAGGCGCCTACTAAATTTTTTTTTTGGGGGGGGGGGGGGGGGTAAAATTTTTTTTTTTTTCTTTTTCTAACTGAAAATATTACTACTCATGGGGAAGGGTAACAAATTTTTTTTTTTTTCGGGTGAGGGGGGGGGTAAAAAATTTTTTTTTTTTTTTCTTTTTCTAACTGAAAATATTACTACTCATGGGGAAGGGTAACAAAAAAATTTTTTTTTTTGGGTAGGAGGGGGTAAAAAATTATTTTTTTTTTTTCTTTTTCTTACTGAAAATATTACTACTCATGGGGAAGGGTAACAAAAATTTTTTTTTTTTTGGGGTGGGGGGGGGTAAAAATTTTTTTTTTTTTTTTCTTTTTCTAACTGAAAATATTACTACTCATGGGGAAGGGTAACAAAAAAAAATTTTTTTTGGGTGGGGGGGGAAATTTTTTTTTTTTTTTTTTTTTTTCTTACTGAAAATATTACTACTCATGGGGAAGGGTAACAAAAAAAATTATTTTTTTTGGGTGGGGGGGGGGGGTAAAATTTTTTTTTTTTTTTTTCTAACTGAAAATATTACTATTCATGGGGAAATTTTTTTTGGGGGGGATGGGTAAAATTTTTTTTTTTTTCCTGAACTGAAAACATCCCAATTCATGGGGAAGGGTAACAAAAAAAAATTTTTTTTGGGGTGGGGGGGGTTAAAAAATTTTTTTTTTGTTCTTTTTCTTACTGAAAATATTACTACTCATGGGGAAGGGTAACAAAAAAAAATTTTTTGGGGGGGGGTAAAATTTTTTTATTTTTTTCTCTTTTTCTAACTGAAAATATTACTATTCATGGGGAAGGGTAACAAAAATTTTTTTTTTTTCGGGTGGGGGGGGTAAAAAATTTTTTTTTTTTTCTTTTTCTAACTGAAAATATTACTATTCATGGGGAAGGGTAACAAAAAAAATTTTTTTTTTGGGTGGGGGGGGGGGTAAAATTTTTTTTTTTTTTTTTTTTTTTTCTAACTGAAAATATTACTATTCATGGGGAAGGGTAACAAAAAAAAATTTTTTTTGGGGGGGGGGTAAATTTTTTTTTTTTTTTTCTTTTTCTTACTGAAAATATTACTACTCATGGGGAAGGGTAACAAAAAAAATTTTTTTTTTGGGTGGGGGGGAAAAATTTTTTTTTTTTCTTTTTCTTACTGAAAATATTACTACTCATGAGGAAGGGTAACAAAAAAAAAATTGGAGGGGGGGGGAATGTTTTTTTTCCTTTTTCTAACTGAAAATATTACTATTCATGGGGAAAGGTAACTAAAAAAAAATTTTTTTGGGGGGGGGGTAAAAAAATTTTTTATTTATTTTTTTTTTTTTAACTTAAATACAATTCCTATTCATGCGGAAGGGTAAAATAAAAAAAATTTTTCTTTTTCTAACTGCAAATATTACTATTCATGAGGAAGGGTGACAGATATCTTTTCTTTTTTTTTGGGTTAAAATTTTTTTCTTTTTTTTCTGTTTCTAACTGAAAATATAACTATTCATCGGGAAGAGTACAAAAAGAAATTTAGGGGGGGGGGGTAGATATTTCTTTTTTTTCTCTTTTTCTAACTGAAAATATTACTATTACGGAGAAGGGCAAAAAATAAATTGGGGGGGGGCGAACTTTTTTTTAAACTGAAAATGTTAGTATTCTTGGGGGAGGGTGAAAAAAACTTTTGGAGAGAGTGAGTAAAAAAATGTTTTAAAAATGTTTTATTTGTTTTTAAACTAAAAATATTCTTGGTTAGAAACAAAGAAAATCAATGTCTACACACCCAATAAATATGACTGAGTCTTCATCGGTTTACTGGTGAGCATTCATTTCCGACGCGGCAGCCTAGCAAAAATAGACGACCGTAGGGAGGCTATTTTGGCTAGTCCACTTATAATATAACGAGCACTTCTCTGTCTGTCTGTCAGTCTGTCTGTCTGTCTGTCTGTCTGTCCGTCCTGGGGAATTTTTGTAAACAGAAGAGAGGGGGGGGGGTCTCGGGTAATTAAGATTTATTTAATGAAGCTTTTCAAGTAGGCGTTCATAATATTTGTACACCTGTAGAATTAGGAAACTATTATTAATTAATTAAATTTACATTAGATAACTTTAAATAACCTTATTAGATTAGAGTAGAAAGAAATTTCAAGTCGCGGCGGCGATTAGAAGTGAAAACGTGGCAAGAATAATACTAAAATTAATAGATTTCAACGGCCTTTTATACCCTTAGTAAACGTCGTTTAGACATTAGACGGGCTTCCTCATTTACATAATACATTCCTTTTAACCTTCCATTAAATTCAGATTTACAAATATACACTTATAACTGCTATTATCAAGTTTCCATATGTATTCACAATACGTTCCAGTAAGGTGATATTAATAAAACTTATTAATAAAATTAATTAAAGCCATTTTCTCATTTTCTCAGCGTGTTTTCTCAACCATACTTGCAATCGCGATTATTGTTAAAATTTCAAGTCTTTCTCGGCCTTTTGGCTAAGATCAAAGTGTAGTATCTGTTCCGATGAATACTGAACCACATAGACTGGTATTGTCTTGGCTTTCGGGTCTTCACTGCTATTGTCTTGGCCTTCGGGTCTTCATTTACGCCGGTCTACGGGTCTGTCCTTTGCAGTTCTTGGAGGTCCACCCTCCCAGGCTTCTCCTCCCCTTAGTGACGTCATTGTGAGAATCCTTCTGGTTAATCCGGAAGTGACGTCATCGTGAGAGGATTTTTTCACAGTTTTCATTCATTATTTACATTACGTTGTTAAGAGAATGTTTTTTACTATAAATTACAAGTAAACAAGGCATATCCGGGTCTGTCCTTTGCATTTCTAGGAGGTCCACCCTCCCAGGCTTCTCCTCCCCTTTTTAGTGACGTCATTGTGAGAGGATTTTTTTCACAGTTTTCATTCATTATTTACATTACATTGTTAAGCGAATGTTTTCTACTAAATGTTAAAAGTAAACAAGGCATATCCGAGCTATTAGTAAATCGGTGACCATTCAGGAAAACTAAATTGCTGACTCATACTTCCGGTTTATCCGGTAGTGACGTCATCGTGAGAGGATTTTTTCACAGTTTTCATTCATTATTTACATTACGTTGTACCGAGAATGTTTTTTACTATAAGTTAAAAGTAAACAAGGCATATCCGAGCCATTCATAAATCGGTGACCATTTAGGAAACCTAAATTGCTGAATCATCTTTCCGGTTGGACCGGAAGTGACGTCATTTTGAGAGGATCTTTTCACATTATCAGTCTTTACATTCATTACGTTTATAAGCAAAGGTGTTTTATTGTAAATAGGAAGTTAAGCAACAAATATCTCGGCCATTACTAAATGGGTAACCGTTTTGGAAAAATAACAAAACTGGTTCTTTGATATGACGTAGGCGCCTTCAATAGCATATTTAAACATTAGTTCTTTGATATGACCGAGGCGCCTACTAAATTTTTTTTTTTGGGGGGGGGGGGGGTAAAATTTTTTTTTTTTTCTTTTTCTAACTGAAAATATTACTACTCATGGGGAAGGGTAACAAATTTTTTTTTTTTCGGGTGAGGGGGGGGGTAAAAAATTTTTTTTTTTTTTTCTTTTTCTAACTGAAAATATTACTACTCATGGGGAAGGGTAACAAAAAAATTTTTTTTTTTGGGTAGGAGGGGGTAAAAAATTTTTTTTTTTTTTTCTTTTTCTTACTGAAAATATTACTACTCATGGGGAAGGGTAACAAAAATTTTTTTTTTTTTGGGGTGGGGGGGGGTAAAAATTTTTTTTTTTTTTTTCTTTTTCTAACTGAAAATATTACTACTCATGGGGAAGGGTAACAAAAAAAAATTTTTTTTGGGTGGGGGGGGGAAATTTTTTTTTTTTTTTTTTTTTTTCTTACTGAAAATATTACTACTCATGGGGAAGGGTAACAAAAAAAATTATTTTTTTTGGGTGGGGGGGGGGGGTAAAATTTTTTTTTTTTTTTTTCTAACTGAAAATATTACTATTCATGGGGAAATTTTTTTTGGGGGGGATGGGTAAAATTTTTTTTTTTTTTCTGAACTGAAAACATCCCAATTCATGGGGAAGGGTAACAAAAAAAAATTTTTTTTGGGGGGGGGGGTAAATTTTTTTTTTTTTTTTCTTTTTCTTACTGAAAATATTACTACTCATGGGGAAGGGTAACAAAAAAAATTTTTTTTTTGGGTGGGGGGGGAAAAATTTTTTTTTTTTCTTTTTCTTACTGAAAATATTACTACTCATGAGGAAGGGTAACAAAAAAAAAATTGGAGGGGGGGGGAATGTTTTTTTTTCCTTTTTCTAACTGAAAATATTACTATTCATGGGGAAAGGTAACTAAAAAAAAATTTTTTTGGGGGGGGGGTAAAAAAATTTTTTATTTATTTTTTTTTTTTTAACTTAAATACAATTCCTATTCATGCGGAAGGGTAAAATAAAAAAATTTTTTCTTTTTCTAACTGCAAATATTACTATTCATGAGGAAGGGTGACAGATATCTTTTCTTTTTTTTTGGGTTAAAATTTTTTTCTTTTTTTTCTGTTTCTAACTGAAAATATAACTATTCATCGGGAAGAGTACAAAAAGAAATTTAGGGGGGGGGGGTAGATATTTCTTTTTTTTCTCTTTTTCTAACTGAAAATATTACTATTACGGAGAAGGGCAAAAAATAAATTGGGGGGGGGCGAACTTTTTTTTAAACTGAAAATGTTAGTATTCTTGGGGGAGGGTGAAAAAAACTTTTGGAGAGAGTGAGTAAAAAAATGTTTTAAAAATGTTTTATTTGTTTTTAAACTAAAAATATTCTTGGTTAGAAACAAAGAAAATCAATGTCTACACACCCAATAAATATGACTGAGTCTTCATCGGTTTACTGGTGAGCATTCATTTCCGACGCGGCAGCCTAGCAAAAATAGACGACCGTAGGGAGGCTATTTTGGCTAGTCCACTTATAATATAACGAGCACTTCTCTGTCTGTCTGTCTGTCTGTCTGTCTGTCTGTCCGTCCTGGGGAATTTTTGTAAACAGAAGGGAGGGGGGAGGGTCTCGGGTAATTAAGATTTAATTAATTAAGCTTTTCAAGTAGGCGTTCATAATATTTTTATACCTGTAGAATTAGGAAACTATTATTAATTAATTAAATTTACATTAGATAACATTAAATATCATTATTACATTGGAGAAGAACGAAATTTCAAGTCGAGGCTGCGATTAGAAGTGAAAACGTGGCAAGAATACAACTAAAATTAATAGATTTCAACGGCCTTTTATACCCTTAGTAAACGTCGTTTAGACATTAGACGGGCTTCCTCATTTACATAATACATTCCTTTTAACCTTCCATTAAATTCAGATTTACAAATATACACTTGTAACTGCTATTATCAAGTTTCCATATGTATTCACAATACGTTCCGATAAGGTGATATTAAGAAATATTATTAATACAATTGATTAAACCCATTTTCTTCATCAACCAGCGTGTTTTCTCAACCATACTTCCAATGGCGATTATTGTGAAAATTTCAAGTCTTTCTCGGCCTTTTGGCTAAGATCAAAGTGTAGTATCTGTTCCGATGAATACTGAACCACATAGACTGGTATTGTATTGGCCTTCGGGTCTCGACTGGTATAGTCTTGGCCTTCGGGTCTTCATTTACGCCGGTCTACGGGTCTGTCCTTTGAATTTCTAGGAGGTCCACCCTCCCAGGCTTCTCCTCCCCTCTTTAGTGACGTCATTGTGAGAGGATTTTTTTCACAGTTTTCATTCATTATTTACATTACGTTGTTAAGAGAATGTTTTCTACTAAAAGTTAAAAGTAAACAAGGCATATACGAGCTATTAGTAAATCGGTGACCATTCAGGAAAACTAAATTGCTGACTCATACTTCCGGTTTATCCGGTAGTGACGTCATCGTGAGAGGATTTTTTCACAGTTTTCATTCATTATTTACATTACGTTGTTAAGAGAATGTTTTTTACTATAAATTACAAGTAAACAAGGCATATACGAGCCATTAGTAAATCGATGACCATTTTGGAAAACTAAATTGCTGACTCATCTTTCCGGTTAGACAGGAAGTGACGTCATTTTGAGAGGATCTTTTCACATTATCAGTCTTTACATTCATTACGTTTATAAGCAAAGGAGTTTTATTGTAAATAGGAAGTTAAGCAACAAATATCTCGGCCATTACTAAATGGGTAACCGTTTTGGAAAAATAACAAAACTGGTTCTTTGATATGACGTAGGCGCCTTCAATAGCATATTTAAACATTAGTTCTTTGATATGACCGAGGCGCCTACTTATATTGTTACATTATTACTATTCATGGGGAAGGGTAACAAAAAAAAATTTTTTTTGGGGGGGGGGGGTAAAATTTTTTCTTTTTTTTTTTCAACTGAAAACATTCCAATTCATGGGGAAGGGTAACAAAAAAAATTTTTTTTTTCGGGTGGGGGGGGGGTGGGTAAAAATTTTTTTTTTTTCTTTTTCTAACTGAAAATATTACTACTCATGGGGAAGTGTAACAAAATTTTTTTTTTTTCCGGGTGGGGGGGGTAAAAATTTTTTTTTTTTCTTTTTCTAACTGAAAATATTACTACTCATGGGGAAGGGTAACAAAAAAAAATTTTTTTTGGGGTGGGGGGGGGTAAAAATTTTTTTTTTTTTTTTTCTTTTTCTAACTGAAAATATTACTATTCATGGGGAAGGGTAACAAAAAAAATTTTTTGGGGGGGAGGGGTAAAATTTTTTTGTTTTTTTTTTGAACTGAAAACATCCCAATTCATGGGGAAGGGTAATAAAAAAAATTTTTTTTGGGGGGGGGGTAAAAAATTTCTTTATTTATTTTTTTTTTTAACTTAAATACAATTCCTATTCATAGGGGAAGGGTAGATATTATTTCTTTTTTTTTCTCTTTTTTTAACTGAAAATATAACTATTACGGATAAGGGCAAAAAATAAATTTGGGGGGGGGGCGAACTTTTTTTTAAACTGTAAATATTAGTATTCTTGGGGGAGGGTGAAAAAAACTTTTAGAGAGAGTAGGTAAAAAAATGTTTTAAACATGTTTTATTTGTTTTTAAACTAAAAATATTCTTGGTTAGAAACATAGAAAATCGATGTCTACCCACCCACGAAATATGACTGAGTCTCCATCGGTTTACTGGTGAGCGTTCATTTCCGACGCGGCAGCCTAGCAAAAATAGACGACCGTAGGGAGGCTATTTTGGCTAGTCCACTTATAATATAACGAGCACTTCTCTGTCTGTCTGTCATTCTGTCTGTCTGTCTGTCTGTCTGTCTGTCCGTCCGGGGGAATTTTTGTAAACAGAAGAGAGAGGGGGCTCGAGTAATTAGGTTTTTATAAATTAAGCTTTTCGAGTCAGCGTTCATAATATTTGTATACATGTAGAATTAGGAAACTTTTAATAATTAATTAAATTTACATTAGATAACTTTAAATAACCTTATTAGATTGGAGTAGAACGAAATTTCAAGTCGAGGCGGCGATTAGAAGTGAAAACGTGGCAAGAATCATACTAAAATTAATAGATTTCAACAGCCTTTTATACCCTTAATAAACGTCGTTTAGACATTAGACGGGCTTCCTCATTTACATAATACATTCCTTTTAACCTTCCATTAAATTCAGATTTACAAATATAAACTTATAACTGCTATTATCAAGTTTCCATATGTATTCACAAGACGTTCCGATAAGGTGATATTAATAAAAATGATTAATACAATTAATTAAACCCATTTTCTTCATCAACCAGCGTGTTTTCTCAACCATACTTCCAATGGCGATTATTGTTAAAATTTCAAGTCTTTCTCGGCCTTTTGGCTAAGATCAAAGTGTAGTATCTGTTCCGATGAATACTGAACCACATAGACTGGTATTGTCTTGGCTTTCGGGTCTTCACTGCTATTGTCTTGGCCTTCGGGTCTTCATTTACGCCGGTCTACGGGTCTGTCGTTTGCAGTTCTAGGAGGTCCACCCTCCCAGGCTTCTCCTCCCCTTAGTGACGTCATTGTGAGAATCCTTCTGGTTAATCCGGAAGTGACGTCATCGTGAGAGGATTTTTTCACAGTTTTCATTCATTATTTACATTACGTTGTTAAGAGAATGTTTTTTACTATAAATTACAAGTAAACAAGGCATATCCGGGTCTGTCCTTTGCATTTCTAGGAGGTCCACCCTCCCAGGCTTCTCCTCCCCTCTTTAGTGACGTCATTGTGAGAGGATTTTTTTCACAGTTTTCATTCATTATTTACATTACATTGTTAAGCGAATGTTTTCTACTAAATGTTAAAAGTAAACAAGGCATATCCGAGCTATTAGTAAATCGGTGACCATTCAGGAAAACTAAATTGCTGACTCATACTTCCGGTTTATCCGGTAGTGACGTCATCGTGAGAGGATTTTTCACAGTTTTCATTCATTATTTACATTACGTAGTACCGAGAATGTTTTTTACTATAAGTTAAAAGTAAACAAGGCATATCCGAGCCATTCATAAATCGGTGACCATTTAGGAAACCTAAATTGCTGAATCATCTTTCCGGTTGGACCGGAAGTGACGTCATTTTGAGAGGATCTTTTCACATTATCAGTCTTTACATTCATTACGTTTATAAGCAAAGGTGTTTTATTGTAAATAGGAAGTTAAGCAACAAATATCTCGGCCATTACTAAATGGGTAACCATTTTGGAAAAATAACAAAACTGGTTCTTTGATATGACGTAGGCGCCTTCAATAGCATATTTAAACATTAGTTCTTTGATATGACCGAGGCGCCTACTAAATTTTTTTTGGGGGGGGGGGGTAAATTTTTTTTTTTTTTCTTTTTCTAACTGAAAATATTACTACTCATGGGGAAGGGTAACAAAATTTTTTTTTTTTTCGGGTGGGGGGGGGGTAAAAATTTTTTTTTTTTTTTTCTTTTTCTAACTGAAAATATTACTACTCATGGGGAAGGGTAACAAAAAAATTTTTTTTTTTGGGGTGGGGGGGGGTAAAAATTTTTTTTTTTTTTTTTCTTTTTCTAACTGAAAATATTACTACTCATGGGGAAGGGTAACAAAAAAATTTTTTTTTTTTGGGTGAGGGGGGTAAAAAATTTTTTTTTTTTTTTTTCTTTCTCTAACTGAAAATATTACTACTCATGGGGAAGGGTAACAAAAATAAATTTTTTTTTGGGTGGGGGGGGGAAAATTTTTTTTTTTTTTTTTCTTTTTCTTACTGAAAATATTACTACTCATGGGGAAGGGTAACAAAAAAAAAATTTTTTTTTGGGTGGGGGGGTAAAAATTTTTTTTTTTTTTTTCTTTTTCTAACTGAAAATATTACTATTCATGGGGAAGGGTAACAAAAAATTTTTTTTTTTGGGTGGGGGGGGTAAAATTTTTTTTTTTTTCTTTTTCTAACTGAAAATATTACTATTCATGGGGAAGGGTAACAAAAAAAAAATATTGCGGGGGGGAAATGTTTTTTTCCTTTTTCTAACTGAAAATATAACTATTCATGGGGAAGAGTACAAAAAGAAATTTAGGGGGGGGGGTAGATATTATTTCTTTTTTTTTCTCTTTTTCTAACTGAAAATATTACTATTACGGATAAGGGCAAAAAATAAATTTGGGTGGGGCGACCTTTTTTTTAAACTGAAAATATTAGTATTCTTGGGGGAGGGGGAAAAACACTTTTGGAGGGAGTGGGTAAAAAAATGTTTTTAAAATGTTTTATTTGTTTTTAAACTAAAAATATTCTTGGTTAGAAACAAAGAAAATCGATGTCTACCCACCCAAGAAATATGACTGAGTCTCCATCAGTTTACTGGTGAGCGTTCATTTCTGACGCGGCAGCCTAGCAAAAATAGACGACCGTAGGGAGGCTATTTTGGCTAGTCCACTTATAATATAACGAGCACTTCTCTGTCTGTCTGTCAGTCTGTCTGTCTGTCTGTCTGTCTGTCCGTCCTGGGGAATTTTTGTAAACAGAAGAGAGGGGGGGGGGGTCTCGGGTAATTAAGATTTATTTAATGAAGCTTTTCAAGTAGGCGTTCATAATATTTGTACACCTGTAGAATTAGGAAACTATTATTAATTAATTAAATTTACATTAGATAACTTTAAATAACCTTATTAGATTAGAGTAGAAAGAAATTTCAAGTCGCGGCGGCGATTAGAAGTGAAAACGTGGCAAGAATAATACTAAAATTAATAGATTTCAACGGCCTTTTATACCCTTAGTAAACGTCGTTTAGACATTAGACGGGCTTCCTCATTTACATAATACATTCCTTTTAACCTTCCATTAAATTCAGATTTACAAATATACACTTATAACTGCTATTATCAAGTTTCCATATGTATTCACAATACGTTCCAGTAAGGTGATATTAATAAAACTTATTAATAAAATTAATTAAAGCCATTTTCTCATTTTCTCAGCGTGTTTTCTCAACCATACTTGCAATCGCGATTATTGTTAAAATTTCAAGTCTTTCTCGGCCTTTTGGCTAAGATCAAAGTGTAGTATCTGTTCCGATGAATACTGAACCACATAGACTGGTATTGTCTTGGCTTTCGGGTCTTCACTGCTATTGTCTTGGCCTTCAGGTCTTCATTTACGCCGGTCTACGGGTCTGTCCTTTGCAGTTCTTGGAGGTCCACCCTCCCAGGCTTCTCCTCCCCTTAGTGACGTCATTGTGAGAATCCTTCTGGTTAATCCGGAAGTGACGTCATCGTGAGAGGATTTTTTCACAGTTTTCATTCATTATTTACATTACGTTGTTAAGAGAATGTTTTTTACTATAAATTACAAGTAAACAAGGCATATCCGGGTCTGTCCTTTGCATTTCTAGGAGGTCCACCCTCCCAGGCTTCTCCTCCCCTTTTTAGTGACGTCATTGTGAGAGGATTTTTTTCACAGTTTTCATTCATTATTTACATTACATTGTTAAGCGAATGTTTTCTACTAAATGTTAAAAGTAAACAAGGCATATCCGAGCTATTAGTAAATCGGTGACCATTCAGGAAAACTAAATTGCTGACTCATACTTCCGGTTTATCCGGTAGTGACGTCATCGTGAGAGGATTTTTTCACAGTTTTCATTCATTATTTACATTACGTTGTACCGAGAATGTTTTTTACTATAAGTTAAAAGTAAACAAGGCATATCCGAGCCATTCATAAATCGGTGACCATTTAGGAAACCTAAATTGCTGAATCATCTTTCCGGTTGGACCGGAAGTGACGTCATTTTGAGAGGATCTTTTCACATTATCAGTCTTTACATTCATTACGTTTATAAGCAAAGGTGTTTTATTGTAAATAGGAAGTTAAGCAACAAATATCTCGGCCATTACTAAATGGGTAACCGTTTTGGAAAAATAACAAAACTGGTTCTTTGATATGACGTAGGCGCCTTCAATAGCATATTTAAACATTAGTTCTTTGATATGACCGAGGCGCCTACTAAATTTTTTTTTTGGGGGGGGGGGGGGGTAAAATTTTTTTTTTTTTCTTTTTCTAACTGAAAATATTACTACTCATGGGGAAGGGTAACAAATTTTTTTTTTTTCGGGTGAGGGGGGGGGTAAAAAATTTTTTTTTTTTTTTCTTTTTCTAACTGAAAATATTACTACTCATGGGGAAGGGTAACAAAAAAATTTTTTTTTTTGGGTAGGAGGGGGTAAAAAATTATTTTTTTTTTTTCTTTTTCTTACTGAAAATATTACTACTCATGGGGAAGGGTAACAAAAATTTTTTTTTTTTTGGGGTGGGGGGGGGTAAAAATTTTTTTTTTTTTTTTCTTTTTCTAACTGAAAATATTACTACTCATGGGGAAGGGTAACAAAAAAAAATTTTTTTTGGGTGGGGGGGGGAAATTTTTTTTTTTTTTTTTTTTTTTCTTACTGAAAATATTACTACTCATGGGGAAGGGTAACAAAAAAAATTATTTTTTTTGGGTGGGGGGGGGGGGTAAAATTTTTTTTTTTTTTTTTCTAACTGAAAATATTACTATTCATGGGGAAATTTTTTTTGGGGGGGATGGGTAAAATTTTTTTTTTTTTCTGAACTGAAAACATCCCAATTCATGGGGAAGGGTAACAAAAAAAAATTTTTTTTGGGGTGGGGGGGGTTAAAAAATTTTTTTTTTGTTCTTTTTCTTACTGAAAATATTACTACTCATGGGGAAGGGTAACAAAAAAAAATTTTTTGGGGGGGGGGTAAAATTTTTTTATTTTTTTCTCTTTTTCTAACTGAAAATATTACTATTCATGGGGAAGGGTAACAAAAATTTTTTTTTTTTCGGGTGGGGGGGGTAAAAAATTTTTTTTTTTTTTCTTTTTCTAACTGAAAATATTACTATTCATGGGGAAGGGTAACAAAAAAAATTTTTTTTTTGGGTGGGGGGGGGGTAAAATTTTTTTTTTTTTTTTTTTTTTTCTAACTGAAAATATTACTATTCATGGGGAAGGGTAACAAAAAAAAATTTTTTTTGGGGGGGGGGTAAATTTTTTTTTTTTTTTTCTTTTTCTTACTGAAAATATTACTACTCATGGGGAAGGGTAACAAAAAAAATTTTTTTTTTGGGTGGGGGGGGAAAAATTTTTTTTTTTTCTTTTTCTTACTGAAAATATTACTACTCATGAGGAAGGGTAACAAAAAAAAAATTGGAGGGGGGGGGAATGTTTTTTTTCCTTTTTCTAACTGAAAATATTACTATTCATGGGGAAAGGTAACTAAAAAAAAATTTTTTTGGGGGGGGGGTAAAAAAATTTTTTATTTATTTTTTTTTTTTTAACTTAAATACAATTCCTATTCATGCGGAAGGGTAAAATAAAAAAAATTTTTCTTTTTCTAACTGCAAATATTACTATTCATGAGGAAGGGTGACAGATATCTTTTCTTTTTTTTTGGGTTAAAATTTTTTTCTTTTTTTTCTGTTTCTAACTGAAAATATAACTATTCATCGGGAAGAGTACAAAAAGAAATTTAGGGGGGGGGGTAGATATTTCTTTTTTTTCTCTTTTTCTAACTGAAAATATTACTATTACGGAGAAGGGCAAAAAATAAATTGGGGGGGGGCGAACTTTTTTTTAAACTGAAAATGTTAGTATTCTTGGGGGAGGGTGAAAAAAACTTTTGGAGAGAGTGAGTAAAAAAATGTTTTAAAAATGTTTTATTTGTTTTTAAACTAAAAATATTCTTGGTTAGAAACAAAGAAAATCAATGTCTACACACCCAATAAATATGACTGAGTCTTCATCGGTTTACTGGTGAGCATTCATTTCCGACGCGGCAGCCTAGCAAAAATAGACGACCGTAGGGAGGCTATTTTGGCTAGTCCACTTATAATATAACGAGCACTTCTCTGTCTGTCTGTCAGTCTGTCTGTCTGTCTGTCTGTCTGTCTGTCCGTCCTGGGGAATTTTTGTAAACAGAAGAGAGGGGGGGGGGTCTCGGGTAATTAAGATTTATTTAATGAAGCTTTTCAAGTAGGCGTTCATAATATTTGTATACCTGTAGAATTAGGAAACTATTATTAATTAATTAAATTTACATTAGATAACTTTAAATAACCTTATTAGATTAGAGTAGAAAGAAATTTCAAGTCGCGGCGGCGATTAGAAGTGAAAACGTGGCAAGAATAATACTAAAATTAATAGATTTCAACGGCCTTTTATACCCTTAGTAAACGTCGTTTAGACATTAGACGGGCTTCCTCATTTACATAATACATTCCTTTTAACCTTCCATTAAATTCAGATTTACAAATATACACTTATAACTGCTATTATCAAGTTTCCATATGTATTCACAATACGTTCCAGTAAGGTGATATTAATAAAACTTATTAATAAAATTAATTAAAGCCATTTTCTCATTTTCTCAGCGTGTTTTCTCAACCATACTTGCAATCGCGATTATTGTTAAAATTTCAAGTCTTTCTCGGCCTTTTGGCTAAGATCAAAGTGTAGTATCTGTTCCGATGAATACTGAACCACATAGACTGGTATTGTCTTGGCTTTCGGGTCTTCACTGCTATTGTCTTGGCCTTCGGGTCTTCATTTACGCCGGTCTACGGGTCTGTCCTTTGCAGTTCTTGGAGGTCCACCCTCCCAGGCTTCTCCTCCCCTTAGTGACGTCATTGTGAGAATCCTTCTGGTTAATCCGGAAGTGACGTCATCGTGAGAGGATTTTTTCACAGTTTTCATTCATTATTTACATTACGTTGTTAAGAGAATGTTTTTTACTATAAATTACAAGTAAACAAGGCATATCCGGGTCTGTCCTTTGCATTTCTAGGAGGTCCACCCTCCCAGGCTTCTCCTCCCCTTTTTAGTGACGTCATTGTGAGAGGATTTTTTTCACAGTTTTCATTCATTATTTACATTACATTGTTAAGCGAATGTTTTCTACTAAATGTTAAAAGTAAACAAGGCATATCCGAGCTATTAGTAAATCGGTGACCATTCAGGAAAACTAAATTGCTGACTCATACTTCCGGTTTATCCGGTAGTGACGTCATCGTGAGAGGATTTGTTCACAGTTTTCATTCATTATTTACATTACGTTGTACCGAGAATGTTTTTTACTATAAGTTAAAAGTAAACAAGGCATATCCGAGCCATTCATAAATCGGTGACCATTTAGGAAACCTAAATTGCTGAATCATCTTTCCGGTTGGACCGGAAGTGACGTCATTTTGAGAGGATCTTTTCACATTATCAGTCTTTACATTCATTACGTTTATAAGCAAAGGGGTTTTATTGTAAATAGGAAGTTAAGCAACAAATATCTCGGCCATTACTAAATGGGTAACCGTTTTGGAAAAATAACAAAACTGGTTCTTTGATATGACGTAGGCGCCTTCAATAGCATATTTAAACATTAGTTCTTTGATATGACCGAGGCGCCTACTAAATTTTTTTTTTTGGGGGGGGGGTAAAATTTTTTTTTTTTTCTTTTTCTAACTGAAAATATTACTACTCATGGGGAAGGGTAACAAATTTTTTTTTTTTTCGGGTGAGGGGGGGGGTAAAAATTTTTTTTTTTTTTTCTTTTTCTAACTGAAAATATTACTACTCATGGGGAAGGGTAACAAAAAAAATTTTTTTTTTTGGGAGGGAGGGGGTAAAAATTTTTTTTTTTTTTTTCTTTTTCTTACTGAAAATATTACTACTCATGGGGAAGGGTAACAAAAATTTTTTTTTTTTTGGGGTGGGGGGGGGTAAAAATTTTTTTTTTTTTTTCTTTTTCTAACTGAAAATATTACTACTCATGGGGAAGGGTAACAAAAAAAAAATTTTTTTGGGTGGGGGGGGAAATTTTTTTTTTTTTTTTTTTTTTTCTTACTGAAAATATTACTACTCATGGGGAAGGGTAACAAAAAAAATTATTTTTTTTGGGTGGGGGGGGGGGTAAAATTTTTTTTTTTTTTTTTCTAACTGAAAATATTACTATTCATGGGGAAATTTTTTTTGGGGGGGATGGGTAAAATTTTTTTTTTTTTCTGAACTGAAAACATCCCAATTCATGGGGAAGGGGAACAAAAAAAAATTTTTTTTGGGGTGGGGGGGGTTAAAAAATTTTTTTTTTGTTCTTTTTCTTACTGAAAATATTACTACTCATGGGGAAGGGTAACAAAAAAAAAATTTTGGGGGGGGGGTAAAATTTTTTTATTTTTTTCTCTTTTTCTAACTGAAAATATTACTATTCATGGGGAAGGGTAACAAAAAAAAAAATTGGGGGGGGGGAATGTTTTTATTCCTTTTTCTAACTGAAAATATTACTATTCATGGGGAAAGGTAACTAAAAAAAATTTTTTTTTTGGGGGGGGTAAAAAATGTTTTTATTTATTTATTTTTTTTTAAACTGAAAATGTTAGTATTCTTGGGGGAGGGTGAAAAAAACTTTTGGAGAGAGTGGGTAAAAAAATGTTTTAAAAATGTTTTATTTGTTTTTAAACTAAAAATATTCTTGGTTAGAAACAAAGAAAATTGATGTCTACCCACCCAAGAAATATGACTGAGTCTCCATCGGTTTACTGGTGAGCGTTCATTTCCGACGCGGCAGCCTAGCAAAAATAGACGACCGTAGGGAGGCTATTTTGGCTAGTCCACTTATAATATAACGAGCACTTCTCTGTCAGGATGTCTGTCTGTCTGTCCGTCCTGGGGAATTTTTGTAAACAGAAGAGAGGGGGGGTCTCGGGTAATTAAGATTTAATTAATTAAGCTTTTCAAGTAGGCTTTCATAATATTTGTATACCTGTAGAATTAGGAAACCATTATTAATTAATTAAATTTACATTAGATAACATTAAATAACCTTATTAGATTGGAGAAGAACGAAATTTCAAGACGAGGAAGCGATTAGAAGTGAAAACGTGGCAAGAATCATACTAAAACTAATAGATTTCAACGGCCTTTTATACCCTTAATAAATGTCGTTTAGACATTAGACGGGCTTCCTCATTTACATAATACATTCCTTTTAACCTTCCATTAAATTCAGATTTACAAATATACACTTGTAACTGCTATTATCAAGTTTTCATATGTATTCACAATACGTTCCGATAAGGTGATATTAATAAAAATTATTCATACAATTAATTAAAGCCATTTTCTTCCTCAACTAGCGTATTTTCTCAACCATACTTGCAATGGCGATTATTGTTAAAATTTCAAGTCTTTCTCGGCCTTTTGGCTAAGATCAAAGTGTAGTATCTGTTCCGATGAATACTGAACCACATAGACTGGTATTGTATTGGCCTTCGGGTCTCGACTGCTATTGTCTTGGCCTTCGGGTCTTCATTTACGCCGGTCTACGGGTCTGTCCTTTTCATTTCTAGGAGGTCCACCCTCCCAGGCTTCTCCTCCCCTCTTTAGTGACGTCATTGTGAGAGGATTTTTTTCACAGTTTTCATTCATTATTTACATTACATTGTTAAGAGAATGTTTTTTACTAAATGTTAAAAGTAAACAAGGCATATCCGAGCTATTAGTAAATCGGTGACCATTCAGGAAAACTAAATTGCTGACTCATACTTCCGGTTTATCCGGTAGTGACGTCATCGTGAGAGGATTATTTCACAGTTTTCATTCATTATTTACATTACGTTGTACCGAGAATGTTTTTTACTATAAGTTAAAAGTAAACAAGGCATATCCGAGCCATTCATAAATCGGTGACCATTTAGGAAACCTAAATTGCTGAATCATCTTTCCGGTTGGACCGGAAGTGACGTCATTTTGAGAGGATCTTTTCACATTATCAGTCTTTACATTCATTACGTTTATAAGCAAAGGTGTTTTATTTAAAATAGGAAGTTAAGCAACAAATATCTCGGCCATTACTTAATGGGTAACCGTTTTGGAAAAATAACAAAACTGGTTCTTTGATATGACGTAGGCGCCTTCAATAGCATATTTAAACATTAGTTCCTTGATATGACCGAGGCGCCTACTAATTTGGTTACATTATTTTAACTATGCATAGGGGAGCGTAAAAAAATGTTTTCTTTTTCTTTTTCTCACTTACAATATTACTATTCATGGGGAAGGGTAACAAAAAAAATTTTTTTTACCCCCCCCCCCCCACAAATTTTTTTTTTTTTTTTTTTTTTTTTCAACTGAAAACATTCTAATTGATGGGGAAGGGTAACAAAATTTTTTTTTTTTGGTGGGGGGGGTAAAAATTTTTTTTTTTTTTTCTTTTTCTAACTGAAAATATTACTACTCATGGGGAAGGGTAACAAAAAAAATTTTTTTTTTGGGGTGGGGGGGGAAAATTTTTTTTTTTTTTTTTTTCTTACTGAAAATATTACTACTCATGGGGAAGGGTAACAAAAAAAATTTTTTTTTTGGGTGGGGGGGGTAAAAATTTTTTTTTTTCTTTTTCTTTTTCTAACTGAAAATATTACTATTCATGGGGAAGGGTAACAAAAAAAATTTTTGGGGGGGATGGTAAAATTTTTTTTTTTTTTTTTGAACTGAAAACATCCCAATTCATGGGGAAGGGTAACAAAATTGTTTTTTGGGTGGGTGAGGGGGGGGTAAATTTTTTTTTTTTTTTTTCTTTTTCCTACTGAAAATATTACTACTCATGGGGAAGGGTAACAAAAAAAATTTTTTTTTTGGGTGGGGGGGGTAAAAAATTTTTTTTTTTTTTTTCTTTTTCTAACTGAAAATATTACTATGCATGGGGAAGGGTAACAAAAAAAAATTTTGGGGGGGGGGTAACTTTTTTTTTTTGATGAACTGAAAACATCCCAATTCATGGGGAAGGGTAACAAAAAAAAGTTTTGGGGGGAGTGGGGGGGGGTAAAAAAAATTTTTTTTTTTTCTTTTTCTTACTGAAAATATTACTACTCATGGGGAAGAGTAACAAAAAAAAATTTGGGGGGGGGAAATGTTTTTTTCCTTTTTCTAACTGAAAATATTACTATTCATGGGGAAAGGTAACTAAAAATAATTTTGGGGGGGGGTAAAAATTTTTATTATTTATTTATTTTTTTAACTTAAATACAATTCCTATTCATGGGGAAGGGTAAAATAAAAAATTTTGGTTGGAGGGGGGTAAAAACTTTTTCTTTTTCTTACTGAAAATATAACTATTCATGCTTCCCCATGAATAGTAATATTTTCAGTTAGAAAAAGAAAAAGTTTTTACCCCCCTCCCACCAAAATTTTTTGACAAATATCTTTTCTTTTTTTGGGGTGGGGGGGTTTAAAAAAATTTTTTTTTTTCTGTTTCTAACTGAAAATATAACTATTCATGGGGAAGAGTCCAAAAAGAAATTTAGGGGTGGGGGGTAGATATTATTTTTTTTTTTTCTCTTTTTCTAACTGAAAATATTACTATTACGGATAAGGGCAAAAAATAAATTGGGGGGGGGGCGACCTTTTTTTTAAACTGAAAATATTAGTATTCTTGGGGGACGGTGAAAAAAACTTTTGGAGAGAGTGGGTAAAAAAATGTTTTAAACATGTTTTATTTGTTTTTAAACTAAAAATATTCTTGGTTAGAAACATAGTAAATCGATGTCTACCCACCTACGAAATATGACTGAGTCTCCATCGGTTTACTGGTGAGCGTTCATTTCCGACGCGGCAGCCTAGCAAAAATAGACGACCGTAGGGAGGCTATTTTGGCTAGTCCACTTATAATATAACGAGCACTTCTCTGTCTGTCAGTCTGTCTGTCTGTCTGTCTGTCCGTCCTGGGGAATTTTTGTAAACGTAATTTCAGAAATAAACAATAAATAATTTAAGCGCCGAGACTACGATTCGAACTCGCAACCAGTTATAAATGGATGATCGTATAACTGTTCATTGGAAACACATTGGGTCTGCGTTCGCACTCGATTGTTTTAGGGGGGGGGGATGAAAATCCCCCCCCCCCCAATTTTTTTTTTTTTTTTTTTTGGGCGCGAAAAAAAAAAAATTTTGGCGCGAAAAAAAAAAAAATTTCCCGCCAAAAAAAAAAAAAAAAATTTTTTTTTTCCTTTTTAAACAAAAAAATTATTCGGAGACAAATTTATTTCATTTCTTGACGCTACCAGCCAAACGCGCTACCGCCTGAGCTAAAGGAACAGAGTTGGAAAAAGTTTCTTAATCCTAATACTTGAACAAATCGCTTTTTTTTCACATCTCTCATTTAGCAATAGATGATCGTATAGTAATTGGTTCTTTTTATGCTTTGGGTCTGCGTTCGCGCTCGATCTGTTCTTCCAGAATACGATTGGGTCTGCGTTCGCGCTCGATCTGTTCTTCCAGAATACGATTGGGTCTGCGTTCGCTCTCGATTTTTTCACGGGGCGGGGGGAGGGGGGGGGGATTCACCCCCCCCTTTTTTTTTTCATTTTTTTTTTTTGGCGCGAAAAAAAAAAAAATTTTGGCGCGAAAAAAAAAAAAAATTTTTCCGCCTAATAAAGAAAAAAAAAAAAAAAAATTTTTTTTTTCCTTTTTAAACAAAAAAAGTATTCGGAGACAAATTTTTTTCATTTCCTCTGTCTAACCACCCAAGAACGCGGCAGCCTAGCAAAAATAGACGACCGTTAGGGAGTCTATTTTCGCTAGTCCACTTATAATATAACGAGCACTTTCTCTGTCTGTCTGTCTGTCTGTCTGTCTGTCCGTCCTGGGGAATTTTTGTAAACGTAATTTCAGAAATAAACAATAAATAATTTAAGCGCCGAGACTACGAATCGAACTCGCAACCTTGACGCTAACTGCCGAACGCGCTATCATCTGCTCCACGACGACAAGTGATATAAACGTCTTAATTTTAAATGATAAAGAATCCGTTTTTTTTTCAACTTCTTCCAGTTACAAATGGATGATCGTATAACTGTTCATTGGAAATACATTGGGTCTGCGTTCGCACTCGATTGTTTTAGGGGGGGGAATGAAATTCCCCCCCCCCCCAATTTTTAAAAAAAATTTTTTTTTGGCGTGAAAAAAAAAAAATTTTCCCGCCAAAAAAAAAAAAAAAATTTTACCGCCTAATAAAAAAAAAAAAAAAATTTTTTTTTTCCTTTTTAAGCAAAAACATTATTCGCAGACAAATTTTTGTCATTTT
The DNA here is from genome assembly GCA_963556195.1 of Sepiola atlantica. Taxonomy (NCBI): domain Eukaryota; kingdom Metazoa; phylum Mollusca; class Cephalopoda; order Sepiida; family Sepiolidae; genus Sepiola; species Sepiola atlantica. The sequence continues at coordinate 60,520,166 of OY744537.1, read as the reverse complement.
TTTGTCTGACCACCCAAGAACGCGGCAGCCTAGCAAAAATAGACGACCGTTAGGGAGTCTATTTTCGCTAGTCCACTTATAATATAACGAGCACTTTCTCTGTCTGTCTGTCTGTCTGTCTGTCCGTCCTGGGGAATTTTTGTAAACGTAATTTCAGAAATAAACAATAAATAATTTAAGCGCCGAGACTACGATTCGAACTCGCAACCTTGACGCTAACTGCCGAACGCGCTATCATCTGCTCCACGACGACAAGTGATATAAACGTCTTAATTTTAAATGATAAAGAATCCGTTTTTTTTTCAACTTCTTCCAGTTACAAATGGATGATCGTATAACTGTTCATTGGAAATACATTGGGTCTGCGTTCGCACTCGACTGTTTTTTTTTTGGGGGGGGGGGGAGATGAAAATCCCCCCCCAATTTTTTTTTTTTTTTTTTTGGCGCGAAAAAAAAAAAAATTTTGGCGCGAAAAAAAAAAATTTTCCCGCCAAAAAAAAAAAAAAATTTTTTCCGCCTAATAAAAAAAAAAAAAAAAAAAATTTTTTTTTTCCTTTTTAAACAAAAACATTATTCGGAGACAAATTTTTGTCATTCTTTTGTCTGACCACCCAAGAACGCGGCAGCCTAGCAAAAATAGACGACCGTTAGGGAGTCTATTTTCGCTAGTCCACTTATAATATAACGAACACTTTCTCTGTCACGATGTCAGGATGTCTGTCTGTCCGTCGTCGAGAATTTTTGTAAACGTAATTTCAGAAATAAACAATAAATAATTTAAGCGCCGAGACTACGATTCGAACTCGCAACCTTGACGCTAACTGCCGAACGCGCTATCATCTGCTCCACAACGCCGAGTGATATAAACGTCTTAATTTTAAATGATAAAGAATCCGTTTTTTTTTCAACTTCTTCCAGTTACAAATGGATGATCGTATAACTGTTCATTGGAAATACATTGGGTCTGCGTTCGCACTCGATTGTTTTAGGGGGTGGGGAATGAAAATCCCCCCCCAATTTTTTTTTTTCATTTTTTTTTGGCGCGAAAAAAAAAAAAATTTTGGCGCGAAAAAAAAAAAATTTTCCCGCCAAAAAAAAAAAAAAAAATTTTCCGCCTAATAAAAAAAAAAAAAAAAAATTTTTTTTTTCCTTTTTAAACAAAAACATTATTCGGAGACAAATTTTTGTCATTTCTTTTGTCTAACCACCCAAGAACGCGGCAGCCTAGCAAAAATAGACGACCGTTAGGGAGTCTATTTTGGCTAGTCCACTTATAATATAACGAGTAGGTTCTCTGTCACGATGTCAGGATGTCAGGATGTCAGGATATCTGTCTGTCCGTCGTCAAGAATTTTTGTAAACGTAATTTCAGAAATAAACAATAAATAATTTAAGCGCCGAGGTTACGATTCGAACTCGCAACCTTGACGCTAACTGCCGAACGCGCTACCATCTTCCCCACAACGACAAGTGATGAAAACGTCTTAATTTTAAATGATAAAGAATCCGTTTTTTTTTCAACTTCTTCCAGTTACAAATGGATGATCGTATAACTGTTCATTGGAAATACATTGGGTCTGCGTTCGCACTCGATTGTTTTAGGGGGGGAGGGGGTCGCGAGGGGGGGGGGGGAGAATCCCCCCCCCAATTTTTTTTTTCCCATTTTTTTTTTGGCGCGAAAAAAAAAAATTTTGGCGCGAAAAAAAAAATGTTCCCGCCAAAAAAAATAAATTTTTTCCGCCTAATCAAAAAAAAAAAAATTTTTTTTTCTTCCAAAAAAAAGTATTCTGAAACAAATTTATTTTTCTTTGTCTCACACACCAAGAACGCGGCAGCCTAGCAAAAATAGACGACCGTTAGGGAGTCTATTTTCGCTAGTCCACTTATAATATAACGAGCACTTCTCTGTCTGTCTGTCTGTCTGTCTGTCCGTCCTGGGGAATTTTTGTAAACAGAGGGGGGGGGGGGCGAAATAATTACTATTTAATTAATTTCAAAGTCGGAAACATAAACAAACACATTGGGCCACATATTAAAGACTAAATAAACAATAAATAATTTTCGGCGTCAAAGTCGCGATTCGAACTCGCAACCTTGACGCTACCAGCCAAACGCGCTACCGTCTGAGCTAAAGGAACAGAGTTGGAAAAAGTTTCTTAATCCTAATACTTGAACAAATCACTTTTTTTTCACATCTCTCATTTAGCAATAGATGATCGTATAGTAATTGGTTCTTTTTATGCTTTGGGGTCTGCGTCCGCGCTCGATCTGTTCTTCCAGAATACGATTGGGTCTGCGTGCGCGCTCGATCTGTTCTTCCAGAATACGATTGGGTCTGCGTTCGCTCTAGATTTTTTCACGGGGGGGGGGGGGGGGGGGTAAATTCACCCCCCCCCCATTTTTTTTTTTCATTTTTTTTTTTTGGCGCGAAAAAAAAAAAAAAAATTTTGGCGCGAAAAAAAAAAAAAAAAATTTTTCCGCCTAATAAAGAAAAAAAAAAAAAATTTTTTTTTTTCCTTTTTAAACAAAAAAAGTATTCGGAGACAATTTTTTTTCATTTCTTTTGTCTAACCACCCAAGAACGCGGCAGCCTAGCAAAAATAGACGACCGTTAGGGAGTCTATTTTCGCTAGTCCACTTATAATATAACGAGCACTTCTCTGTCTGTCTGTCTGTCTGTCCGTCCTGGGGAATTTTTGTAAACGTAATTTCAGAAATAAACAATAAATAATTTAAGCGCCGAGACTACGATTCGAACTCGCAACCTTGACGCCAACTGCCGAACGCGCTATCATCTGCCCCACAACGACAAGTGATATAAACGTCTTAATTTTAAATGATAAAGAATCCGTTTTTTTCCAACTTCTTCCAGTTACAAATGGATGATCGTATAACTGTTCATTGGAAATACATTGGGTCTGCGTTCGCACTCGATTGTTTTTTTTTGGGGGGGGTCGCGAGGGGGGGGGGGAGAAATCCCCCCCCCAATTATTTTTTTCCATTTTTTTTTTGGCGCGGAAAAAAAAAAATTTTGGCGCGAAAAAAAAATTTTTTCCCGACAAAAAAAAAAAAAAATTTTTTCCGCCTAATAAAAAAAAAAAAAAAAATTTTTTTTCTTCCAAAAAAAAGTATTCTGAGACAAATTTTTTTTTCTTTGTCTCACACACCAAGAACGCGGCAGCCTAGCAAAAATAGACGACCGTTAGGGAGTCTATTTTCGCTAGTCTATTATATATAATAAATGGTTGCCATATTGTATCAAATTCTATATTAGGTCTACTTAAGAGGCCATTGTCGCCCAACATATGTGCTGCTTCTTTGAGTCGTCTAACTCGCCACCGTTCACCTCTGTCTATAATGTTTACTTTGCCCCATAAGGGTAGATGGTTTCCCTTTTACTCTATATGTGGTCAGTCATACCCGATTTTTCAATATCTTCACATATTACGACTTTACGTGTTTTTAGCATTAGTGGCCGTCATGTCTCACCTTTATATATTTTCCATACTTACATGGAATTGCATACACACAGTTTTTGATAATGATTTTTTTTTGTGTAGAGGGGTTTTACTCGCACAATTTTTTTAAAAGAGAGTTGAGTCGCTCCTGAATACTGTCCTGATGTCATATGGATTACATATTCTTTGAATTTTTTCAGACAAGTATTTCATATATGGTATACAAACTGTGGTGAGTTTTCAAGTTGTGTCCTTTGGTGTTTTTCCAGATTTCTTGCAGCTGATGTCATGGTCTCTGGATAGGGGTTCTCTTGAACTGTTCATCTCCTTTTGATATGTATTACTCTTATTACATACCTTTGCTCGATGCTGTAAACAATGGACGATTTTTTTCTTTACATTATACGAATGGTGAGAGTTGAAATCTAGATATTTTCCAGTAAAAGTTGGCTTTCCATATATGAATGATTTGAATCCCCGATCAGTGCGAGGTATCAACATCTAAGAAGGACAATTGCTATTATGTTCCTTTTCCATAGTGAACTGTATCGATAGACGAATGTAGTCCACATGGTTCAACAACGCTTGGCTATCCTCCTGATAAGGCTAGATTATCAATGTGTCCGAATAATCCAAATAATCCAAATTATCAATTCTCATCTCAAACATTCCAAAACATAAGATACATTTATGTTAGATGCTAGAGCAGCTGTCCCTAGTACTGTTGCCATATTTGGGTTGGTGAATCTCTGTCCCAGTTGAGGCTTCTTGATGAGGTGCAGAAACATATTTGTAATTTGATTGGATTCACCCGTTCTTCTTCTCTGCACTCTCTCTCACAGACGTGATGTTGTTAGTCTCAGTCTTTTCTATAAATATTATTATGGCATGTGTTCTTTAGAATTGTGTGATTTATTCCCTGCTTCTTTTGTTTTAGCTCGTTTGATTTGTTGGTCTAGTGGTCTCCATCAATTCGCTGTTTTGATATCTCATTGTAATACAGCTTCCTATTCCAGTAGCTTCTTTCCAAGAACTGCGGGCTTGTGGAACTCTCTTCCTGCTGACTGTTTTCATCCTACCTATAGCCTTGATCTTTTCAAGACTAAGACCAATAGTCATCTCATGTCATTGTGATAATCATATTTCGTTCTTGTTAGTTCATTACATCAAGTGGCTTCATGCCTTGTCAGGAGCGTTTTCTATAAAAAAGCAAACAAATACCGACCATTCTCTATTACGGACCACCAAGTTTTAGTCACGAATGCCCAACAGTCTTTGTTTTATCGCCTTTAAATGATATGCTGAAAATGTATATTTCTGCGTTGCAAGCACACCTGGACACGACTGACTTGGGCTGTGATAAACCCCTTCAGTTCTGGAATACCCTGGAGACTGTTTTGATAGACATTATCTCTGAGAGAAAAAAAACTACAGCTAAAAATCAACGGAGGTTTAGGTCTGGTGAGTGTGAAGCCCGTTCTACAATCTACAAAATCTACAAATAAGAGGATCAACAAAGTTGTTCTGCATGTAATTGAACGGCGATTAAACAAAGACTGTGAAACATTCATAGCAACTTTCTCAAATTCGGGTAAAAACCGAACAGAGACAGTAGGCCCTGCGCAACTAAAGCGCTCGGTGTCTTATTGGATAGAGTTAATATATAATTAATAAATAATAAAATATATTCAGCTTTATTACTTTACTGCAGTTTCATGGTATTACCTGATCATCGGAAGTGAAGCACGCGTCTCTTTGATGATCGGATAGTACCGTAGAACTGCCATAAAGTGTAAAAGCTAAGTGCATTTATTGTTTATATATATATATATATATATATATATATATATATATATATATATATATATATATATATATATATAATAAGAAATATTAAATTATTTATACCTACATACGCTCTCATCAGTGTAGGAAGCGATAATTTCACACGATCAAAGGCGCGAACCCAGTTCACAGAGTCAACCAAAACTATACGTTTTTGCCCTATCCTCGCGTCCATCGGACATTCTCAGGTGATACGAGAGAAATTAAGTTATATTTATGTCTAAATCCGCGGGCTATAAACATCAGATTATCTAAAGGGTTCTACGAACGCAATCGGAATCTTACTTTTATAGCCAAGTGACAGTCTGTTTTTAATAGCTTCGAACTGTGCTCAACTTTAATCTCTTAAAGGGGCTTCATAACAATATTTACGAAGAAATATTGTTAGAAGAATTTCACCCCCTTTTCTTACTTTGCTTAAAACTAAATTAAACTAAATATAGCCCACATTACCTACCCTACGCCGATAAGCTGTGTTGTAAAATTCATAATGATCGGTTAATAAGTTTAGGAGTGAATCCTGTACATACCAATAGATAAACATATACACATTCCTAACGTTCTATAAATAGAGATATGGAGTAAACAGTTATAAGTCATTATAACCTGATTAGAAAACATCCTCAAGCGTGACAGAATCTTACGCAATCTTAAATTGCAGGTTGATTATTGCATGGAAGAAAAGAGATCTCCACCCAAATCGCATTAGACATGGCGCCCCCTCTTAACTTGAGTATTTGACACACCTACGAAAAGAATGAAAAGTTTTATAAAAATAAAAATGGGGGCGAATGCGAAAAGACGCACGCAACCTTACTTTTCACGTAAGAATCACGTAAAGCGTTTTCACTTCGGTACAAACGAACATAAACGATTTTATGGGATCCTTTGTAAAGGAGCTGTAACGCAACACATCGAAGTGTACGTAAATAAGTTTACATTCTTTTGGCAAGTCAAAGACTTCTATAGTCGACAAACATCGGTATGTACGCAATCTACCAGAGTCGACAAAAGTCGATGTGTACCCAGTCTGCTAGAGTCGATACAAAGCATGCCAAGATCGAATAGAGTCTATATGTACACAACTAGTCAGAGTTTATAGGTAATGGCTTGTCAGAGTCGACAAACGTTGATATGTACCAAGTCTGCCAGAGTCGATAAAAGTCAATATGTACACAAGTTGCCAGACTCGACAAACGTTGATATGTACCAAGTCTGCCAGAGTCGATAAAAGTCAATATGTACACAAGTTGCCAGACTCGACAAACGTTGATATGTACCAAGTCTGCCAGAGTCGATAAAAGTCAATATGTACACAAGTTGCCAGACTCGACAAACGTTGATATGTACCAAGTCTGCCAGAGTCGATAAAAGTCAATATGTACACAAGTTGCCAGACTCGACAAACGTCGATATATATATATATATATATATATATATATATATATATATATATATATATATATATATATATATATATATATATATATATATATATATATATATATACGGAGCCTGCCAAGGTCGAAAAGAATCTACATGTACACAGGTTGATGGACTCGACTAAAATCTATATAGCCTGTTAGAGTTGACAAGCTGATATATCAACCTGTTAGAATCGACAAAAGTCGATACATAGAAAGTCTGGCAGTCGACCTAACTGGATATGAATGCAATCTGACAGGGTTACAAAAGTCGATATGTACGCAGCCAGCCAGATACAACAAAAGTCGATATGTACGCAGCCAGCCAGATACAACAAAAGTCGATACGTACGCAGCCAGCCAGATACAACAAAAGTCGATACGTACGCAATCTGCCAAAGTCGACAAAAGGCTATATGTATAAATCTTGCAAGAGCGACAAAAGTTGGAATCTACGCAGCCAACCAGAGTAGACAACACTCGATGTGTATGAATCTTGTCAGAATCCAGACAGCAATCGATATATACGCAGCCTGCCAGAGACGACAACATTTGATAGGTACATAGTATGCTAGAATTGACAAAAATCAATATGTAAGTCGATTATCAGAGTCGATCAAATCGGCCAAATTAATTGAATTGAGCTAAAACTGTTCCATGAACTAAACGACGTCGGACAATTAGTTTTATGTCACATGATTCGGATAGTGTTCATTTGAAAAGTGAGTAAAGAGGTAAAAGAATCATCTATTGTCCGAAATATGTTTCGCTGATGATATAATAAGGGTACCAAATATCGGGGTAAGTCTGGGGTTAGGGTTAACTTATTTTACTTTTATTAACCACAGACAAGTTATATTGTCACTGAGACATAATAAGCTACTGTGAAGAGTTGTGCAGCAAGATGTTTGTTCACATTACATTTAAATTTATGCATGTTGGTACAGTTAGGGTAACAGGGAGCAGGGAGGCAATTTCAAAGGCAAACGGTCAGACGAAAAGAAGCTATTAGAGTAGTAAGTTGTTCGGTATTTGGGGACTTCTACAGTTAAGGAGTGGGATTTTACTGCTAGTTGGGTTCTCGCTTCGTCTTACCACTTTAAATGGTTCCATCCGGGGCTAGAAACAGGTAAAAAGGTCATATGTTGTCCCAAAATATATGCCATTGAGCGCAACATAAGGGTAGCAAGAGTAACAAATTGGTCACCAAAAGTGTTAAGAGTTAAAACTTTACATCTAATTTACTTTCCTCCGTATTCGTATTGTTTATTCGTTTTATTCAATTTTCTTAATTCCATTGCAAAAGAGACTATCAAGACATTTCTGAAAACCAAGTATCTAAATTCACGTTCGCCGACAATAGCCTGATCTCAACTTTCAAACGAAACAGCAGACCCCCTTATCATATTTAAAAGGGCGTATATACCTTTTGAAAATAATACCGGGGAGCGGGTGGTTGTAACGTTTCACCGTCGACTTCGTCCAGTATTTATAACGCCGAAAAGCCACGGGTATGTTATTATTTTCTTTTTTGTTGTTGTTTAAATCTTCATCTCTAATTCCCCACCCACCCTAGATAGTCCCCCCCCAGTTGTTTTATTTCCGGAATGCATAAATATGTAGGCATTTATTTTATTTTCGTTTTCGCTCACACCCCGTGTCATCTTGCCCATACCATATCCGCACCCCGGAGATTTTACTTAATCGATTGGTTATTGGGTGTGTGCGAGATGTGTATGGAAGGTCTCTTGACGTGCCCGCCGGACCAGTCACAGCTAACAAGGCATAACCTAAACATTTATCAGACGATGCGACTAGTTTACGACAGCCGAAAACGACAGCAGTTCATTAACGGGGATTATGACAGCTAATGTGTACCGAAATTCATTTTCACTTTTATATGGATGTATTTACCTTTATAGTCATAGGATGTTTTCAGTAGAAAACAGAGGTCTACTACTTGCAAGTGTAATAAAATTAGCTAAATAAGTTTTTTTTTAATACTAATGGTTCACCACTAACCAAGGCCACAAAGCCACCCGAGGATAAGTGTTAGTGAGATTTTGAATTGGATAATGGAACAGTACTATGAAAGGATTAAGACCTATGATTAATTCACAGAACGACTTGACAGATATTTGTTGAGATTGGACTTCAAAACGACCATGTTGTGATCTGTAGGGAAACATTCTCGCGGTAACGTGTTCCACAGATGGGATGTTCGTAGTTCTTGGAAAGAAACTTTGTTCATGGAAGTTCCGTTTGATTTTAGGTACACAGAAGAAGAAAAGGGAGTTCTTTGATATGTTGGTAGAAGACGAGTTTTTGCCGAGAAGGTCTTTCGCGGGTGGGAGGGGGGATTCAGTCGAGAATCTACCATGGAAATATCGATAGAGTAAGGAAAGACTAGAAACGGATCTTCTGTGAGAAAGGAGTTGCAAGGAAAAAAAGAGATCATCTCCAACTAGATTGCGAAGTTGATTTTTTACTCTGTCAGGCAAGAAAGAGTGCTCTGAGCGGCACATCCCCAGATGTGCCAACAGTACTCCATCTTAAACCGAATCTGACTCTTATACAGGTAGAGGATTGCATCAGGAGTCGGAAACTTTCTGGAGCAGTAGAATGATCCAACCATTTCCCTAGTGACTTTAGAAACGGATTTGTATGTAATTCTTCCATTTCAGGTCTGAGGTAAAAAGTCAGCCCCAGGAGCTTATCAAAACAGGGGGCTTCTCTAAGGAGAGAACCATTCATTACTTATAGACGCGTCTTAGGCCAAACTTATACTAGACGACAATCGACGGAGTGGCTGTCAACATGATCAAATGTCAAACGTGAGATATGTAGGAGATAAGTAAATGAAGGATTTTCATGGATTAAAATAAGCGTTGGACTTGGTTGTTTATATTTATGAGCTATTTTTCACTAGATAGTCACAGAGGAAGCCAGAAGTTAAAGAAACAAAATGTATCGCTTACAAATGTTATCGACCAATAGTTTAGGCGTGTGGTGGTCGTCATGCCTTTTTTTGGTGATAACTTCCTCCACAAATAAAAATAATAATAAGAAGACTTACATGCAAAACCAACGGAAGTTTATTCACTGAAATAAACCATTAACAAATATAACATATTTCCTTTTGTAATGAGTTCAGAAGTCCTTTCTTTAGTTTCAGGGTAAGTAAAAAGGAGAATGTCTTTTGTTTTGTTGAAATGCTCATATGTTATAAAATGTTAAGAGAGGCAATAGGTAATGTTCGCCTGTGTAATTGTATGAAGCGCGCGAAAGGTGAAATGGAAGAGTGATAATAAGACGCGTGTAACCTCCGAATGAAGAGTCAGTTGAGAGAGAGGGTTTGATGTTTGTGTGTGCTTAAATACTATTTGGATAGGCTCCAGCGAGCTTAAGGAGAAAAGTTTAGAAAAATGTCTTTGGAGAAATCCCATTGGACAGAAATATCACGTGGTGTGCTCCCTACTACGTCCGCTCGTTTTGAGTTGATTTAATATATAAGGCCACACCGGAATTTGCGTGGGCGTTATTTATTATTTTTCACGCGCCAATACAATTATATTCACACTGCGCGCCTAAATTGTATTTATCCCAAACAACAATTTTTATCCGAATCTTAACCGTGTCAACTGGCACAGGCGATCTCTCTCTCTACTTAATTCTCTCGGCCAGACAAAGTGGAGAGATGCATCTCAAGTATAATAAACTATTTATTTGTATACAAATGTCTTCCTCTATTTATCCATGGTGATGAAGAAGGGTTAGGGTTAGGGTTAGGGTTACCAGACAATGTTTTTGTTTAACTTTTAAAACAAAGCAATTGCCACTGAGACGTAAGTGGCTACTGTAATTAGGGACCAGATTTATAAGGGGCACTCTAAGTGGCGAGTTGCACAGCAAGATGTTTGTCTACATTACATTAAAATTTTTGCATGTTGGTACAGTCGGGGAAACAGGGAGCATGGAGGGAATTCCAAAGGCAAGCAGTCCGAGGAAAAAAATCTGTTAAAGTAGAAAGTTTTCCGGCATTTGGAGACCTCCATAGTAACGGAGTTGGATTTTGATGCTAGTTGGGTTTATCGGGAGTATTTTCGTTCAGGGGGAACAAGTCTCGTAAGTTCGTTGGAACACATCCAATCGAAGCACAGGGATACATCCTTGCGGCGAGCGGACAGGAGCTGGAGCTTGGTAAACAGTGCGGACCCTATTAGGTTAGAGACTCTTTTTTGTACCCTGTCTAAGAGGGAGAGACTAGTGGTTGGTGCACAAGCCCAGATGTGGCAACAATACTCCATACGAAGCCTAATGTTGGCTTCATAAACTGTGTCCATCGCTTTATTGCAGATTACAAAATAATCAATATTTCAGTAAATATAAGTTATAAAAAGCTGAAAATTACACCATCCAAGGACTGTATTAAGGTGAGATAAATCCTAAAATTTCATCAAAATTCATGTTATATTTAAAAAGTTATGTTATTTTTTTAATATTCAAGGAATTTTCACCGTCCATCGCTTTATTGTAAGTCTTCTAAGATAATGTTTTAGCTCAATAAAACAATACCAAAGCATCATAAATTTATATTGAACACATTTTCTGGGGAAAATTAACAAAAACAAAGGCACATCCCGAGGGCTAAGTGTCAAACAAACGAATTATTTGTCCACATATCCCCCATGTTTTGAAATTACATTAAACAACCTTTTGTCCACCGAGGAGGTCAATTGTTTGATCTGAGATGGAGTAATGGTTCTGGCAACGTCGACTATTTTGTTCCAAAGGGCATCCTTCGAAGAAAACTGCTCTCCTCCCTCATAAACTCCTCGTTTCAATATTGACCATAGGTGTTCGATGGGGTTAAGGTCCGGAGAACACGGTGGCCAGGACATGAGGGTTTCTCCAACAAAGCCCTGAGATCCGGGAGAAAAGTGCTCAATGTCCTAGATAGAGCTACTGTAGTGATAGGTTTGCATAATATTTTAACAGCAACTACGCTGAAAAAGAATGGTGGAATCGATAAGAGTGATTCAGTAGTGCTCAGGAGGCCTCCTTGATTTTCAAAGTACTCGGGGTCGTCCGGGAGAAAAGGGTCAATGTCCTAGAGAGAGCTACTGTAGTGATAGGTTTGGATAATATTTTAACAGCACCTACGCTGAAAAAAATGGGGGAATCGATAAGAGTGATTTCAGTAGTACTCAGGAGGCCTCCTTTATTTTCAAAGTACTCGGTGTCGTACGGGAGAAAAGTGCTCAATGTCCTAGAGAGAGCTACTGTAGTGATAAGTTTGGAAAATATTTTAACGCCATCTTCGTTCTCCTTTGAACTATTTTGCAGATGAAAAGGAGGGAGGATACCTAAGTGATTTCAGTAGTGCGCAGGAGGCCTCTATTATTTTCAAAGTACTCGGCGTTGTGCAGGATAAAAGTGCTCAATATTCTAGATAGAGCTACTGTTGTGGTAGGTTTGAAAAATATTTTAACGCAATCTTCGTTCGCCTTTGGACTATTTCGAAGATTAGAAGGAGAGAGGATACCTAAGTGATTTCATTAGTTCTCAAAAGGCCTACTTGATTTGTAATGTACTTGGTGTTGCCCGGGAGAGAAGTGCTCAATGCCATAGATAGAGCTACTGTAGTGATAGGTTTGGATAATATTTTAACAGCACCTACGCTGAAAAGGATGGGGGAATCGATAAGAGTTATTTCAGTTGTGCTCAGGAGGCGTCCTTAATTTTTAAAGTACTCGGCGTTGTCCGGGAGAAAAGTGCTCAATATCTTAAATAGAGCTACTGTAGTGACAGGTTTGGAAAATGTTTTAACGCCATCTTCGTTCCCCTTTGGATTATTTTGCAGATGAAAGGGAGGGAGGATACCTAAGTGATGTCAGTAGTGCTCAGGAGGCCTCCTAGATTTTCAAAGTACTGAGCGTTGTGCGGGAGAAAAGTTCTCAATGTCCTAGATAGAGCTACTGTAGTGATAGGTGTGGATAATATTTTAACAGCAACTAAGCTGAAAAGGATGGGGGAATTGATAAGAGTTATTTCAGTAGTGCTCATGACGCCTCCTTTATTTTCAAAGTACACGGCGTTGTCTAGGAGAAAAGTGCTTAATATTTTAGATAGAGCTACTGTAGTGATAGGTTTTGAAAATATTTTAACGCCATCTTCGTTCACCTTTGGACTATTTTGCTGAAAAGGATGGGGGAATTGATAAGAGTGATTTCAGTAGTTCTCAGGAGGCTTCCATTTATTTTCAAAGTACTCGGCGTTGTCCGGGAGAAAAGTGTTCAATATCCTAGATAGAGCTACTGCAGTGATAGGTTTGGAAAATATTTTAACGCCATCTTTGTTCCCCGTTGGACTATTTTGCAGATGAAAAGGAGGGAGGATACCTAAGTGATTTCAGTAGTACTCAGGGGCCTTCTTGATATGCAAAGTATTCGGCGTTGTACAGGAGAAAAGTGCTCAATGTCCTAGATAGAGCTACTGTAGTGATAGGTTTGGATAATATTTTAACGCCATCTTCGTTCGCCTTTAGACTATTTGGCAGATTAGAAGGAGAGAGAATACCTAAGTGATTTCAGTAGTACTCAGGACACCTCCTTGATTTGCGAAGTACTCGGCGTTGTCCGAGATAAAAGTGCTCAATATCGTAGATAGAGCTACTGTAGTGATAAGTTTAGAAATATATTTTAACGCCATCTTCGTTCCCCTTTGGACTATTTTGCAGATGAAAAGGAGGGAGGATACCTAAGTGATTTCAGTAGTGCGCAGGAGGCCTCCTTGATTTTCAAAGTACTCGGCGTTGTCCGGTAGAAAAGTGCTCAATGTCCTAGATAGAGCTACTGTAGCGATAGGTTTGCATAATATTTTAACAGCATCTACGCTGAAAAAGAATGGTGGAAACGATAAGAGTGATTCAGAAGTGCTCAGGAGGCCTCCTTGATTTTCAAAGTACTCGGTGTCGTCCGGGAGAAAAGTGGTCAATGTCATAGAGAGAGCTACTGTAGTGATAGGTTTGGATAATATTTTAACAGCACCTACGCTGAAAAGGATGGGGGAATCGATAAGAGTGATTTCAGTAGTACTCAGGAGGCCTCCTTTATTTTCAAAGTACTCGGTGTCGTACGGGAGAAAAGTGCTCAATGTCCTAGAGAGAGCTACTGTAGTGATAAGTTTGGAAAATATTTTAACGCCATCTTCGTTCTCCTTTGAACAATTTTGCAGATGAAAAGGAGGGAGGATACCTAAGTGATTTCAGTAGTGCGCAGGAGGCCTCTATTATTTTCAAAGTACTCGGCGTTGTGCAGGATAAAAGTGCTCAATATCCTAGATAGAGCTACTGTAGTGGTAGGTTTGAAAAATATTTTAACGCAATCTTCGTTCGCTTTCGGACTATTTCGAAGATTAGAAGGAGAGAGGATACCTAAGTGATTTCAGTAGTTCTTAAGAGGCCTACTTGATTTTTAATGTACTTGGTGTTGCCCGGGAGAGAAGTGCTCAATGCCATAGATAGAGCTACTGTAGTGATAGGTTTGGATAATATTTTAACAGCACCTACGCTGAAAAGGATGGGGGAATCGATAAGAGTTATTTCAGTTGTGCTCAGGAGGCGTCCTTGATTTTTAAAGTACTCGGCGTTGTCTGGGAGAAAAGTGCTCAATATCTTAAATAGAGCTACTGTAGTGACAGGTTTGGAAAATGTGTTAACGCCATCTTCGTTCCCCTTTGGATTATTTTGCAGATGAAAGGGAGGGAGGATACCTAAGTGATGTCAGTAGTGCTCAGGAGGCTTCCTAGATTTTCAAAGTACTGAGCGTTGTGCGGGAGAAAAGTTCTCAATGTCCTAGATAGAGCTACTGTAGTGATAGGTGTGGATAATATTTAAACAGCAACTACGCTGAAAAGGATGGGGGAATCGATAAGAGTTATTTCAGTAGTGCTCATGACGTCTCCTTTATTTTCAAAGTACACGGCGTTGTCTGGGAGAAAAGTGCTCAATATTTTAGATAGAGCTACTGTAGTGATAGGTTTTGAAAATATTTTAACGCCATCTTCGTTCACCTTTGGACTATTTTGCTGAAAAGGATGGGGGAATTGATAAGAGTGATTTCAGTAGTTCTCAGGAGGCTTCCTTTATTTTCAAAGTACTCGGCGTTGTCCGGGAGAAAAGTGTTCAATATCCTAGATAGAGCTACTGCAGTGATAGGTTTGGAAAATATTTTAACGCCATCTTTGTTCCCCTTTGGACTATTTTGCAGATGAAAAGGAGAGAGGATACCTAAGTGATTTCAGTAGTTCTCAAGAGGCCTTCTTGATATGCAAAGTATTCGGTGTTGTCCAGGAGAAAAGTGCTCAATGTCCTAGATAGAGCTACTGTAGTGATAGGTTTGGATAATATTTTAACAGCAATTACGCTGAAAAGGATGTGGGAATCGATAAGAGTGATTTTAGTTGTGCTCAGGAGGCCTCCTTGATTTTATAAGTACTCGGCGTTGTCCGGGAGAAAAGTGCTCAATATCCTAGATAGAGCTACTGTAGTGATAGGTTCGGAAAATATTTTAACGCCATCTTCTTTCCCCTTTCTACTATTTTGCAGATGAAAAGGAGGGAGGATACCTAAGTGATTTCAGTAGTGCTCAGAAGGCCTCCTTGATTTGCAAAGTACTCGACGTTGTCTGGGAGAAAAGTGCTCAAGTTTTAGGTAGAGCTACTGTAATGATAGGTTTGGATAATATTTTAACAGCATCTACGTTGAAAAGGATAGGGGAATCGATAAAAGTTATTTCAGTAGTGCTCATGACGCCTCCTTTATTTTCAAAGTACTCGGCGTTGTCTGGGAGAAAAGTGCTCAATATCCTAGATAGAGCTACTGTAGTGATAGGTTTTGAAAATATTTTAACGCCATCTTCGTTCGCCTTTGGACTATTTTGCTGAAAAGGATGGGGGAATTGATAAGAGTGATTTCAGTAGTTCTCAGGAGGCTTCCTTTATTTTCAAAGTACTCGGCGTTGTCCGGGAGAAAAGTGCTCAGTAAGAGTTATTTCAGTAGTAGCTTCTGCGGTATTGCACCCGGGGAGTGCTTCTGTGGTATAGGAACCTGATGCTTCTGTGGTATGGCACCAGGGGAGTGCTTCTGCGGTATAGGAACTTGAAACTTCTGCTGTATGGCAGCCGGGGGGTGCTTCTGCGGTATAGAAACTGGGGGCAGTGCTTCTGCGGTATAGGAACCTTAGGTTTGTGCGGTATTGCTGTACGTAACACAGATCTCTTCAAAATTAGAAATTAATCCAAAAACTAATGGTATACAAAAACACGTACTATTTTGGCATAACATCACCCAACAAAGGTTGACATGTCGTAAAACCTAACAAAAAAAAAGAGACTCAACGTTGGAAAATAGCATAATCAACATTGCTTGAAATATAGCCCCGAAACTATAGGGGACTTGGAACAGCCGGGCATATTTCAGTTAGGTTAGTGGGTTGTGAAAGCAGTTCCTGTTTGCCCAATCGAGATAATGCAATGATATTGCAATGGAGAGTCCAAGAAATACCGTTACTCAATGTGTTGATTTAATAAACTGAACAAGAGGGGTGCCTGGTAACTATGTGGGTGACCGAGCTACTTTAATTACCTGTACAAGGAGCCCCGAAACTTCCTCAGTCATGTCCAACCCAGGAAGAAATCAGACTACAGCTATTGACCAAAAAGCTAGAGAATGATCCTACCTCTATTGACATGGGAAGTCACCTGACGTCTTCTATTCTGGCCTAGACACACCGTAGGTCCAATGGAAAACTCTCAACCACCAGAGAACAGGAATGTAGCGATAAAAACTGCTATGGTCAGATGGGGCTATAAAACCGACCCAACCATCTGCGAATGTTGAGAAGAGGACCATATGGTGGTGCAACACAGCTTTGTCTGCCCCCTGCTGCCCAAACAATGATAATAGAAAAGGTCTCTGTAAGACACGCAAAGAAGAAGAAGGTAATCGAACAAGTAGAACAGTGTGTAAAGTAAAAAAGAGGAATATCGAGCTACTTAGTTAACAGTACAGGCAGCTTCAACTGGACAGCACCAGTGAAAGGACCAAAAATACAATAAAAAATAATGCAATAATTTCATAAAATAAATAATAAATTGAAGAAATTCCATACCTCGGATGATGAAGATTGAAATCGGTGAATGGAATGGACAGAATTTGATTACTTAAGTGGATGGTTGGACAAGTATTTTTGACATTGTACTTAAAGACGACCATGTTTTAGTCTGCAGGGAAGCAATATCGTGGTAATATGCCCTATTTTAATACCTCAACAAAGCCGATGCCACCCCAGTCACTCAACCGACCCAGCGCCATTATTGTAGCTAATATATCCCTCTTATCTTCACAAGTTTAATAGAGCACCTGTCTTATTCGTTATGCTGATTTCCGTTGAACACTCTTGTCTCTCCCCGAAACTTGCGAATTTATTTAAACAGAATTAAACATGTTTCCGAATTTTTTAGATGATGGTTGATAATTGGTATTATTTTGATTATTCGGACTACTGTTCTCATATTGGATGTTATTCTCATAACGTTTTGGCCGATGTAATCTACGACATTCTTCAGGTGTATCTTGTCGAACTCGAGAATATTTATGCCTAACTCGGGAATCAGTACGGAATTTCG
This sequence comes from Sepiola atlantica, assembly GCA_963556195.1. Taxonomy (NCBI): domain Eukaryota; kingdom Metazoa; phylum Mollusca; class Cephalopoda; order Sepiida; family Sepiolidae; genus Sepiola; species Sepiola atlantica. The sequence goes on along the minus strand of OY744537.1, from coordinate 60,502,750 downwards.
AAACGAATTCCATATTTAATCAACAGACTAAAGTACTCTCATTCCATATACCCGTGGCGCAACGGATAAAGTGCTTAGTATAATCAGTTGAAAGTTCAATCATCAGTACAGGCGATACTAAGAATATAATTACGAATTACTTAAGACTTCTATTCGGTTATCACTGACGAAACGAGAGCAATCTATCCCTGACAATTAAAAAAGGGGTCGGTTCGAAATACTGCACATATTCCAAAATTCGACATAAAGATTCCCGAGTTCAACAAGATACCCCTGAAGAAAGTCGGCTGAAATGTTGGGAGAATAATATCCAAGATTAGAATAGTAGCTCTAATAATCCAAATAATACAACATAATTAAAAACCACTAAATTATTCAATTAAAACAGCAGCAACAACAACAACAACAACCACCACCACCACCACCACCACCACCACCATTTAGCTAGTATCAGAAAAGTACGGCTTTGAATACGACCAAAGATTTATTTTTACGAATTCGAAACTGACTAACGACTGAGATCATACTTGGATAAAACGTGAGAGGTTGTTTACGTAAACTGACATCCTATCGGCCTGCCCCAGTTTCGGATGGTCATGCAATAGGCACGGTCAATTGAAATGATGAGCGGACGTGATCCGAGTCAGGTACAACGTTGAATTCCTGGGATCCCGTTTCACGGCTAGATGAAGGTTAGTAAGATGAACCGGCTAACAACGTACGAAAGCGAAAGCTATCTTTCACGGCGGGTCGAAAGGCCGTTGTTCGCGCGCGGACGGTAATCAAACGACAGTGCTACGGAAGGGCGAACTCGGATACTTGAGACAGACATGGAAACCGGACCCAGATCGATTGTATATATATATATATATATATATATATATATATATATATATATATATATATATATATGTGTGTGTGTGTGTGTGTGCGTGTGCGTGTGTGTGTAAAGGAGTAAGGCTACCAACAGTTGTACAAAGTTTTTTCAACATTTATTTATTTTATTTTATCATTTTATCATTTTATTATTCATGGGGAAGGGTAAACATTTTTTTCTTCTAACTGAAAATATTACTATTCATGGGGAAGGGTAAAACATTTTTTTTTTGGGGGGGGGGTAACATTTTTTTTTCTTTTTTTAACTGAAAATATTAGTATTCATGGGGGAGGGTAAAAAAAAATTGGGGGGGTAACAAATTTTTTTTTTTTTAACTGAAAATATTAGTATTCATAGGGGAGGGTAAAAAAATGGGGGGGGGGGTAACAAATTTTTTTTTCTTTTTTTAACTGAAAATATTCTTGTTTAGAAACAAAGAAAATCAATGTCTACCCACCCAAGAAATATGACTGGGGCTCCATCGGTTTACGGGTGAGCGTTCATTTCTGACGCGGCAGCCTAGCAAAAATAGACGACCGTAAGGAGGCTATTTTGGCTAGTATAAATAAGAATAAGAATAAGAATAAGAATAAGAATAAGAATAAGAATAAGAATAAGAATAAGAATAAGAATAAGAATAAGAATAAGAATAAGAATAAGAATAAGAATAAGAATAAGAATAAAGATGGCTTATGTTAACACTTTATTGCAGTTTCATAGTTCATTCAATCATCGGCAATGTATTAATAAACCCATGAATCCCTTTATACATTGCACACGAATTCAAATAGTTTGAATTTGTATTGTATTAAAATGTATAAACCCATTCAGGGGTTTATTAATACATTGCCGGTGATTGAAGCAGTCATGCAATTTCAGTAACGCATTAAGATAAGTCACATTTATTTCACACACACAGACACACACACATCTGAACATCACGAGGAGAACTTTATCTCCAGGACTGAAATATATAGTGTGTTTTCTAGTGTTCTTTGAACTTTTTTTTTTCACTCTGACAGTAATTTATCGAACATCGATTTTACTTTTTCGTGCGAACATCAATTCGGCTGATGCCATACATCGTTCTGGTTTGGTGTTATTCTGTATAAATGTAAAGATTGTTGGACCCTACCCCTTTCTGTCTTCATACTGTTAAGCGTTTTAAGACCTCTTAAATTTATTCTAGTCGCATAAAATTACCAGTTTTCGACAAGCTCTCGTTTTCGTCCTTATTTTTGTTATTAGTGATTTTCTCCAGCAAAAAGTGAATGAGATGACCGAAGAAGTGAGTGATGCAATATTTCATAGCAATATTTCATTTAAGCTTCGCAGAAGTGATGTGTGAAACGTGTTGGAGCATTGTCGTGCAGCAGAATTGACCCTTTCTGTTGACCAATATATATAAGCTGTAGTTTCTGGTGAATCTCATCGATTTCCGAACAATACTTCTCTGTAGTCACCATTTCGGCGGAGTTAAAAATTAAAAGCATCCCCCCTCATCCTCTTTAAATTTCGAAAGACAAGGGAAATCTCATGTAAGAGTATCTCGAATTCTGCATACTGAGCCCATAATGTGCACCTGCAACTACTACACTACGTTACTTGTAGTTAATTAAGCTCCCTTATACAAGTAAACAGTCAATGTAACCTTCTTTTAATGTTTCAGAGGGGGGGGCGAGGGGGTGATAAATTTGTCGATGTCTTCCTTTGATCCATTCACTAAGATAATTGTTATGGATTATTATAAAGGATCTCCATCATACGTTGCAACACGATCGAGAAATGTATCGTTTTTTTTTATTACGCAAATCAAGCACAGACGACACCTCAAACCGACGATTTATTGAATGTCCGTTAAGCTCGTAAGTAACTTATCTGTTGAGCTTCTTCGATTTGCACAGTTGATTTAGATGGATACTTACGCCTAAACTTTCAGTAGGTTCTCGCATAGTTACGCGTTCATCTGGTTCGACTAACGCCTTCGTCTCCTCATTATCAAACGGTCACAACCTTGTTCATCTTCAAAGTTCTCATCTTAACATCATTTCAAATTGATAATGTGTATGCAACATTGCAAGAATGGTTCGTGTGAGTTTGCTTATTCGAATAGATCTGTCGGCAAAACATTAACAAGATACGAATGACTAATTTCAATCGTGATCTTATATTTCTTTGATCTTCAGACACTTCAAATCAATTAAAACACAGGTTTGTCTAGACAAAAATGACACAGCTGAAGTTATGGGCCTAGGAAATAATTGATTTTGTAGAGTTAAGCTACTATTATGAGGTTTTTGATCTTTTGTAGAAAATCCCTGCCACTAATGAAAATATTATTTTTGAACAAAAAGTTGGCCTCACCAGTTATGCGTAGTGCATTCACACGCCTTTGAACTACTTTTGTGAGTCCTATCATAACTTGCTTCGGGTTTCGGTAAGGTAAGGGGTTGCGTTAGGGTTAGGCTGTAGAAATACATAATAAATGCCACTATGGAACGCTTCTCGGAATGGTAGACAGCTATCTGTGTGAATCTAACTGGAAGAAGAAATATAAGTGAAACGACTTGCAATGCACAGAATTGGTATTTGCAATGGTCGGAATTGGCTCTTGCAATCGTCTGAATTGGCTCTTGCAATCGTCTGAATTGGCTTTTGCAATGTTTGTAATTGGCTTTTGCAATAGTCAGAATTGGTTTTTGCAATGATCAGAATTTGCTTTTGCAATAGTTGGAATTGGCTTTTGCGATGGTCGGAATTGACTTTGGTAATAGTTGGAATTGGCTCTTTCAATGGTCTTAACTGGGTTTTGCAATAGTCTGAATTGGCTCATGCAATGGTCAAAATTGGCTTTTGTAATTGTGGAAATTGGCTTTGGCAATGATCCTAATTGGTTTTTGCAATAGTCTATATTGGTTTTTGCAATGGTCCCAATTGGTATTTGCAATAGTCTAAATTCGCTTTTACAATGGTCGGAATTGGCTTTGCAATGGTCAGAATTGGCTATTGCAATAGTTAGAATTAGTTTTTTCAATGGTCGAAATAGGCTCTTGCAATAGTCAGAACTAGCTCTTGCAATGGTCGGAGTTGGCGTTTGCAATAGTTTTAGTTGACATTTGCAATGGTCAGAATTGGTTTTGGCAATGGTCGAAATTGGTTCTTGAAATAGTCGGAATTTGCTTTTGCAATGGTTGGAATTTGCTTTTGCAATGGTCCGAATTAGCTCTTGCAATGGTCAGAATATGACCGTACAATAATAAGAATTGGCTCTTCCAATTGTCTGAATTGGCTCTTGAAATGGTCCGAATTCGCTCTTGCAATGGTCGGAATTGGTTTTTGCAATCGTCAGAATTTGCATTTGATATGGTCGGAATTCACTCTTGTAAAGGTCGGAATCGACTTTACAATGGTCGGAATTCACTTTTACAAAAGTCGGAATTGGCTTTTGTCTTGGTGTGAATTGGCTTTTGCAATGTCCGGAATTGGCTCTTGCAATAGTAAATATTGGCTTTTGCAATAGTCGAAATTGGCTCTGGCAATGGTCGAAATTGGCTTTTGCAATGATCGAAATTCTCTCTAGCAATAGTTGGAATTGACTTTGCAATAGTCGAAATGTGATTTGGCAATGGTCGGATTTGGCTTTTGCAATAGTAAGAATTGTCTCTTTCAATGATCGGAATTTGCTTTTGCAATGATCATAATTGGCTCTTGTAATAGTGTGAATTGGCTTTTGCAATAGTCTGAATGTGATTTTTCAATAGTTTGAATTGGCTTTTGCAATAGTAAGAATTTGCTCTTGTAATGGTCAGAATTGGCTTTTTCTATGGTCGAATGTGACTTTTGTCGGCATTGCCCTTGCAATGTTCGGAATTGGCTTTTACAATGGTTTGACTTTGCTTTTGTAATAGTCTAAATCGGCAATGGTTGGAATTGGCTTTATCAATAGTCAGAATTGGCTCTTGCAATGGTCGGAGTTTGCTTTTGTAATGATCAAAATTTGCATTTGCTATGGTCGAAATTCGCTTTTGCAATGGTTGGAATTCGCTTTTGCAATGGTCGGAGTTGGCATTTGCAATGGTATGAATTAGCTTTGGCAATGGTCGGAATTGGACTTTACAATAGTCGGAATAGGCTTCTGCAATGGTCGGAATTGGCTTCTGCAATGGCAGGATATGGCTCAAGTTAGGCTCTAAACCAACTGACATTATTTTCTTACCAATCTACTACGAAAAAAACTTATTCAAATAAACGTGTTGGAAAAATTAAATGTATACGATTTAATAACTTCAAACACGCTTTCTATTTATCTGATGTTTGTTTGAAATTAATCTTGTGTGACATGGTTGAAATGCGTTTAATAATGTCGAAGGCAACTCTGTGTTCTTTGTGTTCTTCGTGTGTATGTGTGTGTGTGTAGGTGTGTGTGCATTGTTGCTGGTGTCCACCCAGAAAAACAAAGATCAGAGAAAACTAATCCATCGACAAGAGACCGACTGTCATCTATTTTCACCGTTTGACGCGAGGTTGGGAAAACGTGGACACATTTCCTGCTGACACCAAAAGGCCCGATGGGCACAATGGTATGGACACATTTGCTCAAGTGCATATCCGTATCTGTGTATTTACGCCGCCTGGTTGACTACGATTTACGTATATATATATATATATATATATATATATATATATATATATATATATATATATATAAATAACATAATGTAGACCTTAGTTATTCAGAGAAATATTCTATATCTTTTTCAAAAACATTTTATTGACAAACAATTCTTTCTGCTCATTACAAGAACAACTATTTTCATGATATACGATATTCATGAGGAGGTTTCATTAGTGTATAAAAATTCCACAGACAAGCTGAAAAATCAAAATGCATTAAAGGGAAACCTTATTTAACTCTGTTTTTTGTATAAAAGGTTTCCATTTGAATTTTGAGTAAAAAGCAAATGTGTATTAATTAAATGAATGTCGGATGCATTTAAATTGTTCGGCCTGACTGTTGAATTTTAAGCACTGATGATACCTCTTCGTTCATATAAGTGATATTTTGTATAAGATATCTGCTTTTGAAATAGGCAGAAACAATTGTTTGTAAATAAAAATTTTCTGAAGGAAATATGGAATGTTTCTCCGAATAATTAAGTTATACTTGGTGTTAAATTAAGAGTTCTAGTCGTAGATTATTGATAAAACTTTGTGCTAAATTAAAGAAACTTATATATATATATATATATATATATATATATATATATATATATATATATATATATATATATATTATATAGTATATATATAATATGATATAGTAATAACATATATAATTATCTACAGACAGACGGTCTCGCTGTATCACAGATTTTCAGTGCGGTTAGATTATGTCGGGATCGAACCTAGTTGATAGTCGGCGACTCTAACCACTTGGCTACGGAGCGGCAACTGTGAGCAAGTTACATCTCAATGCTTTATATAAACATTTACAACCACTAGCGGGTGTTCTATTTGTTTTGTTTTTTACAAATATCTATAGTAGTTGGCGATTTTACTTACCACACATTGTTTAGCTTGTTCTTGCTGATGCGATTGAGAAATGTGCCGGCATTATAAACTATTTATGGCTCTCTTTCTCTCTCTCTCTCTCTCTCTCTCTCTCTCTCTCTCACGTTATATATATATATCATAATAATATTTCCCCCACACTCCTAGACAAGCCCTTGATATGGCTAGAATAGAAACGAATATAACTAGACTAGAAATAGACATTATAAAACTAGCTAGAAGAACTCTGATTCTGTATAATAACAAACTATGGACAAGAAAAGATAGGGAAAATAACTTCGATATTACTATGGGAGCACCGGACTCTGCGCAAATAACGGATTTAGTAGGCCTTTACATCCTGAAGGAGCTCTATAAAGAATTACCACAATTAAGGGGCGGTTTATACAGAGATGACGCACTATTCTTCGTTAACTCTGGCAATAGAAGGTGAGAGAATACCAAAAAGGATATACGTAACCTTTTTAAAAAGTTGGACCTTAAGGTAACAATAGACTTAAACCATAAGATAGTTAACTTCCTAGACATCTGCTTAGACCTAAACAATAGAACATATGCACCATATTATACACCCAACCAAACTCTCTATTATGTAGATTTTAGTTCTAATCACCCAGGACCCATTAAGAAAGCCATAATCCCTAGTATCTCTAAGAGAATATCAAAACTATCATCTAACGAGTAACTATTCAATAAAATAAAATATTATAATAAAGCATTAGCATGATCTGGATATACTGAGAAAATAAACTACATAAAAGAAAGCTCGGTGAAGCAGAATGAGAATTCTAGGGCACTTAGGAATGCACCGCACATAATATCATACAACATGGCTATGGGAAATCCCAGAAAAATCAATAGGAGAATAAATACTAATAATACGCGGGGCACTGCACCTAGTACTACACTTAACACTAGAGGACCAACAAACCCACCATCCGTAGTAAATAATCTAAGAAGAAAAACAGACGTAGAAATTCACTCTGGTTCAATCCTCCTTATGGCTTAAACATCGTCACTAACATACCTAGACAATTTTACCAAATTATCGAGAGAAATTTTCCTAGAGATAGTAGACTAGACAAAGTTATAAATAAAAATACAGTAAAGCTATCCTTTTCAACATCGATAAACTTAACATCAACTATAGTAAGTTCAAATAACACAAAAATCAAAAAGAATAGTAACTTAGATACTAGTACAGTCCAGAACCAGAATAACAGCTCCCAATGTAACTGTAGAAATGTCAATGAGTGCCCTTTAGAGGGGAAATGTTTAACTTCAGATATAGTGTATAAGTATAACGTCATAGAGGAAAACAGAATTATAACATACATTGGGTCGACGGGCTGTAGTTTCAAGGACAGATTTAGAAACCATATACACTCTTTCAAAGAACCTAATACAAATTCAAAGAAGGTCCCTACGACTTTAGCTAAACATGTAAGAGAACTAAATAGTAAAAACATACAATACAGCCTAAAATGGTCTATACTAGGTAGAGCAGGGAAAAATAGACCTAACAAATCTAAGAGATGTAACCTCTGTATTCTGGAATCCTACAATATAGTTATGTCTAACGAAAATCTATTAAATAAAAGACAGGAAGTGATTCAGAACTGTCTACATAGAACCGCATATATCCTATCCCGTTACAGACCCATATAAAATACCTGTGGTAGTAACCCTTTCATCAACAGGAATATGAAAGTATCTAAAGTATAGGAATATTATCAGACTATCTTGACAATAGAAACAATAAGCCTAATAGTAGATGACAGAGTACTAATACCCCAATATAAAACATTTAGATATAGAACCCATCACTCATAACTAAAATGACAGAAGCAATTAAGCTTATATATAGCCTATAATAAAATGGTAAGAGGGATAGATTATGGTAGCATCAGTAGAACTTTTTTTCATTTTGGTTTTCATCTGTATTAATTAGTGAGGAAATGGTAACTAGTAAATAGGATATTTTTTTTGTAGGAATATAAACTAATAATACAATAATCATTTAAAATATAATGCCAAATAAATGTTCAATAAGTAAAAAAATAAAAAATAAAAATAAAAATAAAATGTATATATATATATATGTATGTGTATTGTGTGTGCATATATGTGTGTGTGTTTTTGGATATATATATATATATTATGTGTGTGTGTGCGTGTGTATGCATGTATATGTGTGTGGGAGGTTCGGACGCTGAGCGCGATAGTTCCAATTCGTTTAAATTGAGACCTTAAACAATAAAAAATACGAATATATTAAATCTGGACTTCGATTGAAAGCTTATTTTAATGGAAATCATAAGAAACTGTTTGGTATCATATTATTTAACACATGTTTTTAGGGTGTTGTCGTGTGTTGAAATAAAACCATTTCTGTAGGGTCAGTTTGCAGAATTTTGAAAATGACGCTTGTCGCGTTTTGCATTCGGATCTCTTAGTATATGTATATTAATGGGCATGTTGATAGATAAATAAAAGAATGCACACAACCTAATATTAAATATAAGCATACAATTAAAGTGGGACCTGATATGGACATTGGTGCCTGTCGGTATTCACATGATAATGAGAATTAGATTTAAAACGTAATCACGATTAACTTTAAGTATAAATGTCCTTAAACTACTTTTGAATCCTCATAATACTTAAAAATGAGGTATTAAAAAAAATAATTTTATAAAAATAAAATAAAATAAATGAATAAATATTTAATAGCCCCCTTCGATATTTGGAACCATGTCTAGGTTACTATATAAAATATCTTCGTTGTAAGTGACACCCCCCTATTTTTTCGTATTTAATAGAGGGTTACTGTTTGAGTGAAAAATTCTGGGTGATTAAGCTTGTCTTAGTATTAATGGAGACGATTTATTAATAAATACTAAACATCTTCGTATATGTATATTAATAGACATATTAATAAATAAATTAAAGAATGCACACAACCTAATATTAAATAAAAGCTTGAAATTAGGGCGGGACCTGAAAATTGACATTGGTGCTTGTCGGTATTCACATAATAATGTGAAATAGATTTAAAACGTAATCACAATTAACTTTAACTATAAAAAGTCCTTAAAACTACTTTTGAATTCTCATAATAATTTAAGGTGGAGTATTTTAACACCATTTTATAAAAAATAAAATAAAATAAATAAATAGGTATTTAATGGCTCCCTTCGGTGTTCGGAATCATGTCTGGGTAACTATAAGATATCTTTGTTGTGAGTGACACCCCCCCCCCTTAGTTTCGCATTTGACAGAAACTCACTACTTGAGTAAAGAAATATTTTTTTTGGTAATTGAGCTTGTCTTGGTATTGATGGAAACGATTTATTAATAGATACTAAACATCTTCGTATATGTATATTAATAGACATATTATAAATAAATAATAGCATGCACACGACCTAATATAAAATATAAGCATGAAATTAAAGTGAAACCTAGGATTTACATTCGTGCTTGTCGCTATTCACATGATAATGCGAATTAGATTTAAAACGTAGTCAAGATTAACTTTAGGTACAGATGTCCGTAAAAACTACTTTTGAAGTTTGAAGTTTAAGAAATAAAATAAATAAATAAATATTTAATAGCCCCCTTCGGTATTTTGGAATCATGTCTAGGTAACTGAAAATTATCTTCGTAGTGAGTGAAAAATCCCCCTTAGTTTCGCATTTAATTAGAAACTTACTACTTGAGTGAAGAATTCTGGGAAATTAAGCTTATCTTAGTATTGATAGAAAAGATTTATTAGTAAATACTATATATCTTCCACAAAAAACACCGAAGTATAATAATTTTAATAGTTTCTTAAATGGACGGCTGACATTATGAAACTAGCTCTAAAATGTTGAACTTAAATGAGTTTCGTACCCAAATGACCCAAATGAACATTGATGTAACTTTAGTAAGAAAAAATTATCTTCAAGTGAATTATAATTTTTATAAATAAATTATAGAACTTATTAACTATTTTAGGAAATATTACTGAATTAAAATTATAATTGTTAGCGCAATTTTTAGGATGTACTAGCTTTGAACGAAAAATTCAAAATGGCGTATTAGTGGGCTCTCCCACGTGTGAGTTTTTGCTCTCTCTTTTTGTTTGTTTTTTGTTTGTTTTCACCCTAAAATGAACTTCTGTATAGTGTAGGTTTTTTCAAGACACTTTAATCCAAGAACTTTTTACTCTTTGTGAATTTTTTTTCTGATTATTTTGTAGTGTTGCAGAGACGATATTGACATAAAAATGTTGTTTGGCAGAAGACAAATGAAACGGACCGTAAAAAATATATCTCACAGAAATTTTATATTTTTTGGAAATGTGAAAAATTAAATAATAAAATAAAACCATGGTTATTGGAATATAATATGAACTGACTATATAGCAAATCTTACTTTATTAGGCAAGACTTCAACACTGTGATGTAATGTGTGTGACCGGGTTCCATAATATATTTCGCGGAAGACCTCTTTGTCAAATGGTAGGTGTTTCGAATCTCAAAAAACGTGCGGTTGGCAATATTGCTTATAGTGTAGTAAATGTCTGTTGGACTGTACATGTTGTATTTGTCAAGGCATCAGATTTGAACGGTTGGTCTCATCGTAAAACCACTAGTATGTTTGTAATTAGTAGGTTGTTTTAGTCACAGTTTTCATGAATACTTATGCTATTTTAGGGTGAGGGTGGGGAAAAATGACTAACTGCCTTCAAAATTCAAACATCTTTGATTTGCATGGAATTCAAACTGTAGGTATGAGAAGTAAATTAAGAAAGATTATCAAAATGTCAATACCATCTGAGTATTTTAAGGGGGTGAAAACAGACTTAAAACATGCAATTTCTCATTTCAACCTTTTTTATAATGTTATCTCTTTCTTGTTTCTTCCTTTCTTTCTGCGATATTGGCCGGTGATATAATACATATCCAATGAATGTTCATATGGAAGGAGAAGGAGAAGGAGAAAGAGAAAGAGAAGGAGAAAGAGAAAGAGAAGGAGAAGGAGAAGGAGAAAGAGAAAGAGAAAGAGAAGGAGAAGGAGAAAGAGAAACAGAAAGAGAAGGAGAAGGAGAAAGAGAAAGAGAAGGGGCGGAGAAGGAGAAGGAGAAGAGATTAAGACTATTAAGTATTTGGTGTTTGTTTATTCAAATAAAATAGATTTAATTCAGTTTAATAATGTAAAACAATTAACCTTCTACTCCTTTCCTCTTTCCTATCACGCACACATTTTCATAATTTATTTAGACCTCTCTCTCTGTCTCTCTTTCTCTCTCTTTCTCTGTCTCTCTCTTTGTCTTATGCCCTTTTTTTCACAAACTTATACTTGAAGGCTGGGTTGAGAGAAAGGGTGAACAGAAAAGTGGTAATTTCGTAATATATTTAAACTCAAGGTCCATAAAAAAAGTCGGAAGTTCGTATTATATTAAAAATCCCCCTTCCTCTATGTTTCATTTTCTCCCCTCTCTGCCATCAAATTAAAACAAACTGTTGTAAGGAAAATAGATAAAACTATTCGTAGTGTCACAAACACACGCAATATTTTTAGGAATTCAAGTGTGCTCGTAATTTATTTACAATGTCCTCCCCTCGCTATCTTTATAGGTTTCTCTCTCTCACCCTCTCTCTATCTCTGCTAGGATTGTATGTGTCATCTCTGCCTCCGATGTTTATTGTTCTTTTTATTTTAATCGAAATGCAAGTTAATTATCACTTACGCTTTGTTTATTCGCGTTTCTGCACCGTCACCTGAAATTGTAAGAAATGGGCAAAGTATAAATTTAATAAAGTTAATAATACGGAGAATATTGTATATGTCGCTGAAACTAAATTCAGTTGTATGAATAAATTAATAATATTGTATAAGTCACTGAAAAGTAAATATACGTTTCTTGGCCTAGTCGGATTTAATGTAATATAAATATTTTTGTTTGTAAGAGAAGGCGTTTTTGTAATAAAGGATTTTTACTGGTTTATGTTTTTTAAGAGAGACATAGTACACTTACTTTTGGCATAAATTGGTTAAATTAGTAATAATAGACTTACCATAAGAAGAATTGACTATACAGGATTGATAAGTCCATGATTGACACCAAAAAGCCGCTTGTATTATTTCATTAAGATAACATTTAAATTAGATCTTCTAAATCAAATTATTTTACCTACTATTATGATATACACGTGATATTAAGAAATAAATAATTTAATATTTCTTCTGAAGAATTGTAATTGTTTATCTGAAAGCTGAGAAAGATGGAGCAATTCTTTTATTAATGACTAGCTGTACTCGTGCCCCGGCGTTGCACGGGAGAAATCGAAAAGAATGAATTAAAATTTGTCAACAACCGACCGAACGCAAATAGGTCACATCAGAATGATATTCACAATAGTTAAATCACTACAGATTACATTGATTTTTTTTTAATGACTACATACTAACGTTGATTAAAAAAAAATTGCCCATAGTCAGCCTTTCCCTTCTCCCTCGTAGGCAGAAGTTTAACAATGTAACAAAAAAAGAAAAGTATTGTATCAGACGACTGGGATCAAACCATGAACCTCTCGGTCTTGGATCTTCGTTCCTCACCACTGGCCTACGAAAATGAGTAGAAAACGTATTGAAAAATTGGTAATTGAAACAAAGCCAGCCAGTAGCTGGCCTGTGTGTTATCGTACGATCCGCCTTAAAGCGACCGAATGTTGGGTCCACCAGTCACACATTTTGGGTCATTTCTATACCAAGAAATCAATGTTTTTTTTTTCTCCAATTTTTGGATATTATGGACATGAAAGGTGTTGGAATCAGAAAATGTAAACTGTATGGGTTCTGTTGAGTATCTTGACGTATAGTTACTTAATTCAGAAGTCGAATCGTTGAAGAAATTGTAGCCACCATGTTGAAAGATGAAATACTATGTTCATTAATTGCATTCTCTAATAACCGGAATGACTATACATGTATACATAATAGAAAGAAATAACGTAATCCTATATTCTTGAAATTCAACGGGAGTGTCTATTAAATGTGTGCTTAATGTTTTGTATTATGTAGTAAATTAATAGCAGGCAAATATTAAATAATAACGGACATTTTTGGAAAAGTAGACGTTGTTTATTAGTTCCCGGTGTCGATGAGAAGAGTGTTAGTACTAAAGTATTAGCGGGAAAAGTTTTTGCTATCACCTATATGGAGTATGTTTTGAGGAGAGTCGAAGATGGTGGGCCAAAAGTAATATTTAGTGCTAGCTGAAAAAAAAATAATAACACATTCGAGTGAATAAGTGTAATATAGTGGTGAGTTTAGTAGCCTGTGATGCATGTGGTTATTTTCCTATTCTTCGAGAAGGTACAGGGGAAAAATCGTCTTAACTTTATATATTAGATTTAACCAGTTGCTGTTGTTTAAGCATTGAAATGTCACTATTCTAGTAATCTTCCTCGCCTGAATAATATCTCATGTAAAGAACGTGAAAAAAGAAATATGGCTAGTCATAACCAAATATTGATTTGTCAGATTGAAAGCTATTGATAACAAAATTTAATAGACCAGCATTACTTTATTAAAGACAAGAAGGAAGAAGAATATTTTATTTTGTTAAATTTTATCATCTGTTAGGAGTTTCTTTAAAAAAAAAATGATATTAAAGCATCGCATGTGCGGGCATGAGAGATAGACAATATAGATAGATAGATAAAGGGAAAGAGAAAGAGAGGGAGAGGGGGAGGGGGTGTTCCGTACTTATTAGCATACCATTAATGTCTCAATCAGTGAAGTTAAAAAAAAGAAAAAAGAAAAAAGAAAAGAAATGTTTCAATAGGTATAGAAAGAAGAAAGGGAGAAAAAGAAAGAAAACGTCTCATTATGGAAATAGGGTAACGAATTACTTTCCGAATTTATTTAAGACTGCGTTGGGGGTGGGGGAATGGTCGGACTTGATATTTCCTTGTCCCTTCCCCTAAATACTGTAAATTGTTTCATCCCGTAGTTTTTTACTCGCTAATTTTTTTGTCATGAAACGGATATATATATATATATATATATATATATATATATATATATATATATATATATATATATTGGTCTTTATTATAGAGTAGAGGATGATTTTTATTAGACCGGGTTAATATTCAGGAGATATGGAGACAACTTATAGGTCATTTAAGACGTCCGTAAGTATAAAAATGTGATTTTCTTAAATAACTACTTATAGGGTCCTGTTTGCTAATTTTATTTATAGGATTAAAATACTTGCATATGGTAGACTTCTTCAGCTTAGCATTCTTTCGTAAAGGGTTTTCCCGTTCTGATTGGAGTGGAATGTTTCCATTTGACCTACTTATCGTCCGGGGAATTCGAGACCGGGGAAGTCTTGAGGATATCATAAACGCCCACTCACAACCACCTGTTCACAGTTAGTCTAATCTGGCAGTTACTGAGCGAGATTAAATTGGTTCCGTCTTTTTTCGCCAGTGATAGCAGCCACTTTGTGCTCAAGTCGTGATCAAACGCGATATCTAAATGAAAGTACCGAACAACATCACCATATTTCGAACAGTAATCTCTACAAAGCCACCATTCGTCCATGCATGGAGTATTGTTGCCAAATCTGGGCTAGTACACCAACCACTAGTCTCTCTCTCTTTCTCTCTCCCTCTCTTGGGCAGGAAGTCTCTAACCTAATAGATCCCACACTGTCTACCAAGCCCCTGTCCCATCGCCGCAATGTGGCATGTCGGTGCTTGTTGTACAAGTACTTCCAAAAAGTGTGCTCCGAATAAATGCCAGCACTTATACGCCCTCAACGTAATTGGCCTTTTGGCTAAGATCAAAGTGTAGTATCTGTTCCGATGGATACTGCACCCAATAAACTGGTATTGTCTTAGCCTTCGGGGCTTGATTTACGCCGGTCTATGGGTCTGTCCTGTGCAGTTCTAGGAGGTTCACCCTCCCAGGCTTCACCTCCCCTCTTTGGGAAGGAGTAAGTTTATTGCTTACTGCCTGAGGCGCCCCTACCGTGGAATGCCGACGGGGCTGCTCAGGCAATTTTTAATGGCCAGAGTGCTCACTTTCTCGGGCGCTGGCTTTTCAAACCTCACTTTCCCGACCCGACCTTGGGTCACATCTTACTTGTGGGAGTAAGATAAAACTGGCCTTGTGCTTAACCTCTTGGAGAGGAGGTAAATAAATACTCTAATAGCTTCTTTCCTCGGACCGCTTGCCTTTGGAATTCCCTCCATTCTCCCTGTTTTCCAGACTGTACCGACATGCATAAATTTTAATGTAATGTAAACATACATCTTGCTATACAACTCCCTATTTAGGATACCCTCTATAAATCTGGCCCCTAATCACAGTAGCCGCTTACGTCTCAGTGGCAAAACGCAATGCGTATCAATCAGCAAGTTATGATATTTTGAATCGATTGATTCAGTTTTGCTGGTATTGATTTCCACATTATAATCAGTTAAGCACGGGAAGGTTGCCAACATCCCCAATGAAAGTTGTGCTATGGAATCGATAAGACTTGAAAACGTAACAGTCTTTTTGTAGAAGAGCCCCGCTTCTAATTTATAAATGAGTCCCCACATCAAAAAAATATCCCAGCCAGTAATGTGCAGTGGGCGCACATGTCATTGATCGACTTTTGTAGTCATGCATAGGTTTAGGGATAGGTTAGAGTTATTAATGTTGTTGCTAAACTAGTTGTACTTCTTCACAGAGCTTACGAAGATCCGTCTCAGGATTGTTTGATCTACATGAAGTCCTTGTTCGTCGTATCTATTCGTTAATCTGTAGAATTGAAAGTTTTACTTCCGACACAAAGAGCAGCAAGGCCCAGCGGTTGTATGCGATGTCGGGGAAGGTTTGGCCTAAAACATACAAAGGATTGGCGCAGAAGAACCATTGCTACTTTCACTCTATTGATCTGCGGCTCCACCTTTACACGGCTTTGCTTGCTACACGCAGAAGTAGAGACGACCAGAGGACGGCGCATACTTATGCCGACCTCTTCTAGATTTTAACCAGAGCCCTGTTAGGAGAGTTGCCCTGACACTGCCACATTGCCACCACGGTGAGGAATGGTTGGACTTTAGGAGGGAGGTTAAGGTTAATGTTAAAGTTGGGTTGTACAAATGAAGAATAAACGCCACTGTTAAACGCATTGCACAAACTTGAACAGCTATGTGTGTTAGAGGGTAGAGGGCGCAAACAGTAAGAGTACTCCTTGAAAGGAGGTAGGAGTAGCAACGGGAATTTTCTCGATCTCGTTTGTTCCAGACTCTAGGCCGACACAGGTGTGAAAAACGACAACTGCTGCCAGGCAGCCAGGCCGGGGGGGGGGGGGGGGGGGGATAGTAGCCCAGAATGACTAAAGTAAATAGTAAATATCTCCCAGAAATTATTTTATCTTCTCTCTCTCTCTCTCTCTCTCTCTCTCTCTCTCTCTTTCTCTCTACTGCTGGCGACACACGAGTTCAATTTTTTCTGTCTTGTCTGTTAAAATAAAAATGTGAAAAAAAACAACAACAGCATACGCCTTGTTTTTCTATCAAGGCTGAGTTTAAAAGCGCGAACATTAACCACAACGACGAAACAACATATACACCAGCCAGCAAGACGAAACCCGGGTGCACCCATCCCAACGAGGTAAGCAAGAACATAACATCTCTCATTTGGTTGCCGAGATTCTGGCTTTCCCACAAAGGAAGCGTTGAACCAAAGTTCTACGTGATCAACGTACGGGTCCGAGGGAGACGACTGAAGAAAAGAAGAAGACAGAGAAAAGAGAGAAATAAAAAAGAAAGAGAGAGCTGAACAAATGAAGAGAAGGAAAGAAAAAAAAGAAAGAAAAAAAGGGATATATTGAAAGAAAGGCACAAGGTGTTGTGACTAACTTTTTTCAACTTTTATGTCTTGTTAAATTATAATGATCTATAACGATTGTTATCGGACGAACATTTTTTATAACTGTTTGAGCGAAAAATTAATGTATTTAGTTAAAATAAAAGAGGGAAGGTTGATGTGCCGTAAAGGAGAAAAGGAGAAGGAAGTAAAGTTTAGTCGACAGCTTGCACATGTGCGAAGGAAAACGAAAAGGAAAAAAAGGAAAGGGAAGGCAAAGGAAAACAAAAACAGAAACACACACACACACACACACACACACACACACACACACAAAATAACTCAACACACCCAGACAATTGTGTCATCAAAAGATTGATTGAGTGGACGGACGAACAGAGACGGGACGGGGAGAGAAAAAAGGAGACAGTTTTTTTTTGTGGAGCAGTGTGTTTCTTTGATGCAATTTGTTTTGTGGATAAAGGAAGGAAAAAGGAGAGAAAGAGTGCAAAGAGAGTGTTACGTGAAAGGTAAGAGAAATAGAAATAGAGGGGGAAATATATTCGGTATGAATGCCTTATGACACGTTTAAAAAAAAATTTCACTGTCCACATTTGTAAAATGAGAGAAAGAGAGAGAGAGAGAGAGAGAGAGAGAGAGAGAGAGAGAGAGAGAGAGAGAGAGAGAGAATTAAGCGATGTATGGTTTACGGTAATTATAAATGCCATCAGGAAAAAAGATGCGAAAATACATATTGAAGTTTCGTACGTTCTGTGTGTTTTAAAAAAAGTAGATCAAAATTTGGTGATGTGTGAACCTTTCAGCTTTTGGAGAAAGAAGGAAAAGAAAAAAAAATGAATGTGTGGTCAGCTTGTATGTATTTTTTCTGTATTTTCAACTGTGAAACGTTACTAATGTGATACAATTGCCTAATCGGCATCCAAGAAAATATCAGTACTTACGTCATCAATGACGAGTTTCACCGATCACTTCCGAGACTGGCGAATGTTAATGAACTGAATGCAACATTATTGGTTTTCGTGTTTTTTATTCTTTTATTTTTTTTCAAGAAGAAATCTAAAGAAAGAAATGTGTGCTTGGCTGGTATGTATAATTGTTTTGGGTAATTGTTTTTTGGTTTGTTGTTCTCTTTCCAGTTGTGATACGTAAAATGATTTTGTTGGCGATGAGCAATCAAGGAATGTCGGACTTCGTGTAATTTTCGTCGTCCTGTGGAGTAAGAATGGACAAGGAGAAAAGCAAAGAAAAGAAAAAAAGGGGACGATTGCCCTGTTTTTTATTATTGTTTTTTGTTTCTTTCTTTTCTTGGTTTTTGCAAACCTTTTAGATTTAAAAAAAATGTTGTGTGAATTGAAAATGTGGTGATTGGAGAAGGAAAAAGAAAAGAAAAGGAAAAGTTATTGTTTTTTTTTTTCAGTTTTTGTAAAACGTAGGAAATATTCTAATTGTGGAATTTTTTGTAATGTTTTTTATTTTCCCGTGGTTTCGAAATGTGGTAAAAAAGGCGTTAAAAATCTTTTTTTGTTGTTTTTCGGTTTTGTCAAACTTCGAAAAGGTTTTTAATTTTGTAATTTTGTTGTTGTGGGTTCGAGATTGTCAAACATTGCATTGAATTTGTAATTGGTGGAATTTATACGAGGAAGAGAGACTCATTCAATTAATTCTTTTTGTTTTTTTGGCTTAGCCAGAAAATTTATTTTATCCTGTATTGGAATAATTATTAAAAAAAGCAGTAATTAAAGTTAAAGGAATATGCAAGTTAATGGTAAGCCAAGTTGTTGCGTGATGGTCCTATATATGTTGGCGATACGTTTTTCTCAGGATCGAGAGAATTGTGTAGGGCTAAAGGTAGATTTTAGGAAACCCTGACGATGGGTTATATTGGAGAATTCTCGTGATATTCCATAGTATGGAACGAAAAAAAGCAAAATTACTTTCACTTTCATTTCTCGTCTCAAGATTTAACCTGTAGCGGTTACATAATTACGATCTATTTTCTTTCGGACTAGCATTATCATTCGCGGAGTGATTAATACGTGTTCGGTAAGAAGATACCTGCATGTTTTAACTCGCAGAGTGATTGATAGGTTGTTCGATAAGAACACTGTTTTCGTGGAAAAGGTAACTTCCGCTTCCGCCCAAACCTTATCCTGCCCTTTTCGAAGAGTCCGAGTTAAAACATTTACGCTACCGGACATTATGTCTTTTTTCTCGTCTCCAGCCATAACTTGGCTAAACGAGACGAAAAATCCTGACTCAACATATTTTTCAACCTATTTTGTATTCCTGTTATCATGACTCTTACCGGACCATATTCGTTGTGTTGATGAAACTGCTTGAATAAGATTGATTTAAATTGTAGATGGAGAAGTTTCTCTTTAAAACAAAATTGATAATCCGTTTTCTTCATATCCAGAAGGAAATCTACCCAACCCCTCTTTCCTTCATACAACAAGCCCCAAAGCTCATCTATAAAACGGCGATCCCAACATCTTCTCCAAACTCTAAACACCCATAGATGGAACCCTTTTCACAGTGGAATTGGGATTAATGTCAACTAAAGGGGTGTCTTTTTTCTACAAAGATCACAAATTATGGGCCTTACCAACCGATGCAGTTTGACGCGATACCCAGGATATTGAAACTGAACGCCCTAATCGCAAAATATCCCAGAATGAGGTTTTGTGTTGAATAACACACACCCGGATCCAACCGGAATGTCACGTGTCTTAATATCTTCTATCACAGTTGAGTTCCGTCTTACAATGGAATTGTTATATCATTTCAATTCTTGAAATAATTGTATACCTAACAAGATTTTAGGTTACAGGAAAAGAAAGAAGGACTTCAAACGAGCGGATTCATGTCAGAATGAATCCGCTTCCGATAGTTCAAAGTTTCACCATACCCCGAAACGTATTATGATATTTGCAACATCCTCCGTTGTATAATAAAGACCAATGTGTATTTATTTGTATATTTTTATATAAATAAATATATATTCAGTCTCGTCACACAAAAGTTAGGGAGTAAAAAAGTGTTTTTTCCTAGAATCCAGACGAAAACCATTTCAAGTAATGAGTGGAAGCGAGAAAACAAATAACAAATCAGACAACCCTAACCACTGTCTGAAATGAATTCGGAAAGAAATCATTTACTCAAAAATAAAAAAGTCAACTGTAGGTGTTATTTTTCTTTGGGTTATCAGAAATTATAATAATAAAAATTTCTATATGAAAACTTAAATTACTGACGTAATTCTATGATTTTATATAAATATTAGTGCGAACACAGACGAAGCGTATTTTTTCCGCCATTTTTGACGGAAAGTGCACACTAGTGTATATATATATATATATATATATATATATATATATATATATATATATATATATATATGAAAATTTTTATTTAAACATTAGACATTACACTGTCTGTTGGGTGTACCGGGGTTCCATCGGTATGGCCAAGCCGAGTCGAGGATAGAAACCGGCCTATAGTGTCAGACCGACACTTTAGCCACCATTCAATAGGCGTAGACTAATATATAGAATAGAAAAGTTTGACCATTTTTCAATAAATTTAAAATCTTCACTTTTTTTTCTGATCCGAACGAAACCAGTATATCTCTCATTTTTGATGATTTCTTCCTGTGTCTAATTTGTTTTTCCTTTTGTCTTTCTCTCTCTCTCTTTCTCTCTCTCTCTCTCTTTCTCTCTCTCTCTCTCTCTCTCTCAAACACACACACACACACACACGCGCGCGCACACACACACACACACACACACACACGCGCGCGCGCGCACACACACACAACGCGATACATCATCGTGATTCGTCGCTTTTATGCAAAGGTGCGTGATTGGTATTATGTATACCGTCGCGGACGGGTTAATCGGCTATCCAGAGTTCAAATCTTATTGTGCTCGAATTTACACACTAATAGTACGAAACCATTATTACGATTTAGCTATGAGTAAAATAATAACTTGTGTTCAATTTATCGTATACAATATGTATTGTTTCCGCATTCCATTTAGTTTAGTTTTGTTTTACGGCATATCAAACGTGTTCGAGTTATTTAATATCGATTCTAATCATTTTGGTAACAGATTTTATGCTTCGTGTTGTTAATATCTTCAAATATGTATCTACGCTGACACACCGGTTGACACACCGGTTGACACACCGGTTCTTGTTAAATCGCCGAAGTTAAGCAATGTTGAGCTTAGTCAGTATCAGATGGGTGACCATTTAGGAATACCAGGCGCTGTATGTGGGGCAGCAGGTACTTCAGTATAACATGCTAATTTACACATGTGTCGACACAACAGAACTACCATCCCTGAATGAATGCTCTGTTTTCAATCACGTGGGAAAGCTCCCCGGAAATATTATGCTAGCGTTCTTATTTTTGGTCTTCCCTCTTTTATTAATTATGTAAATGTTTGACTACATCGGATATAGTTTCATGTTATTTAATTTACCTCATCTACGGTAGGTTAGACACAAATCAGGTGTGGGTTTGATGAAAGTGTTTCTGTGGAACGAACTGGATTCGAACTTGGTACATCCAGGTTTCCAGTCAGCGTAGTTAACCACTCTCACCGGTAGTTTCATGTTATACTCAGGACAGATTCTTTTTTTGCACACAAATGTTTTGCAGATTAATTTGTTTTGTAGACATAGATTTCGCGAATAAATACTACGCAAATGATGGATTCTATTTTACCCATGGATTGAACTTGGTATTTACCTCCTTTCCACCGCGCGAAGATGTGGCGCAAGGTCGGAAGGTGGGGATAATAAGCCAACGCATATGAGGTGGTGCACTCCGCCCCCTTAAGAATTGCCCGGGCAGCCCCGTCGGCATTCATCGGTGAGGGCGCCCCAGACAGTTAGCTATAAACTAACTCCTTCCTAAAGCGAGACGGAAAGGCGTGGAAGGGTGGACCCCCGAGAACTAAACAGAACAAATGACAAAGCCTGACAGAATAAAGGCTACCGCGATCACAATGTTCCAGTCTATGTCGGACTGATTGTCGTGGACGGATCCTCGACTAAACTAACTAAAGAAAATAATATCACGTAGTTACCGACCAGCAAAACATTTTACATAACCAAAGGTCGTGTTTGATTGGAACAGTTTAAGTTACACTTTTAAGGGTCAGAGGTAACCCCAGACGGAAGTGGCGAAACTACTTCCCGATGGCGATTTTTTAAATCTCTTTATCTGGCGATACTTCAAGAAGAAAAGACGTGTCTATGGAGCTGTTCTCAGGTGTAGCGAGATGAGCTATCTGTGTTCTCTCTCTATGTCTTTCTCTTTGTCTCGATGCGTACGAAAGTGACCCCGTCTCTCTTATGTATTCTGTGTCTGTTTTTCTCTTTGTAATACACCATTTTATAAATCAATATCGATGTCCGAGTGGTTTTCTATTCACAGACAAGCAAGAACATTGGTTCGACCACGACACGGGTGTATAAGGGTTTATACACGCATCTGTAAGTGAAAATATAACAAACTGATGAATCTGTAAAAGTTAACACTTCATGTCTCTGAGATGTTTTATTACATTCTGTCACCCGGAATTGAAGACACGAGTAATTTCAACCAATCGTGTATCAATTTAAACTAAATAAACGATTAAGATCCGTGTTTAACACATAAAAGATCAAGCGTCCTTTTCTTACACAAAACATTTATTCACGCCTTTTCAGTATTCGCTTGAAGTGACCGAATCTTTTTATTTAGGTACTAGTAGAACCCGTGTCCCGGCGTTACCCATGGGAAGAATAAACTATAAAAAATATCCGCAAAAAAAGAAATTGCCAACAAAATTAAATTTTATAGCTTTTAGAGTGGGGGATCACTTTCCTATATAAATAAATTTAACGTAAAATGAGATGGAGGTATGTGTGTATTAACTAAGCTTATATTTTTTACTTTACTTTTGTTGAGGGGGGGGGTCCCTACAATAAATGATGTACGTAAACAATATTTAATGTTTTTTCTGACATCACCAAATTTGTGTGTGTGTGTGTGTGTGTGTGTGTGTGTGTGTGGAGAGGGTGAGAGGGTTACATTTTTTGGTGCTTTTTAGGAGTAGGTATATAGAAATGTGCAGTTTTGACGTAAGCAGTTCAGACCTTCCGGAGAAAGTCGAATCAAGTTCCGATGATTCTACACAATACGAACCGAATAAATCTAAAACTTAGTTTAGGGTTAGGCCTAGGGTAGAATTAGTTTAGGGTAAGTTTAGGGTTATTTTAGTGTTAGGTTAGTGTTAGGTTAGGGTTAGGTTAGGGTAAAATAAAAATAAAACAGTTTGGTTGGCATTGTGTAGATTGTTCGGTGATGTTAATAAACGTTTCTTACCGTCACTTTTACTTAGCCGAATACGGGTATTTTCCGTTGTGTTTAATTTCTTTTGGCTAGTGGTTGGTAATTTCGGAATACACCCTTAAAAAATCCACCAAATTGAAAATGTTTAAAACGTCAATCCTCTCCCATTTATATTTAAAATAGAAAAAAAACTAATATCGATGAGTTAAAAAAAGATGCCACCACCCCAATTTTTCCGTCCAAAAATTGAGAAACTATTCGGTTATACGTCTCAATTTACCGCTAACTGGACAGAAAGTGGGTGCTCATTTTACGCTAAATTTATATAGGAAAGTTATCCCCACCTTCAAATTTAAAATATGTATCAATTTTTTTTAGTTCGTTTTTATCTTATATACATTCAGGCTGTTTACATGTAACCGCACAAAGAAGTAGAATTTGAAGTATTTGAAGGGTTGAACAAAAATGAGTCTCTTTTTTAATCTCAAACAACTTATGTTTAGGTGAAATGAGCCACTTTTTAGCGTTTTATTTCTTTGGCATCAAATAACTTCCCCAAAAATGAAGGGGGAAATATGCTCAGGGTAGCAAATGGGTTCGCAACAATCAGTCAAATAAAGATAATGGATGGTGATGTTTCCTATAGTAATAAAACGTCGCAAGTTTTATGAGGTACTGATTCATATTTTGATTAACACCCACCGCTAAATCACCCCACCTCCCACAAAAAGATACTACTTTTTAGGCGATTACGTATGAACACCCTGAAAAAAATCGCGGAAAGAATAGAAAACAAATAAAAACCAACAATTATTTTAGAATTTAGAATGGAGAATCAATTTCGTATATGAATTTAATGTAAAATGATCCACCCCCTAATTTTCCAACAATTCTAGTGTTTCAGGGCAGTTACCAAATTCTCTGTATTTCCTTTTGTAGATAAATCGCTGCGTTTTTTACATGTGTTTTTTTGACGTCGCCACTAGGACTTAGGGTTAGCGGTAAAAAATTTAGTTGACTGCTCTAAAAAGTTAGAATGGCTGTGAAATGGGGGATTATTTTACGTTAACATTATATATGAAACTGATTCGCCACTTTAAATACTAAAATAATTGTGTTTTTTTTTCTTCCCGCTTTCCGTTTTCCATGGTGTTCACACGTAAAAAGGCAGAATGTAATTGGCTGGGGTAGCGAAGGGTGGTAACCTGTTAATTTACCCATATTTTAGTTTTAAAACATCTTATATCGTTTACGTCGCTTTTATTCTAGCAAGTAAATTGTTTATTTGTTTACATTTCATGTGAAAAATAAATCAATAACTTCTTTAAAATTAGCTAATTAAATATCTTATTTTGAAGGTATAAAAATATTAAAGGCGTGGGTATCATTATAGAATAGAATAACACCCTACTTAGGCGATAATCGAAAAAAAAAACTGTCGAAATCAAAATAAAAACAATATAAAGTTGCCTAATAAGTTAGAATGGCTCGGAAATGGAGGATCATTTTATGTTAAATGTATATGCGAAGGTGATTCCCATTCTAAATGTTAAAATAATTGCTTTTTTTTGTTTTTTTTGTTTACTTTTTTTCCTGAAAAAATGTAGAATCATTTAGCGGAGGGTGTTAATCTACAAATGTTCCGAATTTTGTTGGTAAAATTATGGAATTGGCTTAGTAAGAAAATATCTTTTAAACTTTACGCTTTCCTTCCGATTAATTGCTGCCAAGAGGGCAGGTAGGTTTTACTAGTTGCCATATAAAAGAGGAGAAAAGGAAATAACTCATATGAGAGAGAGAGGGGATGAGAAGAAGGAAGAAAGTGTTAATTGTAGCATAGAGGCTATGTTAATATTTACGTGTCGTTATTATTGTCGACCAAAGTCTCGTAAATTATTGATATTGGATTCTTTTTTTTGTAATTTAAAAAAATTATTTGCGCTCTGTTGTGATACTGCATATCATCTGTTTTGTGTTATGTTTGGAAAGGAGAAATCCTATTAGAGTGAGGCAATTATCAAAGAAGTTGTTCTTAACAGTCGGAAAAACCCACAAAGTAATTACGTTATACCGTTCGTGGAAAATACGTCAACGTTAATTCTATGATGAATAATAAAAACCGTTTGGTGTATTTTCGATAATATTCCTTCAAAATAGATATGTGAAAATGATCTCCCAGTACTGAAATATTAAAGTAATGTAACATTTATAAAACGTATATATTAAAGAATTATGGAAACTAACTGATAGAAATGTAAATATAAGTTTATAAAACGTATCCCAGAACAGTATAATCTCGAAGATTCGCGCAGGAAGAAATCCTTTTTGAGCAAAGCAATGTTTACTTTATTTGGATAGCGTGATTTTACACAAATAATCTATCATTTCTATCGAGGAGGGGGATTTTGTTTGGTTTGCGTGGGTAATAAATCAAATGAAAAGAAAACAAACAGAAGTTTATATTTGGAAATCTAATATGTTATATTAAAAATAATTTAAGTAAACATTTATGTTTTGTCATAATATTTAATTTTTTTATTTATGAAAATGATTGTGTTTTTGATGTGGGATGCAGTAAATAATATTTTTGAAGGAAATAATATTAGCCGGTCTTCGTAGAAATCACACTATTTATTTTGATGCGAGAGTACGAAGTACCGCACGACGTAACGGCAATACTTAGTAAATCTGTCTTATGAAAAGTAGTCTATAAATTAATATATCGGCGGAAATAAGCATTAATAAAGTGAAAATTTCAACGTCAAAAATGTACCTGCCCGTGAGCATGGTGGGTGTCGAATTTGTTCGTTTAAACAGAATACGGTAACCGTAAACCTATAATTATCAAGTAGCTAGAATTTCAGAATAATAATCCCGAAATCATGGAATCTAGCGGTGCGGTAAAAGTCTTTCGCCTCTATAAACAAATGTCCCGGTGTAATTGAGTTGTGTGTTAGTACTAAATGTGTAAAGAGGGAAAATGG
This sequence comes from Sepiola atlantica, assembly GCA_963556195.1. Lineage (NCBI taxonomy): Eukaryota > Metazoa > Mollusca > Cephalopoda > Sepiida > Sepiolidae > Sepiola > Sepiola atlantica. Next base: position 60,476,085 of record OY744537.1, on the reverse strand, counting down.
TTGCTACTCTCTATTAAGAATATGTTTTTGGAAGAAGTATAAATCTCGAAATAATTGTAATATTCTTTTAGCAATGGAAATCTAATTATTTTTTCGTGAAACACGCATTAGGAATTTCTGTTGGTGGTTATCGGAAATAGCATATTATGTTTTTGGTGTGAAGTCTATAATCGTAAAAGATGAAGGGGGAAAACACCCTCACTTCATATATAAGATTGGAATGTCTACCAATCTATCTATTCTCAACTTTTTCTGAAGAAAATAAAATCTCGGGTATTTATTTTAGACGGAACCCGTGCTATGAAGAACGCAAGAAACTCCTGCTCCCACCTATGAACTTCTCATAAGTATCTTTTACTCGATTTTTATAACTATCTATAAGTACTACTAATAGTTTTCTTTAATTATTACATTTATAAATAACTTGATGAATACTCGTCCCATGACGGGTAAAATGAATTTCTCAAACAGAATAGGTTTGTACCAATCTTATGTCACTTTTCCGAAGATTAAATCAAAATATAATGCTACTAAACAATATTTCTAGAATACTTATTCCAAATTTTATAAAAATCCATTACATAATTTTGATTACAGAAAATGTCTCAAATTTAAAGCTTTAGCATAAGGGGTATTAAAGAATGAATTGAAATTCAAGGAAATCTTTTTTAATTGATATCTAATGACTAGGGATCAAATGCAATGCAAATTTGAAATACTTGAATTGTCAAATGGGACGTTGGTCCCATATTATACCCTATAAAAATCCTTTAAACTACTCCAAAGAAACTTAAATTTAAAGAATATTAATTAATCAACGTCTGATACCTATTGTTAAAATTTAACAAACATTGGAGGTGTTGGAATTTTTACAAAGAGCTACACCCACTCTTTACTCCCTTTGCATAAAACTAAATTAAACGGAATATAGTCTACATCACACGCTCATACGTCTAGCAGCTGTATTCTCAATTCATTAGTTTAGGAGTGAATCTTGTAATACTTATATATGCACATATACACATACCTATCTTTATATAAGATAATGGACATTTAAAAGTTATTATTACATAAATAAAAAAGAGCATCACCACAGCAACGTACTTGATGATTTTTCTGGACGGGGGGGGGGGGACGTTAAATTGTAAATAATAACGTATATACATAAACACTGGAAAGAATATAGTATTTTATAGGAATAGCAGCATTTGTAAATAAAGTAATTTTTAAGAATAGCATTTAATTAAAAGAGTGAGTGAATATTTTGTGCTAAAACTGATTCGAAATTTTAATTATAATTAAATTATAAATTAAATTTAAATTAAAAAAATAGAAAAACAATGTATAAATAAATATAAATAATGAAACGTTAGTATAATTTTACAACTACGAACTAACATCCTCAAATCTATGCACGTTTCTATATTAACTGGCATACGTCTTGCGCGACACGGCGACTATGCTTCTATTTACCATAGACTGGCAAAAATTGGCATTTGCTCGCTCGAACCGTCGTGAGAGGAACGCTCGCGTGCAAAGTAAATAGCTGCTACTACGAGAAATATGCACCCTTGCCCTTTTCTTTGTAAGTGGACCAATAACCGAAACACTCTTGCGTAATAACTGAAAGTTTTAAAAATATTACGTAATAGTGGTTAATGGTTAAATATGATTTTAAAACAAACACTTCTAGGGGAGATTTTGAATTGTATATTATAAGAACGTAGTTTTTAAAAGCTAGTCCATGGGTCATGAGTTGATATTTGATCAGTATTAGTTGGGTGACTTGTATGAATGGCTCTGATGATGCAAAACCCGAAACCCGTAATGATCTTAGTTTTACGACATCACCAACGTTAAGGCACAATCTATTCTGTACAATCTATTCTGTACAATCTATTCTGTACAATCTATTCTACAGCACAATTATTGTAAGTTGAAAGATGTTCGGAAATATTTTTCTTTTTTATTGGAATTAATCTAATTTTGTCAACGTTTAAACAGATCGATAGGAACAGAAATGGAAATCCCAATAAAATAGTAAAATTAAATGCCCGTATAACTTTCTTCAGTTGTGCCGAGACAAACGTATTTCACTCCACGTATCCGATGAATGTCAGTTCAAAAAACTAAAAATGTAGTATCTGTGGTGTCCATATTTAGTTTTGTCTTTTCTGCCCCCCCCCCCCCAAAAAAATATAGGGGCATGCGTATGAAATCCAGGCCTCAGCAATTAGAACTTTTCCGTTCTTTCCAATCGGCTACGCATGAACCATATATATATATATATATATATATATATATTACAGAAAATCAGAACAACATCAGTACATCGGTACCGTTGGTTTCAAATTCAAACAAAGGATACCTATAGTTTGTCTCTTATGGAGGACTCTCTTAAGCCTCTGTTTATGTCTGTTTCTCCGAAAAATGGCGGCTCGCACGTTGTGTAACTTTTTTACGACATTAAAATCCTCTGCTCTATTTTCATTTTTGTTATTTTTTTTACTAATCACACAACGCGTGAGTCGTCATTTTCCGGAAGGACAGACATAAACAGAGGCTGAAAAGAGTCCAGTATAGGAGACCAACTATACGTCTCCTTTGTTTCGATTTGAAACCGACGGTACCGATGTTGTTCTGATCTTCTGTAATACATATATAAATAAATATTACGGTTTTATTTTTGAATTTTCTTAATAATTGAGCAGTCTGCTGGGATTATCTCCTACTAACCTTATATATATATATATATATATATATATATATATATATATATATATATATATATATATATATATATATATATATATATATATGTGTGTGTGTGTGACCGTCTAAAATTGTTACTTCCTACACTGATGAGAACGTCATCTTGAAACGCCTGCTTATGTAGGTATATGTAATTGAATATTTATTTGCAAATAGTGTTACAAAGCTCTCTAAGAAAGTATTTAAATCTGATTACATATTTTAACTTGTCGATGCTTTTGAAGTAGGCATAACGAATTTCTTAATGTACCGAATGCTAGCGCGTATGCTACTACCGGACTTACAAAAAACACACACAGTCCATTGTCAGCGAGAGTTTTCGTGATCTCTGGTCGGCTTGGTCAATCGGGGATCTCGACAATTAAAAGAAGAAAAATAAAGGAAAAGCATCGCTGTAACCACTGAAGAAGACATGTTTATTTCGACATATTTGATTTAAATAAATAAAAAAATAAATGTTTTATTTATTGAAAAAACGTCTTGCATCCCTTATCTGGTTTTTAATCTGATTACACACACACACACACACACACACACACACACACACACACACACACACACACACACATATATAATTATTGTTAATAAATAAATATTTTTATATCCATAGACATATATATGTTTCGCGTTTTTTTAATTTTACGTAACCGCATCGCCGGTTGAACGATTTGAATCCAGAATCTACGTATTTCGTAACCATTAGGCCACCGATCCGATCATGCTTTTAACACGAAAAAAATGTCTTGTATTAATATAAACACAAGTAGTGTGATTCGAAATAGGATTCCATCTCCCAAGGGAGAGAATCATGCCACGTGGCTAATTTTTTATGAATCATCAGTTTATTTAATCTCGAAAGGGCTAAACATAATTGGAGCTTAATGATTATTTTTAATAAATAAATATTTTTATATCCATATATATATATATATATATATATATATATATATATATATATATATATATATATATATATATATATGATAATCTTATTTACACAGACATGTACAAAATCTGCGACACTAACATGTCGATGTTATCGATCAACAGTTACTATAAACTGAGATCTCATCAGGCAGAGTTAGAATCCGATCTTAACCTCAGATCATATTTGGAGAGAACCCGGTTAAAATTCTCTGGATTACCACCCTGTGGATATTTTTTTACCTGGATTATTACCATTATATATATATATATATATATATGTTTGATTAAACAGGAGTGCCAACTTCTGCTTATTCAGCTTTTGATCCGTTTTTTCTAATGTTCGTACGACGGATTTGATGTTATAATCCAAGGAGTATAAAAAATCTCCGTATTTTGTGCGAACGTTTTCGATCGACATCAGTCGTCGTCAGGCGGTTGCAAAATAAAATAAATTGGTGAATCCATCAAGAGGGCGCTCTTTTAAATTATTTCAACAGCACTTCAGTACACCTTCACCAATTTATTTCATTTTGCAACCGCCTGACGACGACTAATGTCGGTCGAAGACGTTCGCACAAAATACGGAGATTTTTTACACTCCTTGGATTATAACATCAAATCCGTCGTACGAACATTAGAAAAAACGGATCAAAAGCTGAATAAGCAGAAGTTGGCACTCCTGTTTAATCAAACATGTATAAGGGAGGGAATGCTGCCCAATTATACACCCCCCACACACACACATATATACACACACACACACACACACACACACATATATATATATATATATATATATATATATATATATATATATATATATATATATATATATATATAATGAGTGGCTGATGGTTGAAGCATAACGCGATGTCGTTGTTTTTTTGATTTTTGAAATAATTTCGTATTATAATTCAATATTTAAAACGCCCTGCGTCATTCGTCGGGAGTGACTAGAGTGATGAAAAACTCTAGTTCTTCCACCACGGTAGTAATTTGTGTCGTTATCTAACTACTTTAGTTATTCCCGACGAATAACGCAGCGCGTTTGAAATATTGAACTATAAAAAGAAAAATTATAAAGAAAACAACGACATCATGTTATGCTTCAACCACCACTCACTCATCATCATCAATATAAATCTCTAGAAGCATATATATATATATATATATATATATATATATATATATATATATATATATATATATATATATATATATATATATATAGTAGAGAATGGTAGTTTGCTTGAAGCATTGCTGGGTATAGTAGTAGTAAGTTTTTGAAAGGCTGTGGGCAATGCAATTCCGGGTAAGATGCAAGTTGAAAGGAAAGGAACAAAAACAATAAAAATAAATCGAATACGATATAAGACTTACTATTTATTTTTCCTTTTTTTTTCCTTTTATTTATTTTTTATTTTTTTCTTACATAACAGCAAGAGTGTTTTAGCTGTTCGTGTGATGTCCGGGTGATTAAAAATCACTATTTGATATTTCGGGAAAAGACATCCCTTTTTCAAAAATAATTAGACCAGAAGAAGAATAATATTTTATTCTTCTCCGACTGTGTAGAGAATAATACAAAACAAAATGGCTGCCAGATATAGACCGCAGCAAAAAAGCAGTTTCACAGGAAATATAAATTAAGTTAAGTTTGATTTTAATATATATATATATATATATATATATATATATATATATATATAACACAATCCATCTGGATAATAATAAGATAGTTGGTTTATTTATATCCTTTGTCTCCCTCTCTTTCTCTTTTAAAGTCACTTTGGTATGTTTTTATTTGTAAACAGACGTATCCGATCCCATAATCGCTTTAAGTTTATCAACTATAAAAACTATATTTAGATAAACCTAGTATATTATCGTAATCAAAGTTATTTCTGTATATACGCGTGCATCAACGTTGGAATCGACCTTCTCTCTCTCCCCCTCTCTTTGATATATATATATATATATATATATATATATATATATATATATATATATATATATATATATATATATATATATGATCTGGTTCTTGCTTGGCGTAGGTGTCTTCTTATAGGTCAACGTTAGGTGTGAGCCGGTCTTTCATGTCACGTATATTGCTAAGATTACGATCATAGTAATCATTACCCCCAAATACAACTTTAGATAACTCAATATCTTTCTACACATTTCCTCACCACAAATAATGGAACCAGAAGTTTTCTATTAATGAAGTAAACGCAAAACCGCCCTCCACATATTTAAGGCCAGAACTAGCCGATCCTTGCGTTGGGCCAGAGAAACTTTTGCTATATTTAGTCTGAAGATATCGAGTCCCGGATGTGAATGTTACCTGAAATACATTCTAGATTATTTTTACAGATTGTGTTTATAAAAAAAATAGGTTCGTCTAAGCATTTCAATAAGAGGCGCAATCCGTTGGTCCATCAAGTCAATTTTGAAATTATATTTCCATTGCTAAACGCGCAGTTCGAATGGACGCATCTTAAAAGTAGATGCGTCTTCATTATTAAAAAAAAATGATTTTCTTCCAAATGTTTACTCTTTTACATAGAACTTTGCGTTTTATGTCAAAAATGTATTTCGTTTGTTCATCCGTTCGTTATGTTTTAGTTTGAGATAGCTTTTCATCGTTAAACGCGACGATTGAATGGACATATCTTAAGAATATCGGTTCTTGTATCGTTTTCTAAAAATAGTTTCATATGCGAGGGTGTGGCGGTCAGTTCTTGACCCCTCGATAAGCAGCACAGATACTGTCGGCCATTTTGGCCCGCACCTGCCAATATCAGAACACACGTAAATACGACGCAGGGGTAGATAACTCTACTTGCTAACTTTACGAACTTTAAAAAATAATTGTTTACTAATACATATATGCATATGTATATTGTATATTGATACAAATCCATTATTTCATTAAGGAATAACAAAACATACTTGTAGATAGATTTCATTTCTTGGACTGAGTATTTCCAAGAAATAGACTTAATTTATAAATATTCATTGTACATTTAACTGCCAGGATATGGCACCTAAAGATGAATACACATATAAGAAAGAACATTCCGGAAGTGAATATCTAGTATTCTTGGAAACTATAACTAAATACCGGTGAAGGGGCTGGGATGCTTACCTGGTCCATAAGCACTCGTGTTGGATAATGGGTGTGTAGGTTTATTAATACAGATTTTAGCACAGGTCAATGAAAGCGGCCCAAAGCGACCTTGCTGTGTGGAAAGAAATAAAGTTCACAGAGTGCACCCTAGAATAACATGTCACCAGGGGGCCGAGACTGAGAACGATATGTGGAGGAGATCCAACGGACGTGACGTCACGCGAGACGAAAGCGACGAAGAATGGATATTTTGGGAGACCGTTTTTGGATGTTGATGCGGACGGTCGCAAAAACAATGACGAGATAACTGTTGAGGGGCACACACGGCCATGGGCGCTATCTATCTATCTATCTATCTATCTATCTATCTATCTATCTATCTATCTATCTATCTATCTATCTATCTATCTATCTATCTATCTATCTATCTAGTTCTCTTCGGTTAGGATTTCTGTCTTTCTTTACTTTGTTAAGTGTGATTTAAGCGTAAATTCTACTCGTGACTTAGTTAACCTATTTCTCTTAATAAACTTTCATTTCCGAACACTGTTTTCTCTTAATTTTTCTTACTCTAACTCAACGAAGTTATACGAACAACAACGAACGGGCAACGGGCCATATCCAGAGACGTCACGACGCCGAGAAGTCGTCAACAAGACGATTCGAGGAAACGGCGAAATGACAACATCGATCACGACAAAGAAATGAATGACAACCCGAGGAGGAAAAGACGAAACACAACACCCACTCTTATTCGCAGTTCATTTCATCAAGCGTACATTAAAATAATAATCTAGTCCATCTTGGGTTGGGCCGCTAAGTAATTTGTACAAATTTGAAATATAAATATTTTGAAAGGTCATTATAAATACAGGATGATTAAGAATCATAGAACAGCATGAGAACAAGTAATACAGTTATAGAAGTGGACGTCAGTTTATTCACTTTCATTGACATTGTCACACATCGAGATAGTTTGATTTAACACCATCATTTTCGTAGCACTAAATGATACGACGCAATGAACTGTGTGATATTTCACGAAACTGTGTTTTAGTGATTGTACCTCTATTGTTGTTATATTTTATAGGGCTAACAAGACTTTATACGTTTTGGATAATAAGTAGACAGACGCATGCTTATATTTTAAAACAAGACTTCTGGACCACCTTGTACATGAAATCTATTACGAATGGAGATTAGGTGTCTGTCTGTCTCAAGCGGAAACCAAACTATTACTTCTATTCCTAATGGATATTTGGTATCTGTCTGAAGCCGAAACTATACTATTACTTCTTTTCTCGAATGGAGATTTGGTAGCTGTCTTTCTAAAGCCGAAACGGAACTATTACTTTTATTCCTAATGGAGATTTGGTATCTGTCTGAAGCCGAAACTATACTATTACTTCTTTTCTCGAATGGACATTTGGTAGCTGTCTGTCTAAAGCCGAAACCAAAGTATTACTTCTATTCTTAATGGATATTTGATATCTGTCTGAAGCCGAAACTATACTATTACTTCTTTTCTCGAATGGAGATTTGGTAGATGTCTTTCTAAAGCCGAAACAGAACTATTACTTCTATTCCTAATGGAGATGTGGTATCTGTCTGAAGCCCAAACTATACTATTACTTCTTTTCCTCATGCAGAGTTGATATCTGTCCTGTCTGAAGTCGAACCTATGCTATTACTATATGTTAATGCTTGATTCAGTTTACTATACTGTTCCAGACTAGTGCACTATCTTTCAATACTCAATTGAGGGAGGAGGCAAATGTAGAATCTGTTCTGCTGTCATGATACTATACTCCTTAGCATTACCTCCCTCTTTTTCGGGGGAGGTAGGGTAGTATCTGTTATGTTGCCATGGGAACATTCTCTCAGACATTACCTCATTCTTTGACGAGGTAGTGAAATTTATTTTCGTTCGTCATGCTCTTACAGGAGACTCAGTATCGTTTTCTTTTTGAATTGATAACGATAAGATCCGGAGACTTCCGTTTCCTTTTAGATTGTCGCTGTTCTGCGGCTTCTTGGAGTATCTGTATGTCGAACGTGTTTTATATGGTTTCCATAACTTCTTCTTCCTGGGGAGTTCTGTCTTTTTTGTCAGCAAAATTGACAAAAACATTAATGGTGGCAAATTATATGATCACTTTACTAAAAATCTATTTTACTCCTTCCAGGCAGTACCCAATCTTTTGGGGCAGTCTAGTTCGTCATATATACTAGAAAAATAGACGAACAGACGGAGCATATTTTTGCTATTATATTTAATTAAATAACTGAGCTTTTTCATTACTTGCAAATATTTTGTAAGAAGTATAACACATATGTTTATTTAAGTTGAAACGGAATAGTTAAAAAATAAAGCGTAACAAAAATGCAAGCAAAACGACTTCCCTGCAACGCAGGGTAGATACACCTAGTTTTAAATAACCTATTTAAAACTTTCGATTTTTTTTCATCACTTTTTTATTTTTATATAAAATTAAACTGGTATTAATCCACAGAGAAGGAACTTAAGCATGCGTCTATATTTTGATAAGAGTTCGGCTCTTTTGTTGAGTAAATTAAGTATTTCTTTTGCACATAACTTTCATATATCAGTATTTGCCTTGGACACTGTGTTTTTTTTACAATGTTTCGCTTTATAATATGTGATTTTCCAGTTGATATTACTATTCCACACATATATAGTCAGTGTGATGGCATTTTTATATGTATATTTTTGAGAAGTGGTATTTGTAGTTTTTTACTGCGTACAACTACATCGAAATACACTTTCTGCTGGTGGTATGATCTTATTAGACCATAGTTATGTAAACTATGTTATTGGTCGTCATTTACCATCGATATGGAAGTTCATTTGGTCTCTATAATAACAATTAAAGTAATTTGTGTTGCTTGTGTTATTTCTTTTTTGCAATTTTTTAATGTTGTGCTATATACTATTTTGGCTGGAGAAGCGGTGCAACAGTAACTAGTTTAACATTATTTAATTTAAATATCTATCTACGGTTAGTTCATATCTATCTATCTATCTATCTATCTATCTATCTATCTATCTATCTATCTATCTATCTATCTATCTATCTATCTATCTTTATATATATATATATATATATATATATATAGTATAATATATGTTTGTATTTTTATATTATATACAGTATATATACATATTTATTTATTTCAGTTAGTTCGTAGAAATCAAGGGGCCCCTTCCTGGAGCCAACAGTTGATTTCGTTATGATTTAATTTTTAATCCTAGCGCTCTTTTAAAGATAGACGTTGTCCCTTTTAGGGTTGCTATTTGTATTTCGCCATAGCTTGGTCTTCTAGGGATTGTGTATAAGTATTTTTAAAGATTTTTCTTACTCATACCAGTTATGCTTACCGCAACCGGTATAATGTTTATTTCTTTCAGAGACCATATGTGTACCTATCTATATATCTATATAACTAGAAATATTCAGATCTATCTATCTATCTATCTATCTATCTATCTATCTATCTATCTATCTATCTATCTATCTATCTATCTATCTATCTATCTATCTCCGTATATATATATATATATATATATATATATATATATATATATATATAGTCATTTATCAATCTGTGTTTATATCTATCCATCTATCGCCGTATATATATATATATATATATATATATCGGTATACACACACACACACACACACCCATATATATATATATATATATATATATATATATATATATATATATATATATATATATATATATATATATATATATATATATATATATATATATATATATATATACATTTATCAATCTGTGTTTATATCTATCTATCTATCTATCTATCTATCTATCTATCTATCTATCTATCTATCTATCTATCTATCTATATACTTCTCTCTACCGGTATAATGTTTATTTCTTTCAGAGACCATATGTATACCTATCTATATATCTATATAACTAGACATATTCACATCTATCTATCTATCTATCTATCTATCTATCTATCTATCTATCTATCTATCTATCTATCTATCTATCTATCTATCTATCTATCTATCTCCGTATATATATATATATATATATACTGATATATATATATATATATATATATATATATATATATATATATATATATATATATATATATATACATTAATAAATCTGTGTTTATATCTATCTATCTATCTATGGCCGTATATATATATATATATATATATATATATATATACATTAATCAATCTGTGTTTATATCTATCTATCTATCTATCTATCTATCTATATACTTCTCTCTACATAGAGATAGCCAGCTCGCTATCTAGCTTGATAGATAGCTAGATAGTTGACTATATAAACTGATTCAATCATATATCCTCTTCAGTTTTGCATCAAACGTTTTATACAGTTTTACAGGAAGCCATTTCAAAACAGTAATACAGGTCGATTTGTCTAGGGAAATTGTTCGGCTGCGTAAATTTCATTATGTGATCCATTTTCTTCCCACCAGGTCAAAATTAATCAGATTTTCCTCCGAGGTTAACAACTCTACAAATGATGGTTTTGTCTCTATAATAACAAACGTTTTTCGGAATAATAAAACCTAAACTAGTCACATGAATTATTGTCGAAAAACCCAAGAAAGTCAGTAGTAATGCACAATTAAACGGATTTAGTTAGAACTTTGAACGTTCAGAATTGTATTCTTCTTTTTTGAGCTATAAATAAGTAAAATTACAGATACGAGTTCTACTGTGATTTGATGTCAATTTCGGAGGAAAAGAAATCTTACGCATGTTTTTGAAGAAATTGTCAAAACATACTTTAACAAAAAGCAAGTTATCACGTGAACAAGTCATTTTCGGCTTTAGAGACTCAATGTAAAGTTTCGTTTTCGTTTGATAACTTCTTAATTTGTTGAATGAGTTTGTCTTGATTTCTGATTCGAGGAGTCTTTTTGACATGCATTCGAGTTTTTTTTCTTGAAATTTTACTTTTTAGTTTTGTTTATTTCTAGTTTGGGTTGTATTAACTCTATATCGCCATTGATGTTTTTGATACTCATCTGAAGACAACTGCGGACGGGAAATGTTAATATGATAACTTGGTTTTTACTCATGTATGCTCTGAAATTTTCTCCAGAAATATGTATAAGATTTATTTTGTTTCCAAATTGACATTAAATCACAGTATGATATTACTTAGCTCTCTCTTTCTGTCTTTTCTCTCTCTCTCTCTCTCTCTCTCTCTCTCTCTCTCTCTCTCTCTCTCTATATATATATATATATATATATATATATATATATATATATATATATATATATATATATATATATATATATATATATAAGTATTTAAACGCCAGAAGGCAAGCACAACTTAAACGAACATACACACTTCCGTCGGCTCGATATGGTTAAAACCACAGTCCATCTATATACACAACGCACGGTATATTTACTATTACTTACACACATATTACAGAGAAGACAATTCACTGTAGCACACACACACATAGTACTCACCTCACGGTCACTTATAGTTATGAGTTAGTATATTAAATTCTATAAACGCTAATAGTATAATTACAAGCAATCCTAAAAAAGGAACAGACGAAATTTATCTCTCTTATCTCAAATTCCACAGTTATCTAAATAATAATTATCTATTATAGTTAAGTGGGGTTTCAGTAAATTAATTTATATTCAAACGAGTTCATTAGAAAATTATACCGGTATTTACTAAACCTAATTATTTTATACTTATTACTAAACTAAACTTATAATAACAGTTACAAATAATTATACAATCATACATCATAATCATAACTCTAGCACAAATAAAATTCTGTAAAAATAAAATATAGCAATTACACACATCAAAAACATATCAACACAAACATAACACAATTACATAGGTATGCGTGCAAATTAACGTCGATAATAGGCAAGCCACACAATGGGATAAAACAGTATTGAAATCTTAACAATTCTAAAAATGTAATACTTACCAGCGAAAAATATAGTGGATATACAATTCATTTATAGCAATCTACTATGGTCGTTGTATTTTATTGTCTATTAGTTTAATTATTAAGTATAATCTTGTTCAATTGACTTACTATATTCTACTTCCACACAACCATTTACTGTATATTTTATATTTAAAGTCATCTATTAACTAGTTAGCTTCATACTGAATTTAATTATAATTAGTGAAGGATTATAAGCAATATTAGTTGTATATTTAGCCGTAAAGGTTTTTATTGTTATGTTATACCAGATAGTAGGTTTATTAAAAAAATCCTTATGGAATGTTATGGTGAATTCTCTTGGTTGTTATTATATTTATCCAGGCTGGACCATTTGAAGTGTATACAGCTAATACCTATTTCATCTCTTTAATTATGTCTATCAGAGAACTTAATAATATCTAATGTTTCATTAAGACACAAAAAACAAGTGAGGTTGTGTAGTGTAGGAATTGAAGCTTTCTTCAAGGCGCTCCATTTCATTACAGCTACCTTATTGTTTTCTTTTAAATACCATATGCATTTGGATAATGAGATATCACTTTTCTTATCTAGATTATTAAAAATAATTTATGGTTTCTGTATCTAACCTTAAAATCAGTACTTGTTCTACATATGTAAAATATTTTCAGACTTGGAGTATCTTTTGAGAACCCGGTTCTTATGATCTTGGTCAAATATTTTTCTTGTAGCGTACAATCATTTTTATCTCTACAGTATCATTATTACCGTTATTACTATCGTATATATTGTTAATTCTATTGTTTACGATATGTCTATTTTGACACTTAATTATTTTTGTTTAAGTTTTTTGTACAGCTATAGCTAATTTTAACAGTATTTTATTGAATATTTTATGTACAAAATTATTTTCAGGAAAATGCCGTCTTAAAAGATTAAGAAACATATGTCCAATTTTTTTTATTTAACTAGCAAATTGACCGGGGGTAAATCAAATAATTTTCCGGTTTTTATTTTTATTCTAATGCTCCCATAATTTCTGCTATTATACTCAATCTTAGTGTTAATATAACCACTGTTTTGTAAAGCGTTAGTATATGTATAACTATTTTTATTAAGACTTATTATATATATATATATATATATATATATATATATATATATATATATATATATATATGTTAAATATTACAAATGACATGTCTGCATATTTTTTTTATTTATAACGAAATATATATATATATTTAATAACAATATCCTTAGCTTAAACAGTCTACTGCTGTTTCACAATTTTCAGCGGTCATTAGAAGTCATGTGTTATGTTTCATTTGGTATCTAACAAGGTGAAATCGGTAGAGATAAGAGTAACCATATATTTTTATTTAGTTATTGTTTTTTATTTACATATTTATGTTAAATCTTATTTAATGCTTTATTTTACTATTCGATCACGAATAGAAAAATATTTTATTAAAAAATCTATATTTATTTAATTTCGTTTTATATATTAATTGTTAATTATATGTTTACTAATGGACAATTTTATTCTGTTGTTTTATATATTAATTGTTAATTATTTGTTTACTAATAGATAATTATTTTCTGTTGTTTTCTATATTGATAGTTAATTTGTTTTCAAATGGACAATCATTGTTTTTTTTTTATATTAATTGTCAATTATTTGTTTACGAATATACAATTATTGTCCGTTGTTTTATATATTTATTGTTAATTATTGGTTTACTAATAAATAATTATTTTCTGTTGTTTTATATATTAATAGTTAATTTGTTTTCAAATCGACAATTATTGTTTGTTTTTTATATATTAATTGTTAATTATTTATTTACTTATTAAAAATAATGTCTGTTGTTTTATATATTAATAGTAAATTATTTGTTCACTCATTGACAATTATTGTCTGTTGTTTTATACATTAATTGTTAATTGTTTAGTAATTGACAATTATTTTCTGTTTTTATGTATTCATTCTTAATTATTTCTGTAGCAATGGACAGTTTTTGTCTTTGATATATTAATTGTTAATTATTTGTTTAATAATGAACAATTACTTTCTGTTTTTTTACATATTAACAGGTAATTGTTTTTACTAAATGAAAATTGTTGTCTGTTGTTTTATATATTAATTGTTAATTATTTTTTTTACTTATACAAAGTTATTTTCTGTTGTTTTATATATTAATTGTTAATTATTAGTTTACTAATGGACAAATATTTTCTGTTGTTTTATATATTAATTGTTAATTTGTTGTTTATTAACTGGCAATTTTTTTCTGTTGTTTTATATATAACTAGTATTCACTCGACGTTACCCGTGTAAAAATATATTGACGGTCGGAAAATATTTTTGGAAAAAATTCAAATATATTCATGTTTACAATTTTTGTAGAGAAAAAAAAGTTAAAAATAGCATCAAGTAGTAAAAAACTGTTAGCGCTCTCCTGTTAAAAAAAACAAATACGTTTATTACAGAGGGCTGTGAAACAGTAAATGATTTTAACGAACCGGAACGAATTCGAATTATTAGAAAAAGCGAATGATTTTAAATCTTAAGAAATAGAAATAATAATAATGATTAAATCTTTGAATCTTTTTTAAAATACATTCTTCTCTGAGATATTTTCTATTTATTTTATTTTTGTTTTATGAAATTTTAAAACTATTAATTTCGTTTCCTAACGTTCTAATATATTTCAGTTATTTTATGGACGTGCCCTATAATTGTTAGTGATGATCCCAGATGGAATCGAAGTGAAACTTTTAATGGTGTCTTTATATTTCTTGAAACAAGTAACCATTATTAAAATGTATTTGAATGTTCTGTTAACATATCAATTTATATAACGCACGTACAGACATTGACATTTATATAGAGAGAGATACCGAGTGTCAAATTTATGTACGGCATAATCATGCAATATAAATATATTCAACTAATACAAACAAATATGGAACAGCATAAATATAGCGGACATAATGATACATTAGCATTTAATAGGAAGAATAGAATTCAAAATAATATTAAACAAAATATAATCTGGTTCAACCGCCTTCTAACTGACACAGGTTCAACGTTGAGCCTCCTCAGTTTCAGATGGGTGATCATTTGGGAATACCAGGCGTGGTGTGTAATCTCCCCTGACTGTGGTCGCATGTGAATTTGATATTCCCTAGAAACTTCCTCTTTCGGTGGAAGCTGCATGCCCGCCCATGAATAGGAATATATATGTATTGTTTAGCTAACGTACATTCTTTGATGGAAGGTAAAAATCTTTTATATGAAATTGTATAAATGTGAACTTTTTCTGTTGCCAATGTCGCTAAACTATTTGATTATAGCATTGATATTTTTCTATTGATTCGAGTTTAATCTGTTTCTTTGTTTTATGTTTACTTTTCGGATATATTTTTGCTTATTTTTCCTATCTTGGTTTTTGTAGACAGTTTATTTGTGAAGTTATTCTTGTGGTCTTTCAGCGTAATAAATGGTTGAGACTTGGCTATACACTTTATTCTATCATCTAATATTAGTTTGGATACTATAATTATTCCTTCCTTTGTTTCGTCACTTTAAAAAAATAAAATATCGTAACTTCGTTGCTTACTAGTTTATTATACATATTATTATCTTGTTTATTTACATCTTACACCTTCTAACAATATCGTCGAAGAGTTTATTATTGGTTTATATATATATATATATGTATGTATATATATATGTATGTATATATATATATATATATATATATATATATATATATATATATATACACGTATATATATAATGTTTTGAAAAGAGTTGTTTATTATTCTAAATTCTAAAACAAGGTATAACCGAATAAAAGAAAAGAAGTTCCTAATTTGGACAATGGGGTTTTGTATTACAACTTTTATTACTAACGTATATTCTCTATCTCTTTAATAACAAAGTAAATATTAGTTTATGTGTCTGCATTTAGCTATAAATTATTGTCTTATTCAATAAATGAATTTGATTTGAAGTTTAGTAATTGTTATTTTTCCTCTAAGTATTATTTACAGTTACTACTAAGTATTGCAAGGGGGTTAATTATAAGATTTCCCAATTGATATTAGAGCTACTAGTTTTTTCGTTCCCATATACATTTAGACAGTGTGGTGCTATTTTTGTATTTTTTACTCCATGTCATCATGTGGTTATTATACCTACACTTAAAATTATTATTCGTGGACCCTATGTATACTTTTTGTTCATTGTTTATATTTGTTTTGCATATAACATTAGTTGTTAAACATTTATTCATTAGTAGAAAATTATTTTTTTAATTCTACAATTAAATAAGTTGGTATTATTATTAACATTAATAGCATTAGTAGCGGTATTACTGTTGCAATTGGTAATTTGTTTTTGTTTATTCATTATTGATTGGTCATTTTAGATAGCTTATTTTTTACAGGAAATCTTCATTTATTATCCTGGAGAATATTTTCCCAATTTGTGTCTTTACCTCTCAGTTAGTAGGCGGTTGAACCAGGTTATATTTTGTTTAATATTATTTTGAATTATTTGTATCAAATGCTAATGTATCATTATGTCCGCTATATTTATGCTGTTCCATATTTTTTGTATTGGTTGAATATATTTATATTTCTTAAATTAGTGGCTAGTTTCTGGACTATTGATTAATATTTTAAATACTTTTGGAGAAGATTTTATAATGTTACTTTCAGTTGTGAGTTGTTAATTGCTACATATTCTAAGTACTCTAAGGTATATCCTATTCCGATGCCAGTTTGATGGTGTGGTGATGGTGCGAGTAACAGTGCATGTAGCTGTGCTTGTTGGTTGGTTTATGGTAAACTTGGTATAATAGCGTGTTGTTATTTTTGTGAATAAGAATATCGAGAAATTGTATAGCGTCTTTGTATTTTGCGTTCAAAAGTTTATCTTATGACAAAGTACTTAAGGGAGTACTTCCCCACATTTGAATAATAAACTCGTAAGTTATAAAGATAAAAAGCACAGGAACATAGAAACAAAAATGCTAACAAAATAAATAGTAAAAGTGCTCGGAAAACATAGGCAAACAGGTTGAAATATAATGCTTGTACTGAATAGAAGTGCGTAGATTTCATGAATTGTAATTTAAAGGGGAACATTTGACATAGAAAAAATAGGCAAACGGGTTGAAATAAAATGCTTGTACTGAATAGAAGTGCGTAGATCTCATGAATTGTAAATAGAGGGGGAACATTTGACATGGAAAAAATAAGCAAACGGGTTGAAATAAAATGCTTGTACTGAATAGAAGTGCGTAGATCTCATGAATTGTAAATTAAGGGGAAACATTTGACATGGGAAAAAATAGGTAAACGGGTTGAAATAAAATGCTTGTACTGAATAGAAGTGCGTAGATTTCATGAATTGTAATTTAAAGGGGAACATTTGACATGGAAAAAAATAGGCAAACGGGTTGAGATAAAATGCTTGTAGTGAACAGAAGTGCGTAGATTTCATGAATTGTAATTTAAAGGGGAACATTTGACATGGAAAAAATAGGCAAACGGGTTGAAATAAAATGCTTGTACTGAATAGAAGTGCGTAGATCTCATGAATTGTAAATTAAGGAGGAACATTTGACATGGAAAAAATAGGCAAACGGGTTGAAATAAAATGCTTGTACTGAATAGAAGTGCGTAGATCTCATGAATTGTAAATTAAGGGGAAACATTTGACATGGGAAAAAATATGCAAACAGATTGAAATAAAATGCTTGTACTTAATAGAAGTGCGTAGATTTCATGAATTGTAATTTAATGGGGAACATTTGACATGGAAAAAATAGGCAAACGGGTTGAAATAAAATGCTTGTACTTAATAGAAGTGCGTAGATCTCATGAATTGTAAATTAAGAGGGAACATTTGACATGGAAAAAATAGGCAAACGGGTTGAAATAAAATGCTTGTACTGAATAGAAGTGCGTAGATCTCATGAATTGTAAATTAAGGGGGAAAATTTTACAAGGAAAAAATAGGCAAACGGGTTTAAATAAAATGCTTGTACTGAATAGAAGTGCGTAGATCTCATGAATTGTAAATTAAGGGGAAACATTTGACATGGAAAAAACTATGCAAACAGGTTGAAATAAAATGCTTGTACTAGATAGAAGCGCGTAGATCTCATGAATTGTAAATTAAGGGGGAACATTTGACATGGAAAAAAATAGGCAAACGGGTTGTAAATATAATGCTTGTACTTAATAGAAGTGCGTAGATTTCATGAATTGTAATCTAATGGGGAACATTTGACATGGAAAAAATAGGCAAACGGGTTGAAATAACATGCTTGTACTTAATAGAAGTGCGTAGATCTCATGAATTTTAAATTAAGGGGGAACATTTGACATGGAAAAAATAGGCAAACGGGTTGAAATAAAATGCTTGTACTGAATAGAAGTGCGTAGATCTCATGAATTGTAAATTAAGGGGGAAAATTTGACAAGGAAAAAATAGGCAAACGGGTTGAAATAAAATGCTTGTACTGAATAGAAGTGCCTAGATCTCATGAATTGTAATTTAAAGGGGAACATTTGACATGGGAAAAATAGGCAAACGGGTTGAAATAAAATGCTTGTACTGAATAGAAGTGCGTATATCTCATGAATTGTAAATTAAGGGGGAACATTTGACATGGAAAAAATAGGCAAACGGGTTGAAATAAAATGCTTGAACTGAATAGAAGTGCGTAGATTTCATGATATGTAATTTAAAGGGAACATTTGACATGTCACTTTCTGGTCGTAAATCTGTGATTTTTTAAGTTGGTCATTTTTGCTTTTTATTTTTTTCTTATTCAGGAAAGAAAACGTTTAACTTTTGTCGTTTCAATTTTTCAAAGTGCTACATTTTATATTTTTCTCACTTACTACCTCTATTATTATCATCATATTTAAAATTTTATTTAATTATTCTTTCTGTTTTTTCTTTTAATCTGTGAAGGCCTGTTACCTTTGCCATCACCACAAATAAAACCATTTAAATTTAATGCTACTAAGACAAAGCGCCTTCTTTTTACAATTATAAGAAACTTTTCCAACTGAAAGCAACCTTCTCGACAGATAAAATATTCAAACTCATCGGCTTTACATTCACAGGTAACATGAATTGGAATAAATACTTAGAAGACACTGCCAAGTCTGCTGAAAAAAAGTGGTGTTTCCCTACCTGGCTAGAAAACTTTTCACAGCTGGAAGTATCCTATATCTCTATAAAGCCACCATTTGCAACATCTAGGCTGATGCACCAACCACTACTCTCCCCCTCTTGGACAGAGTCCCAAAACGAGTCTAACCTAATAGGCTCCACACTGTCTCACCACCTCAAGCCCTTATCCCATCGCCGCAATGTTGCATCCCTGTGCTTGTTTTACAAGTACTTCAGCGGAATATGCCCTGACAAACTTGCTGCACTTGTGCCACCTCAACTTAAATTCATCCGGATAATCCGACAAGCAGCAAAATCACACCCGACAGTGTAGAGGTCCCCAGGTGCATGAACGCTTTCTATTCTAATAGCTTATTTCCTTGAATCGTTTGTATTTAGAATCTCCTCCATGCTCATTGTTTCCCCGACTGTACCGACATATAGAAATTTAAATGTAATGTGAACAAGCATCTCGTTGCACAACTCCCCACTTAGGATTTTTCCTATAAACCTGGCCACTAATTCACAGTAGCCCCTTACATTTCAATGGACCGTATGTTACTTATCACTTGTTTTGGGTGAATAGAAATAAAACAAAGGTTCTCGTCTGTTTGGTAATCATTTTTTCTTCAAACCACCTACTCAATTTATAACGTTTATTCATTCGTCCAAAGCAGATACACACACCTACAAAATTAGTTTTTACAGACGGCCAACATTATTTTTTTAATCTGGATCCAACTTTTTTCATGAATTAATATTTTTATGACAGCAAATATCGTTAATTGTGAATTAAAATAGCCAGTTTATTTGACATGTAAATACTAGAGTGTAGATGTGTGGTTGTTGCGCTGTGTTAATTTATCTCGGGTGGTATTGCTTAAGTTGTTTTTTTATTTTACGGCATATCAACCTTCTTCGGGTTATTCAATGTCGAATCCTCATTTTGACAAAAATGTTCATATTTAAAGTTATTAATATCTTAAAATATATAATTCATGCTGCTTCGTATAGTTATTTCGTTGTACGGCATACCAGATCAGGCTGTCTGAAGATACCGGCTTCCTGATCTAAAACGCACCAAATATTGATGTCATGTTTTATTTTCTTTCCCTTTGCAAAAAACTCAATCATGTTCTGCAAAGCCAAAAATAACAACAACAACAATTTTCCTCGACAAAACAACCAAACCCAAACACCATGAATAAATATTTGAGTATATAAAGAACTTGAAGCATAACAACCTTACCAAAATGACCGGATTCGGTATTAAATAACCCGAAAAGGGTATATATGCCGTAAAACAAAACGACCAAACAAAACACCATGAATAAATATTTGAAGATATGAAGAACTTGAAGCATAATAACTTTTAACAAAATGACCAGATTCTGCATTAAATAACCCGAAAAGGGTTGATATGCCGTAAAACCAAACAACCAAATAACCAAATCTATGTCGAATCCAGTCGTTTTAGTTAATTCAGGTTCTGAATATCTTCAAATATTTATTCTTGGTGTTTGTTTTAACTAGGTATTCATGATATAAATATATTTGTATAAGATCGGATGAAGTTTCACGTCATACACAGGACAAATCGTATTTGATCCATAAGTGAGACTCTCACAGGTGCCATCACTCCTCAAGGTAAGAGTGAACCCGGAAGTAATGGCAACTCAGGGATGACTTCACACTCATTAAAGCTTTCAAATTAGGGCTTCACATTTGAATGCACTTTCATGTACACGTCAAGGACAAGTTTTGAGTTGGTATTTTCTCTTTATTTTCCTTTGGGTGAAAATCTCGGCCATTTTAGGCAGGTTTTGGGGAAACGGAACATGTACAATGAACACACCGTGGACGATTAGTACAAGACGCCAATTAAGTTACAATTAACATGACAAGTTACGTATGAAACAATAGTAATTAACTCGTAGACGTCTCGATAAAGGATTTCTTCCTCCCTCTCTGATTTGGTTAAAGAGGCCACCGTTTTGATGACGTCATCAACTTTTCTCGGTTTTATCACATTTCTGTTATAATCGATGACGTCATCTTTCAGTGAGGTCATCATTTTGTGACGTTTTCATTTTGATGACGTCATCTACTATGCCCGGTTATACCCCGTTTCTGTTTTAATGGAAGATGTAAGCTTTTAGTGACGTCATCCTCTAGTGATGCCCTTATGCTGCGACGCCATCGTTTTAATGACGTCATCAAATGTATACGAGGACAAGATAACAAACAAGCAAAAGCAACACAGAGTTCTAGTAGTATATAGATTATAACAGATAATTGATGTTATTGCCGTCAAGTAAAGTTTAACATTTTGGATATGCAAAAATAGAGACTTTTTGTAAGTAGTGCCAGATCAAAAGACGCCATTTTTAATGAGATAAAGTAAGCAAAATAAAACAAAAGAAAAAACAACAAAAAAGCAACAAAGCAAAAACAAAAACAAATAACGACACTACCCCTTGCAAATGACCCTTCCCCATGACCCTTGCTGATTTCGTATAAGCATTTACAATAGGTGGCCCCCACCCCAAATGCCACCCATGGAATCGTTAATAGAATTCACAATCCTTTCTGCAACTCAACCATATTTCGTTAAATAAACGTTACTCTATGCTTGACTTATCTACCAAGTTTTAGTCATGAACGTTCAACAGTCTTTGTCTTATCACCGTTCGATGATATGTGGGGGCACTTTAGTGATGATCTCATCAGTAGGAGGTGATATTTATATAACTACAAGGTGACCCAAATATAATGCCACCCATACGAAAGTTAATAAAATTAACAATCTTTTCTGAAGTCCAACCATATTTGGTACAAATAAACGCCAATCTATGCCTGATTATCTACCGAGTTTCAGTTATGAATGTCAAACAGTTTTTTTTCAGCGCCGTTCAATGATATGCGAGGACACTCGTCTTGTCAGTGTGATTCTGAATGGGCGTCACACTCACCGAACGAAAACACCCCAGATTTATATATAGGGTTATCTAAAAAAAATATGTCTATCAAAACAATTCCCAGGCTATTCCTGAGCTGAAAATCAGGGCAGTGCCAAGAAAGGGGTTTGTCATATTTTGACCATTTTTCACGTCGTATCCAGATGTGATTATCATTGAATGCTGATAAAACAAACACTGTTGGACATTTATGACCGAAACATGGTTGACAAGTCAGGCATAGACTAAAGTTTATTTGTACCAAATATGGTTGGATTTCAGAAAAGGTTGGTGAATTTTCTTAACGATTTAATAGGTAGCACTTTTGGGAGTCACTCTATGTCAAATTACGCATGTAATTAGTCACGGTATGTTGGATAGTGGGTTTCGGTTATTTCTGGAGTGATGTTAAGGTGAGGAGCTTATATGAAAACTTGTTTTGTCCGGTCGTTGACTCTGTTGTTCATGGCACTGTCTGGTGGATATTTTTCATATGCTTGTCTGTGGTTCTTGCCAATGATTAAACACAAAAACATGTGCATCCAAAATATATAGTTCTTTATTAATTTTCTATAAGGCAAACTATTGTATTAAAAATTTCTATCGCCATTTGAGGTAAATAATTGAAAAAAAAATCGAATTTTTCTCATTCTTTGATACTATTGCGGTTTTACTGAATTAAGAATTACCGGATCAAGGGCTTGACTATTTCATACCCAAATCAGACCGACAGAGTCTTAGACATGCTGTGCTAGTGTGGCCTTGTTCTCTGTCGGTCTGAGGTATGTTTCTCTGTAGTTCTAGGATATAACCCTCCTAGGTGTTATATTATCGCTCTTTGCGAAGGGGTTAGTTTTTTGTTAATTGCATGAGGCGCCCGTACCGGGGAATATCGACGGAGCTGCATAGGCATTTTTTGGTCAGCCAGAGTGCTCTTCCTAACCCTAACCCTAACCCTTCCTCCAGAACGCTGGCTTTTCAAATCCCACTTTCTTGACCGTGTGTCTAATCTTCCCGCTGTGGGAGGGAGATAAATAAAATCTTATATTATAATTGCGGTGACTCTTTCTGTCTGGGGGTGCAATAGAAAACAAAGTCATGCACCAACAGCAAATAAAACTTTTCTGGGGTAAAATTTTACGAGGAATCTAATTATGGTATTTATATTTATCTCTCAATTACTTCAGAGTAACCAGGGAATTAATTAATGACTAAAAGGGCAGGGACTGGGTGAATCAGATCAATAATATGAGTGTCTTTTGAAAAAAAAAACGCACTTACGTCATGAATTATTTCATCGTCGTTCGAAAATAGAATCACATTTAGATTAACGAACAATTTCATCATAAACTCGCTGGAGTTCAATATATCTAAAAAACAGAACTTGTAATTTAAAACATGTAAATAGATATTAATGGTAACAACATGGGCTAAGTTAGAAAAATAATTGTTAGACTCCGTAAACTTTGTATTGAAGCACAAATCTATTTATTTTGTATGTCCGTTACATTTCAGCATCGATGTGAGGGAGATCTTGTCCTTTTTTCAGTTACAGAGTGAGAGAGAGAGAGAGAGAGAGAGAGAGAGAGAGAGAGAGAGAAGGAGAGAGAGAGAGAGAGAGGGGTGGAGAGGAGAAGAGCTGAAGAGAAAGAGGGAGAGATGGGAGGGGAGAATAAGCAGATTGAGATAGATTGATAGATAAGAACGGACTGAAATAAGTAGATATACTATTTACATAAAGCTATATATATATATATATATATATATATATATATATATATATATATATATATATATATATATATATATATATATATATATATATATATATAGAGAGAGAGAGAGAGAGAGAGAGAGAGAGAGAGAACGAGATTGAGATAATGAACATACTGAAATACAGCGATACGTGCATTCATACGTACAAATTAACGGATAAATTAAAGGAGAGAGATAGGGGAGAGAGTAAGAGAGATAGAGAGAGAGAGAGAGGGGGTGGAGAGAGTTAATTATTGGCAGATTTTATAAGCTCATATTTTGTATGTTTGTTTTTGTTCACTACTTAATGAAATCCCCACTAACTGACTTGTTAAAAACTCCAGTTTAACCCCCTCTCAGTATGCTATCGATAGCGCGGTCTCTTTTTACGTCTGGGGCTATACTTTTCCATGCATATCACATTTGAACTTTGATCCCTGTGACAGTTGAATTCTATCTCGGCGTCTGAGTGTCAATAGGCCTCCATAATGCAACACACCTCATTATTATCTGTAAAAAATATATATCCTTGATATATTTACCATCTTAATATCTACACTTATTCCTTTTTTAATATGAGAAGGAAAATAGAAAAACAATTTTTATTTAGTCAGCCCACATATAGTTGAACCCCTAGATAGATAGAAATTGCTATCCTCAAGGTTTCCAAAAATACTAAAAAATGTAATTATATATTCTCCTTTTATTTCAACTTTACATATCGTATTTCGATCGAAATTATTAACCATACAAAGATATCGTTATGTAGAAAAAGCACGCCAATTTCCATGTGATCTTCACAACAAAATCCACCGAGTTTAATAAACTAGTTCTTGTATTGTATTTTTTCTAAGCTCTGTATTCTTCACTGATCAGCCCGTAAGATAGGGATCTGAGACATTCACCGGCCCATCGTTCGATATAAGATTCCAACACAACCAGCATATAAATTTATATGGATATTAATGTATTGCTGATATTCTATAGCTCAAAATATCGTGCTGATTTTATTTGGCTTAGAATATATTGTTGACTTTTTATGGCTTAGAATATATTGCTAACTTTATATGGCACAACATATCTTGCTGGTTTCATATGATTTAGAATATGTTGCTGATTGTATATGGTTCAAAATATCTTGCTGATTTTATCTGACTTAGAATATAGTGTTGTTTTAATATGACTTAGAATATATTGCTGATTTTATGTGACTAATAAGATTTTGCTGATTTAAAGTATATTGTCTTATTGATTTTATATGGGTCAAAATACCTGCTGATTTTATATGGCTGAGAATGTATTCCTAATTTTATATGGCTAACAAGGTATTGCTGATTTCATATAACTAGAAATATATTGTTAATTTTATATGAATATTAATTAATTGCAGATTTTTAATGGCTCAAAATATGTGGCTGATTTTCTACGGCTATTGATGATAATATATATTTAATAGATATAGCTGAATTCAAAATATACTGTCTACGGCTATTGATGATAACATATATTTAATAAATATAGCTGAATTCAAAATATACTGTCTAAAAATATAGAACTCGAATCATGGAAGATGAGAAAATAAACCCAAACTGATATTTATGGCAAAACTTCGACTTAGAATAAGCCACGCGTAGAAACACTGCGAGTCGACCAGTACGTTGGGGTAAAAGACAAAAAAAAAAAACAACAAAAAAAACATTAAAAAAACCCAACAAAAAACAGAATAGCTATGGGAAGAATGTTGCTGAAATATTTGCAACCGATATTCAACTGGCATATTGAATGTAATATATTATCTTGCCAATGGCCTCGAGTGAAAGGGTGAATAAAATATACTATTCATCTGGGAGGGGGCTTCCATAATTCTTTCTCTATTTTCTTTAATCGCGTACCCATCTCATGACGCATGCATAATTTTCATAATCAAAATTATCGTCATTACTTCTTCATATGAGACCATACAACTGACGGCAATGATAAAACAGCTGAAATCCTAAGGAAAATCCTTGAATTCGGAAACCAACCCATATAAGTTACGAATGCTAACCAGTCACATGGAAGTTGCAATAGGAAGAAAACAAAATCACAGAAAGAACACCACCACATAAAACCAAGGAACAGAAAATGCAAGACGTTTTATAAACTACCCTCCCCCCAAAAAAAAATGATGGAACCAGCCTCGACAAAATAGTCGTGACGGATCAAGGAGGATGGAAAGAGCGAGGTGGGAGAGCACCAACCAGAGCCCCACTTGAAGTGTGCGGAGAGGACTGGTACCTTGGGGGGCTTATTTCCATCCAACTCCCAGATAAGACCAATGGTTGTGATAACGCAAAGTCATTTGCAATAGTTATCGGAAGAGGTGCAAAGTACTGGGAATCTGGGGAGACTTGTTGTCACTTAGACTCCAGGGAACACCACCGGTGATTATCAGTGAGCAATCACAGATAATGACCTGTGTGAGAACTCCTAGTGAGTACACATAATAATAATTATCAGTCCTAATCTAAAAAATATCTAAACATAAAGTTTGGGTTATATATATAAAATAACTTATACTTTTCGGGTTCTCAGGTTTCAATCAACCTTTGATATACATGCAAACATGTTTTATACAATAGGAGCCCGTTTTAAAATTCAACATCCTATCTCTTTAATAAGGAGATAAATATCAAAACCGGAAGTGTATGTTTCAAAAGATGTCATATTTTTGTTAACGTTAATTCTGTTCTTTTTGTAAAATGAGTTCAAAATTTGTCATTGAAAGTAGGTCAAGGTTTTACCTGTTCACCATTTTCACACTGAGAAAACATAAAGGAACTAAAGAAAGACACTGAGTAGAACAGCGGCTCAATCTGTGTCTTCGCACCTTTTAAAATAGTCGATCAAGCAGTACCCCCACTGTAAAGAATGTTCCTTTCTTCAACTGGGTACCTAAAACTAAACAGAACTTCCATGAACAAAGTTATTTGCCCAAGAAATTCCCATCTCTGGAATACAATACCATAGGTTTGCTTCCCAGCCGACTACAACATGATCGTTTTCAAGTCCAATGTTAACAAATTTTTGTCGAGCCGTCTACTTAACCCTTAAATATGACACATTCCAGCAAAATGCCTATTTAATATAACATTTAATGAAAATGTGTCAAACTGCAACTAGTTTCACATCTGCAACGAGCCTGTTGGCAAGTATGAGTAGGTATGTAATAGATAATCAGTATCTTCGATGTCACGGGGGAGTGTCATCTGCCAAATTCAAGAGCCTAAACTTTTTAATTTGGTCATTATAATGGTAAATAAAATTATTTTATGATTATCTAGCGTATTATGATCATTCAAATGCACATATTGAAGTGTTTCGTTATTAATGTAACCTTTTATGCCATTTGTTGCACATTTGCAACATCATTTATTTTTGTTCAATATATATTTTTTTCTCTCCAAAAATCATTTATATTACTTTATATTACTCCTATGAAACGTTTTTCACTTTTTCCAAACCAATATAAAAAATAAAGTATTTAAGGGTTTAATAATCAATTTCACCCATCTTTTTCCAGTCCTATCAAGGTGTTGTTCGTCGACAACTGACAATCTCATTAAGCCTTATTTTCGAATGGCCTTTCGGCCTTGATAAGAAATGACTCGCTGGTTTAAAAAAGTATATATTTACATTAATCTGGTACCGTTTGACTACAAACATATTGCTGTCGCTGATAACATTTATTACGTAACGTAGTTATTCTATGTGAAATAATTACTTGTCATAAGCCGCCATTACAACTTTGTTCATACCATTCGTTAACCTTTCTCTTCTAGTGGATTTTGGCCTTGATAAGTGGTAAGTCATTAGTAAAAACACATTGTTTTCTTACAAAATATTTTTCAATTAATTAATCATTTTTTACGACTTACTTCACTTGAAAGACCTCATCAAAAGTGAATGATGCTTTATGAGAAATATCATAGGGTGAATTGGATTGGAAATTGTTTTAAGATACACAACTCAAAACTACATCCGCTTCGCCGACCATTGAACAATATCGAAAGCAGAAGAAATATCGACGAAATGTTATTCTTTTTTATATACTTTTTAAAATCGTACGAAACGTAATATTGTTGTTAAACTTCTGTCTGCTTTATCTTCTTCCTTTTCTACGCCTCCCTTGTTGTTCTTGTTGTTGTTTACGTTGCTGGTGTTGTTGTTCTTGTTGTTGTTCTTGTTCTTCTTTTTGTTGTTGTTGTTGTTGTTCTTTTTGTTCTTGTTGTTTTTGTTGTTGTTGTTTTTCTTCTTCTACTTCTTTTTGTTGTTGTTGTTGTTATTATTGTTGTTGTTGTTGTTGTATTTCTTCTTCTTCTTCTTCTACTTCTTTTTGTTGCTGCTGTTGTTCTTGTTGTTTTTGTTGTTGTTGTTGTTGTTCTTCTTCTTCTTCTTCTTCTTCTTCTACTTCTTCTTCTTCTTTTTGTTGTTGTTGTTGTTCTTCTTCTTTCTTTTGTTCGTCGATATTTTCTTCTACTTTCTACCTCTTTTATTCTTCTACTACTTTTTTCTTCTTCATCATCTTTTACTTCTACTTCATCGTCTTCTTCTTCTTCTTCTTCTTTTTCTTCTTCTTCTCCGTCTACTACTTTCTTTTTTATTTTATTCTCCTTCTCATCTTCCTTTTTTTCTTCTTCTTCTCGTTTTCCTTTTTCTTCATCTTCTTCATCATATTATACTTTTTATCATTCTCTTTATTCTCCCCTTCTTATACTTTCGTTCTCTTTTCTTTTACTTTTTTTACTTCTATTTTTCTTCTTCTTCTTCTTCTTCTTCTTCTTCTTCTTCTTCTTCTTCTTCTTCTTCTTCTTCTTCTTCTTAAAAAAAGATTTTCTATTGATTTCTGTTTGCAAAAATCGTAAACGAGTTCATTTGGTTTGTACAGAACACAGCAAATCATTCCCTTTTTATCGCGTATGTCATTACGTCCGCCATATTCTTAAAAAAACATCTACGTAAACACTTTTTTAAGCGGGTAAATCGCCCACGTATTCACACTTCATAACTTGCTCTTGATTTCGCTTTTCCCTGTTCGTTTTATTTTCGAATCCATTTTGTTTATGTTGCATATAGATTCAAATATTATTTTGATCGTAACTTCGCCGAGCGCGCATTCATAATTTAAAGTTGAGCCAATTGAGAATTAATGGTTCTGAATGGGCGCAGTTATTTTGTTGACGAAGCAAACGCGTCCATCTTAGACTATTGTTGTCATCATTTATTTACCTGATGTAAGCTTTAGTACATTTTAGACGCAAAGGTTACACAACACGTTGGAATAGTGAATGTATTTTATATGATGATTATCAAGTACAACATTAATGAAACGCGAAGAGAAAGAACACCACCTCATGAACCCAAGGGGGGCGAAACCGCAAGAAATTTCATAAACTGTTCCTCTCCCCAAGTGATGGCACACATCTAGGCTGATACAACACAAAATAGTCGTGAAGGGTCAAAGAGGGTGGAAAAACGGAAGACGGAGAGCACTACCCAGACCTCCACTGGAAGAGTGCAGAGAGTACTAGAACCTTTGGGACGCTTATTGCCATCTGAATTCCAGAGAAGATCAATAGTCGTTACCAGCGAGAAATAAATGGTATGCGATTTTTGCGATAACGCAAAATCATTTTCAACGGTTATCGAAAGAGGTGGAGAGTACTGGAAACATGGGGAGACTTGTTGTCACTCAGACTCCAGGGAACATTACCGGTTATTATCAGTCAGAAATCACTGATGATACCCTGGTCAATACATGATAATAATAATAATAATAATAATAATAATAATAATGATGATTATGATGATAATAATAATAATAATAATAATAATAATAATAATAATAATAATAATAATAATAATAATAATCCTTGAATGCGGAAACCAATGAACCAACATGACCTATAACACGAATCAATTTTAAATAGAAAAGGAACAAAACATATAGAATGAAAATCACATGATCCTAGTGAAAACTACAAGAAATCAAATACCCCCCCCCCCAAAAAAAAAGAAGAAAATTTGTCATACACACATGCATATGATGAGATCAGCCTCGGCTTGTGCCAAACAAACATGTCGTAAAGAGTCAAGGAGGATGAAAAGACCGAAGAGAGAGAGAGAGAGAGAGCACTGACCAGACCTCCACTGGAAGGTACGAAGAGTGCTGGAACCTAGGGAAGGTTTAGTGCCACTCAAATTCCAGAGAAGACCAACAGTCGTTGCCTGCGAGAAATCAATGGTAAACGGCTGTTGCGATAACGAAAAGTGATTTGCATTGGTTATCGAAAAGAGATAGAGGGTACTAGAAATCTGGGAATACCACTGTTTTTGTCAGTAAGCAATCACTCATACTGACTTGTGTGAACACTCATAGCGAGTAAATACTACTACTACTACTACTACTACTACTACTACTACTACTACTACTACTACTACTACTAATAATAATAATAATAATTATAATTTTCCAGAGAACTGAAAGGAACACTATACTACCAATAATTGTAGGAATACTGGAGAAATTTGAATCAAAGGGAAGATTGAGACAATAAACGAACGGCAATGATGTAAATAACCGAAATATTAAGGAAATTCTTGAATGCGGAAACTATCCCACATAACCTATCACACATAACCTATCCCACATAACCTATCCCACATAACCTATCCCACATAACGTATCACATACAAAAACAAAAACAAAAACCGGCACAACAAAAGAATACAAGAACAGACATGACTGGGAACTATGCAAACGACTGCATTTCGAACACGCGGATAAATAGTACAAACATAAACAAGAGACAGTGCTGGAAAACAACAAAAAACAACACAAAATCCTCTGGGATATAGAGGTGCACAAAGATAAATCATACAAGGAAGGAGACTGGATGTCATAATAATCGGCAAGAAGGAAAAATCTTGCCAAATGGTAGATTTTTCTGTACCAGCAGACCACAGGGTGAAGATCAAGGAGACATAAAAACGGAGCAAATACACGGAACTCCCTAGAGAATTGAAAGAAATATGGAGTATGAAGAAAGTCAATATAATACCAATAATCGTAGGAGCACGAGAAACAGATTCGAAACACCTGAAAAAAAGACAAGAAGAAATTGGAATCAAAGGGAAGACTGAGACCATACAACAGACTAAAATGATGAAAACAGCTGAAATCCCAAGGAAAATCCTTGAATCCGGAAACCAACTCATATAAGTTACGAATGCTAACCAGTCACATGGAAGTTGCAATAGGAAGAAAACAAAATCACAGAAAGAACACCACCACACGAAACCAAGCCACAGACAAATCAAAACGTTTTATAAATTACCCCCACCCACCCCCCAAAATGATGGAACCAGCCTCGACTTATACCACACAAAATATATATATATATATATATATATATATATATATATATGAGAAAAAAAAACAATGTTTCAGACAATATGTAAAAATAAAAATGGAATAAAGGATAAGCAATTCAACAACTAACAAAAATAAACTCAAAAACTCATGCTGTAAAGTTCTGCCGAGATATTTCGGTCGTTAAAATACGGCCATTTTCAGTCGGTTGGTAAACTTTATTTCAAAACGGAAAAGTTTTCAAATTTATACATATCTCTCGATATATATATATATATATATATATATATATATATATATATATATATATATATATATATATATATATATATATATACTAGCAAATATATGCTCCCTCCGGTCGCATTTTGCTAGGCTGGGATGATATCATGATGAACGAACTACATACATTGACTCCCAAAGGAGGAGGTAATAACGAACATATACTACACTAATCCTCAAAAGAGAAGGTAATTTCTGGTAGGATGGTATCATGACAACAGAACAGGTACTACAATACCCCTTAAAAATAGAGGAGGTAATACTTGGGAAAATATAATCATAAAAGCAGAAGGTAATGCCTGTGAGTATAGTATTATAGCAACAGAAAAGATACTACACTACCACATGCGCCTCCCCAAAAAGAAGGTAGTCCCTGGGAATATGGTATCATGACAAAAAAACAGATACTACATTAAGCCTCCCTCACAGTAGGATGTAAGAGCTGGGAGGATTACCTCCATCCCCTTAAAAAAAAAGAGGATGTAATTCTTGGGAGGACAGTCCTATGACAACAAAACCGATACTACACTAACGTATTCCCATTAAAAGATAATATTATATTAATTTTAAATAAATTTAAATCAGTTTTATTGGGGGGGGGGTCATAAAAACAATTTTTTATAGTTTCTTGGCCATTTTCCCTAAGATCCCACTTTTCATCTAAATCCAATGACTTTCTGTAAATAAATGTATTTATGAAAACATGTTTTCAACAATTTGGAAATATTTTAAGTAGGAATAAATGTGGTATTGTGGTGTCTAAGATGATTCTAGTTAAGATGAGATAGACATTTTTATAACTTTTGACCAAGGATAACAAACGACCTCCAATTTCTCCATACTTTTGATGGCCTTGTGCCTAATTTGTTCGTTATTTAAATTTTTATATTTTGTGCAAATAATAATTTAAAGTGTTTTCTCAGCATCTCATTTATTCTTTTACTATCGATGAAACTATTGCTTCCAACAATAAAAACCAATAACAATAATACGGTGTCGTTAACAGGAGAGAGAGAGAGAGAGAGAGAGAGAGAGAGAGAGAAAGGAGAGAGAAAGAGAGATTAGTTTATTTTTTTAAGTAAAACTTATCTCGCGTTTTTTTTGTTTTGTTTTTACTTTACTCGGATATTTCTTCATTGCGTAAGATGTAACTCGCGTTTTTTTTTGTTTTTTTTGGTAAGTTTCACCTCGATTACGTGATTCGGTTTACAGTGAGATTAACCTCGCGTGTGACAACAGTAAGAAATCAATACCCTTTGATAAAAATAAATTACTATTCCCCCGGGCAATACCGGGTAGCCCTGCTAGTTTAAAATAATAAACT
The DNA here is from genome assembly GCA_963556195.1 of Sepiola atlantica. Classification (NCBI taxonomy): domain Eukaryota; kingdom Metazoa; phylum Mollusca; class Cephalopoda; order Sepiida; family Sepiolidae; genus Sepiola; species Sepiola atlantica. The sequence goes on along the minus strand of OY744537.1, from coordinate 60,442,319 downwards.
TTTCAAACACGAAACGTTAACATTTTGGTAATTTCGAAACATATTTATATGTGACTGAAAGAAAAGAATGAATGAAGAAAGAAATTTGCCTTTTCACTGACAATTTAGAAAAATCGAGTCGATCGCTTTAAAGAAAGAGCGACCAACTCAATTTTTCTGAAACATTTGAACGATGTTAGAAAACGTTTGAATAAAAATACTAAATATTTGCCAAGAAAAGAAAACAAAATTGCAAACAGAGCATTTGTTATATTAAAATAAAAAAAATCATTGAATTAAAAAACAATAACAAATAATAGGTAATTAATGAATGAAGTTATTAAACAAAACCAATATGCAAATTAGTTAACCTTGCGAATCTGATACCACACCTATAGAAACGGTATATAAAACAGATGGTGGTTTATTCAATAAGTTGAATTAATTGTGAATAGACCGTTTTGACTTTACCGTTCGTGCAATAAATGGGCCAAGCTTTTCATTTATATAATATATAATATAATATATATATATATATAAGTTAGGTTTTGCAGCAAAATCCGAAACTTGCTATTGCCATCGGAAGTTACATCTTTTACCATTAACACCTGAAAAAAAAACATCAATATAACAAGATTCGTTATCATCATCTGCCCCTTGGTCTGGACGACCTGGCAACGAGTTTTCTTCTCAAGCCCTCCCGATTTTCTGCCTTCCAGGATGTGTCACTAACTGTCGCCTTGACCACTCTCGGATGTTATCTTCTGATTCCTTTTTTGTCTATCTCTCCTTTTTACTCCCTGTACAGTTCCTTGCAGGATTGGCTTTTCGAGACCTGACGATCGTGTAGCATGGCTGTACAACTTCATTTTCCTTTTCTTCGCATCAGTAGATCTTCATATGACCTGGCTGCTTGTCTGAGTCTCTTCGTCACTTCCTCATTTGTAATATGGTCTTTGTATGAAATTACTTTAATAAAAAGAAAGTACTTGGACATGAAACTTTCCTCAAATATACTTTCAAACCTCAAACAAGTACGGCGTCGGATAGTTTGATTAACGAATGACCGGTTTAATCGAGTTGTTAATACCGAAACCAGTTGAATCTTTCAACACACCAACGTGGTTGGAAGGTTTTATGTTTGAATACGTTTTAAAATGACGCTTAACTAATGGAACCTCAAAAGATTATCTGCATGTGTATATATGTACGATAAACTAAACCGTCAAGCCCGTGTAGATCAACTAGTCTCGGAGAAAAGAAACTCTAAGATAACATCTATTTCCCGATCAATCTGCAATGGTGGAGATACATGGTCCCCGGAAGAGCCATCGATTTCCTAAGAAAGAGCGATACATGATCTACTTAAAGCAAATTCATGCGTGGTGGTCGTCTGGTAGTTCGATTGTCATTCGCGTGATCATCCGTGTATGTATGTATGTATGTATGTATGTATGTATGTATGTATGTATGTATGTATGTATGTATGTATGTATTACAAGTATAGAGCCTATTAGAGTGGAAAATCTTTCGGCATCTAGGGAAGTCTACAATGAAGGGGTGGGATTTTGCTGCTAGTTAGGTGACTGTATATATATATAAGATGTTCCGTACAAATTTGATATTTTATGTATTCTTTCATTTCAGAACCATTTAAAGTATTTAATGAAGTATTTAATAGCGTTAAAGCGCAACAGATAGCTGTACTACTTGTGGCTTTAAAGAGCTAGAGACGATCGAAGCCTGGAAAGCAGCAGAATATTAGAAGAGAGTGATCTAAACCATAATTATTCGCGCAGGATTTAAAAATTCAGTAATCTTAGCTGCAACTCAGTGCTCCTTGAATCACTTGAAGACCGTAAGATGTGAGCTGGGGAACTGCGAAAGCAGTAGACAACAGGAAAGATCATAGTAGGGTTAGTGTTGACTGTGTACGAACAATAAAATATATAGTGGTTAAGGAATGGTAACATGAGTGCAGAAGGGTCCTCATCGATTCTCGGAAACATCGGCTGTACCTGAGTGTGGTTAAAAACTATAAATCTATTCCAATAAATGTTTATTTACTTACACTCTATCCCATCCAATCAATGATGAATACATCCTTTGCCTATCCCCCAATTGAATATTCTAAAATGAAAAAACAACAACAACAACAACAAGGCAATATGATATTATGGGTTAGGCGCAAAAGGACATAGGTTTCCTCATTCGACCTTGGGCAGCACCGAGTCTTTCTGCTAATGTGAAACCTGTCTATTTCTCGAAATTTGTCTTACAAAATCAATATCTTAGTTTGACTAGCAAGTCAATTACACCAATTATCGGTTTCTGTTCTGTAACATTAAAACTTGAAATTCAGATCGATTTCATCGATTACATATAACCGATTACCGATATTTCCTTTAGTAAGATACAATTCCCGATATACACTGTTAAATTTCAGAGGTTACTCATATATGCTCATTAGCCAATCACATCGCTGCGTTTGTTACAAATAAGGAAAATGCAAATGGCGACCACCATCTCATTGTCATCTCACCGCTAGGTAGTTAAATGTGATTTCGTTATTCATTATTTTGCATTTCGTTTCTGGCTAGCATTAATTACATCTACAATTCTAACCTAAATCGGTTACCCGGATTTTCACGGGTGGCGGGTGTTGGATGAGCAAAGAAATACATGGATTCTTAAACGTACTGTTCATTTTGTTGGTTATGAAGATACTGTGTGTGATTCGCTGTCAGCACAATAATAAATCCATTGTTTTTGTTTGTAACAGGTGGCGCCTTTTTCTTCAGATATAATACATCATTCATTAAGTCTCGGATCTGACATATATATGGTGCCACTAATAAACAAGCAGATGATTTTTATAGAGTACTAACCTTTAAATGACACATGTCAACATTTGAGCCCAATCGGATTATTAGTTTACTAACTACAGTTATTTAACTGAAGCTACTATTGCAAATTTTCAAAACAATGGAAAATTCTGAATTTTGTGTGTTGATAAAGCATTGCTTTCTGATGGGAAGGATACTGTTTAAGCAAAGCAATGGCTTGATAAGTGTTATTCATGCTCTGCTTCGTCGGAAACAGCTGTTAATAGCTGATATTCTGAGTTTAAACGTTGTTGTACAGACACAAATGATGCTCAATTCCAAGATCGCAAAACTCCGGTAGTTGTCTCGTAAAACACCAAAAATGTCCACAAACTATTTTTGATTGATCGTAAATTGAAGTTGCGTGAGAGCGCAGAGACGTTGAAGATATCAGAAGGCGAAGGTGTATTCACAATTTTGCATGAACATTTGTCAATGAGAAAGCTGTGTTCAAAGTGGGTTCCGCGTTTGCTCACAGTCGATCCAAAACAACAACGTTGACGATTCAGAGCGTTGTTTGCAACTGTATCAACGCAACAAAAAGGAACGTGAGGCATATTTTGAGGTCAAAGCCAACTAGTTCTACAAAAAAGGCATTGTATTATAAATTGGAATTAATGTGTCTCCCTAGAAAAAGACTAGGTTGATGAATAAAGTCAAATTTTGCTTAAAAGTTGTTGGTTTATTAGGCGACAACCCGGTTCACAGAGCCAGCCTAGAATCAGCAAGCAGTCGCCCTACCCTCGCGGCCACCGGAAACTGTCACGTGATTAAGGGAAATTAAGATCTAAATAAGAAGCGGGCAGCATACAGAAAACTAACTTAGAGTGTTTATACGAACGTATTCGGAACTTTGCTTTATAGCTGTTTGATAGTTTATTTTTAACATCACCGAGAGTGCTCGACTTTAATTTCTTAAAGGGGTTTATTATATTATTTTATTAACAAATATAAAATTATTTTTACCTACAGACGCTAGCGTTTCAATCTTACAGCTCTCATCAGTGCAGGAAAATAACAATTTCAGAAAAAAAACCTACGCTAAGAAACTCACACCTTCCTACATAAACTTCACTCGAGCATGTTTACAGAAACTTTCAATAAATTCAATCATCATACATTAAAAACTACTTTGAGACCGAAAAAACTTACTCGCCCCCAAACGTATTCGACTGAGAGGGTAGCAAACTTATTTTCCCCTATCATTTCAGTCCAGTAACACGACTCATTTCACCGGTGAGATTATTTCACGAGGTAATATTACATTTTACGCAGCTTATTATGTCCTTTATAAACACACAATCTTCTTCTTATAACATAGTGAACATAGACTAATCACGAATCGCTCACTAATTCAGATTTAACGAATAACGGAATACCGAGTTTAAGCGTAAACACTCTTCAATGATTGACGTACATTTACCCACGTTCCGTAATTACATAATCAATAAACCGACGATTTAACGTCCAAGCAAATCTTAATCAACATGGCGACCAAAATTTGAAGACTATAATAATATAATAATATTCCTTAACATTCTTACTTCTATTCTTCTTCTAATTAATATTTTAAACTTTCATAATTTAGAACATGCCCAAATCACATTAAATAAACATTCGAGGTTACACCAGCAACTTAGAACACATAACGTTCGACCGTATCGGCATTCAGAGTCCTTCGATTCCTTTGTTTACATGTGAGTTATGGTAGCCTATAACGTCAATTTATCGCTGACAGCTACATTACATTTTGTACTGTAGCTATCAGCAAGAAATTGAAAAATAAATGACCTACCGTACATTACATATTTCGAAGTTTGTTATCTATCTATCTATCTATCTATCTATCTATCTATCTATCTATCTATCTATCTATCTATCTATCTATCTATCTATCCTACCCATTCATAACTATCAATGTAAATCTTTGTATTAAAAATTAAAATAAAATTGAATGAACATGGGTTGGTCAAAATTGATCAACCCACAGACAGGAGCACTTCGGTTTGTGACAAAAGTAAAAATTGCGGCAGTCTAGAAGACTTTATCTTTCGCTGATCAACAGCGTACTTATGCAGTTTTCGGACTAGTACCCTGCTATTTTGAAATCGAATTTTCAAGTTACATTCTGTTTCTACGGTATCTTCTGTGTATTTAATTGTTACGCTAAAGTACAGAATAGTACAGAATAGTTAACAAAGCCTACCATTCCCATGTTAAGAATGCGTTTATAAATAATAACGTTATTATTTCAGCACGATCTGTAAACTGCAGAAGTACCGACAAGAGATTAAGTATAGCGTTCTGTCAGTTGTTTACAAAAGTTAAATCATTCTTTTATATTTCTTCCGGGCAACGCCGGGTTACGGGCTCGGCTAGTATTATATAAATTTCTTTCGCACAAATGTTTATCAAGTTAGAGCTCCTACTTTAACATAATATAATCCCAGTTCATTCTAAAACACTTTTTGAATGAACTGGGATTATATAAACGGTGAGTAAAATGTACCCATTATTTTTTGTAAATTTTACCAGTTAGAGAATGCATAGATATATACAGTTAAGTAATATATTTCGTGGTACAGAATGAACTCATAAACTAATGAATCGATCATTATGAACTTTTGAATATATATTCTCGGCAATCGGTGAGTAAAATGGACACATTATCCGTATTTCTTATGTAAACTTTACCATTTACGTTGGAATTACCCTAACTCGCTCTGTCTCCCAAATACTTTTAAAATAAGATACAAAAATACAATAGAGAAAAGAATTGATCCACATCAAAATTTGAGTTATATTAAGTTATACATTTTTGAAACGATCGGTGCGCGTTCATGCAGTTGGTTGGTAAAATCCTAACCTATTGAACTGATCATTATAAATTATGAAATCTCAGTTCGAGGCAACAGGGTGACTAACGTGGGCACATTATCTATTTTTGTTGTAAACTTTATTATTTAAGGGGTGCCACTGTAATCGCACCCCCCAAAAAAAAGAACAAACGTTACAATTTAATACTAGGGCTATGTATTTTACTGGTAGGAATTTTTCTTCAGCGCACCTCACAACCTTCATCCACTCATGCATAGAGATTTATACTGTAGTGATGTGATAATGAAATGGTTTGGTTGATATGTAGTCATACCCTTAAGGACAATAAAAGTGTAAAAATTTGGGAATTTCCTTGCTTTTGTACATTTAGTGTATATGAATTTTCATCTTAACCCTATTAAGGGCATATGATTTCAGTATACTGGCATTTTTCATGGAATATATATATATATATATATATATATATATATATATATATATTCGCTGATTTTTTGTTTTCTTATTGTTTTTACTGGCGATAGTACACCTGTGGTTACCTGTGTGTTTATTATTTGTCGCCTCCCTGAGCGTTTTTTCTTTAGAATATGCAGAGGGCTGCATTCATTCACACTTAATCGGACGTGACAGCCATTTGTATATATAGATTTTTCTTAATTAAGTAATTCATAAATTAATTTTTTGCGTACATAAAAATAATATATTAAGGCATGTGTTATTGAAGACGACAGAAATCTTCTGTTTAGTGATTCCTTTTTTTATTTTTTCCATTCGTCGAATGATCTTTTTGACGTGTAGATGGAATGAATTGATGAAGGATCAATGTGTTTGACTAACGTTTTCGATTCTCTCCGGAATCATCTTCAGGTCTTTAATGGCTAAAATGAATACAAAGCGATTGAAAGAATGGAATTTCTTAAAAAATACGCCGGCAAACCGTTCGCGTAAAATACGAACGTCTACATTTTAAAATGTGACAATTGAAACAGTTCTTCGTTTATTTATTAATTTTATTTATTATTATTCTTATTTTTTTAAAATTTAAATTAGATTAATTCAATTAAAAAAATAGGGACATCTTATTAAAATTACTTACTGCCTATCTCCCTCACTTTCCTACTCTATAATTATTAGACGAGACAAAATTAAATCAGCCACGGGGCTGTACTGCATAAAAACAACGAGATACAACCGATGAAATGTTATCCGAAAAACCTTTACTGATAGAACCAATAAAAGGAAGTTTAAAATAAACGGGATATAAACGGGACATTAATTAATATATATATATATATATATATATAATGGTAATAATCCAGGTAAAAAATATCCACAGGGTGGTAATCCAGAGAATTTCAACCGGGTTTATAGAAAGTGCTCAATATCAAAATAGAGCTTTATGATATACTAGTTTATTCAAAAAACATTTTATTTACAAACAATTGTTTGTCACGCCAAAACTATATTTATTTTGCTAAGGTAATGTTTTAAGTTTTATTCATAAGAAAGTCCAAAAAGGTCAGTTAGTAGAACCTCAGGCTAAAGATCCTAGAGTTTCGGTTTCGGTTTCGATTTTCGGCTATGGCGTCAGCTACATTTGTTGGGAATTTATTATTTACTATCATGCAAAATTCTTTTCTTCTAAAACTAGTTACGATTTTTAATATTTCGAAATGAGAGAAATTTCGAAATGTATTTATTACGTTTAAAAAAGTGTGACCGGGTGACGGATAGAGGGACACTATCTATCTATCTATCTATCTATCGCTCGCTCGCTCGCTCGCTCTCTCTCTCTCTCTCTCTATATATATATATATTCTTTAGATCTAAATTCTTTTTAGTTTCTGTCATGTTTATTAAAAAAATAAAAATACAAATGTTTCCCTTCCTTCATAATTTTTCTTTCTTTTGATTTTTTTTATTCGTTTGCTTTTTTGGCTTTTATCAACTTCAAATGCTACTTTTTTTTCAAATCGCCAAAGACGACTTTTCAAACGTATTTCTAAAAAGTAAATAATTGGCATTGTGTTTCTTCTTCCTTGATTCAATTTTTCCTTCCTATTCATTCATGTGTTACGGTCTTGGTGAAAAGCCGGAATCAAAACTAAGCATCAAAGATTGAAAATTGAATTTGAATTAAAAGTAAAAAACAAAAAAACAAAAACAAAAACAAAAAACAACAAAACAACAGACACAAACACAAAAGATAGGCGATCAGAAAATAAATTAATGTTCAGTAGCAACCCTCGCACGGATTAATTAAATCTTCAACGATAGCCGATATTTCGTTACCATAGCAATGATGACGGCTGCACTATACTTAACTCGATTTCAAACTTTGGTCTGCACGGGTACATTTCATCTATTATTATTAGCAAGAATATGCGGTCAGAGGTCGCATATTTGTGCTAGTATATAATTACTCCCCCCATCAAAAAGAGGGGGTAATACCCGGGAGAATGGTATCATGACGAATGAACATATACTACACTATCCCATCACCAAAGGAGGAGGTAATGCCTGTGATGGTGGTCTCGTGACAAAAGAAGAGATATACCCCTATCCCTCCCCAAGGAGTACGTAATGCCTGGGAGCATAGTCTCATGACAGAACAACAAATACTACACTACTCCCTCCCGAATTGGTCATTGAGATATAGTACATTAGTCTAGAAATAGTATCGTAAATTGAAATGAGCATTAAAAGATAACACAATAGCATAATTAATAAAAGAAATAGTATAGTTTTATAGTTTTATACTTAAGACATTTACCCAATCTCTAGTGGTAATGGTAAAGATGAGTTAATCAACGTTTATTTCCCTAAGGCTTTTCCTGTACACTTTACTGACACAAAATATATGCTAAAATATTACTTAGTTCTGTGATTGAGTTATGTTTGAAAATAAATCCAGTTTATTTATTTTTTAATTAGCCGTAATTTGTAATTAACTGAACAAGTTACCCATCTACCACTTTACGATCTATGCGTTTCCTTCGCCCTGTCTTACCGTATGTTGATTCAACTACTTAACTATTTCTAATGTGTTTGATAGCGTTTCTTGTTAATTACTTTTTTGCTATCTAATTTACATAGTGTATCCGTACTCACTGTAAACACGTATATAAATCAGATAGAAAAATACTCTTTACGTCTATATTATCCACTTGTGAACCGGCGTCGCCCGGGAAAATGAAAAAAAACCCAAGAATCTCATGCTCCCTTTCCAAAACTCCATGTAAATATCTTTAATCGATTTTTTAAAAAGCTATCTCTAGGTATTAATTACTTTGTTCTATAATTATAAAAATGTTAGATGATGATTTATATTTAAACGTTCCAATTATTTTATAACTAAGAAAAAAATCATAGCGGCAACCTACGTGCGTAAAATTTTAATTTTTAGAGTGTAAGGAATTTTAAATAATTCTATCTATACACAAACACTTGAAGGAAGGTACTATTTTATAGTAATTAAAAAATAATATTCAGCGTCTAATTAGAAGAATAAGCGAATATTCTTTTTGTAAAACCGCCACGGATTTCATTATTAAATAATATATAAATTATATTTAAATGAAAAATAAAAAAAAACAAACGGTAATAAAATTTATAAATATCGTGTTATGTCGTAACGAACATAGGTATTGACGATTATTCTTTTCTGTTGTTGCCTTATTAATCACGGTCATCTTCGTTTTTATGACCTGGTCGGAGTGGAGAGATAACTGGAGAAGGAGAGGGAAAGATAGAATAGAGAAAGGGAGAGATAGAGAGGGGATAGAGAGAGGTGGAGAGAGAGGTTTTAAATTAAAGATTTTACACACACTTTTTAAAACTCTTCTATTTTGTTGTCCATGCCCGAGCAACGCCGCTTAACTATGCTAGTTAGTAATAACAGAGAAAACGGCTGGCTGTATAAACATGAATTGTTCCCCCTTTCCGTATTAACCTAGACACCGTTGTATACTCGTTCGGGTCTCTGCAATTGATGCGCTTCATCGTCTTTGTTAGTGGGACCACACTCCGCACCCACGCTGTGATTTGTCTTGTATGAAGTATGTCTCGCCGCTTTCCGAAATGACATCGACTGGACAAAAGTGTTTATATATAGAAATAAATAAATTACACATGAAATCAACTGAGTCTGCCTAACATCAAGGAAACACTACAAAGTTCTTGGCTTATGTTTTAAGATAAAAATATATTCTCGTATTTACATAGAACTTCAGCGTTTTCGTAGAAGAAGAGGTAGTGTTTTCTGGATGTAAATCATTAATTAATTCAATTTGCGACTTCTTCAATCTTTGTGGACAGCGATATGAAACACATTTTAATTCGGGCTTAGAACAACGTATTTCACTCGCATAGGAGAGGGGATTCCAGCACCTTCGCTCGACTGCTGACTTCTCTCTCAACTCCAACTTGGAAAGTTCTACTTTAAAGTAAAAGTTTCCAAGTTGGAGCTGAGAGAGAAATTCGCTTGGCGCAGCACTTTTTATAATCAAGAATAGTTACTTGGATTCGCCCGGAACAAATCTTTTCGTCATGGCCAATACACGATTAAATTGGCTGCCAGATACCTCTAGCTTCGGTTTGATTTTCATTCGAATTCTCCCGTGTATTTGTCACTCTGGACAGCTATCTTTGACAGTCATGCCATACCTGACCCCCAGCTGAAAGTATTCTCGCATGGACCAGTGGCGCAACTATTATAAATGCTAAATAATAATCAGTTTTAGGTGACAGTCTTCTGGAGGTTGAAGCGATACTAAAGGATACAATCACGAATAACTTGAGACTTCTACCCGGTCATGGCTGATGGAACGAGAGTAAGCTATCACGTTGACTAAATAAAGGGTCTTGTTCGAAATTCTGTAAAGAGTTCTGAGTTCGACAGAAACATTTTTGAGTTCGACAAGACGCACCTGAAGAAGGCTGGAGAAGTTACATCGGACGAAATATGAGAACAGTAGTCCGAATAATCCAAATAATACACATTCTTGAAACTTGCTTGGCATTCTCCATTTTCTGTGTTGTAAACAACCTTTATCCTTAGAAGGAAACATAAACCTACTGCACCTTTCTTCGAGAGAGAATTAAAGATATATCCTCGTTAATTAAAGATATATCCTCGTTAATATTGTAACTAAAGAGAATCGCTCTATCAGTTAATAACCTAAAATATTACAAATAAATTCTAAAATTTGACATTGAATTTGTCAGGCTGTAAGCTGATCTACCTATTTTAGGAATAAATGGACTTACTCAGACACAATAAATACAATTACGACTAAACGTCGTGACAGCAATCGGCGTCATTCATTTGGCGCCCGGTTGCGATTTTAGTCGCATACCAGTGAAGGTTCAGATTTCGACAATCACTCCGGCAGAAACTGATCCATTTCGGCGCCTTTTATTTGTCTGGCTGAGATATTCGTCCTGTGTAGTCCTAGGAGGTCAACCCTACCAGGCCCTGCCTCACCTCTTTGGTGTAGAGTATGTTTATTGCTTACTGCCTGAGGCTCCTCGACCAGGGAATGCCGACGGGGCTGCCCAGGCAAATTTTAAAAGGCTAGAGTGCTCCTTGTTTATGGGGCGCTGACTTGACTCTCCCCAGCTTCCGGGCTTGTGCTACACTTTCTTGCGGTGGGAAGGAAGTAAATACCGCAATTGATGGCAGTTATGACCCCAGAATCATGATGCGTACCTCTGTAACATGCTTTTGTTAATACACTTTTATTAATTATACCACTGTGTTGTCTTGATTATTACCAGCCTTGCAAGGTCACAACAGAAACCGTTAGTTGGGAACATATATTGTGTCCTTAAACTCACGTGTGCTAGGCACAACATGTCCTAAAAATTCATTCAATGAGAACAGAGCATATTAATCATATGATCTCAGATTTAAAACAATAACGGCGAGCAATAAAAGGTTAGGTTTCCCCTCCCCAATACAATTTTCTAAAGTTAGTCCTTTATAAAAATCAATATGGAACATTTCGAGGATCCCCATGAGTATCAATAGAAGAAAAGTGTTGCAAGTAACGCGTATTAAAGATACACTTTGTAAACAGTGCAGACCAATAAAACGTATCTGTCTTGGAACTGCTTTAAAAAAGAACTTTGACATTCAAACTTGCTTGCGCTGAACATGAAACATTTCAGCCAATGAGAAAAAAGCATAGTAATTATATGATTATAAAACTAAAAAGTGAGTGGCGAAATATTAGCTTCCTTTTCTCTAAACCACCTTCTAAAATTAAAGTTCATAAATTATGTTGTAGAACGACGGTACAGGGGAAGTTAGTGTCAGATACCGGACAGACTGGATACGTCCTCTGGCTTTTCGCATCCTAAGGTCTTCTAATTGAGTGCCTTTATTTCATATTCTTATGAACCAAACACACCGACGCCTAGCGTGATTCGGGATGTCTATTGATATTGTTACTAATCCTTCAATTGGTTTGCAACTTACAAGTCGACGTCAAAGTAAGGATATATTTCAGTGGAAGGCGTCCATGAATCTCTAATAATTCTTTTAGAAAGTGCAACATGGAGGCCTTTGCCCGAAATCAAGCAAAAATATAGTGAATAGTGTGTTAAAATATAGTGTCGTATAATGATAGAGGGGAAGACGAGATCTTGTAAGTGGCGGACAACGGTCGATCTCTTTTCCTAGTGGACACCATCTGATACAGACGTGTATCGAAGTCTCGTGTGGATAGCCCCCTCGAATGGCTGGATACAATTAAAAAGCGACAGATCTGTGCTCCTGATCGCGCCTTATAAAATTCTGACCGGGTTTAAATAAAAATACTGAACTGCTATTGTCGACTACGTTGAGTTGGGGATACGAGGGACCCAATTAAAGATGGCGGCGCCAACAAATGTAGAGAGGGCAGAGCAAAGCAACAAGTCTAATTCGGTTTCCGTGACCAGCTTGTTCTGGTAAGGACCACCTTAAAATAAATTATCACAAAAGACGCAGTCACTAGACAGAGAAGAGGAGAGAGAATCCAAAAGGAAGAAAGAGAAAGAGAAGGAAAGATATATGGATAGATAGAAATAGAGGGAGAGAGAGGGGCTTTTAGTGTTCAGTCACGATTTGCCTCCCTTTGCAAATCGAAAGTTAAGAAGACTACCGGGCATGCGCATTGACAGATTCTGGAAGAAAAAAAACGGCTGGGGAAAGCAAGCAGTTCAACTCAGCCGCGAATTGAAAACACACGTATATCTATTCGTCTTGTTTTTTCTTTCTTTTGTTTTAGTCTCGAGAGCCGAGTCTACGACATTACAAGGGGAAGGGAAAAGAGATGTGTGAGTACATCTGTGACGACTTATAGATGCATACATTTTTAGAAGAAGAATACGTTGGGAATGAAAATAGATCATTAGGAACATAAAAAAAGAACATAATAATAGTTTTTAATGAACCAAAAACAAATCTGTTCTTGTTTGACAGGAAATTGACATATCCTAATGTTCATTTTAACTATTTATGAATGAATGCACATATTGACAAGTTTAGAGAACGAATTACTACCATTTTTTACTATTAAAAATACTACTTGATAAAAATATATATGACTAATAGTCCTGCTAAATCAAAACCTTTGATAAATCGCAGATGTCACTGTCCCAGCAGTTCACAGGTTGAAGATCAAAGCAGCAGGAAAACTAAGTAAATACATGGCAATTGCCACAGAGCTGAAAAGAAATATGCAACATTAAGAAAACTATAGTAATAATATTAATAATTGTAGAAGCACTGCAAATATCTTCGAAAAACCTGAGAATAAGACAAAGAGAAATTGAAATCAAAACACCATCCAAAACAGCTGAAATATTTAAAAAAAATCCTAGAGTGCAGAAGCCAACCTACATAATGACACTGATGAACCGTAGGTAAGTTGAAATAGAATAATGCTGTATAAACACAGCCAAAAAGTATAAAAAGGGAACGTGATTACTAGATTATATATGGATAAAAAATCTCATAACCGCCATCACCAAAAATGTGGTGGCGCCAGTATCGCTTGGTACGACACAACATAGTCGTTAATGGTCAAAGAGAATGAAAAGATCAAAGAAAGAAAGTACCACCCAGACCCCCACTAGAACGGCACGGAAAGTACTGGAATCCCGAGGAGTCTTATTGCCACTCAAATTCAAGAGAAAACCAATAGCCGTTACCAAACGAGAAATCAATAGTAAATAGCTGTTGAGCTGTTGCGAGAACGCAACGTGATTTGCAACGGTTGTCAAAAGAAGCGGAGAGTACTGTAAATCGGCAGAGACTTATTGTCATTCAGACTCCAGGGAACACCCCCTGTTGTTACCAGTGAGCAACATTTTATAATGACTCGTGTGAGAACTCCCATGAGTAAATAAAAGCAAACAAATGTCTGGTTTTAATGGTTAGATTCTCGAGCCTTGTAGGCGTCATGATCATTAACGCAATAGTGGTCGTCATAACTTTTACCTTGTAGACATGGAAAACCAATAAGATCAATCCACTAATTTGTCAATGGCTTCCGCTTTTGTCAGCAGTTCAAGGAGCACGTACATCTTAATTTGTTCATCGCCGTTTCATGACTTGAAGCGAGTAGAATATCCACTGGGACATCATACGAGTAGGTGGTTCAGATCCTTTTACATACTGGCCCATTGCAATTTAGATTAAAGGCCGTTTACAAACAGCGGCACAAGGAAACTAACTTTTGGTTACCGCTTGCTTTACAAATTAATTCACGTGCTGTGTCAGCGTAGGAATACACACACACACGCGCACGCTCGCGCACACACACACACACACACACACATATATATATATATATATATATATATATAATTATTAATGACAATATATGTATTAGCATATACTATCAGTGCCCTTTTACTTTGCAGTCTCCTTAAAGGATTCAGCTCGATAATTGTCAATTAGTGACAACAGAGTAAATATAAGTCAGGTTCATATTATATTCCAATAACCATGTTTTTATTTTATTATTTTTATTTTTACTTTTTCACATTATTTTATTTTACTTTTTCACATTATCAGATCGCTACACATATATTTTATTTATTTAATGTCCGTTCGCACGTTGATCATGTTTGGTTAATCGTCGAATGTCGGATTAACCGGTGAAATTCGTCTAGAAAGGAATTGAGATAACAAAGCAATAAATGACGGAACACAGACACGAGTGAAATTAAAAGTCAATAAAGATTTTTATAAACAAACAGAAGAAGAAGATGACATCACGAGAAAGAATGAGGGAGACAGACGTGTATTTTGGAGAGTGTTTGCGGATGTATGCAACATGAAATTTCAGTCAAAATATATATATATTTGTGTAAGAAAGATACTGGCAAGAAATAGGCCAAACTTAGCTGTTTTGTCCGAAGTATAATACGGATCAAAAGTCCACGTACATACAATAAAAATGATGACACGAAAATCAATAATCTCCTTGAATAGTAATCCTTGGGAATAAGAATAAGATGGGTTCAATCTGCGATAAGATTATCCTTTAAGTTCCTGGAATCGTAATCCTTGGGAATAAGAATGTTCTAGGTTCAACCTGCGATAAGATTGTCCTTTTGTCTGTCTGATTTACACAACCGTTCCGTCTGCCTTCTTGTCGCCCTCTCTGACGTGTTTCTTAAATTCCCCTCGTGCGTTTTGTTTTTCGCGCCTTGCGACGTTCACTGTCTGTCCCATTTCTGTTCGCCTACGTCGCCTGTCCTTCCTAACCTCGCGTCCCTTTCCCCCAGTCAAGCGGCTGCTTGACATGCACGCAAAGGAGAAGGTAAAGGGAATCGCAAAACAAAAATCTTAGAGAGAGAGATAGACAGAGGTATAAGTGCTTCGCCTGACTGACAGTCATTAAAAAGAGAGAGATAGAGATATAGAGAGCGCAAGCGTTCGCCTTGCTTTGAGAATTATTTATCACAGTATATAAATGAAGAATGCCAAAGTAATTTACGACAAAGAACTACATAAAAAAACATGGCATAAAACAAAGAGGAACTGTCAAAATAATTTTACACATGTTTCTGGAAGAAATTTATAGCACTCCCGCCTAACTGTTCATTCACCCCTCATTAGTAGGACAAGGGATCCGAAATATTCAACAAAATCCATACAAAATCCTCAAAAGAATGGCAGTTGGGACATCAGAGATCATGAGAGAGTAGTGGAAAAACTCAGTAATCAAACATGTAAATCCGATTCTAAAAACACAATGTTTTTCAGAAGAATTTCCCAAACATATCAGACATGACATCAAACGGTTTGAAAATTAAAAAAATCCGATGACAAAAAAAATCCTCATGTATTAGGTGGATGCTCTAGCTATGAGGAGCCTTTTAGATCCTGTTTTGGCTAATATCTTTGTAGATTTACAAGAACAGATACTATTTGAACTATTTCCTAGACTTTCTTGTTATTTTTATTATGTAAACACAAATTTTTATCGCATAGTGACGCTGTCGGCCATTTGCAAAAGTTGTATTATCTTCATCCAACATTGAAATACATTATGGAAGGAAGTCGAATAAATCGTTATCGTTAATCGATGTTTTGGTCGAAAGGTCAACAGTTACTTTCTCGACAAGTTTATACAGAAAGCTGACTGTATAACGACTAGTATTCGTTCTCCCCTCAAATAAAAAAGCAATATTATCAAAACCTTGGTGTATTGTGCCCTGGTAATCTGTTCTAAATGTAAACTGGATGAGTAGCTTCTCCCCATTGCCAAACTTCTTATTAGCAATGGTTATATCGATCTATTCAACACACGGTATCTATCTTCAATGATGATACATTCAAGGAGCCCTCTATGTGCTCGATTTAGTTCATTTGGACAAACCCTAAAAATAAGGACCTTTCCGACAAAGTTGTTTCAATTGTCTCTTGTTGCCTACGAAATTATTTATAAGTCAAAGTCTGCATTTCCTCTTTTCGCGAGGATAGTATTACCACAATTCATAAAAGTTTGGTTATGTACAATTCTCATTGTCGGTGTGAAGTCGACTAGGTGAGACGTACTACTCAGTGGTTAGAGGTGAGAAAATCTCAACCCGTTCCTAAAAATATTCGTTATTCGTAATTTCAAATTGCATGCATCCAGACCAGTGGCACTGCCATAAAGAAAAATGTATTGAATAACGAGTCTTGTGCCAAAGATTACATTGACGAGGCGTTTTCTGTACTGCACAGAGAACGGTGTAATATCACCTAAAATATTAGAGGCCGTAGTTATTAATATATACCTTACTTCCTGAGAAAAGGAAAATGTCTGCCACTGATTACTTTACTCACAACCAATATTTACAACAACTTAAAATGCTTATATTTTGTATTAAATATTAATTTTTTAACGTAAATAGATCATAAATGAGTAGGTAAATCAAAATAAATTGTTTTGCCTAATTTCCCAACTGTATTTCCTTTAAGAAAATTTATATCACCAATATTAACTTTTACCTAAGAATCTTAGAAATATTAAACCCACTCACATTGTTCACACCTGATTTGTATGTGTTTGTATATATATATATATATATATATATATATATATATATATATATATATATATATATATATATGTATAGTGTGTCAGGTTGTATATGAAAAGAAATCAAATAAAGTGCTCGATCATATAAGAGAGCTAATATAATTTATTTAAATACTGTATATTACATATTTCAGAAATGTACCGCGGTTTCACCCAAAAGGGTAGATTTAGACATTTTTAGTAAATCTCTGTGCCCAATGGAATCGTCGGCATGCTGAAATAATTTTCGTCACGGCCCGATGGGGAATGACGCCATTCCCCATCGGGCCGTGACTACAATCGTGACTATGTAATATACAGTATTTAAATAAATTATATATATATATATATATATATATATATATATATATATATATACACACACAGTGTGATTTTCACGAGTTTAACTTTTTAACCTGTCTAAAAAGTAGTCCCGCTTCGTCGATTGCAAAACTTAAGTTCCGTTTCATATCAGTGAACACATTACATTTTTCGAAACAAAGGCTTCAACTATTTTTGACAACTGAGTCTTGACATATTTTCCGACATATTCAACCATACTGCTGACAGAACGCGTCTACCTGTCAGCACGACTCATTGACATTCGACGCTTTCGGTTGATAATGTGTGTACTTTCAGATAAGATTATTGTTTTATGGGTTGGGGAGCAGTTATATTTACTGCAAGATTTTGGGTCTTAAATTTCTTATAGTAAATAATGAGTCTAATTTTATTATTATTGTCAATTAGGGATACTAGCAAATATATGCTCCCTCCGGTCGCATATTTTTGCTACGCTGCCGCGTCAGAAATTACGCTAGTATGTAATTTGGGTAGAGCTTTTTATCACTACAATTAATTTAAATCATATATTGCACATGATAAATAACAACATTAATAAAAAGAAAAATTAAGTTTGCATTGTTATCGTCTGCTCGCCTTTCTTTCAACCCGATTGTTTCGCGCCAAACCCACGTAAGAATTTACAAAAAAATAAATAATAATAGTTTTAGTTTTTCAAAGAGAAAAAAGAAAAGTGCACCTAAAATAAAATTAACAATAAAAAAATACAGCGAATACGATTCTAAAAACAGTTATTTACTTGCCCAGTAAAAGGTGTCCCCCCAAGTTATCGTCTGTTCGCTTTTCTTTACACTCAATCGTTTTGCGCCAAATCCACATCAGAATATAATAAGTAATATTTTGAGTCTTTCAAAGCGGAAAAAGGTGTAAGTAAATTAAAATCAACAATGGAAAAGAAACAAAATACAGCGAAAACTATTCTAAAATCAGTTATGTAGTTTTCCAGTATAATGTGTTGTTTTTTTGTTGACAAAAAAAAACTAAATTCATTATAATTTGTGTGTGTGTTTTTTTTAAATAGTAATTTTTAAATCAATTATTATATTAATTCAATAAATTTGGTAAAATCAACAATTTAAAAAACTAAATACAGCGAACACTAATTTTCAAATCGGGAGAAAAGCTGTATCTGAAAATTATCAATAAAAAAATCGGTACTCTTTTACTGCAGGACCCGCGATAACTTTCGAAAATTTTTTTTAGCTAAACTGAATTCTTTATAATGGGTGTGTGTTTATCAATTATTATTTTAATTAAACAATTTGATTCAATAAATTTGTGTTTTAAAACATAATGGCTAATAAGATTATGAAAATAAACAAACTCAGAACGTTTTAATAAAATAAATCAGTAAAGTATTAACGCGCCCGTTCAGAGGGAGGTACGCTGTTTAATCAGTTGGACGTAGAGGAAATAACTACATAACTCATTTTATAAATAAATAATAAAAGAAATAATTATAATTTATAAGTAAGATTATTAGCGAGCAAAATGGCGTAAATACATGTTGAAATCTGAAGAGAACAATCATGAGTGTATATTTGCGAATACTAATTCATTAGAAGTTCAAAAGCAATTGATTATGTAAACTGGGAAATGCGCATAGTGTTTATGTCAGTTTTTTTAATAGTATATAATGAAGCTGGCGGACTTAATAAATAGTCATAGTACTCTGATAGTTTCGACTTCAGACAGATACATAAACTCCATTATTAATAGATGTATTTGTGCATAATATATTTTTCTCTTAATCTGAAGTTTGGAAGCATTTGATTACAATAGTATATGTTAATATAGTTTGAGTTTTAATGTTGGATATTATTATTATTATTATCATCATCATCATCATCATCATCATCATCATCATTTGTAGTGGTATTTTATAGGTTTTGAATCATCGACGATATAATTATGGAATTGATTATTAATAAAGACTCGTTTTATATTTTTTAATTCAATGAAGAGTGTTTTTTTGTGGGGGGGATTAATGTTGTACGGTTTACCATCGCCAAAGAAGTAATTCGGAAACATACCGTTGAACTTCATGAACTTGAAAGCAAGTTGAAGGACCTCATCACCAACGACGAATATACGGAACTCCAACAATCACTTGCGGATATCATTACGAATTACAAACTATTAAAAAAAAATAAACTCGCTATACAAAGGATATATTTAATTAGCCAACCAAACGAAAAAAATCATTAATCTACAATAATTTACAGAACACAAAAAGGAATTCCCAAATCTTTTTTAATTGATTCAACCATTAAAACAAAATTGCAGAAATAGAATTATTATATAAAAACGCATCTAAACTAGAAACAGAAAATAAAATCACAACACAACCCGGCTTACATGATCTTACAATTATTTGACGAAGAATCGAAAACGTTCGTGATACATATGAAACATACATTAATTTTTTTTATTTTAACGCAAAAAAAAAAATCATTACATAATTGAAAAAATAAAAAAGGGTATAATTAAGCTAGAGATTTTTGTGATCTTAAACCATGTTTGCTTATATATATATATATATATATATACAACATTTTCTCATTTATGCAACATTTTCTCATTTATGCAACATTATTAAAAATAACAGAATTCGTCTGTTTAGTTATACTTTTTTATTTTTACAATTTTTCATAGGTTTCTACGAACGTTTCAAATTCTTCGTCGAAACCTGTGAAACCTATGGAAAATGTATTAATTTTTTTGATTTTAATACAAAAAAGACCATCAGAAACATTGAAAAAATAAAAAAAGATATAATTAAACAGACGAATTCTGTTATTTTTAACAATGTTTGCATATATATATATATATATATATATATATATATATATATAGAGAGAGAGAGAGAGAGAGAGAGAGTTAGAGAGAGGGGGAGTATTAGAAGGCTATCATATTGCAAGAAATGGAAATATGTCGGCGTTGAGAAGTAAGACAAAAACAAGTGAATTTAATTTAATTATTTTTTCCAAAAAGATTTTTGAATATTATTTTTCCTATATAGCAAATCTTACTTGATTAGATAAGACTAGTGTTGAAGTATTGCCTAATCAAGTAAAATCTTACTATTGCTATATAGGTAAAAAAAATTATGAAAATCTTTTTTTCAAAAAATATATAAATATATGTATCACGAACGTTTTCGATTCTTCCTCGAATAATTGTAAGATCACTTGTTTTTGTCTCGCTTCTCAACGCCGACATATTTCCATTTCTTGCATTGTGATAGCCTTCTAATACTCCTCTATATACGTATTACACACTATGCTTCAAGCAAACCTCTCATATATATATATATATATATATATATATATATATATATATATATATATATATATATATATATCGAGGCAGCATTTATTCTTTAAGACACGTATTATTAAAAATAACCGACAATTTTTGTCTGGTTATTTTAGTATTGATCCTTTCAATTTTCCGGATTAAAATCTTAATCTCGGAAGAAAATTGGCTGATGAAACTGCCGTAATGTACATGTTGGTCCAGAGTACTTTTTGACCCGTCTGGGTCCATCGTCAGTGGAATAATGACAAACAGGTAAAGACCTGGAGTGAGATTTATAATTAATTATGGCGGGAAAATTTAAATATGAAACTATGTTCATTAGGTATTATAAGCATTTAAGTATATTAGTACTAGTGTTAAAATTAATCTTGTTAATAGCAGGTTTTTTAGTTTTAATGAGTAAAGCTTCTAGTATGTGGAGTTTTTGTGTATTAGTATTATGTTCTAGGATTTTAGTATTGTCTACGAGAAGTTTTCGGATTTGCGAGCGGGGACAGGAATGTTCATTAGTAAGGTGTCTAGCTATGGCACTATTATCGGATAGATGCATGGTCAACCTCCTGGACAGAGTCGTGGTGGTCGAGCCAATATATACGTGTTTTCCTTGGTTGTCGGAGACACAGTCTCCCAATGGACATTTAAACTCGTATACTAGGCCCGTCCTATCCAAGACTCTAATCGAGGGGGAAGAATTATTTGTAATGATAAGATTAGTGGTTTTAGTTTTATTGTAGTAAATAATTAGTTTAACTTTTTTATTTGGGTCGGTGGGAAGTACGTTTTAAAAAATATTATTAATAAAATCGTACTTCACGGTTCATTTTTGTATGAAACGAACATTGAAATTTTTACTTTTTTACTATAATTTGGAAACAAAAAAAGTAATTTACACCAAAAACACACAAAACAAAATTCACTTTAACCCACTACCGGACATAAACAATTATTTGAAATAAAATAAAATTTCTTTACCTCCCCACTAGGGAAAACTTGGACACACGGTCAATATATTTAGTGTGGGGAATATCCAGCTCCCCCAAAGAGGTTTTCTGGATTTGAGATAAATATAAAATGACCGGAGTCGCGAATGGCTTCTATTTCTCAAATTTATATTCAAAAACAAATAAATTATATCTTAAAAATGAAAATCCCGTAGTTTAAATAAAAAATGATAAAAAATCATTTGCACACGTCAGGTCTGCATTTCCCTCTTTTCACCATTTTTTTGCCACCATTGACAACGGTTTGGTTATTTACAATTTTAATTGTCGATGTAAATCCGAGTATGTAGGGTATATCGTTCAGAGCTTAGAGGTGGATATTACTCAACACGTCCCTAGCAATACCTGCAATTTCAAATTGAATACCTCCAGGCACCCCAAACCAATAGCTCTGCCATAAGGAACATTTATTGGAGAACAAGTATTGTGCCAATTCTTACAGTGACGATGCGTTTTTTATACTGCACAAAGCACAATCTAAACATCACCTTAAACTACTAGAAGCAATAGTATTAATATGCGACAACCTTCTTTCTGTAGACAAAAAGAGTATTCCCACAACTTTAAGTTTATGAGAATATGATATATATATATATATATATATATATATATATATATATATATATATATATATATATATATATATATATATATATATAATACAGCAATTTAATACAACATATAGACCAATGGTTTCGAGCACAGAATGGCAAAACATCTGGCTCTCATCAGCATAGAAAGTAATATGTGAAGAAATGATGAATACTATAATATAATACTCTTTTTATTTTTATCTTTCCGTTTTTGCTGGAGATGGGGTATCCTACCGGATGCCAGACATTCACCGGCTATTTCAGACATTCCAGCCTAGAGATCATTTAAAGTTCTAACCGTCCCTTTAAGTGCAATTCTTTGTATTTCTCTTGCACTCGGTTCACCGGGTATACTCGCCAGATAGCTTTTGAAATTCTTTTTTATTAGTCCTGTTGCTCCTATAATTACTGGCATGATTGAGATTTTCTCAATGGACTCACGTGTGTGCCGTTAAACGAATATAATGATGTGATCAGGTAGCGTTCGAATGGGCAGTTAAGAATTTAAAATTTAAAATTATATTGGATATATATATATATATATATATATATATATATATATATATATATATATATATATATAAATATATATATATTATGTTACGACTGGTGTCCCCGGTCGTTTTATCACACCGCAAAGAAATTATGTGATGTGAATTGAATCCATAATAATTCCGTTTAAAAAAAATATGGTTTTCTCATATTCGAGTATTTACGGAAATGACAATCAAGTGTGGGTGCAAATAACAAACACAACGAATTTTTAAATACTTGTAACATTTATTGAAATAACAAATGAATTGTTATTATAAGATAAACAGGACTAAAAAACAAAGAAAAAGAAATTGTTTTTTACTGTTTTCTGTTTGTTTGTTTCCATATGAATTTTGCAGTTTCAGATTCTTCTGCAGCAGGGCCTCTTGGTTTTCTCCAAAACGATCTTGGGTCTTTTCGCCTGAATCGTCTCTTCGGAATTTCGACATTGGATTCAAACAAGCATTCCTCGTAATATTCGAGTTTAAGCATCTTTTGTAAATATTAGGCATATGGCTGTTTGCTTTGATCTTCAACAAATAGGTTGAAAGTTTGGGTCTTAAGAAAGAGAATTTTATTTTTACACCGTTCTTTGGTGGAGATATCTGCTGAACGGAAACTCGTATTTAATACAATTCTAGCGTCCCTCGATTTTTTTTCGTTATCTTCTAAACCCTGTCTATCTCAAAACGCTGTTTGCTATTTTGAACGAGACCTGATGCTTGCGCGTATAGGCTTAGCACTGGAGTAAGGGGGTTACGCTGTATGCTGATTATAAGGGAGGAAGGGAGGATTACATTATCGTAGAATCAAATGTATTTTTGTGTCTGCGTGTGCGCTTTTTAATATATATATATATATATATATATATATATATATATATATATATATATATATATATATATATATATATATATGCATATATATCTAGAGTAATCCATGTTCGGTTTGTATTTACGAGTAAAACTCTGAGGAATATTTACTGTGTTTATATGATAGTGCTTAATAAATAGAACTGCTTATATATAATACAAAAATATTTTGTAAATGATATGTTCGTATAAATAAAACTTTTATAATATATATAAAACTTTAATTATACACACATATATATATATATAGTAAGTGATTAAAATGTATTTATTTTCATAACTTACTACCTAGCTCTACTCAAGTATTGAGCACTGTTGAAGTAAATACTGAAAATCGATATATCTCCTCATAACATTTTATGTGGATACATGAAACAATAATATATATATATATATATGAACAAATTTTTCGTGGTACAGAATTTTATAATAGTTTTACATATAATGAACGGAGTCATAGCGAGTCAAGGCACTATCACAAGAAGAGAAAAAAGAGGGAATATTGAATAATATATTTAATCGTCGATTAAAAACTTTAAAAAAATAAAAAAGTCGACTAAAACTAACAGAATAAAAACTAATTCTCAAGGTACCTTTCAACCGACACATTGTCAAGGGAAACGTCGGCGAATATCGCTTAAAAACGGAGAAAAGAGTAACGTGGAGAAAAAAAAACCCAAAACAAAACGGAGATTGAATATCGCCATTATACACCGAAAAGGAATACATGGACATAATAGGCAAAGTATTTTTTTCCTTTTTAGAAGTCTCTTAATAAGTCCAATTTGTGAGACAACTCTTTTTGCCTACAGAGCGATGACTTTCGCATTGTAACACTCACTGGCTCCAACACCTTGAGATGGTGTTTGGAACGGGCCTTGTGTACAATGCGAAAACATCCCTCGGAGTACGCCTCACCGCACTTTTTATTGTCATACAAGTGCTGTCTAATGGATGACTCGTGGACTTGTGAGCGTCCGGATGTGCTCTGTAAACGCTCGGATGTTCTTTGTAAAGACCCGGATGCGTCCGTCGATATTTTCCTCTTTACGACATGTGATCTGCGAAAACATGCAGGAATATGCTGGGCCACTCTGACTTCCAAGCGCTCTCTTCAACGAAAACCATCGCTTTGTAGGCAAAAATAGTTGTCTCACAAATTAGATTTATTTAGAGACTTCTAAAAAAAATACTTTGCCTATTATGTCCATTTATTCCTTTTCGGTTTAATGGCGTGATTCAATCTCCATTTTTTTCTTCTTTTTTCTCCCCACGTTACTCTTTTCCACGTTTTTAAACGATATTCGCCGACGTTTCTTTTGACAATGTGTCGGTCGAAAGGTACCTTAAGAATTAGTTTTTATTTTGTTAATTCTAGTCGATCTTTTATTCTTTTTAAAAGTTTTTAATCGACGATTAAATATATTATTCAATATTCCCTCTTTTTTTCTTCTCTTCTTGTGATAGTGCCTTGACTCGCTATGACTCCGTTCATTATATTTAGAATTAATATATATATATATATATATATATATATATATATATATATATATATATATATATATATATATATATATATATATATATATTAGTATTTCATGTATCCACATAAAATGTTATAATGAGATATAACCAGCATTTCAGCCTGAATATTCCCACCGGGGATGAAACGCGGGAGCCTCTGTGTAGCTTAATTACCATAAATATATTTTCATAACTTACTATATATATATATATATATATATATATATATATATATATATATATATATATATATATATGTTATATCATGCAAATGGTTTCGTGACGATGTATCGGCATTTATCGATGACGTAGAAATGTTATCTTCTATCTGTTGCTTTTTCACTGTCAAGTGTAAAAGAAACAGTTCGAAGGCAAAGTTGGTACGTCTTTGTTTTTAACTTATCGAGCTTTCGACTCACTTTAAACACCTGTAAAACTTGTAAATATATGTAAAACTTGTAAATATATGTATATAGTCCGATAAGTTTTTTCAAAATGTAATTTTCTGTTGTTAAAGACTTCACTGTTTCGTACTTCTTGATGAATTTGGAGAACACTTTTTCATAAGTCCCCGTAAAAAGATTGTCTAGACGCTATTTAATTGGCAGTATAAAGAGAAAGTATCTGTTTGTGTGTGTGTGTCCACACAGGACACACCCACAAAGCTGCTATATTCTTTTTCAGCATTGCCCCGGACTGAATGTGAACACACTTTTTAGTAAGATGTATTATTTTTGGGGTTAAGAGGAACAACATTAGTAAGTGGGATGGGGGCGACATTTCGAGCGATTTTTTCCATCAACTTTCTCTATTCTATTATATAAAGGAAAGTCGTAATTTTGTGTGTGCATCACCGGCTAAAAGTCAGAAACTACACAAGATACACTTTCAAACTTGACATAATCAGATTCAGTGGACCCTGGCCTAGTCAAAAGAAATACTGCAATATTCATTCCCTTTGGGTCACTAGGGGCCAAATTAGTACAGGTGAGCGGGAGGGGGTTAAAAATAACTGTTCTTGTTATTACTGGTAGTTGTTTGGAAAACACTGAAATTAGGTCAAACAGCAGTCAATCAGATTTTTCTTTCTTTCTTGCATATTAGACCAGTTGCCAGAAAAGAGGATAGAATGTGTGGATAGAGAAAGAGAGGATAGAGAGATTAGGGGTATAGAGAGGGTAGGAGAGTGTGAAGAGAGAGAGAGAGTGAGTGAATGAGAGGGGGGGAATATATATATAGAGAGAGTGGGATAGAAAGAGAGAAAGGGTGAGGAAGATAGCGAAAGAAAGAGAGAGAGAGAGGTGGATAGAAAAAGGGATAGAGAGATAAAGAGGAATAGAGAGAAGATTTAAAAGAAAGATCTTACAGACATTTTTTAACTCTCATACTTCGTTGTCTATGCTCCCGAGCAGCGCCGGGTAGCCATGCTAATAAGCTATAGAGGCCATCCATAGCTGAAAAAAAGGTCTAATTTTCATAAATAAATGCCGAGGTGCTTTTGGGGTGCTATTTTCTTTCTTTTGTCTGCCTCGTTTTAGCTCGTCAACATGAAAGAGGGCAACACAAACATTGCGTTGGCAACGGAGACGCAGTTTTCTCGAGGTCGTGCGGAGCGACAGACAGAAACGTACATAGAAAGATTCCCAGAGAGCGACACGCAATGACATCCTCGGTATTTGTGACAGGTAGAACGAAGCACGCTTGTACTATTAATCACGTTCTTAATGGGTAGACTTCCAACTTCGTTCCAGTCTACAATACAAGACGCCTTCTTCAAAGGAGCTCGAGAAGTGTGTAATCATAGAAGATGTATTACGGTGTTACTAATTCAGCCCACTCTGTTTCGTTGCCGCTAGAAAACCACGACCACACGATAGAAAAAAAAAGTACAGAGTAAATAGTGAATAAGGTTATAATAAACCAATTTAGCGAAACGAAACATATAATGTTGGTTGAGCTGACATACATTTTTAACGCTTAAAGTAAAAAGGTTCCACGTTAAATAATCATAAAACGGGGGTTAAGTAAATGCTTTGAATGCGTGTTCTATGTATGACATAAAATTGCATCACAGAGAACCAGATTTTCACCATACGACGTCTAAATTAAATGTGTGCAAAATGTCTTTTGCGCATATGGATCGACGCAGAACATCCGGTAGACATAATAAGTGATTTGGGGAGTGTAAACCCCCCACCCCCTTAGTTATCATTGACCCCAGGTACACACAGATTACTAATTATAGTACCTGTCAGGTTCTTATGTATGCGATAACTAACATCTGTGCTGTTTGTGATATGAAACTACATTCGGTGATGAGGTTAACATTTGGGGGCATTGGGGAATGTAGAATCACTCTTTAGATACTACGTGTCTTATAGTACCTTAATAAGGACAACTGAATCGTCATTTTTGTTCTTATGAGAGACTAGAAGTAAGGAGATTCCAAGGGACTTACTAGCTCAACCTTCCGATTGCTAAATTACTTTGTTCACCTTGTATCGTTTGCTTAGTAAACTTTCTCTTCTATCCGTAATACATGCTGCAATTTTTCCTTATTACCTTTTTCTGTCAACCTTGATTTTCGGTTGAGTACAGCACGAAAGTTTATTCGGTTGTATACGCATCACTTACTACATGAATCACTAGTTAAAGCAACCGCCATAAATACATATTTGAAGTTTTTTAAGAAACTGAAATATAAAATCTTTGGTATAATTGAAGTCCTGTACCACGTGCTGATTCTCCTAAAAATAAAACCAGATTCTACTGCTTTTAGGCGATTACCCCCAAACAGCCTGAAAAGTGGGCGATAACAAAGAATAAAAACGATCTCTGGTCCGGGAGTAATTAATTATTACCGCCTGGTCGCCCAGAATTGGGTAGTTATTTTACGTTAAATGTATATGCGAAAGTGATCACCCACTCTAATGTCTAAAACATTTTTTGGTTTATTTCTCTTTACCATCTACCTTTTCAAGCTGTTTATATGTAATCGTTTAAAAAGGACAATCTAAATGTTTTTTTTTATTGAATTAGCAAAGGGTGCAGGGCTACAGTTGTACCAAACATTTCACCCAAATAACCGGATTCGGCATTAAATAACTCAAAAAGTGTTGGTATTCTGTTAAAGAAAACACGGAACATGTTAGTCTTCCGATTAAATTTACGCAAGGACCCGTGGCGCAATTGATAAAAGTGCTACGTAATAATCAGTTCTAAGTGACAGTCTCCTGGGGGGGGGGGGGGTAATGGTTCAATCATCAGTACGGGCGGTACTAAAAATACAAGCACGAATTACTAAGACTTCTACCAAGTTGTTGCTGATGAAACGAGGGCAAGTTAACCCCTGTAGATTAGATAAAGGGTTCCGTTCGAAATTCTGTACATATTCCCGAGTTCGATAAGACGCAACTGAAAAAGTTCGAAGGTTACATCGGCCGAAACGTTGTGAGAATAACTTACGAGATGAGAACAGTAGTCCGAATAATCCAAATAATTCACATTATCAATCCTCATCTAAAAAATTTCGAAATATGAAATCTACACAATTAAAGTATAAAACTTCAAACTATAAAGATTGCTTTGGACAGGGTGAAATTATTTACATTACAAACCAAGGATCGCTGATAATGGCGGTCTCGATTGGGATAACCGACAGACACTATCTATATATTAATACGATAGCGTGTGTGTTCGTGTGTCACGCTTACATCAAAAGCTCTGCGCATGCGTGCCGCACCTAGATTTGGAAAAGCATTCAAGTTACCTAATTTTCGTAATATTTCAAGTATTTCCCTTTGGTGCAACGGTTAGCCACGTCGGCCCGACTGGTTTATAGTTCGATCTCAACCAAACTTTTTCTACATCGAAGGGGGGAGGGGTAGGTAGGGAGGGGACGACCGGGAAGACACATATTAATACGATAGCGTGTGTGTTATTTTGTGTGTCACGCTTACAAAAAAACAACGACCTTTCGAATCTTTATATGCTACTCATGAATTGGAGCAAAATTTTATTTACAAAGTAATGTTTAGTCGTCGAAATATTACCTTCACTAGAAATGTATACAAAGAAGTTTTGTAAAAGTCAAATCTTATCATATTTTATTCAAACATGTATAGGTTAGGAACCAGATAATTAGTATTGAAAACATCATTTCGTGTAATTTTCACGGGTCCCGCTAGTTTTATTAAATAGGGCAAGATAAAAAAAGTAATTCGAAAATAGGAAAAAGTCAATTCCCTTCTAGAAATGAATAGTTTGGAGTTCATCATTTAATAATGTAAATTTCAAATGTACTTTTGGTCGTTGGAAAAGTAGAAAACTTAACAAATTTAAACGATTTAAAAGTTTCTAATTTTTTAGAAAAAAACCCTCTTGATCTTTTGTAACGTAGACAACTAATTTTTACTTTCAGTGTTTATAGTTTATGTGCGCTCAGCAAAAAATGTGGTTCTTTAAAGCTAAATTGATTCATTATAACTTTATGTTTTAGAAACTAATCCAAAAGATTACAATCGGCGTACAAGAACTAAACACCTTTAAACAGTTCAAATACTTAAGGGCCATCATCAGCGAAGAGGGTTTCCAAATCGAAATTTTAGTAATAGCACCACAAACAGCAACATGACCCTTTGAAGTCCAACCCGTCCGCACCGTAGTAGGGGTGTTGGCGACGTGGTAAACAAAACCCGAAATAAGTTTCTTCCTGCCAGCTATATGTGCCTCTTTCTCTTTCTTTCTTTCCCTTTACAGATACAGGTTAAATAGTATTACTACCTGTGATGATATTTCCTTTTGCTTATACTGGACTATTCCACCATTTTTATCCTTTCTTTCCTTTTATTATCTTAGACTGTTAATAAACAAAGAGTGGGTGATGGAAACGAGAGTAATTGATACCGTATAGAACATGAGCGGGGAGGATCAAACAACGTGCAGTGAGATCGGATGAGAGTGATAATAGAAGATGATCGGATGAGAGTGATAATAGAAGATGATCGGATGAGAGTGATAATAGAAGATGATCGGATGAGAGTGATAATAGAAGATGATCGGATGAGAGTGATAATAGAAGATGATCGGATGAGAGTGATAATAGAAGATGATCGGATGAGAGTGATAATAGAAGATGATCGGATGAGAGTGATAATAGAAGATGATCGGATGAGAGTGATAATAGAAGATGATCGGATGAGAGTGATAATAGAAGATGATCGGATGAGAGTGATAATAGAAGATGATCGGATGAGAGTGATAATAGAAGATGATCGGATGAGAGTGATAATAGAAGATGATCGGATGAGAGTGATAATAGAAGATGATCGGATGAGAGTGATAATAGAAGATGATCGGATGAGAGTGATAATAGAAGATGATCGGATGAGAGTGATAATAGAAGATGATCGGATGAGAGTGATAATAGAAGATGATCGGATGAGAGTGATAATAGAAGATGATCGGATGAGAGTGATAATAGAAGATGATCGGATGAGAGTGATAATAGAAGATCAGTAAGAGATGGGTCACTTGGTGAGTTAATTGCAAATTTCAACCAAATAGAAAAATTAGAATGGAAGTTTTTTGAAACATAACTCAATCTCCAAACTAAGGAATATTTTAGCATGTGTTTTATGTGATTAATATATACAAAAAAAAAACAGTAGTCAAACAAACGTTGATTGATTCAGCTTTAGTATAATAATAATAGCGTAAAGTACCGGTCGAAAATATTATGTTTTGAAACTAAAACCCCTTGATAAGTACGCTGATGTCAGTTTACGGGCACTCACGCCTGATGGACATCATTGAAGGTAGAGAGCGGTAGGTCTGCAGAATTTCGCGTGCGGCGAAGCGAGAAATTAGTTTTTCGAGACAATGAAAAATATACGAGATAATACATAAGTCATTATCAATGGTTTAGGCAATGATTGGTGTTAATATATTACGGGTGTCATGGCCGTCACAAATGTTAGGAAACCGTTTAATTTAAGCAAATTATGTGTTGCAGCCGAAAAACGAAAACTTCTGCAACTTTTTAGAAATTCATTGTAATTTTAGTGTTAATTGAAAAGCGTGCGTCTATTTAGAATATTTCAATCATAGGAATGAATAGTAAATATGTAATCATCTCCACAGTAAAGGTGTTTATTCTCTCTCTCTCTCTCTCCCTCTCTCTCTCTCTCTCTCTCTCTCTCTCTCTCTCTCAGTTACGTTGGCTAATACAAGGTGCGGCATAAAGGCCGGTGCTTTCACAGATTAGGACCCACGTGAACTTTGACCCCTTCGTTAGGGTTATGGTCAGGATCAGAGTCAGGGTCAGGGTCATGGTAAAGGTCAGGGTCAAGGTGAGAGTAAACGTAAGAGTTAGGGTTAGGGTTTAGGGTTAGGGTCAAAGTTAGTGTGGGTTCTAATCTGTGTAAGTACCTAAAGATCTTCCACATTTTTAATTGATATAAGAATAGAACACTACTTTGTATTATTTTAAATTATTCGGACTATTGTTCTCCTCTTGGATATTATTCTCACAACGTTTCGGCCGATGTAACCTCCGACATTATTCAGGTGTGTCTAGTCGAAATCCAGAATCTTTATGTCGAACTCTGGAATCTGTACAGAATTTCCATTGGAACATTTTATTTAATCCACGGGTGTAGTTTGTTCTCGTTCCATCAGTCATGACCGGATAGAAGTCTGAAGTGATTCGCAATTGTATTCTTAGTATCGACCCTACTGAGCATTGCACCTTCAACCTCCGTTAGACTGTCACTTAGAACTAATTATTACTTAACACTTTTATCCGTTACGCCATAGGTCATTGCCAGTTCAACATAAAAGATTCCCGAGTTTGACAAAACGCACCTGAAGAAAGTCGGAGATTATATCGGCCGAAACGTTGCGAGAATAACATCCAAAATGAGAACAATAGTCCGAATAATCCAAATAATTCAACTTATCAATACTCTAAAAAAATATGAAACAAGAACAATACTATTGAAAAAAAAACCCTCAGGATCTTATGCAAAAGAACCCCCGCCAAAAGTATCCCTCGAAAACATACAAATACAGGTTGTAGAAATAAAAAAAAGTTTAATTACTTACGAAAGAGGATGGAACCTATTCATATAATTGAGTATTTGCATAAAAAGATCGTTTCCCCGATATTTCGTCCTCTGCATAAACTCCCGCGGATAGCTGTCTATTTTTCCACGGTGGCGTTTATTCTGCATTTTGTACCGCCTAGCCCTAACCATGCCTAGACAGAACTCACAAAGTAGGTCAAAGGTGTATGTGCGAACTGCGCATGACTGGCGGGTATTTTTTATTTGCAAAACTCGTTTTTCAATTTGTGGCGGGCTCGTCTACTAAAGACACCGTACTAATTCTATTTCTAAAAATTCTATTTCTAAAAATTCTATTTCTAAAAATTCTATTCTAAAATGTGCATCAAAATAATTTTGTTTTAACAGATTTTTTAAGATTATATCAGGCAGATGGTGATCATTGTTTGCAATACATTTATAGAGTTGTTTCCATAATTTCTCCGTGATACTCCGTGTCACCTCAGGCAGAATTGCGTCGATGTTTTTCGTGATTTTTTTCTTAAAACTGTAAAGAAACTGAAGACATTTAAAAAAAATGACCTCCAGTCTTTAGTAAAATGAGATTAAAAATGAATGGTTACATTCAATGCTACCAGGAGAAAGCTCTTTTTCCTTAAGAAACCTTTCCAACCACTAATTGTCATAGCTGATAGCACCCTTTTCGAGAGTCCAATATCCAAATACCTCGACCTAACATTCACAGCCAACATGAATTGGAATAAATACATAGAAGATACTGTCAAGTCTGTTGCAAAGACGGTAGGCCTCCTCTGGCGGGCGAGAAACTTTCTCACACCTGACAGTATTCTATCTCTTTAAAGCCATCATTCACCTTGCATGGAGTATTGTTGCCACATCTGGGCTGGTGCTCTGACCACTAGTCTGTCCGTCTTAGACAGAGTAAAATACTCTAACAGGTTCCACACTGTCTACCAAGCTCCAGCATCTGTCCCATCGTCGCTATATTGCATCCCTGTGCTTGTTTTACAAGTACTTCCACCCGACAAACTTATTGCACTTGTGCCCCCCCCCCCCTCAACATAAATACTCCTGACCATCTCGGTTTACATCAAATAATAATAAAAGTAAAAAAGAAGTGTTCATTGATACACAATTCATAGTCAACGTTAAACATTGGCAAATTTCTTTTAATGACCTTCAAC
This sequence comes from Sepiola atlantica, assembly GCA_963556195.1. NCBI lineage: Eukaryota > Metazoa > Mollusca > Cephalopoda > Sepiida > Sepiolidae > Sepiola > Sepiola atlantica. The sequence continues at coordinate 60,408,576 of OY744537.1, read as the reverse complement.
AGAAAAGAAAACGGCCCAATATATACTATATTAGTGGTATGTCTGTCTCTCTGTCAATCTGCTCGGAGATCTAATGGAATACAAAGTCGAGGATCAAACACAATTTATAGCGATCAAAATTTTACGAAAAAATCCAATGGAGAGGGGGGGGGGGGAGAGGAGGTATTAATTTTGTATTAGTTTTGCTAATGATATCGCGGGATATAATTTTTACTTTATTTATAATTTGAAAAATAAAATTAATATAAATAAGAATAAAATGGTGTTTAGGGCTTGGAGTAAGAAATGTGCAGGTATCCTAATTTATTCCCAGGCATATTTTACGGCATATCAACCTCTTTCAGGTTATTTAATGCACAATTCTGTAATTTTGGTAAAAGTTTTATGCTTCAAGTTCTTTATATCTTCAAATATTTATTTATTTATGGTTTTTGGTTTGATTGTTTGGTTTTACGGCATATCAAGCACTTTTGAGTTATTTAATACCAAATCCGGTCCTTTTGGAAAAACATTTTATGCTTTAAGTTTATTATATCTTCAAATTGTTCTTTTTATTTTTGGCTTTGGAGAACATGATTGAATTTTGCAAAGGGAAAGGGTAAAACAATAACATCAATGTTTGGTGCATTTTAGCTCAGAAAGCCGGTATTTTCAGGCAGCCTAATCTGGTAGCACCAGAGAATCGGCAAGTTACGATATTTTTCATAGCGTTATTCTGTTTCTGTCGATATAATCACGTACTCAAAATAGGAACCACGTTAAGGTTGATGAAACAATTCAAATGAAAGTTTTGTTACTGAACCGGAAGATCTTGAATGTCGACTTTATCATTGGTGTTTCTCCATCGATCAAGAGGAAACATAAAGAAGATACAAGACAAGACTCTATCTACATCAGCGTGGAAATGGAAATCTCACAGAGTGACGACAATCCAACAAAGTCTGGTAGTAGCGGAAGATAATGCTAGGGCGTTCGGGGTTAATGATAATGATGATTCGGAACCATGCCTGAACCCAGTCATCATGATGAAGGCTTTGTTGAAAGTAATACTGCTGTACAAGCCACATCTATTGTACCAACATTATATATATATATATATATATATATATATATATATATATATATATATGTGTATCTTGGCAGCATCTTTTCTTTTATACAAGTATCATTAAAAATAACAGACATCTTGTGTCTGGTTATTTTTTCTAAGATCCTTTCCGTTTTTCTGATTAGGTTCTTAGTTTCAGACGGAAACTGGCTGATAAAATTGCCATAGCTTCCCAAAAACCAGCTATTAACAAGATTAACTATACTATTAGTACTAATATACTCAAATGCCTATAAATTTAAATTAAACACAGTCCTTTATTTTCCCGCCTAAATAGAATATATATTCACTCCTAGGTCTATGACTGGTTAACATTGCTCTACTGACGATGGGCCTGGAAGGGTCCGAAAACGCTTTGGGAAGCTATGGCAATTTTATCAGCCAGTTTCCGTCTGAAACTAAGAACCTAATCAGAAAAACGGAAAGGATCTTAGAAAAAATAACCAGACACAAGATGTCCGTTATTTTTAATGATACTTGTATAAAAGAAAAGATGCTGCCAAGATACACATATTTCAAACTTCACGATCCGGCAGCTCACCAAGAGACCACCACTTGGCTATATAGATGCGGTCTCGTGAAGAGACAGATAGAAATCAGCAAAGACCACATCAACTATCTCCAATCTGAAGCGGAAAAGACGCGTACAACACTAAAACACTTCCTCACTCCAGAAAGTCTACAAGAAGTCGAACTCCGTCTTCCAACAATCAACACCAAAAAAGAAGCACAACACAAACTAAAACTCCAAAGAAAACTAAATAACCTTTATAAAGGCTCCCTACAACTGCCAAATCAGGAAGATAAATTTATTAACCTCTCTGATTTTAAAATAACTCAACCCCAAAAAGACTTCCTAAACCTTGGTCCTAACTGCCACTTATTCCCTAAATACAAAACCTACACAAAAAAACAGAAATCGAACTATTATACCAAAACATACTAAAACTAGAAAAAGACAATGAACTCAATATAAAACCCGAACTTTGTGATTTACTAAAAGCCGAAGCTACTAAAAATAGATTTAACATAAAAAGTAATACTTCTTTATTAACAAATAAATTAAAATTAGCTGCTCAGCAACTGAGAAATCATCCCGACATTGTTATAAAAAAAGCAGATAAAAGCAACATGTATGTCGTACTTAATAAATCTAATTATTTTTCCAAACTAGAAACCATCCTCGAGGACGGCACTAAATTTAAAAAAAAAAATAATAATCCGACCTCCCTCCTTAAAACTAAAATTAATAAACTAATCACCGCTAATAACGCCGTTATTGACAATCAAAAACTACCAAAAATTATAGGCGAGTTCAAACCCGGCTATATTTATGGTACAATTAAAATACATAAGATGAATTTTCCCCTTCGGCCAATCATTTCCCAAATACCAACACCCATTTACAAATTATCTAAAACTATTAATGAATTAATATCTCCATATATCCCTACACAATATAGCATCAACTCCACACACGAACTTCTACAAAATCTAAAAAGAAAAAAACCCAAGTAAGGCGTGATTGCCTCACTAGATGTTGTTAGTCTCTTCACCAATGTTCCGGTTGAAGAAACTATCAACATAATTATTAATAATATTTACAATAATTCTACTAACCAACCACTTAAAATTAACCCCAACATTTTACGGAAAATCCTATTTGCTTGTACGACTGAAGTACCCTTTTACGATCATCGAGGCCATATATACATACAAAAAGATGGCGTCGCCATGGGGTCTGCGCTAGGTCCAACATTCGCAAACTTTTACATGTCCAACTTGGAAACAAAAGTGTTTAGCATTATTAACAAACCACAAATATATCTTAGATACGTAGACGATATTTTAATACAAACTACCAATGAAAACGAAATTAACATACTACAAGACACTTTTAAAAATAACTCCGTTCTGGACTTTACCTATGAACTAAATAGAGATAAAAAACTCCCTTTCTTAGACGTATTAATAGACACCAATCATAACGAATTTGTAACATCTATATATAAAAAACCTATTAACATTAACTCATGCACTCTTAATTTCGTTAGTGAATGCCCCTTTAAATACAAAATAGCCATCATTAAAAACTTAATAACGCGGGCAAAATTAATCCCCTCGTCCCCAACTCTCTTTCAAAATGAACTCAAAAATATAAAGCAAACTTTAGTCAATAATGGTTTCCCCAATTACATTATTGACCAACAAATTAAACAATTCAAAAACAATACTAGTAATAATAACAATAATAATAACAAAAACAACAATGAACCCAATTCTCTACTTAAAAACATTATAAAACTATTTTACTGCAACCAATTTCATCATAACTATAAAATAGACGAACAGGTTCTCAAAAACATTATAGATAAAAACGTACTCCCCACCGACCCAAACAAAAAAGTTAAACTAATTATCTATTATAATAAAACTAAAACTACCAATCTGGTTGTTAAAAATAATTCTTCACCCCGGATTAGAGTTCTTGATAGGACCGGCCTTGTATACAAATTTAAATGCACTTTGGGAGAATGTGTCTCCGACAATCATGAAAATGTATACATTGGGTCGACTGTTACGACGCTATCCAGAAGATTAACTATGCATTTATCTAACGACTCCGCCATAACCCAGCACCTCTATAAAAAGCATTCCTGCCCCCGTTCGCATATCCGTAAACTTCTAGTAGATAACACAAAAATCATCGCACAAAATACTAATACACTTAAACTCCACATACTCGAAGCCCTATACATTAAAACAGAAAAACCAGCTATTAACAAGATTAACTATACTATTAGTACTAATATACTCAAATGCCTATAAATTTAAATTAAATACAGTCCTTTATTTTCCCGCCTAAATAGAATATATATTCACTCCTAGGTCTATGACTGGTTAACATTGTTCCACTGACGATGGAACTGGAAGGGTCCGAAAGCGCTTTGGGAAGCTATGGCAATTTTATCAGCCAGTTTCCGTCTGAAACTAAGAACCTAATCAGAAAAACGGAAAGGATCTTAGAAAAAATAACCAGACACAAGATGTCCGTTATTTTTAATGATACATATATATATATATATATAGAGAGAGAATGAGAGAGAAACATCCATGAATATATATATATGTATATATATATATATATATATATATATATATATATTTATTCATGGATGTGTTTCTAAGGAAAGGTTATTTTTATTCAAAAACTGTTTCTACTGTCGCGAGAAAAGAAAAACAACTAACAGTTTGTTGAAATCTTGTAGGATTTAAATGCTGGGTTCTAATTAAAATAATTTCGAAACAATTTTAAATTGATTTTCTAGCAACTTTTTCTTTTTGGAATTAGCTAAAAGGCTATTTTAAACAAACACACAAACACGCACACGTATATATGAAGTGAGTCAAATATGACTTTCGCATTGGGTTTGAACCGTGTGACCGGCAGGTACTGTCTTCTCCATATTGATGATTGCAGGTTTGGCATGAAACACATCTGTATATGAGTTAATTTGAAAATATTATTTATAAATACTTATTCAAAGCTTTCGCTAGATTGAGCACTTTAAGTAAGTTAATAAGTAGCCGTCATTTATAGCGTAATGCAATACTCTATGGCCCGCATATTGAGTTCTCTTAACGGCTTGCTGACATGGCCGCTGAATTTGCCATTTAGATGTTAATTTTCTCTCCAATTTCTACGGCAATGCGTGGTTGACGCATCGGGAAGCGCTCCAACTACTGAGTCAAATATGACTTTCGCATTAGGGATTCGAACCGTGTGACCGGCAGGGATTGTCTCCTCCCATACTGATGATTGCAAGTTTGGCATGAAACTCATGTGTATATGAAAATATTATTGGTAGATAATTATATATATATATATATATATCTAAAGGTTACTGTTGTCTAAAAAAGATATTTCCATAATTGGTGTTGTGGCGAATGGCGTCGACTCTTGATTTTGGGACTCGTCGCCATTTGTATCTATTAACGTCTGAAATATGTGGCTGCGACCCAGAACAAGCGTCATGGCTTCCAAACATGGCGGGCCGGATACGATATAAGCAGTCGAAGTAATAAACGAGAAAACAGCAAAAATAAAACGAAAAATAAAAGTCATATAAAACTAAAAATGTCTTGTAAATGACAAACCGTGGCGTGGGTAAGCTTTGTTTACTTATTGGAGAGCGGATTTCGGTGTACTGGGCGGCTGTTGAGCGCTGAGTCGGCGGTAGTTGAGAGGTAAGATCATTCATTGTTTGTGTGTTTTTTTTTGTTAATGACGCTGTTTTTTGTTTGGCAGTGAAGGTTATTGTGGCGTTTGACGTCGTTGAATACACTTTATGAGGTGTATGTTTGTGAAAGACGGCCATGTTTCTCTCAGAACCGGTCAAGTACCCGAGGACCACAGTGGTAAGGGATTAGATAGAAGGAGAGTTGGATTTTTCAAATGTTACCTAATAATCTATACTATATTTGTGGTGTCTGTCTATCTGTCTGCCTATTCCTGTCTCTCTCATCCCCTATCTCTGTACGAAGATGCACTTGAACACAAAACTCCATACAAGGTCAAAAGTAACTTTTCCTGCGTAAAGTTGTACAATTATTCCAATAGTGGCATTAATTTTATATCTTAAAAAAATAATATTGTGGGGTCTGCGTTCGCACCCGATATTTACATACAGCACATACTTTATTATCCTTCACATAAATATGTTTGTTAGTTTATATATATAAGTACGTCTGTAATTCTATCTACATATTTAATCTCATCATTGAACAAGCGAGAGTATATATATATATATATATATATATATATATATATATATATATATATATATATACACAATAAATCGTCGAGTACGCTATCCGGAGAAAGTAGATACGTTTTGATTTGAAATGGTAGTGCTAAAGTCAATGATTAAGTCAGGGATATACAGTGGACAATAGGGTTTGTGAGTTAGTTTGTAAGATATGGCGGGTAACCAATGAGTTAATGCGTTTTTCACATAATTGTTGACCTTAACCCGAAAAAGATAATTATTAAGCTGGGGATAGGATTAACTTCATAATATTTACTACATTTATTTTTCGCGACTATGGGTATGTGGAATTTTGAGAATGGCAAAATATACCATAAATAAAGAAATAGATGAAAATACAAAAAAAGCCTCACATTACTTTCAGAGTTAGGGGACAATAGCTTCTTTTTAAAAATATTGTATATATATATATATATATATATATATATATATATATATGTGTGTCAGGTTGTATATGAAAAGAAATCAAATAAAGTGCTCGATCATATAAGAGAGCTAATATAATTTATTTAGATACTGTATATTACATATTTCAGCAATGTACCGCGGTTTCATCCAAAAGATGTCTAAATCGGTCGCGTACAGACTCTTAAATAAATAATCATTTTCATTCTGGCATTTTGGCCAATATAAAAGTGTAGTATCTGTTCCGATGGATGCTCACTCTGTAGACTGGTATTGTCTTGGCCTTCGGGCCTTGATTCCGCCGGTCTGAGGTACTGTCCTGTGCAGTTCTAGGAGGTCCACCCTCTCAGGCTTTGCATCCCCTCTTTGGGGAGGAGTAAGTTTATTGCTTACTGTCTGCGGCGCCCCTACCGGGGAATGCCGACGAGGCTGCCTAGGAAATTTTTAATGGCCAGAGTGCTCAACTTCTCGGGCGCTGGCTTTTCAAGTCCTACTTTCTGACCCGACCTTGGGTCACATCTTACCTTGTGGGAGTAAGATAAAACTGGCCTTGTGCCTAACCTCCTGGGGAGGTAAATAAAACGTGTAGTATCTGTTCCGATGGATACTGCACCCTATAGATCGGTATCGTCTTGGCTTTCGGGTCTGGATTCCGCTGGTCTGGTCTGTGGGTTTGTCCTGTGCAGTTCTAGGAGGTCCACCCTCCCAGGCTTTGCCTCCTCTCTTTGGGGTGGAGTAAGTTTATCGCTTACTGCCCGAGGCGCCCCTGCCGGGGGATGCCGACGGGGCTGCCCAGGCATTTTTTTGTAGGTCAGAGTGCTCACCTTCTCGGGCGCTGGCTTTTCAAATCCCACTTTCCCGACCTTGTGTCACATCTTACCTTGTGGGAGGAAGATAAATAAAACAGCCTTATCTACTTGTAGAAATCCTTTTAGACGACGTCAACTTTTATTTTTATTTATGTTTATTTTTATATCTATTTTCATTTCTTATTTTCGTTCCAATCCAGTTTTCCTTCATATTAGGAGATGAATTTTTACGCACAGTAAAAAAACTGACCTTGTGTCACTCTGCCCTCGAGGGGAAACAAGTATATAGGAAAATCACACATCGCCGCTACTTAAGGTGGACGAAGGTTAACGCGCATGCGTCGGTCCAACTTCGCACAAACCAAATTTGTAAATAAATAAAGTAATCACTCATCTCAAATGCAGTTTTGTTCTATGAATATAACAAATAAATAAGTCAATATCAGCTTTGATTACTAGCCAATCTGAAGCTAATAGATTCACTAAACACTTCAACCACTACGCATTTCTTCGTAACTTCGACCGCGGTTAAGATCAGTAATCAATAATCAAATTAACGCAGTAAAATAGCTTTATCTACTAGTTGATTTCGGACTTAGTAAGTGAAGCAGAAATCCTTCTAGACGAAGGCAATTTTAATTTTAATTTTTATCTCTCTCAATCCAATGTAAACAAATGAATGAATTAATCACTGAACCAAAATATAGTTCACATTCGCCTTCTACAGCGTTTCCAGCAGAATAACCATAGGAACTTGCATCCGTTGGGATAACTTTACCCTTGGCACGGAACTGTTGGAACGAGCTGCTGTTCCAAGCATCGAGTCTCGTATAAGTAAACGCATACTTCGTTGGGCTGGTCATCTTATTCGTCTTACTGATGACAGACTGCCCAAGCAGGTGATTTATGGGGAACTAGCTGGGAATACTCGCCCACAGCATAAACCTCGTAAGCCATTCAAAGATTGTCTCAAAGCCGATTTGAAGTGCTTTGGAATTGATGTAGGAGGATGGGGGGAGGGGATGGCTGTATATAGATCAAGGTAGAAGAAAGCGATTTTTGAAGGCAGCAAACTTTTTGAAAAGAATAGGATGAAGAGAGCAGCAAGGAAGAGACGGGACGTGACATGAAACACCTAAGATGCCAAGTTTACAACTTGGTAACTATGTCATGTGCAGGTTTGTTGAATCATCAACGAGTGCATGTTTTGCAAAATCAAGCACGGACAAGAGGTGGCTTAATTTATGGAATCCCACCCCCAGATAATCACCTTTCGAATTGAACCCTTTATTTAATCCACATGGGTAGTCATCGGGTAGAAGTTTTAAGCAATTTTTATTTTATTCTTAGCTAGTATCGCCTGTACTTGGAATTGAACTTCAACCTCCAGAAGACAGCCACTCAGAACTGCACCGCATGGACACGTGGTGAAATGGATAAAGGTGTTAATTTACAAATTAATTTTATAAATAATCCAAATAATACTATTTCGGAATAGTTGTACAAAGTTGTCGTTCGCAAATATTTTGGAAGATTGTTCTTTTACATGAAAATTATTTGGTTTTGAAGCAGAGATTTTCCTCAAGAACCATTCTATGCATATTGTTGTTCCACAACAAACAAGTAGGAAAGTTGTCATAAATTATTATAAAATTTGATTTGACCAATTATATTTGTTTTTGTGAGAGTCAGCGACATCGAGGAATACGTTTTGCCTCCATTATTAATCGTTACGGGTCTTTTTGGAAGTCAGCTCAACTGAAATGCACATGGTCCAAGAACAAGTTAGATCAGGTACGTAGAATTTCTGTAAAAGCTCATGCATGAAAGGGTTAAATCACACAATATCATCATAGTGTCTAACAGTGAGAGACAGTCCAGAATCCAGTTAAACAATTTGATGAAGCGGTTGACACCTGCTCACCTATACCCCTAGATGGTCAATAACTTTTTACAATTCATATAGTGTATTCTTATTGGGCTGTTTTCTTATTCGTCTTTTGTGGGTCAGGGGTGAAGATGTTCCCTGGATACTTTTCCTTGGTAGCCGGTTTCTTTTGTTCGCGGCGAAAAAGATGGCTGACTCAATTAATGGGTATTGTTCTCTTTAACTATGAGTTTTTTGTTGAATTATTTCAAGAGGAGCATGATGAATCTAAGCGCTCCTATCTGCTAGGACCTTACATTGCGTCTTTCTTCAGCAACAGAAATCCAACTTCTAAATCTTTATTATATCACAAGATAAAAAAATGTAGCCATATTAGAGACGAGTGTGTAAGAATAGGAGCTGTATGGCAATTTCCACGTAGGGTTAAACATTAAGTAGAGTGCAATTTGCCATTTAAGATTAGAAGAAGGCTATTTGTCCTGACTGTGACGTCATTGGCACAGAAAGCTGATGTAGCAAATTGGTGGAGAAAATCGCGTCTCTTTCGTCTGAACTACAAGAGAGTGCTTGTTAGGGGTTTGAATAGCTGCTTCTTCTACCCTCATGGGCAGGCTTTTGTGGTGTTTCATGTGTATACATGTATGCCCTGAAGAACAAATAAACCCCCATTAGATTTTAAAGGGCCAGTTGCATTAGTTCATGCTTCTTTTTAATAACGTTCGTAAAAGTGGTTATTGAGTAGAAGAAGAAGGAGAAGAAGAGGAAGAAAAAGTAGATGAAAAAGAAGACGTAGAATAAGAAGTAGAAGAACAAAAAGAAGAAGAGAAGTAGAAGAAGAAGTAGGAGAAAAAGAAGATATAGAAATAGAAGACGAAGAAGAAGAAAAAAGAAGAAGTAAAATAAGAAGTTGAAGAATAAAAAGAAGAGGTAGAAGAAGAAAAAGTAGAAGCAAAAAGTAGAGGTAGAAGTAGAAGAAGAAGTCAAATAAAAAGAAGAGGTCGAGAAAGAAATAATGATAAAAATAAGAAGTAGAAGAATAATAAGGAGAAGAAGAAGAAGAGGGAGAAAAAAGTAGAAGAAAAAGTAGAAGTAAACGTAGAAATAGAAGAAGAAGATGAATGAGAAGTAGAAGAAGTAGAAGAAGAAGAAATAGGAGAAGAAGAAGTTAAGGAATAAGAAGTAGAAAAAGAAATAGTAGAAGTAGAAGAAAAAAGAATAATAATAATAATAAGAAGTAGAAGTAGTAGTAGTAGTAGTAGTAGTAGTAGTGGTAGAAAAAGTCGAAATAGAAGAAAGATAAAAGGAATAAGAAGTAGAAAAAGAAGAAAAAGTAATAGAAGTAGAAGAAAAAAGAATAAGAATAAGAATAAGTAGTAGTAGTAGTAGTAGTAGTAGTAGTAGAAAAGTTGAAATAGAAGAAGTAAAGGAATAAGAAGTAGAAGAAGAAGAAAAAGTAGTAGAAGTAGAAGAAGAAAAAGTAGTAGAAGTAGAAGAAAAAAGAATAAGAATAATAAGAAGAAAGAAGTAGAAAAAGAAGAAGAGGAAGAAATAGAAGAAGAAGAAGCATAAGTAGTAGTAGTAGAAGAAGAAGAAGAGAGCGACGGAGAGAAGAAACGATGCAAACCTTGACAGCCACATCAGCACCGAAACCTGACCAGTGAATCCCACCAACAAAGCGGATGAACCGGAGGAATCAAGGTAACACACTGAGGGGATCCAAAAACACGCCATCATATTACCCAAAACCAATTCGTCATCAACTACTTCAATGAAGCCACATCTGACACAAAACGTCAATCATACCTAACAACCCGCTGCACCTTGCACAGCATATCTACACGTAGCCATAAAAGCATATTCCCGCCAAATGATGTTTGACAAATACGTTATTTCGTTAAAACGCTGTGCAAGCAGTTATCAGCGATGTCTGCTGTGCGATGTCAGTTTTGGTAGAAGGCTTACTATATTTACTGAGCGCCCAGTTAGAGAATCATGACTCTTGGTGTAGCCATTCGCGCGGAATTTGTGAGTAGAATCTTATCGTATTGGCACTCTTCCTCGTAGCGGACAATGACAAGCACGCAAAGCACCTTTTCTTCGCGAAGGTTCTGCGTTATAAGAATCTTGCCATTCCGAAGGTGTTTGTAAGGCGGGCGTAGTATTTCCACCATTCTAACCTGTGGGGGCGTTTCTGTTTCTTCGTAGCCTTTCTGCAAAAATCGACTTCATGTTGTGCTAGAACAAAGTTAAGCGATATACCTTATCTTGTTTTTATACGTAAAAGTGTCAATTTCTAAATGGTACGTGATTAGTTTAATGGATGCCATCGCAGACTATGTAATTGGCTGTGCCGTGTTCAAACACCATCGTATCTATTGCTATGCACTACTACTGTTTTGGGAAACATATAAACCTCCAATTCATAACGATTATTTAATGAACGAGTGTACATACCCGTCAAAAATGACAAACAAATTCTTTGCAAGTGTTCACACTAATATAAAATAACGTCTGAATCGGCGAAGTTAAAAACAAATAAGAAAGAAAACGTCTTAAAGTGGAAAAAAGAAAGAAAAATCGTATAAATCGGTATAGACAACAGAAAGAAAAAAACTAGTGATAAACCGTCTCATTATGAAAATGGATTAAAGCGAGGGGTTGCCTGACTTGCTATTTGCTTTCTCAATTTTCCTAAATATTTGCAAAAGATTCATCCGGCGTTTCTTTTACTCGCTAACTTTTGTGTGATCAGACGGGTATATATACAAATAAATGCACATTTCTCTTTATTATAAATCAAATCAAATCAAATTTATTCGCAAAAATATAGCAAAGTGCAACGAGCCATGTAAAAAGACAGTTAAAAGATGTGTACATTTATATACCGTCTGAATGTTTGTCCAACGCGACTTTAAACCTAGATATGATAGGCATTGTCGCTACTTCTGGTAGGAGCAGAAACACGTACAGAGAATGTTGCCTTTTTTTTAATGAGACGAGAACACCTATGGTACATATTTTGTTGGGTGTCGTGGGGATCACGACTTGGCGCGAGAAAACTCATCGAAAGATATATTTAAATTCCGGTTGATGATGTTTTATACAAGAACCACGTCTCATCACACCCACCGCTGCTCAAGTGACGAGTCATGATGCATCCAAAACTGCCTTGAATTGTTTGGTCATATGTAGGATGACAACAGTCTGTTCTACGGTGCAGCGACCCGAAACAAAAATACCCTTTTCCAACAATTAAGCCGAAATCGTCTCAGGCACAGTTTCTCTGAGTTTCCACGAATCCCTCTCTGCGATGCTAGTATGGAGAAGACGCCACGAGACACATTGTAGTTGCCACGCATGATGTTAAAGGCGATGATGAGGCTGCTACTCAGCTACCTCTGCTTCAGCGAGTACAGGTTGAGGGCCTCCAATCGTTGTTTGTAGCACTTTGTGCGGAGTCCATGGACCATCCGTGTCGCAACCAACTTAACTCACTCCAGGTGCTGGAAATCCAGAACAAAATAGGAGAAAATAAAGCTTGGATGCCTATTTCAGAATGGGTCGCGCCAGAAATACGTATAGCAGTAGGTAGATGTCGGCTGTCACGGTGGAAAAGGAGCGATATATAAGAAAGAGCATACCACGGGCCTTATTTGCCCCCTGAATGCATTGAACAGTGGGAATAAAGGAGAAATCGACCACAAGTTCGTTGACTGCGGCGTCTTGTCCAGAATCAATCGGCCAGATCCGAGATCAAGTGGCATGTTTGGTAAACAACCGCCTGGAAAGTGATTGTGTTTGCTGACATTGAGAGACAAATCTCATAGGTTCGACCATTTCCAGGCTTGATGGAGGCAGTTAAAAATCTTGACGTCAGCGGTAAATTATAGAGTTGACGATCATCAGTAAACCATTTAGATATGTCAGATGATTAATTTGAGAATTTTTGTTCTTTTTAATGCATTTTCCTTACTTTAGGTTGTAGTGTTTATTTCATTTTTTGATCTTTCTCATGTATTGATTGGATAGTTGTAAAAAAATTTAATTGTGGCTCTTATCGAAAGATATTGAACAATATACCGAAGTTAATTTCTGTTTTTTTAAGTGACATTTCTGTATTCTATTTAGTTATTTTCTGTCTTTGAAAAGAAAAAAAATCTAAAATTTTATATAATTATAATGAAATTCGCATAGGAAAACCTCTAAACAACTTGCAATGAATAAAAGAAAGCTCAATGTTTTTACATGAAATATATTTTTAATACTTTAACTAATTCCAAGAGAACGATATATATATATATATATATATATATATATATATATATATATATATATATATATATATATATAGTTTGACTCCATATACCCGCTAGAATTCTTGTGTTGTTGGTTTTTAGTGAAAAGTTCTGGATTCAAATGGCCATAAATATGCCGGTACGTTATCCAGCACTAAAGCTAACATCTATGAAACTGAGGCAAATTAAAGGGAAATAACTCTGGAATTCACATGAAAAATAGTCAAATTAAATTAGACTAAATTCAAACAGGCTATTTATGAATTAAAGTAATGTCGGTAGTTAAAGTTAGTAATATATTTAAATCTTAGAAAACATTTTTTAAATATATTTTTATTAAAAATTAAATTTATTAAAGGGATCTATTTTATTTAAGTCTGAAAGCAGAAGAACAAAAAGAACAAGGGCTACTCAATTAATAAGTACATTACATTCTCCCTATTATTCATTACACATAGAAAAAATAATTATTGATTAAATAGCTATTATAAATGTAATTTAATTGAGATGTTAATTTTATTATTGTGCTATAAAATTAATGTTAACTGCATTTGGATAGTGCTAAAAGAGTTATACTTAAAACATTTTTTTGAAATTAACCTTAGAGAAAATAAAGGAAATTTGTATCAAAATAGAGGCTAACATTATATACGAAACATTGTATCAGCTTCGGTTGTCCGTGCTGTGTATAAACCATTATACACGCGTGTGGTCGCCGTCGTCGTCGTCTTCGTCGTCGTCGGGAACCCAGGTTCTGGATGGTCTGTAGAGAAAATCACTCGGACGCTGATGTAAATTCATAAGAAGGTTTATTATTCCGAAAGGAACAGTCACAGAAAAAAAATAAGACAGACGGATAAGCTGCGTGCGACAGGCAGAAAGGCAGATAGACAGATAGCTTGTCTCGCCACACCTAACTACATCGTGCGCGTCTAACCCCTCATCTGGAACGGCGTCTTTTACACGTCTCCCCTGCTTGAAGTGTCCACAGGAAGTGGCAGAATTTTCTCCGTCTGTAAGTGACGTGATTTCGCCAAATTCCGTTCTGGGGCCACCTCTTATCCCTAGGCGCCACTAATACCTTTTTTTTTTATTAAAATAACGGATTTCGTTACGTAACAGCGTAACCTGAACAACTGTGAAACGAGTGAAAAAAATGTCCTGAAATAAAATTGCACTTTGTTTCGTTTTTTTTTTTTTAGATGAGTATTGATAATTTGTATGTATTATAAAATAATAGATTAGAATATCATTAAAAATAAAATTATATATATATATATGGTAACATGATGTAATTAGTATTACTATATAGTGATAAGTAGGAAGACTAAAAATCTAAAGCAAAATTAGATTTAAGGTTCTTAAAATTTATACTAGAATTGTTCACAAAGATCTGTAGTGTAACAGATATAAGTGGGAAATAATAATCAGTACTAAGTGACAGTCTTCTGAAGGTTTAAGGTTCAATCCTTAGTGCGGGCGATACTAAGATACTAAGAATACAATTACGAATTACTTAAGACTTCTACCCGGTCATGGCTGACGGAGCAAGCTAACTTCGTGGATTAAATAAACGATTCCGTTCGAAATTCCGTACAGATTCCCGAGTTCGACATAAAGATTCCCGGGTTTGACAAGATGCTCCTGAAGAATGCCTGAGGTTACATCGGCTGTCACCTTGTGAGAATAACATCCCAAAATGAGAACAATAATCCGAATAAGCCAAATAATACAAATTGCACTTTGCTTTTTAACGTAAATAAATTACAATTTTTACCCCAAAATCTTTGTTGATTGCGGTCCGTGTAATTAAATTATCAACTGGTGTGCTATATATTTTAAAATGTTTCTGTTAAATTCGTTGACTTCCGTTAATCCTGCTTTTTATGTAAAAAAAGTTCAAATTTCAAATTGTGTTTAATAGTCTTTTTTTGTATATAATACGATTTAAAAAAACGTAAAACTATTTGATGTAAGAAAAACAAAACAATAAAAGACAACAAAGTCAGCAACGATTAAAACATTGAATTAAAATTACATTAACTTTAAAAAAGTAAATTATAATTTTTGTTCTGGACAAAAATAAAGACACGAGAAAGGAATTGGGTAAACAAATATATTAACAAAGAACAGTAGTACAAAACATAAAAGTTAGAGGCCTAGCAGCGAGACTATTCGGGCCGACTGTCAGGGCTGTCTGCTGGAATAATGCCCCCCTTAAGAGCGGTACCTGCTGCTATTTATGGCTGGGAGAGATCGTGCGTGCATGGATAAATGACCATAACATTTTTATTTCGGTATAATAAACAGCTTTTTATCCCAAATCCGAGCAAACGGAATCAGCGAGATATTCAAAAAGTCCCTATGCTATAGTTGAACCTTATTGTTAGTGAGACATTTGTATTGTTTTCCTCTTCAGTTAAAAAGAAATAAAGTTTCCCTCTGTTTACAATGTTTCATTTCCTTGCTATAAACTTTCATCTCGCAATGACTACAGGCGGAATTATCGGAACGCTTGGGGAAAACAGAATCTGGGAGGGTATGATGGTCTCACCAATTTAAGAACATGTCATATTTGACATGAATTCCAATATACTTTTTTTTTCTTTTTACACCTGTACAAAAAGAAAAAGAATGACGTTCACACGCGTAGCGATAAACAAAGAGCGACCGTCTGTTTTGTTTATAATTTTCAGGTGGAGAATTGGCGGGTTTCTGATTCAACCATACGTTTTGTTGTTGGTTTTTTGACTTGCTTCGGAAATTGAGCCAGCGTTTTGTCTGCTCTGCGCCAACCACTTTTAGTTTTATCAACTTATCCTTGAGGCTTGCATAATAGGAAATACTCTGAATTGCGGAGTATTAGTCAACAAGACAATAGCCTTTTCTTTCCTTCTTTTCTTTTTCGCATTCGACACTCCGCCCCCGCATTTTTGCGATGGTTCGGTATGCGACGATTCAGACTTACATCGCTTTAGAACCAAACTTCGCAATTCGTATGATTCAGCGAGTTACGATATTTTGACTAGCTTGAATCCGTTTTGCTACCATTGTTTTTTCTCCAATATAACTTAAATCAACTTAGTTGAATACTCCAGATGGCTTCACCACATGCTTAAAAACAAAAGGCCGCCACTTATCACGGCTTTGAGCTAGTCTTTTAGCTGTCAGGAGCGGCATCCAGTTCCCAACTCTTATCTGGTCGGCCCATTTCTTTGGTTGTCGTACTCTTAATCTTTCTTTAATTAAATCTTATTGAAATGATTTCTTTACATAGCTGGAGTCTGATAGCCGGGAAAAACGTAAGGCCATATTAATCTTTTTTTTTTTTGAATAACGTTGTTCATGGATCTGTTAATATTAAGCCTCTTTCTGATATTATCATTTCTTAGTCTATCTCGCAAAGTTACCCAAAAGATAGTTCTTAAACATTTCATTTCAAAGACATTGAGCGCCCTCTGCCAGTATAGTCCATGTTTTACTTGCATACACAAATATAACCGGCTACTCATATAGCTAGTATAGAGAACGTCTTTGATCAGAACGGTTGGTCTGTAGTTCTCTTCATCGACGGAAACATCTGTTCATTTCTCTAACACGTAAGTCAGTAGATACGCAGTGTACAGTGACGTCTCCTTATAGTCGTAGCAGTAGCCATCGTTGTTGTAGTGTTTCAACAACAGAAACAGTTTTTAGCTTTCCTCTTATCTGGTCGTGATTATAGCAACAGCCGCCTCCCCCTCTTTCTTGGCAGCTGTAATTATGGATTCAAAATAAAAGAAAAAAAATACCAACAGCATTGTCGCTCATTGGCTGATGTTCTTTCTTGCTTTATTCTTTTACAGCATTACGTCAACTTACTCTTGACCCCCCCTCCCCCGGAAGA
This sequence comes from Sepiola atlantica, assembly GCA_963556195.1. Classification (NCBI taxonomy): domain Eukaryota; kingdom Metazoa; phylum Mollusca; class Cephalopoda; order Sepiida; family Sepiolidae; genus Sepiola; species Sepiola atlantica. Next base: position 60,391,356 of record OY744537.1, on the reverse strand, counting down.
GCGAACTTTAACTTCGAAAACGTCTGAACATATTCAGCTCACACGCTAAAAGAGGCAGGTCTTGATCTCTTGTTCGTCACGTTTAATTTCAGACTGTCTGTGACGTCATATCCTGTCACGTAGTTTTAATTCTAAAGCATTAAACTTCAAATGGAAATTTCCACTTTCTTACTGAATTTTAACCTTACGTGGAAATTTCCGATTTTAACATAATCTTTACATTCCTGCATTTAAATATTGCTACATTAACAGAAAGGGACCACTAAAACTAAATAAATTTTACGTCAAAATTTATTGACTTCAGTAAAGTATAAATGTACAACAGAATGCCCCACGTATAACTATTATAGGTTAAGTCAAACTAAAGGTATTTCAATATTTCAGATACTGCAGGTATTCATATCAGCTCAATGTTTGAACCTTTAGATCAAACAGAGCTATTGTAAAGTAGGTTGCGGCAAATAAAATTGGCACATTATTTATATCAGCTCCAAGAATTCAAAATCAACAAATAACAAATTTATATACATGGGTGTTTTTTATCCTATAATAATTCGATATATCTTTTTTTATAAAAAGTGGTAAAATTTTGATGTTTTTTTCTTGACTTCTAGTTGTGGCGCTGAAGAAGTGACTTTTTGAAATCCTCAAAATATAAAATAAAATGTTATTAATCGTCTTAGAAACAATCGTACGCCAAATATTTGTTTTGGAATTCTTGGAACTAATATATGTGCTGCTTTTATTTGTCTCAACCTACTCTCCCTCGCTGTTCTCTGTCTGTCTGGTTCTTACACTCTCTCTCTCTCTCTCTCTCTCTCTCTCTCTCTCTCTCTCTATATATATATATATATATATATATATATATATATATATATATAGTCTAAAGAAGCTTTGAGTCATTAAAAAAAAAATGTAAAATGCAGTTTAAATTCCCAGACAAACAAACTAAATCCAAGATATTGCAGACTTAACATTCGTTGGAAAATTAATAAATGAAAAAATATAAGTAAAAAAAAAAAAATATATATAAAAAAAAAAAAATGGGGGGTTAATTATCTAAGAGTGAAACAAAAACAGGAGACCTTAAGCGTCTAATATTAACACGGGGATCATCAGCTGTTTACCATGTAAACTGTTTCGGAGATTTAAAAACAGGACAGTTATAATATTCATGGCTCTCCAATGGTACTGATTATACGACCATTTCCCCAATAATCAAGTGTCGAAATAATTCAGCTTAAAATATCACTAATATATACATAAAAAATAATAATAATAAAATAATAATAATATATTACCCTTAAGACTACCGTATGATATAGTAATTTGCATATCAAATAACATTAATTATAACAATAATAAAAAAATAAAAATAATAATAATACTATCTAAACACTATATCCAAGAACCATTCTGCAATATGGTAGCTAGCTATAAAATTATATAAGAATCAAAGTTGCATTAAAAAATAAATAAAAAATAAAGCTTTGGTACCAGAAAAGTAATTAGATAAGAGGAAGGAACCCTAGCCATACAGATCTAAATACCCAATATATATATATATATATATATATATATATATATATATATATATATATATATATATAAAGTTAGAGATCAATAAAATGTTAACATTGTTCCAGGAATGCAAAACCAAGTATCATTAGGCGTACGATCGTTTTCAAGGCTTTTTGGAAATATTTTATTTTTCATTACTTTTGATGATTCCAATACATCTTCGTCGGCGCCTTTTATAACATCACATATAGAAGTCTCTTTAGAAAAAACATAAGAGTTCAGCATTAAAAAATAACACTAGGGAAAAACTTCAGAAATAACAAAAAGACGGCAAATTGAATAGCATATCCAACATTTAAAACATTCAAAGCATTCACCATATAGGTTAAATTGAGAAGAAATTACATAAAAGAAATATATATATATATATATATATATATATATATATATATATATATATATATATATATATCGTACAAAAAATAATATTTGCAACGGTTTTCATGTGAAAAGTCCAAAACAGAAAAAGGACATCTTCGCCAAATAATATGGCATATGCAAATTATTTTACCAACCATTCATCGACCCTTCTTTAGATTAGATATACATATACATTAAAGAAGTAAATAGACACCCCACAAGACCTTGTGTCACATCTTACCTTGTGGGAGGTAGATAAATAAAGTTAGACACCCCACAAAAATAAGCCATAAATGTTTAAAGTTTGAAGCATAAATCGTCCTTTTCTTGTGTTTATCCCGTGAAGTGAGATAGGACTTGATTTCTCCCTCCACGATACACGATCAAAGGATTGTTCCGGATGATGTCTGACCGTCTTGAGATTTTATTATAGGATATCCAATCAACTTTGTTTCAGCTATTCTCTCGGCTTTTACCACGGTGATGTCCCCATTTGCTCGCCTTCTCACGAGGGAAGATATAAACACAAAGTCGGTTTTTAATGCGAGGAAAACTCCCTATAAAGGAGCAGTCTGGATTAGGACAAAAATAAACATGGTTTCGGATAACGCATCCAAAGATTTTCAGCCGTTACGAACGGAGAAGGAAGAATCAAGTTACGACGTTTCGAATGTCACCGAAGTATACAATCTATATTATGCTATTTTTAAGGACCATACGACTTTAATGAAATAAAGTGATCAATTTCCGACTTCTATCACTGTTCATTTTTAAATTGTGGATATCGGGCGACATTCTTAAACAATCAGAAAAATATTGTTAGTTTTGCTGCGTGTAAATTGTAGGTTCCCTGTGTTTCTATTGTTTAGTTTGGATACTTTTGCCACTGATTTTCACAAAGTGACACAAAATAACGTTTTGTATTCAAAATACACCCTTCACCCCAAATTAACAGAAAAAGTAAAGTAAACAGTCACTAACAGTACATACAGTTCGTTCGAAAAAGTTCTCTTTCACTGACGAAGAACAGGACAGATGAAGTGTAGTATCAGAACAGATACTACATTTTGATCTTTGCCATTCCCAAGTGTGTCGTCGTCGTCGTTTGCATGCATTACATGTTCGTATCAACCCAGACGATTGCCCTAATCTTGTATAAGATCGGCGTAACTTCGGACATAGTTGAATCTGGTCAGACCAGAAGTCCAACTTCTTTGTCTCTATGACTGATGGTCTTCTTACTGCTTCCTCTGTCGACGGCCAGTATTCGAGGGCGTACAAAGTAGCAGTAAAGGTTTATAACACCGATATTTTATACTAACTGATATTTTTTGTGTCTCAAATATCCATATTTCTATCATATATCACCATTTAAGTATCACATCGGCAAAAGAAAAAGAGTATTGCCACAGTTTTAGGGGATCCATATTATAGGTCAATCTCAAGGTTTGCCAAAGCACATTACGTAGAAGTACTTGTAAAAGTAGCAGAGGAATGCAACATTGCGGCGATGGGACAGGGGCTGGTAATTGGTAGACAGTGCGGGACATATTAGGTTAAAGACTCTTTTTGCACGCTGTCCAAGAGGGAGAATTTACCGACAATAAGTAAACAAAAATAACATCTTCCGTTTTTAGTTTTTTAGGTTGATGAATCTATTTCTGGGGGTACCGTACTAAATTTACTAACCATGTTGTATTAGTTCTTAAACAAAAAACTAAGCTTAACATTTTTCTTCTGAATAGAAAAGATTACTTGTTATTCTGAGACATTTCTCTGCATTTCTCTCATTTTAAGTCTTGTAAAAATACTTATTCGTATTTTCATTAAATTAAAAGTGTCAAATCAAAACAGCAATAAATATGAATATATATCTCTATATTTAAAGTTAGGTATTTATAAATTTTAATCATATGTATTTTAGGCACCCCAAAATAAGCACCGACTAAACTGATACATTTTTCAGTAACATCAGATTTTTTTTTTTTTTACTCCCGGTTGAGTTTAATCGTAAAGAGAACAATACGCACTTTTATAACTTTTAGATCACAGATTTGTATTAAAGAAAAATGTTTTTAAAAAATGGGTTTATTTAGAGACAGTTTTATATACAGAAATCTTTTCAAAATTCAATATGTGCGTATAACAAAACGTGCTTGTAAATAAAAGTATGTATTTTAAATACGCACATTTGTAACATTGTCATTTAACTTGTAAGCAGACGAAGACTGATAATACGCAAAACTTTGAAAAAAAAACTAAAAAGGAGAAATTCTTCTAGACTGAGAAAATTTTAATTTTTATCCTAATACAGAGTGCCCCTTTTTGGAGAGCTGCATTAAAATCCGACCTTAGATATTAAAAAAAAATACATTTTTAATTAAAAAAAAAAGTTAAAAAACTTTTTGCCTCCCCACTAGGGCAGATTCGACACAAGGTCGATTTTTAATGTAGGGAAAATCCAGCCTTATCCAAAACGGGGCACTTTAATTTAAATTGCCTTAGTCTAGAAGGATTTCTCTTTCATTGACCGATGGGAAGGAAAGATTCAGTTTAGTATCAGAACAAGTATTACCTATCTGCTCATAGCCAAACTGGCAAAGACAGTTTTAAAAGGGTATTTTCTGCGTGCTATTTTAATACAATCAAATATTAAAAAGTTTTGCAAATAAAACTATGTATTTTTAAGATTTTATTTTATTATGCTTGTAAATAAATATCGATTATACCCCCTTTCTTAAAATAAATCTTTGTCTAGATTAAAAACCAACCTCGTGTTTAACTTTTCTCTCGTCGGAAGGAAAGTAAATAGCGGTTCGTTTTATAAAAAATAAAAGTTATAAAAAGATCTGTAAATAAAATGATGTATTTTTAAAATGTTTTTTCGTTTGTTTATATATTTTGCTCACAGAAAAAAAATTGTAACCTTTTTTAACTTTAATTTTAATTGTACAAAATTTAAACGAATAGTTTAAATTAAAAAAAAGATGTGCATATTATCCGTCTCCGTTTGCTAACAAGTTCAATGGCAAAGTTACAAATGTGCGTATTAAAACATAGTGTTATTTACAAGTGTTACATTATGAGAGACCCTGTTTTTGACAAGGTGTACGTCAGCTAGTGTGAATTGTGAATTAGGTAAAATTAAGAATTACGTGCAAATTCAAGCTGACAAGGTTTGGATTAATAAGTCTGTTTTCCCACGAATAGAATAGAAAAGTGGCACATGAGATCAAGGGACAGATTGGCAAATGTCAAACACAGAGCGAGTGAGAGTGCGGTGACGTAATTTGTTTGCGACAGGCGGGGAAACGAAGACGTGACGTTTGTGACAGTAATAGAAAACGATAGTTTTAATGAGTTTGCTATGGAGTTTTGAGACGAGTAAACGTGCCACGATGAGCTGAACACTTTAAGTTAAGTCTCGAATGAGACGAGGATGAGCCTACCCCCTTTCCCCTTCGCTGAAGTCAGAAACTTAGAGGCAATTTCTCTCCTAGGCATTACCATAAGGAAGATGAATAAAACTCCTGAACCTGTCTTAAGAAATCTGTCTTCCAAATTTATTTGTCGTATAAAAAGTTTATCCACAGATACCCCACGATGATGATCGCAGGCAAGGAGAGAAAGAAGATACTAACGCAACTATGAAAGTGAAAAATCTATGGCACAACGAAAGACAAAAACGCAGCAGAAATCTATGTGACGGTCAACGATGAAAGGAAGCGAAGAAAAGTAACAGGTAAATTATGACATTGATTTGTAATGAACTTTTGTATTGAAACAGAAACACCAGACTGAAAGTTACCACAACACAAGAGACATTAGAACATTTAAAAACGTTTAGAAGACTTGCATCACGGTTGGTCTAGTTGACACGAAAAGAGTGTATTGGCAGTTTAAATGCTTTTTATTACCTAAAAAAACATTGTAGTAACGTTTCAACCTTTCGACTTTCGGGGACGTTATAAAAAGAACGATAAACGCAGTATATAACACAAACACGTTTTGTTATACGCACATTTTTAATTAAAACATCTTTTGTAAATAAAACTGCACATGAAACCCTATTTTACATAGTAAAACGTTTTTCTTTAATACAAATCTGTGATCTAAAAGTTATAAAAGTGTGTATTGTGTTGTTTATGATTCAACTCAACTGGAAGTTAAAAAAATCCAGTAGAAAAAGTGTACTTTTGGTCGATGCTTATTTTGGGTGCTTCAAATCCATATGAGTTATATATTTCTATGTACAAGATAATCTGATAAACTAATGAACGGATCATGATGAATTTTGAAATATATATTCTAGGCAACACGGTGAGTAACATAGGTACAATAGTTTTTGTAAATGTTGACATATACAGTTTGGTACGTCTATATATATATATATATATATATATATATATATATATATATATATATATATATATCGTTGTAAAGGATAAACTTCTAAACTAATGAACCGATTAATAATTGGGAATATATATTTTTCGGAAACACGGCCAGTAACATGGGCACCTTATGGTTTTGTACACTTTATAGTTTAGGGGGTGAACCCTTTTCAACACGCCCATCCCTCAAACGTTTAAAATAAGTTAGATATAAAAATTTCATAGGCATAAGAATTGCTCTACATCAAATTTTTAGTTATATTAAGTAATACATTTTAAAAGGATTAGTACGCGCGCACGAGCGTCAATAATATGTATGTTCTTAGTAAAAATCCTAAATTATTGAACGTAACATGATGAATTATGGAATATGTATTCTAGGCAAAATTGACAATTTAAGGGCTGCCACCAAAACCGTTTTTCCCTAAGAAAGAAAAAACATTCAAATTTAAAACTAATACCATATTTATTTATTATACCCATCCTGGAACGCTTAACCTACTAGTATTTTTGATAAATGTTTGGATCATTCTATCGCTCTAAAAAGTACCTGATTCTTTATTCAAATAAGGGTAATATAAATTAATTTTCTTGATATGTAAGAAGTTCAATGACATTTCAAAATCTTTGATTATTGAAATTATTTCTTTGTACAAATTAAAAAACACAATAATAACATTTTCTGCATTTACAGTAAATTTATATTCTTGTTAACAATTATTAAAGTAATTCCTTGTCTTGTAGGTGTCGATTCCCTATCAATTCATCCCGATCTCTTCTATATGTACGCGATTTTTTATCTATTGATTTGTCCTGAATCACAATTTAATTTGTTCACAGTGGATATAAATGGATATATGCGTATATGTATATGTATATATGTACGCACATGTGTATGTATGTTTATATGCATATGTCTGTTTAGTGTGTATTATTGTATTTGGTGGGGAGTGCACAATTTCCGCATGTTGTAGTAAATTGTTTACTATTCGTTCTTCTGCAACTCTTGTCTTTTTCCTATTCTTTTTTGTTTACTTCTCATAATTATGTAGAATAATTAAATTAAGGAGTTGGGCAGACGAGTAACTTATACGTAAGTCCCTGCTCACGCTAACATTTGTATATTTTTGTATTTAAAAACCATTAATATGACTTTTTTTGATGTTGTTGTTGGTGTTGTTGTTGTCGGTGGTGGTGGTGGTGGTGGTGGTGGTGGTGGTGGTGATACGTCTTAAGATGGAGTACTGCAGCTACATCTGGGAAGCTTCCGTTCATTTTCATACCGCGTCGAGGATACGTCCTCGACAATCTGTCCGACAGAGTCTAGTCCATTTGAGCTAGGTGGCCGTTTTTCTGTCGGACTGAGGTATCGTTCTGTTCAGATCTAGGAGGTTAACCCTCCCAGGATTTACCTTCTCTCTTTGAGAAGGGATTAGTTTATTGCTAATTGCCTGAGGCGCCCTACCAGTGAATGCCGACGGGGCTGTCCAGGCATTTTTTGAAGGCTAGAGTGCTCCGTTTCTTGGGCACTGGCTTTTCCTTCTAACCCACCTTCCGACCTTGTGTCACATCTTCCTGCGATGGGAGGGAAGTAAATACTAACTTCTGCTGAGAGCACTCTTTTTTACCTCGACAGAATTCAAAATCGAATTCCAATCTAGTGGTGGGTGATCGCTTCCCACCCGAACTGTCAATTTATCATAGAAGAAACGTGGCTAGTCTTTCTTTACTTTATCGTTATTTCCATGATAGTCGCTCGGCTGAGCTCCAATCTTTGCTTCCTCATTGTAAAATATTCGCAGCTAAATTTCGTTTTACTACAGCAAATGCAAAGAGTGTTCCGTCTGTCCTCCATGTATCTAACATCAAACAGAATTTCCATGAACAGAGTTTCTTTCCAAGAATTCCCCATCTGTGGCAAACAATACACGTGACTGTTTCCTTGCAGACTGCACACGGTCGTCTTCAAATCCAATATCGACAACTACTTGTCGTAAACCGTCATCATAAGTGTTGTGGGATACAAACCCTATTGAAGAACTAATGGAAGCAACCATCTATAATAAATACCATGGTTGCAAAGACTCAAACAGAGGACATTCCTATTATGTGAGAGTCCTCGTACAACGTGTGGTATCTGTTCCGATGGATACTACACCCTATAGACCGGTGTTGTCTTGGCCTTCGGGGCATGATTCCGCCGGTCTATGGGTCTGTCCTGTGCAGTTCTAGGAGGTCCACCCTCCCAGGCTTTGCCTCTCCTCTTTGGGGAGGAGTAAGTTTATAGTTTACTGCCTGAGGCGCCCCTACCGGGGAATGCCGACGGGGCTGCCCAGGCAATTTTTAATGGCTAAAGCGCTCACCTTCTCGAGCGCTGGCTTTTCAAATCCCACTTTCCGACCTTGTGTCACATACTCCTATAGTGGGTAGGTGTTAAATAAAGGGCATTCCTATTCATGTTTTACCGCATGGTAGAAATCCGGTCATCTCCTACCACATTTAGTGGCGTTACTGTATTGCTATGAATAAATACATTGTATATTTTAACCTGTCACAATTTGTGGTTGTTATTTTTGTGACCCCTAGCACGGGTCTACAACACTGGCGACGAGAAATTTAGTAAAGAACAAACGTGAGGATTCTGACTTATACCAGTCACGACAACACGCTACCATGGTTACTCAAGAAAGTTACGGGATCATTCGACAAAAAAAACGTCAAACAACAAAAGACGTCGTCAAAAAAAAAAGTCTTATCTTGCTGTTGAAAAAAAAAGCCACAAGAAGCCTAAACTACGAGTTAAAACGGAACTCATAAATGGCGTGGATTTACGACAACTGAAAAAAAAACAACTCAAAGTTTCAGTAAGTACAAAAAAAAAAAGAATTTGTTCGTTCTAAAAAGATTGTCTTAAAAAGGCATTAGCATTGAAAAAAGAGATTACGAAAATACAGCAAGTAAATGATAGTATATTTTATTTTGGTTACAGCGAGTATTCGCAAAATTAAAAAGTTACGTCGGATTTTTCCAATTAAAATAAATTTTTCTCTGACTGACTGGCACGTTGAAAAAAAACAACACTTTCGACAAACAGGTACGGCATAACACTTTGTGTTAATGAGAAAATATGATATTCTGTTACGCACTTAAAGCGGAAATTATGGCCAATATTTAAATAAATGCTATGACCTCGTTTTTTTTTCACACAAAAAAAACTAATTCTTTGTAAAAGAAAAAAAAAAGTGTACGCTCAACAAGGATTTGAACTAAATACTTACACGTTACGAAAAGAAAATTGAAGGAAAAAAAAAAAGGTCAAACATTTTTCTGTATAAACACAAACGCTGAATTATTTGCTAGTGGAAAATTGCCACACAAGGAAAAAATAAATTAAGGAAATACTCGTCAATATAACCAGATACAAAAATTGTAAAAGTTTTTTTGTAGAGTTGGTACTATAGAAAAAGAATTGGTTTGTTTCTGAAAACGCTTTTTTGTCATAAAAAAAAGAAATGGAGGTTTTTTCAAAACAGATTTTGGAAATTATAAAACTTCAACAAAATCAACAATTAGAACTTGAAAAAAGGTTTCGAGAAGAACAATTGATAGTACAGAAACAAAATGACGAGAAGCAGTTAAGTTTAATGAAATACTTCGAGGAAAAACAGGGAAGAGAAAATAAAGAAATGATGAAATACGCCGCGGAAGAAAAGAAAGAAATGAACGAACAATTATTCGAATTGAAAAAATTACATTTAGAGCATCAAAACCAATCAGATAAAAAAATGGATTTGTTAACGCAACTTTTAATGAATAAGTACAACGGACAGGAAAACAGTACGGCTTTTTCGCAAAATGCGATCTGGTCAGCCATTGATACATTTCGCTATGCTCCTGAGGAAGACCTAACGTTTAAAACATACTTCAGAAGATTTGAAGATTTATTCAAGATTGATTGTGGTTCATGGATGGATCAAAAGAAGGTTCGTTTATTACTACGGAAGTTAGGTGCATCCGAACATAACAAATTCGTGGATTATATTTTGCCAAGAAAAAACAACGAATTGTCGTTTGACGAGGCAGTCAAACTGTTAATGGAGTTATACTGTCCAAAGACAAGCCTTTTCCATAAAAGATGGAAATGTATGAATATTACACATAAGGAAAATCAGGATTATACGACTTTTGCGTCTATAGTTAATAAAAACTGTGACGACTTCAAGTTGTCATCATTAACGGCAGATAATTTTAGATGCCTAATATTCACACAAGGTGTGATAGCCACAAAAGACGCCGATATAAGACGTCGTGCTCTAAATAAACTGGAATTAGAACCTGATTTAACGCTTCAGAAACTGGCTGAAGATTGTCAACGGTTCGTGGCAGTGAAACAAGATTCCCGAAACATAGAGGAAGCAGGTATCGCTCACATTAAAAAGATACGCTCCAAAAATAAAGGACACTCACCCGCCAGCTATTACCAACCAAGAGGCAAAAAGAACCCTTCGCAAAATTATCAGGATAGACAAAAGCCTAGGACCCCTTGTAGTAAATGTGGAGGACCTCATGGGTACAATGCATGTTGGTACCATAAGAAAATAACGTGTGACCTATGCAAACGAGCAGGGCACAAGGCCTCATATTGCAGAGCAAAAGTAGGAAAAAAGAACTACATAAAAACTGCAAAAAGGGACCCTTCACCAACAGAGAACATAAGGAAATATGTTACGGTGAGAATCGGAAATAGAGAAGTAAATCTGCAACTCGATTCAGGGTAGGATATATCGATTATAAATGTTCACACGTGGAAGAAATTGGGTAAGCCCACGATGATGAAGACGAATAAAATCGCAAGATCGGTAACTGGTGAAAAGATATAATTTGAGGGTGAATTAATTATTAATGTTTCACTAAAAAGAAAGACAAAAAAGCTAAAAGTATTCGTTCTTAGGAACGCATCAAATTTATTTGGATCTGACTGGATCCAAGAATTTGAATTATGGGACTCGCCAATGAGTGGTTTTTGTCAAAAAATCGAAAATTTAACGGCCGAAGCCGACAAACTAAAAAAAGATCTAAAAACATCTTTTCCAAGTGTTTTTTCTGAAAAGCTTGGATGCTGCACGAAAATAAAAGCGAGATTCGAATTGCTGGATGAAGCAAGACCAATATTCAAAAAACCACGTAGCGTACCGTTCGCTTCAAGAGAAAAAATTGAAGAAGAATTGGAAAAACTAGTTAACACAGGGATTTTGACCCATATTAACTATAGTGAGTGGGCAGCCCCCACCGTATACATAAAAAAAATCAAAAGAAATCAGACTATGCGCAGATTTCTCTACCGGATTGAATGCATCGCTCAAGGACCACCACTATCCGTTACCAAACCCAGAGGAAGTATTCGCTAAGTTAAATGGCGGAAAAATCTTTTCCAAAATAGACTTAAGCGAGGCGTATCTACAGATACCAATAGAAGACGATAGTTCGAAACTTTTGTGTATCTCAACACACATAGGTCTTTTTAAATTCAATAGATTAGCATTTGGGATAAAAGTAGCACCTGCTATTTTCCAACAGATAATTGACACTTTGCTAAGCGGTTTGGATTTTTCAATAGGCTATCTGGACGATATTCTCATACGTAGTCAAAATGTTGAACAACATAGAGATCATGTATTTCAAGTGTTTGACAGAATACAAGAATACGGCTTCACTTTGAAGGAGGCAAAATGTGAATTTTTTTTGGAACAAATAAAATACCTGGGTCATATATTAAATAAGGACGGGAGAAAACCCGACCCGGATAGGTCCACAGCAATAAAAGACATGCCAGAGCATCAAAATGTAACTACATTGCAAAGTTTTTTAGGGCTCGTTAACTATTATCAAACTTTTATTAAGAATATGCATAAATTGCGCGCGCCTTTGAATGAACTATTAAAAAAGGACAAAAAAATGGAACTGGACGCCGGAGTGCCAGTCGGCATTTAAGCAGTTAAAAGATGTACTAACATCAGATTTATTTCTGATTCATTTCAATCCAGAACAAGAGATTATTGTCGCAACCGACGCAAGTGCTTATGGAATAGGGGCATGCATTCTACATAAAATGCCAGATGGGTCCACTAAACCGATCGCCCATGCGTCGAGAACCTTACTGCCAGCCGAGAAGAATTATTCCCAAATTGAGAAGGAAGCACTGGGGATCATATTCGGAGTTACAAAATTCCACCGTTTTTTACATGGTCGAAAATTCAAATTACAAACTGATCACAAGCCGCTTATAACCATTTTCGGTTCAAAAAAAGGGATACCAACTTACTCAGCCAACAGACTGCAAAGATGGGCGACCATCCTGCTAAATTACGATTTCAGTATGGAATTTCTTGCATCTGCGAAGTTAGGTCACGCTGACAGATTGTCGCGATTAATCCCGAAATCAAGGGAACCGGTGGAGGACACAGTAATAGCATCACTACAAAGTGAAAAGGACTATACACAAATACTGTGCAATACGATCAGGGAATTACCAGTGACTTTGAAAGATATAATAAGGGAGGCTGAAGAAGATAGTTTCATCAAAGAAACGAAACAAAAAATGCAATCAGATGAATCGGCGGCGGAAGTTTATTCTATGTGCAATGAGGTACTGTTGTACCGAGAAAGGGTGGTAATCCCAGCCACGCTGAGGAAAATTTTTTTAAAGGATTTTCATACGGGGCACCCTGGGGCTACTAGAATGAAGAGCCTCGTGAGGTCTTACGTTTACTGGAAGAGCATGGACACTGATATTGAAGACATGGTAAAGTCGTGTAAGGGATGCGCATTGGCTGCAAAAGCGCCCCCAATACAATTTAGCCCGTGGCCTAAAGCTGACCATCCATGGTCAAGGATACACGTGGACTTTGCAGGTCCATTGGAGGGAAACTATTACTTAATAGTTGTTGATAGCTTTTCAAAATGGCCTGAGGTATTTAGATGCAAGAGTCCAACGACGGATTTTACAATCAGTGCTCTTCACGAATTGTATGCTAGGTTTGGTGTGGTCTATTGTTTGGTGTCGGACAATGGCACGCAATTCACGTCAGCAGATTTTAAAAGTTTCTGCGAGGATTTCCAGGTCAACCACATAACAACGCCAACCTATCATCCTCGATCGAACAGTCAGGCAGAGAGGTTCGTGGACACGCTAAAAAGAGCCCTGAAAAAAGCTAAAGGAACGCCCTCAGGAAAGGCGTTACAACAGTTTTTACAGATGTACCGAATTATGCCAAATGAAAGCGCTCCATCAAAGATGTCGCCGGCAGAGTTAATGTTTGCGAGGAAAATTAGGCCGGTCTTCGAGAAACTTTTGCCTAAACAGGTAAAACCGCCGAATACTACAGTTCATAAAAAGATGTATTTACCTGGGGAAAAGGTATTTTTCCAGGTACATAAAAATAATAGTATGATGTGGGAACTAGGAAAGGTCAAGCAGAGGATCGGGCGGATGGTTTACATAATCGAAGGCCTAAAATTCACTCACAAGAAGCATTTGAACCAAATTCGGAAACGTGTCACTGATGACGACAGACAACCTCCTGTTGAACAAGAAGTAATGGACCATATATATGACACGTTCGACCTGGTAACACCACAAGCAGCCGAACAACGCCGGTCTTCCAGAAAAAGAAAAAGGATCGATCCCATAGAGATCAATCCCAGGAAAAAGAGCTATACGATCATTCCAGGGGAATGAAAAGCTCGGGAGGGGGGTGTTATGGGGTACAAATCACCCCTATTAAAGAACTAATGGAAGCAACCATCTATAATAAATACCATGGTTGCAAAGACTCAAACAGAGGACACTCCTATCATGTGAGTGTCCACGTGTGGTATCTGTTCCGATGGATACTACACCCTATAGACCGGTGTTGTCTTGGCCTTCGGGGCATGATTCCGCCGGTCTATGCGTCTGTCCTGTGCAGTTCTAGGAGGTTCACCCTCCCAGGCTTTGCCTCTCCTCTTTGGGGAGGAGTAAGTTGATAGCTTACTGCCTGAGGCGCCCCTACCGGGGAATGCCGACGGGGCTGTCCAGGCAATTTTTAATGGCTAAAGCGCTCACGTTCTCGGGCGCTGGCTTTTCAAATCCCACTTTCCGACCTTGTGTCACATACTCCTATAGTGGGTAGGTGTTAAATATCGAGGACATTCCTATTATGTGAGTGTCCACGTGTGGTATCTGTTCCGATGGATACTACACCCTATAGACCGGTGTTGTCTTGGCCTTCGGGGCATGATTCCGCCGGTCTATGGGTCTGTCCTGTGCAGTTCTAGGAGGTCCACCCTCCCAGGCTTTGCCTCTCCTCTTTGGGGAGGAGTAAGTTGATAGCTTACTGCCTGAGGCGCCCCTACCGGGGAATGCCGACGGGGCTGTCCAGGCAATTTTTAATGGCTAAAGCGCTCACGTTCTCGGGCGCTGGCTTTTCAAATCCCACTTTCCGACCTTGTGTCACATACTCCTATAGTGGGTAGGTGTTAAATATCGAGGACATTCCTATTCATGTTTTACCGCATGGTAGGAATCCGGTCATCTCCTACCACATTTAGTGGCGTTACTGTATTGCTATGAATAAATACATTGTATATTTTAACCTGTCACAATTTGTGGTTGTTATCTTTGTGACCCCTAGCACGAGTCTACAACAATAAGTAATCACATTTCCTAGCCTCTCATAATATTCTTCGTCATTCAACTAACAATCCATTCATCGAATTAGTTCTTATCCTTGAGTGAATGTTGGCCTTGATAAGTGGTGACTCGTTAGTAAAAAAATGAAAATATAAATAGTTCGGGATTGTTTTAATGGAAACGTATTCTGAGACTCGACAGGAAATCAATTTGAAAATACGTTTTGTTTATGCCTGAAGAGTCATCGAGTTTGTGTGACGTCAGATGCAGTGTTAAGCAAAATCTGTTCACTTTAGCTGCTAGCATACTCGCGGCGCTAATGACATATTTGCTTTTAGTTTCACATTTAAAAGTTTGTAAAAGAAGAAAAACCATTCGACACGAAGAAAATTAAACCTTGGTTGTTACATTAAAAAATTAATTTATAAAAAAAACACACAAATGCTATTTTTAGTTTCTTGTTTTGACTTTTAATGAGAAATAAAATTACACTCGTAAAAATAAGGAAACAGTCACCACGCCAACTTATGAAATACGGTCGATTTAAAAATAACAAAGTATCGAATTATATTTAAATATTTAAAAAATGTTTCATAAGCACGAAAAGAAATGTTTTGAAGGCTGGATTTAATATGAATAGAATTATTTTTGTTTGTTTGTTAATTAGTTGACACTGAAGAGACCTTCGAGTACTTTAATTTAGATTAATATTTTCTAGTGAAACTTGTTTAGTGATTTAAGGCGCGGGCTGTGATCCGGGTTCTAGTTCTATCGGGGCTATTCTATCGCTTTCACTAATACGCTTGGCAAATGTATGAATCTATATATACGCCCTCTTTTTATAGTAGGGTAGACTACACTCTCAAGCCTTGTTTATGCAACTAGGCTAAGAGAAGGAAAACTCTGAAATATTATTAGTACTTCTCTGCTCATCCCGGCACTGCTTCCACTCGTCCTGGACTTCTGGCCGCTGGACTAAAGCAATGTCAGTTCAGGAGAGGTGGGGCTCAAGATTGTACGACTATTAATTCACTGTGCACGTCCTGTGCAAGTAATTTTTTTAGTGAGTATCCATTGTCTTTCGAGACTGAATGAGGGTCTTTATATTATCTAACTGATTAGGGGAGTAAGCGGATTAATAATTAAAAACAGGTTTGAATAAAATCAAATTTTCTAAATTTTAAAATATAATAACGTTCACCTTCGACATTTTTTTTTATTGTAAACAATTAATTTTACTTTGGGATAAACAATAAATTAAAAAATAAATAAAAATAAAATAAATGAATACAAGCATAACAAATCATAAATTAATCTAAGATGACGATAGGTAACAAAAATCGGACAGCTAAATTATTTTAGTTCTCCACGTGTCAGAATAAGGTCACCTTTTGTTAATTTAACTCACTTAAAAGTGGGGAGAGCAAACATACCACACAAACAAAAGGAATGACCCCCATTGGGCGATATAAATAAATAGGTAGTGAGAAGGTAATAATGTGATACTATCGTCCTGGCACGGCACCACAAGATACATGTAACGCATGCGCGAGATACGAACGTCACATTCCCTCTGACCAGTTCTTTGTCCATAGTTCGGTGCACACGTTGTGTGATTAGACCTACAAAACTCTAATATTGACGTCACTGGTCTGAACGAGGAGTATGAGGGGTAAGTGTTTGTTCATTAATTATCTGCAGTGTTAGAGGGAATGTGGTCTTTACTTCAAGGACGGAAGATGGTTGGATTTTATACCACTCGAAAGGAAATGGCTTCAATAAAAATGCTACATTTATGCTTTTTCTTTAGAAAATAAAATTTATTAAAAAAAAGTTTAATTCGCTTCACTTTATCGTTTCATAAATCAGGCTCATTGTAACAACCGATCAGGGAACGGGCTGCTTCGCTTGCCGTCTCTTGCAGAACTGATTTCTCTCTCATTAAAAAGAAAGAAGGAAAACAACAGCTGTCAGTCAGGCACCCGCACACGTTAACTTTCGGGGGCCCGCCATCAGTTACGGCTTGACCCTTGACCTACTGCACTTAATCACCAGCCAATCTCTTCAACACTGGGGTTGATTAGCAGTCACCGTATACCTTTTAATCTTTAATGATTACTGAAGACAAGGCTAACAATATTTGATATATAGAAAAAAGTTTGACTCAAGGCCACACAAACAATAAACCTCGGACGCTCTTTGTGACACAATATTTATTCACCGATCTTATCATTTGCTCCATATATTTATCAAAGCTGGTACAAGGGAGTTTCAGATAATATACATTTTGAGGGATTATTCACTGTTCCCTTCTTTTTTGTCCTTTTTCTCTGAAAAGGAAGACACCTTTCATAATTTTTTTCAAGTTAAACAGTTTTTCACTTTTCTTTTTCTTCTGAAAAGAACAAAACATTTCATCATTATTATTGTAAATAGTCATGAATTCTTTTTTAAAATTAGACAGTTTGCTTTCTTGGAGAACGTGTGCTCTGGGGATATTTTTTAGGAAGTTCTTCCTGGTTAGTTTGGATTTTGATTCTAGAAAATGTCTAAAATTTAAGGATTAAGTTTAAGGGTTCTAAAGAAGAAATTAAAATGCATGGATCTTGTTTAATTTATGAGTAATTACTATATATTCAATTTAATGCAAATCTGAAATATTCGAATTTTGAAATGAGAGGTTGTGCCCATATTATGCTTCCGTAACTCTTTTAAATGCTCCAAAGAAACTGAAATTTGGGGGAATATTTATTAATTGATGGCTAATATCTATTGTTAACATTTCACAATTTTCCACCCACACTGTTCCCTTTGTATGAAACTAAATTAAACAAAATATAGTCAATATTACCTACGTTTACGCCTAGCAGGCGTGTTCAAAATTAGTAATGATCGGTTAATTAGTTTAGTAGTGAATCCTATACACATACGCATAGAAATATACCTAAATTCATATATATATATATATATATATATATATATATATATATATATATATATAGAGAGAGAGAGAGAGAGAGAGAGAGAGAGCGAGAGAGAGAGGGAGAGAAAGAAAACAAAATAAACAAAAACAAAAAAAGCAAAGAAACTAGAAAACAACGCTTGCCACTAACGACAAAAATGTGTGAAACTGGTTTATCGGCCCGAAACGTTCAGTCTTTTCTCGGACTCTGTTTGTATTAACGGCTTTTGTGCAATGACGTCAAAAGGCAAATAAATCGAAGAGAAACGGATTTTAAACGTTTTTCTTATTAATAAAGGAACAGAAAACTCATTCAGCCAATCTCACTGCTTTATTGAATTTGTCTCCTCTTTATTGTGTTATGTTGTATTAAAAGAAAAATTGAAAAACACTATAGCCGTCAAATAACAATAAGACTGGCAGCCATGTTTGACATTGTCTGTGATATTTCATGAGCAATGCTAGCAAATATCATTTTTTTTCAATTACCCGAAAGCTGCAATATTGTTGCACGATGAGACAGTAGACGGATAATGTAGTATGAATTGCTGACGAAAATTTGAAACATGAAAAAATATAAAGTAAAAAAAAAAGATTAAAACGCAGTTTGTTTAAGAATTTCGGAAAAGTACTTTCGTATTAGGATTTGGATTATGACGTAAGTCAACAGACAATTGCAGTTAAATCAAATTGAATATCTAAGTTCACCAGAGAATTAAAAGAAAAATGAGACGTACAATCAAGCGCCGTAACTCTCTCTATCTTTCATTCTTTCTGTTTTTCTTTCTTTCTGTTTTTCTTTCTTTCTTTTTTCTTTCTTGCTTGTTCTCTCTCTCTCTCTCTGTATATATATATACATATATATATATATAATATATATATTATATACATATATTATATAATATATGTATATATATTATATATAATATATATATATATTATATACAATATATATATATGTATATATTATATATAATATATATATATATATTATATATAATATATATCTATATATATTATATATATATTATATATAATATATATATATTATATATAATATATATATAACATATATATACATTATATATAATATATATATATTATATATATATTATATATAATATATATATATTATATATATAATATATATATATATAATATATTATATATAATATATATATATTTTATATCTATATATTATATATCTATATAATATATAATATATATATATTATATATTATATATATATATTATATATAATATATATATATTATATATCTATATAATATATAATATATATATATTATATATTATATATATATATAATATATAATATATATTATATATTATATATATATTATATATAATATATATATATATATATATATATATGTGTATATATATATATAATCTTTTAGCAAGAAGTACTATTAATCTAGTATCATAAAATTGAAAGGAGTAGTAAATAATGAAAAATTAACATAGAGAAAAAGAGAGTGAGTTAAATTGATGTATTGATACCACTCTCTAAAAGAACATTATAACAAAAAGCTATAGCAGAGAGAGAGAGAGAGAGAGAGAGAGAGAGAGAGAGAGAGAGGTTTTTTTGCGATCGGTGATGAAAATAAATATGAATGGAAATAGCCTCGTTTTCGATTTACACTTTAACGCTTAGTATATTCATCATTGTATCCCTTATATTTATTTATTTTACTACCGAATACCAATAAACTGTTGATCGACAATATTACTATTTAAAGTCTATAAATGGAAGTTTTACAGCAAAATATTAGCTGATGTGACCATTTACCTTTCTATAAAGAATGTTTGAAGGCTATTGCTTGTCACCGAAAACATTTTTGTTTCCATTGGCCATGGCTAGTAGACGAACAAATTTATTTCCAGATAAAATAGTGTCCGTTTTAAAAAAAATTATCTCCAATAAATATATAACATTTTATGAATTTAAAATGTATCGGGCGTCTTTTTGATTATTCCCTATTAAGATTTTGACAATGTAACTACCAGGCGTTGCCCGGGAATCTTTTTACTTAAGTATTTGTTCAGTATTTTTAATGAGATTATTTTTAAAACCAAATAATTCTAATTTTATAAATATCTATATTTAGAAAGTTAAATTTAAGTAATTCGGTATATTTGTTCAGCAGTGCATAAATATTTTTAAAAGATTTACCTCGGCCATGAAGGAATTGTTTTCAATTCTACGTGTGATTATCCACGGCGAGACTCGAAACCGGAATCACAGAGACTGTAACTAAGCGCCACGTCGACGAGCCGTCCGTGGATAATTATTTAACAATAATAAAATATTTAGACATTTCCATAGATGGGTTAGGGCAGTGTAAGAGAGTTAATTTAACTCCATCATAACATTCAGGTGAATTTTCCCCGTAAATAAGTTAGCCTTGTCTCTGTCGCCAAAACATTAACTTTCCCGGGATTAGTAAACCTAACGATGGGCTTTATTTTATAAATAATAAGAGGGTAACAACAAGAGTAGTACTTCCGTGTTTTTAAAAAGATTTTCAATCTTTTTAAAATAATTATTTTTAAGTATAGATACTAAAATAAAATAGAAAACACATCTTATATAAATGATTAAAAATCAATATATATTGTTTGATTGGACCAGTTTCATGATAAAGTTAGTTAATTAAGTACTTTAAACGGAACACGTTTGCGGGAAAAATAATTAGTAAGAGTTAGTTCATTTTCTCTGATATTAATTTTCCGTCTGGTACGTTTATCTTTTAAAGCTGAATTTGACAAGAAAAAAGAACGTCATTTCGTCGCGATATGCATACCTTTGAAACCCAAAATAGGAGTATATTCTATGTCCTAAAAGTAATTTTGACTCAGCAAATTAATGTGCTATTAACAAAACTGTAATTTTGTTTTCGTGCAATTTTAGTAATGCAAGATTATTGAACTGCTTCTTGTTGCCTCCAACATAGAATAAATTATTAATTCGTTTTAAATGTGTCTGTATAAAAATAACTTTGTTTTTACGATAAGCACTATGTATATTACGTAAGTTATAGAAAGTAGAGATTTGTTATGAAAATTAAAAATAATAACAGTGTTTTCTTTGTAAGAGAAACAAAAATGCTTTGTTTTTTGTTAATGCACGAAAACGAAATAAGAATACGACTGAGTAAAATTTACGATAAACAAACCGTGTTGGCGTATATAGGAAATGAAAAGGATAAAATAATGAATCCCGTGCAACACTAGGCAAGTATTTCTAGGCAACGATAGCAATTTCTTACTCGAGCAAATAAAAACAAAGTGTGTATTGTCAAATATGAGGATATTTTTCTTTACACATCGTTTATGATCGACGTGTTTCGTGATCTGATTCTACATCGGAATTGAAAAGATTTCAGATATTACTGATTTACTTCCACCTCGAACTCTTTTCTTTATATATTAGATATATATTTATATATATTTGATTTTCCCCTTGGACCATGCTCTTTACAATACAACTGTATTTTGCTTCAGTGTCTTTCAAGAAATACTTATTCTGGCTCGGAACTTTGTTAACATATGCCATTTCACAAATGACCTTCACATCTTTAGCTGTTTACGTTATTAATAACAATCTTTTTTACTTTACTCTATTTAAGGAAGTTTTAAGATAAACAGTTACATAAGTTTACAAGAAATATTAAAATATTTATTTGTTCAAATTAGTTGTATACCATAGGTGTAGGTAATATTGTATCTTTATTATATGTTGATACACTGGTCTACATGCAATTATATAAGTGGCCTTTAGTCTTAATCATTGACTGATTAATCTTGTATGTGGTATGTCTAATTTTTAAATAAAAAAATTTACGTGTCTTACTTCAAAACATATAAATACAGTAGTTATCATTTCAAACTATCTCCACTTTTTCTTACAATAAAAATCGATATTAGATGAACCCACAAGTGTATATGAAATGTTACTTAAATTCTTTAAACGTGCTGGCATTTTAATCTCTACTTTAAAAAGTTTCTACAAGTTACGGTAACAAGAGAGACAAAGATAAAGAGAGATACAAAGAGAGAGAGAGAGAGAGAGACAGAGACAGAGACAGAGACAGAGAGAGAGAGACAGAAAAGGGCAGATGGATAGAGATAGAGGACGACGGCGAGCGATACATAACACCTTCTCCAACAAACACAATTATTAATACAAATGCTACTGCTATAAGTTACAGTGAAAAGAGAGATAGAGGGGTATATATATATATATATATATATATATATATATATATATATATATATATGTATATATATATATAATTATTTAATAATAAATATTTAATTTTTATCTATATCCATATATATATATAATATTTATAAATAAATATTAATTATTTATTAATTATATATATATATATATATAGAGAGAGAGAGAGAGAGGGAGAGAGAGAGAGAGAGAGAAAGAGAGGGAGAGAGAGTGTGTGTGTGAGAGATATAGTGAGATAAAGAGAAATACAGAGATGGCGATGACGAGCGATGCACAATGCTTCCTCAAACCGCGACTATTACAACTCCTAATGCTATAATGGCTGCTACAAGTTACGATGGAAAGATAGATAGATAGATAGATAGATAGATAGATAGATAGATAGATAGATAGATAGAGATGACAACGACGGGCAATAGATAAAACGTACTCTCATCACGACTATTATTACTGCTAATACTACAGGAGAGAGAGAAAGAGAGAGAGACAAGGAGAGAGAGAGAAAGAGAGAGACAAGGATAGAGACAGAGGGAGACACACAGAGAAGGAGGAATAAGAGAGACGAAGAGAGAGTTAAATTACAAAGAATTTATTAACATTAGACTTGAAAACGATAATATTGTAGTAAGCTGTGAAGCACCCCCGCGGTATTGTGTTCCATAGGACTTATTTGGAAACAAACTCCATTCTTAGAAGTTCCATTTAGTTTTAGATACACAGGGGAAGAAAAGAGGAATTATTTACAGTGGTTTTAGAGACGAGTTTTTGTTATGAATGTTTTACGGTGAAGAGAGGGAGAAAGAGAAAGAGAGAAAGAGAGGGAGACTTAAATTTAAAAGAAACCAATTTGTAATTAAACGAATACTTACAAACCATTGGTGCAGAGATTATTTCTTATATTGATTATGTTTATATTCTGAAGACTTGGAAACAAGTAAAATATGATTTTTTATTCCAGTTATGTAGATTTTAATTAACTTGAAGTCTGAATGAACGACACAAAAATGAAACTTAAAAGACTTCCATGCAACTCCGGGTAGGGACATTTAACCTTCATAAATTGAACTTGATCTGTTTCTCAAAGTTGGTTATCATACAAAAACAATATTACATTATGAATAGCAAGTTCATCATGTGGATCGTGCCACCATGTTATTCAGAGCAATAACACGCAATTCCATTCAATTCATTTCAGAAAATACTTTATCCGAATAGGAATATTTTTCAGATGAGTGCAACCTTTGTTATCATCAGTAAGTATATGTTAGGCCGATAGACTCTTAGGTCGGATGCTATTAGCCATGGCAATCGGTGATTTAAAAGGTTTCTTATAATTGATAAGAGGAAAAAACTTTTTCTTAGTAGTATTAAATGTTACTATCAATTTATGACCCCATTCAACTACAGACTGGAGGTGATTTTCTAAGGAGTCTACCATTGCCTTGGATACATGCGTGTTTTCTTCCCCAACATGTCGAGAATAGAGCATGGTGCCATCAGCAAATATATCCATCTCGATCAGAATTGAATCAGGGAGGTCGTTTATGAAAATCTGGAATAATAAAGGTTCAAGGATAGACCCCACTGGGGCACATCTGCATTCATGTCATGTTATTTAGATGTACGGCCATCGTGAATAACCCAGATTTTTCTTTTGGCTAAGAAGAATCAGATTATATTAAATATTCTGTCCAGTAATACCGTACAAATTAATTTTCATGAGAAGACCTTCAAGTCAAACCTTTTCAAAAGCTTTGGATATATCAAGCGCTATCGCCCTAGCTTCACTGGCCTTATCTTGTGTATGGTATATGCGTTCAGGGATGACTATTAGGGTATCTGCAGTAGAACGGGATTGCCTAAATCCATACTATTGGTCAGAAAGAAGTTTAGCATTAACGAGGTGGTGGACTATCGCTAGATTGATTAAGGATTCACATATTTTAGCGAAGAGCGGGAGGAGACTTATCGGGCGATAATTTTGCGGGTCAGTTCTTTAACTAGAATTCTTGAACGCTTGTACAACAGAGGCACTTTTTCAGCTACCAGGGAAGCAAGATCCCCAAGGCATTTGTTGTAGGGTTTGGAAAGGAGAGGGGTCAGCTCAGCAGAGCATTTCATTGACTATAGCAAGGATAAGATAAGGCTCAGATGCTTAAGAGGTGTCAAGCTATTTTATGATATGCCGGACTTGGGAAGGGGTGCTGATCAGATTACCGAGTGTGGCTTTATACGCAGTGGGAAGTTTGGGAGGGGTGGTTTGTGGAGTCCAATGTGGAGTTTAAGGGGAACCGCTGCGCAAGCAGTTCAGCTTTATCGGCTGCCGTGCAGGCGACATCATGGTGGTTGGATAGCGGGGGAATTGTTGATTGCTCAATATCCACCACACTATGATAGGTTTTCCAGAAATCGTGATTTCCTTATTTCTGTTACTCAATGCGTTTTCTGGTCATCCTTGTATACCTGCTCTTAGCTGCGGCTATCATACTTTTGCACTGATTTCTTGATGCTACAAATCTTTGTCTATTTGATTTTTTAACTTATGGCGTTTGAATCGGTGGAATGCTTGCTGCCTCTTAGCAATAGCAGCTGCACAGGTCGAAGTGAACCATTGAGGAGAGTGAGGCTTGCTAGAGAATTTCCGCGCGGAAACATGTGCTTCAATGCCTACTATGACTCATTCAGTTACCTCATTTGCGCACTGTTCAGCAGACAGAGAAAATGTTTACTCCATGGTCTGATGTGATCTCTGATAGATTTACAATCAGTTCGTTTGTAGTATCTAGTCGTTTTAAGCAATAACTCTTCAGCTAAGGGTCAAACGTTTAGCGTGATATCAACCATTATCACAGGGTTATCAACGTTCCCAAGTGGGCTATGAACATCGATTACACAAGCTTCCGGCAATGTAATTAAGAATTGATTGAGAAGTGAGGCTTGCTGATCCGTACGACCTGGGATGCGGGTCGGGAAAGTGAAAGTATGTTAAAGGGAATGTGCAATGGAGAAACTATGCGTGCTGTTACCAGCTGCGTATGTATAGCAAGAGAAACTAAGTCAATCATTAAAATCCCTAAATATATGTATTTGGGCGCTTTGATCTAAAGAAAATGTCGCATCAATACTATTTGAGACATAGTCGTGTTAATATGTCACATGAAAATTAGTACATTTTGAAAATTGTGAGAATCATTCATCAGAGATAATGATTTTATATATTGACATTAAGCGAATCACATCAACAATGAAAAAAATGTGAAAAACAAACGCTGCCGAGAAAAGCAATTTGTCTCTGTCAGAATATTCCATGTGGCATAAAACGTGCATAACAGATAACCACGCTTCATTTAACAGCTGATGTGATGTGTTTGCCTCACTGCGTTGTAAATGTACACTTTACGTATCATGTAAAGAATCAGTATCTCTGACTCTTTTCAGTTCTTGTCGTGGTCAAAAATGGAAAACTAAACAGTGAATTTTGAAGATGTAACGCAGTCAAAACACCGTATAAACGTGATGATGGTATACAAGAAATGAATGGTTATAACAGGATATCACCTTAAAAGATAATTTTCAAAACAGGGATTTCACATAAGAACATTATTTTTAAAACAGGGGTCCTACCTGAGGAGATGTTTTTTTTAAAACAGGGATAGCACCTTAAAGGATAATTTTCTAAACACGGATCTCACCTTATTCGATTGTTTTCAAAACAGGGATCTAACCATGAAAGATGATTTTCAAAACAGAGATTTCACATCAGATAATGGGTTTCAAAACAGGGATCTCACCTGAGAAGATGGTTTTCAAAACAGGTATCTCATCTTAGATGTTTTTTTCAAAACAGGGATCTCACTTTAGAAGACGGTTTTTCAAAATAGAGATCTCACCATAGGAGGTGTTTTTCTAAACAGGCATATCACCTTAAAAGATGGTTTTCAAAACAGGGATCTCACATTAGAAGATGGTTTTCAAAACAGGGATCTCACATTAGAAGATGGTTTTCAAAACAGGGATCTCACTTTAGACGACGGTTTTTCAAAATAGGGATCTCACCTTAGAAGGTGTTTTTCTAAACAGGCATATCACCTTAGAAGATAGTTTTCAAAACAGGGATCTCACTTTAGAAGATGGTCAGAGTTCGAAATTAAGGTCACTGCAATGGAGCATTGCTTCTATCGCTAAGGTACATAGAAAATTGATAAATTATAAATTTAATTTCCATTCATGTTTCTGCCTGGTTTGGCATTTATTCTGGGAGGGTCCAACCGGCTTCCTCCGAAGGAGGCAGTTTCTAGGAAATATTAAATGCACAAGCGGCCCCGATTCGTCGCATGTGTATCTCTATCAGAGAAGATGACGTTAGTTTTTGCAGTTTTCGTTTTTTGCAGGTACATGTCGCTGTCCTCCCACATACAGCATCTGGTATTCCCAAATGGTTACCCATCGGCTACTGATCAGTTTCAACGTTGCTTAACTTTGGTGATATAACAATAATTTGATTCACATTCATCTGTTTATTTCTGTGTCATTGTTTTCTTTGGGCTAAATCATATTGAATAAAACCAACGTATATTGTATGAAAACATATCTTATACTTTAAATGGGGCGTCTGTCTGTCTGTCTGTCTTTTATGTGTGTATATTCGGCAATATAGTTGGAAACAAACCCTATAGTAAAACAAAAAAAAAACTTATATCGCGTAAAATATGATATTTATTGCTTTGATAAATCTATGAAAAAAGTTTCTTTCTTCTGAATTCTATGTGTCAAATTTTGAAAGATCAAGTCGGAGGTTATGTTTTCGGTCGAGCTTGTCACTCTGTGTACAGCCTAGCGTTCGCATCCTTTGACCAATCGTCACCAAACTTAGTAAAAATATCGGTCATGGTCTAAATTAGAACTGATTATATTTTAACATCCATATCAAAGGTCAAGGTTATGGAAAAGGTGAAAGTCACATTTTTTATGATAACTTCGGCGATGTCTATAGTACAGACTCGATTTCACAACATTTGATGTCTGGATCTGATGCTCTTTGATAACAGTAACCATCATACGATATCTGATCAGATATTTTTTGAGTTATCAACGTTTCTATGGCATAACTTCGGGAATACTTCATACAACATGAAGAAGTAAGACTTAGATAATACCTTGGCCCATCCTTACGTTGTCAGGCGACTGACTTATCTTCTTGGTTAGTTATAAGATCAAGCTTGTGTCAATTAATAAGAAATAGTAAGAGTTTGTATTAATAGGATTATTCGGACTACTATTCTTATTTTGGTTGTTATATTCACAACGTTTCGGCCGATATAACCTCCGAATGGAACTCTTTATTTAATCTATTAAATTAATTTATTGAATCTACTTATTTTAATTTTTGAAATTCATATATAAAAATAGCCCTCGGAAAACAAAAGCATTAAAATTATAGGTGTTAGCATAATTTTAATTTTAATATTTCATACGGTCCTCCGTTCTTTATGAAAAACTAAACATTATCAACTTTGCACAACGTTCTTTAAAATGTTCTTTGATAACTATTATGTGGTTTTACGTGTATGTCGGCTCTGCGTGATATTGTATTTTGAACTGCGAATAGAATTCCTCTTTTTTGTTAATACCTAGTCCTCGATGTATTCGCGTTTTTATGTTATTATTGTCGCTAAGTACAAATGATATTTTCAATGTGTCCCTGCGCCTACGATAAATAGTTGGTTATATAATTATCAGATCGCTAAACTCAAGTATTGACGTTTATTTAGAATCATCGAGGATTTCGAAGATAATTGCGATAATTTTCTGTAGTGTTTATGCAAAAAATAAATGAGAGAATTTTTATCGTTAACAAGATACTTTATTTGTAATTATTGTGCGTCAGAGAATTTTTGCGTTATTCAGTTGAACGAGAAAATCAGGAATAACGAAGATATAGAAAGTGAAAGTTGGGGAAAAATGAAAAGAACGAATTTTGGAAGTAGGAAAGGTAGAAAAGAATGGCAGGAAACGGAATGAGACAGTAGAGAAATGTAGCAACACTCTAAAAAGAGATGACTGTATAGGAATAGATGGAAGAAAAAAGAGAAAAGCAAAAGCGAAAGTAGCACAAAATTAGCAGGAATTTGAAGAAGAAAATGTAAGAACAACAGAAATAGCGATAAACCAGGTCGAAAGTGATAGTAAAAAAATGGACGTGTAAAAAGGAAAAACGAAAGTAACGTCGAAATGAAAGAAGAGCGAAAGCGAACGGAGGGATAAAAAAAAGGAAAATCAAAATAGAAAGTAGGAAATAAAATGAAGAATAACAACAATTAAAGTGAAAAAAATGTGTAAAAAAATTAATATTAGGAAAACGTGAAAGTAAAAAGGAAAAAGAAAACAAAAGTTAAAATAAAAAATGGAAGAGGAAAGTCGATAGAAGAAAAGAAAGAAATTCAACAAGTAAAAAAATGCAGATACAAAAACATGAAACACAAAGGGAAAGCACACATAGGCATAAGAGAATATCGAAAATAAACTAGTAAAAAGAAAAACAGTTACGATATGAAGTAGATATGAAGCGAAATTACGTCAAGATAATCGCGAACATAAACGAGTAAAAAGAATAAAAATAATGGTACAAACATTATTTAAAAGAAAGGGAAACTAAAATAGGCACAAGGCAATAGCGAAGTAAACAAGTGAAAAGAATAAAAATAATGGCACAGACAAGGCAATAGCGAAGTAAACAAGTAAAAAGAATAAAAATAATGGTACAGACAAGGCAATAGCGAAGTAAACAAACAAAAAGAATAAAAATAATGGTACAGACTAGGCAATAGCGAAGTAAACAAGTAAAAAGAATAAAAATAATGGCACAGACAAGGCAATAGCGAAGTAAACAAGTAAAAAGAATAAAAATAATGGCACAGACAAGGCAATAGCGAAGTAAACAAGTAAAAAGAATAAAAATAATGGTACAGACAAGGCAATAGCGAAGTAAACAAACAAAAAGAATAAAAATAATGGTACAGACAAGGCAATAGCGAAGTAAACAAGTAAAAAGAATAAAAATAATGGCACAGACAAGGCAATAGCGAAGTAAACAAGTAAAAAGAATAAAAATAATGGCACAGACAAGGCAATAGCGAAGTAAACAAGTAAAAAGAATAAAAATAATGGTACAGACAAGGCAATAGCGAAGTAAACAAGTAAAAAGAATAAAAATAATGGTACAGACAAGGCAATAGCGAAGTAAACAAGTAAAATGTACAAGAGTGGAAAGAATTATTATCTATTATATGAAAGGAGAGTTGATGTTTGTGTGTATCAAACTGAAAATAAAAAAGACACAAAAAGACAAACCCGCAAAGGTAATATATTTTTTCGGCATTTCCGTGTGAAAAATATAAGCACATTATTTCAATTTTCACTGTTTTGAGCGTCACCAGGAACACAATTAGTTAAGAGTGGGGGTGACATTTAGAGCGAAGTTTTAATGTTATTATGTAATAATCTGTCAACGATTTTTTCCAATTACCAATTGCTAGAAAAAGCAAGAAAGAGAGAGAGAGAGAGAGAGGGGTGATAGAGAGAGGAGATAGAGAGGGGAGAAGGGAAGGTGGAGACAGAGGAGAGAGGATGATAGAGAGGGAGGATATAATAGACGGGGTAATAGGGGAGATAGAGGTGAGAGAGAAATAGGGGAGCTAGGGAGGCGGAGATGGGGTGGGGGAGAGGTGGTAACAGAGAAAAGTTATAAAGAAAGATGCTACACACACTTTTTATTTTGTTGTCCATACCCCGGGCAACGCCGGGTAACCATGTCAGTTTAAAATAAAATAAGAACGAAATTAGGTACAAGACCATACGCAAATTAACAAGTAAAATTAACACGATAGGTACAAGTATGTACCGTAAATACACAAGTTTTTCTTTTATATACTAATGGTGCAGCACTTACTAAGGTCAAAAGCCAATAGAGGATAAGGGTTAGTGATATTTTGAATAGGATAAAACAGTACTATGAAAGGATTTAGAACTATAATTTATTCACAGAACGACATGACAGATATTTGCTGACGTTAAACTTGAAAATGACCAATGTTGTAGTATGTAGGGAAATATTTCCGCGGTAACGTGTTTCACATGTGGGAAGTTCTTGGAAAGAAACTTTGTTCATGGAAGTTCCGTTTGATTTTAGGTACACAGAGAAAGAAAGGAGAGTTTTTTGCAGTGTTGGTAAGAGACGAGTTCTTGCTGAGAAGGTTTTTCGGAGGGGCCAGAACTTGAAGCTTGAACCTATCAAGGAAATGTCGATAGAGTAGGGAAAGACTAGCAACATCTTTTCTGTGAGAAAGAGACTGCAGGGAAGAGAATAGATCATCTTACACTAGGTTGCGAAGTCAATTTTGTACTCTGTTCAAGCAAGAAATAGTGCTCTGGGCGCCCCCCCCCCCAGATGTGGTATCAGTACTCCATCTTGGGCTGAATCTGACTCTTATGTCGGTAAAGAATTGCATCAGGAGTGAGATACTTTCTGGAGCGGTAGAATGATACACCTATTTCTTCAGCGACTTTAGCAACGGATTTGATGTAAGTCTTCCATTTCAGGTATTGGGTGAAAGTCAACCCTAAGTATTTCGAAAATGTGTGACGGTACAAAACAACTATTAAAACAGATAGAGATACTGTAAGTACGTAAAAAGGAATAGCGAAAACAAAAGAACAAACATGCCGGTACAAAATTATTAATGAGAAAAGGTAAATCGTAAATAGACAAAAGACAATAATGAAAGTAAGCAAGTTAAAAGAACAAAATGGCGGTAGAAAACTATTAAGAAGAAAGGGAAAGCGAAAGTAAGTAGACGAGAATATGGAATGTAAGCAAGTAATAATGAGAAGTATGACGGTACAAATGAACTATTCGAAAGAATGGGTAAGCGAAATTAACCAAATAAAAAGAACAAGATAGACGGTACAAAAGAACTGTTAAAACGAAAGTGAAAACGAAAGTAGGTACACAAGAATAGTGAAAATAAACAAGTAAATAAACAAGGTACAAAACAAGTGTTACAAAGAAACTGAAAAAAAAACGAAAGTAGGCACATGATAATTGCGATAATAAGCTAGTTAAAAGAACAAGAAAACTATTAAGAAGAAATAGAAAGCGTAACTGTATACAAAAGCTTTTCATAAAGAAAGGGAACTCACATCATGATACAAGAGAATAGCGAAAAGAAGGCAGATAAAACTCAATAGTAACGGTACAACAGTACTATTACAAATGAAGGGAAGCTGAAAGTAAGGGTTAGGGTTAGGGTTAGGGTTAGGATAAATAAGTACAAGAGAAAAGCCAAACGGAAATGGTAAAAAAACAAGAGTGGCGGTACAAAATATATTGAAAAGAAAAACAAGAATAGTAGGCCTAAGAGAATAGCGAAAATAAAAAAGTTAAACGAACAGAAATGACGGTACAAAAGAACTTGCAAAGAAAAGGAAAAAGAAAGTACAAGACAAAAGCCAAACTGGACAAGTAAAAAGAACAAGAGTGGCGGTATAAAAATATTAAAGAGAAAAACAGGAATAGTAGGTCTAAGGGTATAGCGAAAATAAACAATTAAAAACAAAGAATCTGCTAGGAAAATAAATGTTAAAAGGGAAGGACGGTATAAATAGACACAAGAAAATAGCGATAACAAAAAAATAAAAAAGCACATGAGTAACAGTAAAAAACCTATTACAAACAAAGATAAAGAGTTAGTATGTAGAAAAGAAGATGGAAAAACCCAACTAAAACGAACCAGGGTAGAGGTACAAAAACATTATAAGAAAGAAAACGACTGTCAAGTAAAAAGGATATGAGTGACGGTAGAAAAGAACAATTAAAAGATAGTGATAGAAAATAAACACGTATTAAAACTAAGTGTGACGGTAACGAACAATTTAAACCAAAGAGAACGCGAAAGTAGGCACAAGAGAGTGCAGTAAATGAACAATTAAATGAAATATATCCGTAAGTGAAAATAACAAAAAAGGGTTTCAAAGGCAATCCAGGTAAAATGGTTTCAAAGGCAATCCAGGTAAAATGGTTTCAAAGGCAAACCAACTTTCAACCACTATGAACTTCTCTCTGCTCTCTCCAGTCCCCATATCAACTCTCTCCTCAATCCAAAAAAGTAGAGTTTTATACTAATAACACCACCACCTATGAAAATTAACTGTCAGTCAGAGCCATCTAGCCTTAAAACACTCTAAACAGTCAATCTGCAAAGGGGACACAACTCAATTAACAACTAGACTGTTAGTGCCATCTAAATTAACAGACATTCTCACACTACGAGTGGCGACAAGGCATTTTATCATATTGAGCGGCGATACAAGCGAAGTATTAAAACATAATAGGTTCAAATTAAACAAATAAAAATGTAAGAATGACGGTACAAAAAACTATTAAAAAAAGACAAGCAAAGGTATGTAAAAAGTCTTAGCGAAAATAATCAAGTAAACAGGGCAAGAGTGACGGTACAAAAGAACTATCAAAAAGAAAGGGGAACACGAAAGTAAGTACCGGAGAATATCGAAATTAAACAAGTAAAAACAAGAGAGGCGGTACAAAAGGACTGTTAAATAGAAAGTGAAAGTAGGTACAAATAAATTGCTAAAATATCAAGTAAAAAACAAAAGTTACGGTACAAATAACTTTTTAAGACAAATAGAAAGTGAAACTAGGTACAAACGAATAGCGATAGTGAAATTACAAAAAAAGAATAAAAAAAATTAATAAAGCGATAAAAAAAGATAAAAATAAAAAGAACACTCATTTGTAAGAATGAAAGATAAAAGCAGACGTAAAAATTAACTATTAGAAAAAGAAAGAAAAATAATAAAAATAGGCACATAAAAAATAGCGACAGTGAAGTTAGGAAAAAAAGGAAAAACTATGAAACCGGAAGTAGCAGGTGAGAACAAAGAACAATATTTAAAGTAAGGGGAAATAAATAATCGAAAAATAAACGAACGCGAAAGTAGAACATTGGAAAGAAGAATTGAAACAAAGAATTGTTCGTCGCAGACATTTTAGATTGATGAGATGAGATTTTTTTATTTCGCTTGAGTTTAATTGCTTCTTGTCAGTGGATGAGGCTATTTTAATGGAGTCATCAGGTTCGTAATCGACGTTCACTAATACGCATGTGTCGTTTCAATGAAAGTAAAGATGCACATACACGCATTTATTCATGTTAAGGCATATAATAACTACTCTATAAAGAGATTATAGAGCACCCTTTCAATATTGAGAGACAATGGATACCCTCTGTAAGGGTGTCTGCGCGGGACATCTATAACGAAGCAATGGTTGCGCGATCCCTATAAACAAAGAAGTAAATGCGATCACTAACTGCATCCCTTATGAACCATTATTGCTTGAGTCCAGTGGACTGGAATCAATCTCGGAATAAGCAAAGAATACTGGTGTTATTTCAGAGATATCCATCTTCCAGACTAGTTACCAAACCAAGGCTCGAGAGTCTACTCTACCCTACTATTTACTCCATAGTTTGAGGGAGGTATATGGGTTCATACCTATCCCAAGAGTTTTAATAAAAGTGATAGAGTATCCCTGATAGAACTCGAACCAGGAACGCTGTGTTCAAAGTCAGCGTCTATAAACACTATATCACGCCACCCCTATGAAGAGACTATACAGTTTATATTATCTATGTATGTCACTAAGTTTGTATCTTTTATAACCTCGTAATTTCTACAGAGTATCTGAGACGCAACTGGTTTTTGTGCTGTGCCCAGAATTGACTCCCGACTTGAACATCATACAGGAATTGCCCATTTATTTTGCGGATGATGCCTGGTACCCAGTTTGGCCGGCCAGGTCTGTAATTCCGAGCAAACACTGGTGTGCCAACTGAAAAAGATTTTGTATTGTTAGGGCTTGGTTGTTGCCTTTGTGGCTGGGGACGTAAAGCGTCCAGTGTGGTACGGAGTTTTCGTCCCATGAGTGCCTCTGCTGGTGATAGACCATTCTTCAAAGCCCCTATTTGGTGTTATTCTATATGAAAGGAGGAAAGCATGTAGTATCTCCTCTGTTGTTTCCTCCCCTCTTGCTTTTAGTAGTGCCCTTTTGAATGTGTCTACAAATCTTTCGGCTTGTCCGTTGGATTGAGGATGGCGACCGAACGTGTGTTATGCAACACGACTTGCAGAATAGTTGGAATGACTCAGATGTAAATTGTGACCCGTTGTCTGAGATTAAAGTCTCGGGTAAACCGTGTTGACTAAATAGCCGCCTAAGTACTGTTATTGTAGACTGAGTGTCAGTCTGTTGCATTGGAAACACTTCTAGCCATTTGGAATGGGCATCCACAACCACCAGAAAACTAAGGCCATTGATACGACCAGCAAAGTCTATGTGTATTCTGGACCATGGCCGTTCTGGGTATGTCCAGCGAGAATCAACAATCTGAGGTGGATTCTTCTGCGCTTCCATACACTGGATACAACGTTTAACAGTATGCTCAATGTCTGTGTCTATGTTAGGCCAATAGACCACGCTGCGGGCTAGTGATTTAATTCGGTTAATACCTGGATGGCCTGAATGTAGTTGCTTAAGGACTGCTTGTCTGAGTTTAGTGGGAATAGCAACACGATCTGCAAACATCAAGCAACCATCAATGACAGAAAGAGAGCCACTGCGCCGTTTGAACTGTTGGAGGTCTCTCGTGAGGTTAGAGGGCCATGTATGTTGAAGAAATCTGCACACTTGTATCGTTGGATCTTGTGATTCTTGCTTTATATCATTCCTTGTCACTGGAATTGTCCGGATACAATATGTGAGCGTGCGTTGAAAATCGTCCTCGATGTTGATGGCAGCGATGACAGTGTCGTCATCTGGAACTGATTGTGCACTAATGAGTTGTGACAAGGCATCAGCTTGGCCGAATTCTGTTGTCCGGCGGTACTGTATAGCGAAATTGTACCCCAGTAGAATGATTGCCCACCGTTGTAATCGGCTGGCTGAATATATCGGAATACCCTTTTTTGAGCCAAATATTGACAGTAGTAGCTTATGATCTGTCAGAAGTGTAAAGTGACACCCAACAACATCTTATGGGATTTATTCACATCAAAAATCAGTTCCAGTGCTTCTTTTTCCACTTGACTGTAATTGCGTTCAGCGGGTGTCAGGGATCTGGCTGCATGCATGATAGCTTTCTCAGTTCCATCTGTGAATATATGCGAGATTACGGCTCCAACGCCATGATTTGATGACTCTGCTGTTACCACAATTTTCTTATTTGGATCAAAATGTGTGAGCAGTAAGTCCGAGTTAATGAGTGCTTTGATTTTCTCAAATGATTTTTCACAGTCCTCGGGCCAGGACCATTTTGTGTCTTTTATCAACAGTTTGTTGAGCGGTGATTTGATTTGATGGAGTGAAGGCAAGAAACTACTGTAGTAGCTACCCAGTCCCAGAAATGCGCGTAGATCGCTAATGTCCAATGGGGGTGGCTGCCACATTAGCAGAATCTGGACGACGACCCTGACAATCAAACATAAATCCACAGTATTTTATGCAAGGTAAATAAAAATGGCACTTTTCAGGTCGGAGATGGAGACCAAAGTCTTGGATGCGGGTTAGGACCTTGCTGATCTGTTTTGTCAACTCCTGGTTGGATTGCCCAACAACAATGATGTCATCCAAGTATGCAGCTATACCTTCCATGCCAGTGAGCATTAGGGCAGGTCGATTTTCCACTTTTTTTAGAAAATCAACGCTGCTACGGTGGCGAAAGCTGGGGTTTGGTGTTGTGAGAACTGATACCAAAAATTAGATTCCTAACTTTAAAACTTAACTGAGCATTTAGTTTTAAAGATCGGGTACGAAAATGTTCAGAAATACCTAATTTCCGCAGGATTTTGCTGACAAATTGACTTCAAAATTTTACTATTTCACTAATAAATCCAGATAAAATTGATATTTTTTGTTAGATACAATGAATAGAAAATATATTCAAACCAGAATTCTAAGTATGAATCACCACTAGGAAAATATGTCATTTTTTAACTGTATTCAATGAATGAGAACTGTAGAAATTGTACAAAATTACAAAAAAGGCTAATCACTTTTACATTTTTGGTCATAATTACTTTTAAAAATATATAAATAAAAGTGTATTATACAATAATACTACTGGAAACAGATTATAGGAACAAATGTTTTAAATTTGAATTGTTCATTGAACAATGTGCTAAAACCTACTGCACCATATAAAATTATGGGTAAGCTTACAGTGTAGTCCTCAGGCCATAACTTCTAAATAAAAAAAATAAAACAACGCTTACCTTATATAAAAACGCATCAGAATGAAATTCTCTACAAACCTGCATAGTTTAAGCATGTGAAAACCGAATTTAATTTCATACATTTTTGTCTTTCACCTGAAGTGTAAACGATTTTAAAAATACCACCATATTCGATTGAGACTGTCATGAAATGTTGCGCCATGTTCTTGTTTTAACTGCTGACTCTTTTCTAGCTACGATAAATAATAATTAGTTTTGATACCGTTAATTTCGCTTTTTAAAGTATGCGATTCGATATATTTATTTAAATTTGTTTTGCATTGAAGTTATTTTTGTTTTAGCTTATGTAATATTTGTTGTGAGGACAATACTGTAAGTTTACCAAATTATGTTATAATAGAACTAAATTGTTCCCTGTAGTTTCCCTTCGAAGTAAATGAAGGTCTTATTTGGTGACACAATGTTTTGGTTATAATGTGCTTGTCCCTTGCTTCTTGCCGCTAGTCACCACTTAAATCATTCATTACCTCTGCAGTAAGATATAAATTATACAGAGGACCACTAATACTATGAAATGCTACCTGGGGCAAATCCTAGTAATTAGTTCCACAAAGTTTCCCTAAAGGACCAGTGAAAGTGGTAGGGCTTCTTGTAGTTCCATCAATTAATTTAAAGATGGCTCTAAATGGCAGTTCATTTTGATGAAGTGAACAGCCAATGGTATGTAACTTTCTTTTAAGTTTTTTCTCCAAAGCTGTAACCATCCTGGTTTCACAACCAGTGTTTGTACTGGTATTGTCCACCAGAATTGCCTTACCGGTATTTACACTGTTGTACTCTTCTAGAACAGCAGCAACATCCTCTGCTAGAAGAACACCAGTTGCACCAATGTTGGGTATCACTCTATGGGTGAGATATTTACTTGCAGTTCCTATCTCTCTGGTAAATGTTAAGTGGCGCTCTGGTCCCTTGCTTTTCTTAATCATTTTTTCACCATTTTCCCCTGTAATTTCCTTGTAATACAAAGTGTCCTTATCAACTCTGGAATCAACTCCAATGCAGATAAGATGTTCATATTCCTGGACATGTTTTTGATGGCTGGTTACTTTCACTCTTGCCCTTTCTCTATCTATTTTTGATTTATCTATAATAATGTCTTTTAAATCAATGGTTGGATGAAGAAGGCCCATGTGTTGTAAGTCTAATAGAAAGGCATTAACAAGGCAAGCCCCAAGGTTAGAAGATATATCACCTCTAATCAGTTCCATAGAATATCTCGGGACTTTTAAAAGACTGTAAGGTCCCTTGGACTGTCTACCTGACTCAAAACTGTCATCGGTTGTTTCTTCACTGGAAGATGTCCGTGAAAAGATTTCTGATGTAGAGGAAGCAACATGTGAAGAATCTTGTTGCTGTCTTTTAATTTGCCTGTCTAATCTATCTGCTTCAGCTGAATCTTTTTTGTATTTTTTGACAGCATTTATGTCAATAGGTCCAAGTTGGAAACTGCCTTTTGGTCCTGTTTTATCTCTCTGATCTTTTAAATATTCTCTCTCTTCAATGGGAACCTGAAATGTCAAAATGTTTATGTGTTTAATAACATATCTAGCATACATGACAAATATTAAGGAAAATATCACAATATTATTTACTAGAAAAAGAAAGATTATCAGAAGTTAATTCATATTTTCCAATTAATTTCAATATTGAAAATTGGGACATGAATTAGTTCAATTTAAAAAATTCAAACAAAAAACAACCATAGAATTAATATTACCTTCTTGTTAGGAGGACAAGTGCAGACGATATGTCTTGTTTAGCAATGTTTTGCATTGCACTTTACAGCAAAGTCATCACATCTTAAGACAGGCAGTTTGCAGCAACATGAAGAAATATCAAATAATGTATCCAGCTGTTCCTTAATTATCTTCACTTTGGGTGCAGTAAGAGTTTTCCTGTTAATCAGTTTGGCCCTCTTGAAGAAAAATACATTCACCCTCTGCCCTATATAATATTCCCTTAACAAGGGCAATTGTGGGTTCACTGCTTGCCAAATATTGATTATTTCCTTTGTGATCAATTTGGAAATATCATTATTTGAAAAGTGGGGATAGGTATTTTCAAGGAAATAACTAAACTGGATAACTTGTCGTAAAGTTGGGGGTTCCGTTTTATCCAACGGATAAGGTGGACCAGCAAATCTTTTGGAATTCTTACTGCGAGTTAAAACAGAACGTCCTTTTACAGACATTTTTATCTGAAAAAAAAGAAAATAAATGAATAAGTCTCAAACAGTTTGATTTATATCTTCTAGTTTCATATTTAAAAAAATGGCTGACAATTATGGTAAAGAGTTTTGGTTAGCTTTAGTGATAGTCTGTTGGAGTTCGGGTTAGGCTGCATCTAAAAGTGTGGCTTAAAATGACAGGACTATTTAAACAGACTCAATACTGTTTGAGTTATGGTAAAATCCTTATTTTTTTACCCAATAATTTAGATTTTAGAGTGGGGGATCACTTTCCCAAATACATTTAATGTAAAATGATCACACAATTCATGACAACTACACTAAAAATAAAAATACTCTAAAATCTAAAATATTGCGTTAAAAAAAAAACGGATTACTCTAGCGACATAATCGGTAATTTTACACAGAAAAAAAAATGGTCCGTAAAATAGAAAAATAAATGATGGGTAATAACTTTAAATGCACCAAAAATTAGTTTTTTTCTAATACAAAACTGAAACATTATGGTATTTTAATACAAACTTCATTGATAAAATTTAATTTGAAACACGAAAAAAAAATAGAACGAAAATAAATTACTTACCTAAAAAAGGAAATCTTTCTTCGACGGAGAAAAACAAACGCGTTTGAAACGCCAGATACACTTAAAATATAAAATTATGTAGATTAAACAAGCTTTTTTTCTTTCTATGTCAAATAATTAAGTTTCTTACATAAAAATACAAAATTACTAATTATTTTTACAATTAAAATCCAACAGTGGTCAATATTTCATACATTCGATATACAATAACAAAGGATACATTTAAAACGGTGTAAATTTAAATAATACCCCCAAAAGAAAGTTCCAGTGTCACTATTAATAAAAACATTATATTTATTGTATTTCATCATTAAAATGGAGGCATTTTTCGGTTTAATGGTGTTTTATTGATAATAAAAATTAGTCTAATTTGTTTTCTACTGAAAAATCACAAATCCTGAATTCCACGAGAGACAAAAAATGAAGCAATCTTTTATCGGTCACTTACGTAAATAGTAAAATACTGTGTTTACTAAACACTGTATATTTAATCTCAATTTTGCCTTTAAAAGTGAATATTTTTGATTATTTATGATCCTTATATATTTTTATTTGATTTATTGAGAATAATGTAAATAATTTAGTTGACAAAATCTTTATTAAATGATATTTACACATGTTTATTTCTCCAACGGCATGGAATGTTTTTACGGCGGGAAATACTTCACTGATCACCGAAAACACATGCGAAAACGCTAATTTCCAACCTTTAAAGTGGTTTCCTCACTTAACGGTAACGATTTGGGAAAAAATATTTTGTATCGTTATTTACCATGCCAAACCCCAACTATCATTGGCATCGCATCATCACGATTCCAAAATCGACCTGCCCTAGTGAGCATTGTGTTCATAATCTGTTGAAATATGGCAGGGGCTGTTTTTACCCCAAAAGATAAACGAGTGAATTGGAATAATCCACGGTGTGTGTTTATAGTAAGCAGCCCATTGGAGGTTTCTGCCACTTCAACTTGCAAATAAGCCTCTGCGAGGTTCAATTTTGCAAAGCAGGTGCCACCATTAAGTACGGTGAAGAGATCATCGGGGATTGGCAATGGGTATTGATGATTCTCTAATGCTGCGTTGAGCCCCGTTGGAAAATCAGCACACAACCGAATTGAACCATCGGCTTTCTTTACAACCACGATGGGTGCTGCCCACCGTGAATATGTTACTGGTATGATGATCTTCATTTCCGTCAAGTCGTTTTAGTTCCTGGTCCACCGCAGCGTATAGCACTGGGTTTTTGGGTAGAAAAACAGGCTTAGAAAATGGTTTAAGGAACAGTGTGGCCTCTGCCTGAGTGCAATGTCCCAATTTGTTTGTGAAGATTAGAGAAAATTGTTTCATGATGTCTTTGGTCTGGTCGATAATGCTGCTCTGAGGTGACGATCTGGACACCACCTCACATATCTGGTTGAGTGGAATGTCGAGAAGACCTAGTAACTCGATAAAATCAAGTAAATTTATGGCATGAATTTGCTATGTATACGGTACTTAACACCGTTTTTTCTTTCATTTTGATGGTAGCGGGTAATTGACCCGTGATGTGAACACAATCTCCAGAAGCACTCTGTGCTACCTGACTTGTTGGTGTCAATGAAGGCTGGTCTATGGCTTCCCATAATTTTTGTGATATAATAGTTATATCTGATGCTGTATCGATCTGCAGTTGAATAGGATGACCATTCAATTGTACTGCAACATATTTTCTTTTGGATTTTTGGTTTGAGAGAAAAGTTGCTATCAAACTGTTTGTTTTTGTTCTGTGCTGCTGTCGTTGCCTGTTATGTGAGGTTTGCCTATTATGGGCCGACGTTGTTTTTGGAGTGTGTTTACCATGGATGCTGATGCTTGTTGTACCATAGTTGAATCATGTTTTAGATTCACTAGACGATGGCATTCCACAGCAACTTGTTGTAATGTTATGTCTGGATTTTGTTCTATTTTTGACAAAATCCGTGTGCGAATATCTGCCTCCTCCGCCGATCTAAAACCACACACAAAAATCAAACATTTGAACTGTGCGTCTGTAATGGAAGAGATTTTAAAACGTTCACATTCTTTATTTACAAGGCCTGCATACGTTGAAAAATCGGTCGAGGAAGATTTCGTTATGCTAAGGCAATTAAACCGCATATTGAATAATGAAATATGCTCACCGAAAATCTGACTGAGATTTTCAACTGTGTTGTGGAAACTGTAGTCACGAGAATGCTTTGGTAATATGTAGTTTGCATACCGATCATGTTCCGACGTCCCAAGCTTCCGTAGCAGAAGTCTTACCTTCCAGTCGTCAGCTTGATCCTTGAAATCCAGTCGAAAAATGTCCTCGAAACGCGCAAACCATGTCTCGAACGTCGAATTTGCCATTGAGTCGTAACGAAAAACCGTTATTGTCTGCGAAACTGAATCTGTAACCGTCCTAAGATTTATTTCGGAAATCGACGATGTAGGCGTGGAAAATCTCTCTGAAAAAAACTCCATCAAACGTAATTGTTGTTGCAGCAATTGTTGTATTGTACATTCCATTTTTTTTCTGTTTTTGAAAAATGTAAATTTATCTTATCCTCCATCGCCAACTTTTATAACCTCGTAATTTAGGTTAATTATAAATAATAACTTGTAAATAAATGGATGAAAAACGTTTAACAGAATTAATTAATGAGTTAATTGGCCGCTGGACGCGATTGATATATTCACAGTCTGAAGTCGTACTTTGTTTATCCTT
Source organism: Sepiola atlantica (assembly GCA_963556195.1). Classification (NCBI taxonomy): domain Eukaryota; kingdom Metazoa; phylum Mollusca; class Cephalopoda; order Sepiida; family Sepiolidae; genus Sepiola; species Sepiola atlantica. The sequence continues at coordinate 60,349,258 of OY744537.1, read as the reverse complement.
CTCTCCGGGCAGATGACCCTTTTTCTAAGGGCGATAACTCTTAACTCCCGAAATGGTTCAAGGGAGATAATTCCGTTTTCGTTAGGTGTCCTAACAGTATCTCCTACATATCGGAAAGTGGCCGTGGAGAAGTGGATAACAACATGGACTAACGTTCAAATCATGTCGCTTCTATAGCACCACTTTCACGATGTTGGCAACCTTCACATCGTCCCTCCTGTGAGTAGTTATTTCGAGAAAGAATTCGGGAAATATCTCTATACATAAATAAATAATAGTAATAATAGTAATAGGAATAAATAAATAATAGCAAAAATAAGAACTAATAAAATAAATAAGTAAACAATAAAACCAAACACACAAACGATAGAATAAAATGAACTCAACCACACACCCTCTTCTCTCTTTCATTCGCCCGTAACGATAACTATAAAACACTAACTCCAGTCTTCTTATTTAAATTAAAAAAAAACAAACAAAACCCTAATCCTGAAGACGACTACGAAAGTCGAAAGCGCTCGAGAAAATGGCCGAATTAAAAACTATCGGTGAAGTACTATACGGATTGCCACCTGAAACCAGAAAGATGGCTCGACGGTTTGAGAACCTCACGAGGAAAATATACAAACGCGAAAGTTCCGTGATGTTCAACAATGCTTGCTTATATATATATATATATATATATATATATATATATATATATATATATATATATATATATATATGAAAAAGTAGCCACATGTACTCATAAATACATGCATCGAGCTGAAATATGACTGTGAATATGTAGCCCAAATCTCTCTCTCTCTCTCTCTCTCTCTCTCTCTCTCTCTCTCTCTCTATATATATATATATATATATATATATATATATATATATATATATATATATATATATTGTTACGACTTGTGCACCCGGTCACTTTATCACACCGCAATATAATTATGTGATGTGAATTGAATCCATAATGATTTCGTTTAAAAAATGTTTTGCTCAGGTTCGAGTATTTACGGAAATGGCAATCAAGAGGGGGTGCGAATAACAAACACAACGAATTTTTAAATACTTGTAACATTTATTGAAATAACAAATGCATTTTTATTATAAGATAAACAGGACTTAAACAAAAACAAAGAAAAAATAAATGGTTGGTATCATATATAGCGTAGTGTTTATTTTCTTGCAATAAAAGAAATGTCACTTATCTGAATAGAAGACTTGTACTCTGGTTTTAATTTCTCCTTTTTTGTTTTATGTTTTTTTTGTTTCGTTTAATATTAGAAATGTTATTTTGTTTTCAATATCAATTTTGAGGTTAACAATTTTCTTACAGCGGGGCTTCTTGGTTTTCTCCGAAATTATCTTGGGTCTTTTCGCCTGAATTGATCTCTTCGGAATTTCGTCGTTTACAGACATTGTGTTCAAACGAGCATTCCTCGTAATATTCGAGTTTAAGCATCTCTTTTTAATTATTAGTCATATGGCCGCTTGCTTTGATCTTCAACAAATACGGTGAAAGTTTGGATTCTATAGTGGAGCATTTTATTTTTACACCGTTCTTTGGCGGAGATCTCTGCAAAACTGAAACTCATATTTATTTTTCAATTTCCGTTATCTTCTTCTACGCTATGTCTATCTCAAAACGCTGATTGCTTTTTTTTAATGACAGCTGTCGTTCGTCCGTATAGGCTTATCACTGGAGTAAGGGAGTTACGCTGTACGTTGATTATAAGAGAGGAAGGGGAAGTTAAATTATCGTAGGATCAACTGAGTTTTTTTTGTCTGTGTGTGTGCTTTTGTTCTGTTCTGTTTTGTTTTAATATTTGTTTTTTTATTATACTATTTGTTTCTAATGCGCGTTAGTATAACACAATATATATATATATATATATATATATATATATATATATATATATATATGATAATGGTAATAATCCAGGTGAAAAATATCCACAGGGTGGTAATCCAGAGAATTTTAACCGGGTTTATAAAAAGTGCTCAATATCAAAATAGAGCTTTATATATGATAATTTTATTTACACAGACATGTACAAAATCTGCGACACTGGCATGTCGATGTTATCGACCAACAGTTACTATAAACTGAGATCTCATCAGGCAGAGTTAGAATCCGATCTTAACCTCAGATCATATTTGGAGAGAATTAAATGGAGTGATAGAGAAAGAGAAGAAGAAGAAAATAAATTTAACATTTCAAAAATTGAGGCCGTTAAAAAATTAAAATTAAAAATTAAAAATCTAAAAAATCTAAAAACAAAAAACAAAAAATCTAAAATCTAAAATCTGATTCTCTCTCGATCTGAATCAACAGACGTTCTCTTTTTCTCCCTCTTTTCCTTTATGTGTCTACCTTCCCATCACCTCTCCCTTCATTATATGGCCCTCTTTCCACCTTATTTATTTATTTATTTATTTATTTATTTATTTATTTTCCCTGTTTGTTTCAGATTTTAGATTTTAGATTTTTTGATTTTTGTTTTTAGATTTTTAGATTTTTAATTTTTAATTTTAATTTTTTAACGGCCTCAATTTTTGAAATGTTAAATTTCTTTTCTTCTTCTTCTCTTTCTCTATCACTCCATTTCATTCTCTCCAAATATAATCTGAGGTTAAGATCGGATTCTAACTCTGCCTGATGAGATCTCAGTTTATAGTAACTGTTGATCGATAACATCGACATGCCAGTGTCGCAGATTTTGTACATGTCTGTGTAAATAAAATTATCATATATATATATACATATATATCATAAGAATATGTAGTTTTCTTGAAGCATTACGAGTAATATTTGTATATAGAGGAGTATTGGAAGGCAGAAGAAAGAGAAATATGTTCGTGTTGATAAGGAAGACAAAAACAATTGATTTTTAAATAGTAAATATTACTTAATTAGTTAAGTAAGATTTACAATAAAAATACCTTGTGTTGCTTATTCATTCTGAACACCAACATATGTCAATTTCTTGCATTGTGAGAACCTTCCAATACACCTTTCTGTCTCTGTGTATGTCTATGTCTATGTCTATGTCTCTGTTTATGTCTATGTCTCTATCTATGACTCTGTCTATGACCCTGTATATGTCTTTGTCTATGTCTATGTCTATTTTTTTCTCTGTCTCTGTCTCTGTCTCTATCTATGACTCTGTCTATGACCCTGTATATGTCTTTGTCTATGTCTATGTCTATTTTTTTCTCTGTCTCTGTCTCTGTCTCTATCTATGACTCTGTCTATGACCCTGTCTATGTCTTTGTCTATGTCTATGTCTATGTCTATTTCTTTCTATGTCTATGTCTCTGTCTCTGTCTCTGTCTCTGTCTCTGTCTCTGTCTCTGTCTCTGTCTCTGTCTATGTCTCTATCTATGACTCTGTCTATGACCCTGTCTATGTCTATGTCTCTGTCTCTGTCTCTGTCTCTGTCTCTGTCTCTGTCTCTGTCTCTGTCTATGTCCATGTCCATGTCCATGTCCATGTCCATGTCCATGTCCATGTCTATGTCTATGTCCATGTCCATGTCCATGTCCATGTCCATGTCCATGTCCATGTCCATGTCTATGTCTATGTCTATGTCTATGTCTATGTCTATGTCTATGTCTCTGTCTATGTGTCTATGTTTATGTCTACGTCTACGTCTACGTCTATGTCTATGTCTCTCTCTCTCTTTCTCTCTCTCTCTCTTTCTCTCTCTCTCTCTCTCTTTCTCTCTCTCTCTCTCTCTATATATATATATATATATATGACTGGGTACATGCTGCTAGTATATATATATATATATATATATATATATATATATATATATATATATATATATATATATACTAGCGGCATGTACCCAGTCATATGTACATTTTAAAAATCTTCAACACAGAGGGTAAGATCGTCATAGTTTTCCTTGTTTATGTTTTAAATAAATATTCAAGCAATAGTAAAAAAAACAACAAAAACTCAATGCGTAATTATGAAAGTAACCTATCGGCAAGAAACACATTTACACGCGAGTTTGTTGTTGTTATTATAACATTACTGATTGTTTTTATAAGCAATAGTAGTATGACCAATACGTCAATCTTTAGTGTATTTCTTCCCTGTTTTTCTGTTCTTGTCGTAACTTCTCCCGCTTACGACATGACCATACAACTTCTTTATTACTCCGCGTGTTAAGATCCAATAATATTTGCAAATATGACAACAAATGAAATAGTTCCGTAAAGAAACACGAGTAAACTGACACCACGCACTTTGTAATAAAACATTATTATTAGAAAGTAATTTGTACATAAGGAAATAATAAAAACGAAAATAATTTTGTATTTCTATATAATTTTCTGGTTGTATGTTATAAGAAAATTCAAAATTGTATAAAATGGCGGTTTTGTGATCGGACAGTGTGTCATTATTTATGCGGAAACGCGGACGCTTAAAGTAATAACTTATTTTATGTTTGTAAGATTTGTTTTGATGTATTTGTTTTAAAGAAATGCAGAGTAAAATATTTATGGAAATAATCAGTTAGATAGATAAGTATCAACTTACTATAAAAATAATGTATCGTTCAAAAATAAGAAGCAACCGCTTACATTTTAATGTATTCGTAAGGATTAATAATCAACTGCGTACATCATCTAAGGAGAAAACAATTTAAATTAGCTACCAAAATTTAAATTATTCTCCAACTATAATGAGACACAGGTAATTTTAATAAATAAATAGTTGAATAATCACAATGCCAACACATGTAATTGTTAATCTGATAACCGAAATGGATAGCGAAATGGCGAAACTTATTTTATTAAAGGTGTAAGCTGTTTAGATCAGTAAGGAAAAACGTGTCTTGTTTATCGTTATTCTTAACCGGGATAAGTATTATCAGAAAGAAAGTTAAGCGAATGATATTTTTTCGTATAAAGAACATGCTGCAAGAATAAAAAGAAAGAAATCGCTAGTAAGAATCAAATATCGATTTGTCAGATGCAATATTATTTAGATCTAAAGTCGAGAATTAGACTAACTTTTCTTTATATATTAGATATATGATGGAAGTGGCGCGGTGTAGTGATTACAACAGTAGATTGTTGGCTAGGTGTGCGGGATTCGCGTTCTGTCCTAAGTACTGCAATACTTTCGTTAATACTTTTAGGGGACATATAAATCCATATAGCCGTTTACCAGCTATGGATTTAATAGAAGATAGACTAGACTCTCAAGCCTTGGTTGTGCAATTTGTCTAGAAAGAAAACTGAAATAGCGCCGGTGTTTCTCTACTTATCCCGGCATTGTTTCCAGTCGTTCTGGACTTCTCCTTGCCACTGAACTAAAACAATGCTTGTTGTTAAGAAGTGCTGTTAGTATTGTGTAACCTTTGCTTCACACTAGATTCCCTGGGCAGACACTCTTACTATTGTCTTTCGAGACTGAAAATAGGTTTTTAGTAAGATACATTCAAGATATATTGTATTACATTTTCCTAATTAAGCCCGCATTTTATCAGTTGTTAATTTTATATATTCACTTTAAGTTCAAAAGTATTTTCCACCTTTTTTTTAAATTTCAACTTTGATCAATCCTTGTTTTATTTTCTCATTTACTCAACATTTTCTCCTTCCACCTGTTTTTATCGCAGACCCCTATCCTCGGCGATTTACATCGGCGAAAATAGGTTTTCCGATTCGGACCGTTTCGTCATTAAATTTCCTAAGTGATAATTTATCTGCTTCGCGAGTCCCCAGCAATAATGGCGACAACTGTTTGATTGTCCGGACATATTGGCAACACTGGTCTTCTTTTCCACCGTCTCTCTCGGTGGCGGACGAAATGACTCGCGTGTTTAATAAGACTTCGAAAACAGACGGCCGAATAAATGAAGTTATCCATCCGAATAGGCAGAATCCAGAAAGAAATAAAAAAGGTCAAACGTATGTAGTGAGATGGCTATTTGGCGGCGAACAGGCAGAAACGATTAAAATGGAAACAGAGAGAAGGCAGACCCCTGTCAAGTATTCAGTCGGTTGGTTGTGCAGTTGTTTTCGTTGACGCCATATCAACCATTTTTGGTTTAGTAGTTACCAAATCTACTCATTTTGACAAAAAGGTTTTATAATGCGCGTTTTTAATATTATCGACTCGTTATTAATAGTGTAAATGACAATCCGAATGTTTTGTTTGACGACTTATGAACCCTTTTAGGGTCCCTATTCACTTGCCTCCCCACGAAGGCAGTGTTAGAGTTCGGGGTTTAATGTAAAAAAAACCCAGATCTACCAAATGCCTCAATCTTGAAGGATTTCTTATTCGCTGACAGCGGACAGAAAAGATTAAGTGTAATATCAGAAAACATGCGATACTTTATCCTAGTCAAAAACCACACGTATGTCGTGTATACACATGCATAAGTACAGTCGCAAGTATAAACCCACGGCGACCGGAAATAGAAATGTCGGGATGTGTATGTAAGGGATACGTGATTGGCGAAATGGATACCGTTTCAAACTATGGAATCGTCTATTCTTAATTCTAATCCAGTCGGAGTGATCTTTTACGCACTACTACTCTTTGCGGAAAGTATGAACCAGCAATTTTCACTTAGCTATGAGTAAAATAGCAACTTGTGTTCAATTTTCGTGTTGTGCTTCGGGATGAAATAACTCGAAAAGGAGTGATTTGCCGTTAGATAGACAAACAAAACAAATTGTTGCATTTAAACTCTCAAGTTTGAAGTGTTTTACTCCCGGGTAGCGTTGGGTGTTTTTGTTGCTACTTATTAACTTTAAAGTTTATAAATGTTTTACTCCTGGTCAGCGTCGAAGTTTTTTTTTTGATTAGAAACAAAACACTGTAAACTTGAAAGTTTGGGGCTAAAAAGTAGCAACATAACACCCAACGCTGCCCTGGAGTAAAACACTTTTAACTAGAAAGTTTGAAGTGTTTTACTCCCAGGCAGCGTCAAGTGTTTTGGTTGCTATTTATCAGCCCCACAAAAGTGTTTTACTTCCGGAAAGCGTCGAATTTCTTTGTTGCCTAGACACAAAACACTGTAAGCTTGAAAGTATAAGGGTTAATAAACACCCGATGCTGCCTGGGAGTAAAGCACTTTAAACTTGTAAGTTTATGGGAGGCAAGTATTTCTTCACATATTTCTTTAATTATTTTTTTAAGTTTCGCATTATGTGAAATGATTGCGTAGGGATTAGTGTATAAACGATATATTCTATTTAAGACATATATGGGGCCAAGACAGGTACTACTGTAAACGTGAGACTGTGTGCGTTCACTGCTCAGACGAGGATCGTCCGCTCGTCGTGTTGGTCCAAAGTCGGTGCTCGATTCCGACACCGGTCGCAGTGTCACTCATGTGGTTTCAGTCAGTGCTACAACAGAAGCATTCTCCCTCCAAACAAAACTACAACTCCAGTTTAAAACAAGTAACAATGTTTTATTTTGAGCGACGTTACAGTGATACTCGTTTTCTTCTACTGAACAACAGGTCTGCAAATCAAGATAAACATATCTACCAATCGAACACTATCCATTAGCTTATGCCTCAAGGGCCCATCTATCACACAAACTAAACTGACCTCTGCTGGATCATATATAGATATTGGTGTCGTTTTTGCTTGACTACCCAAAAATCCACCTGTTAAACTATGGTCAAATTTTATCTATAGACATAAAATAACCTACTGCCTAAGAGGTCCCGTATCTGGGTGGACATTACTTTTTCGAGTACTTTAAGTGGTTTTATCTCTCAGAATGGACCCCGTTTAAAGAAGCACTAACTTTTTCAAGTGGATAAATTCAATTCTGGGTAGTCAACCCTAAACCAGACATTTCTTATGGTTTCTCTTCTCTTAGTTTAATACGTCTCATTCGCAGGCCTGTTGTGAGTGGCATGCATCTATGCACCCCACTAAACATGCCACCTTGTGCATGTTTACACTACCACTCTTTATCAGAGTGGACATAGGAGTAATGATAAGTAAGAGAGTGACTCCACACAAGCCAAAGTTCCTAAATTGAGGCTTTAGGATTTAGTTTCGTGTCATACTCAGGACATATTTAATTTAATCCATAGATGAGTGTTTTTGTCTGTGTGTGTGCTTTTGTTCTGTTTTGTTACTACCACTCCGAGTCAGTTGACCTAAGAGTATGCCCCCCAAAAGATCCCAAATTGAAGCTCATCATCAGCAGACGCAGTTTCATCGTATAGACAGGACACAATCTATTTTACCAACAAAATACTTGTCCGAGTCAGGATTATTTTCAAATAGCCGCCATCTTAAAAACGGAGACGTAACTCTATATTTGTCCGTACTGAATTACTTCCCTCGATTGGAACACAAATATTTTGAAAAAAAAAACGTAATTGTATCGGAATAATTGCAAGATAAGTGACAGCTCCTGAAAGGGTATCTGCGCGACGAGTAGTTTATAAGGAAGCAGCGGTTTCGTCATAGAAAAACCGCACCTCGCCTGACCCGGCATGACATAAGTACAGTCGCAACGACCGGAAATAACAATGTTGGGATGTGTATTTAAGGGATGCGGGATGCGAGATTGGCGAAATGGATACCGTTTCCAACTACGAAATCGGCTATTCTTGATTCTAATCCAGTCGGAGTGATCTTTTACACACAACTACTCTTTGAGGAAAGTATGAACCAGCAATGTCCACTTGGCTATGAGTAAATAGCAGTTTGTGTTCAATCTTGGTGCTGTGCTTCGAAAAGGAGTGATTTGCCGTTAGACAGACAAGCAAAACAAATTGTTGCAGCTAAGATTTAAAGTTTAAAATGTTTCACTCCCAGGCAGCGTCGGAGTTTTTTGTTGATTAGCAAAAAATCACTAATAAGTTGCAACACATCACCTGACGCTGCCCGGGAGTAAAAAACTTTAAACTTGAAAGCTTGAAGTGTTTTACTCCCAGGCAGCGTCAAGTGTTTTTGTAAATTACTTATTAGCCCCACAAACTGTCAAGTTTAAAGTGTTTTACTCACAGAAAGTGTCGAATTCTTTTGTTGCTTAGCAACAAAACACTTTAAACTTGAAGACTTAGAGGCTAAAAAATTGCAACAACCCACGTGACGCTGCCAGGGAGTAAAACATTTTAAACTTGAAGACTTGGAGGCTAAAAAATTGCAACAACCCACGTGACGCTGCCAGGGAGTAAAACATTTTAAACTTGAAAACTTAGAGGCTAAAAAATTGCAACAACCCACCTGACGCTGCCAGGGAGTAACACAGTTTAAACCTGACGACTTAGAGGCTAAAAAATTGCAACAACCCACCTGACGCTGCCAGGAAGTGAAACATTTTACACTTGGTTAAGTGTTTATTCACATATTTTAAAAATTATTTTTTAGGTTTCGCATTATATAAGTTATTTAAACATTTCTAACTTCAAACCTTAGTTTTCCAAAAAGGATTAATGAATCGAACTTTATTTTTCACAAATATATGTGTGCACTATCATGGCTACACGACGTTGCCCGGGGGCATGGACAACAAAATAGAACAATTAAACAGTGCATGTAACATCTTTCTTTTAAAACCTCTTATTCTATACCGCTCTGTATCCCACTCTTCATCTATACCCCATCTCCGACCCCTCTTTCCCCACTCTTTCTCTTATCTCCACTTTTTCAGCTCTTCCTTCCCCGCCCCTCCCCCTCTTTTCCTCTATCTCTATCACCACCCTCTCTCTCTTTATCACAAATACGATCCAATAATAAAGGTTGATGAAAAGAATCGCCCTAAAAGTCGACCATCCTAACTAATTTTGTTTCAGTTAACTCTAAAAGGAATACTTATTACAAAAAAGGTATATTCTGTCTGAGGCAATGATGAAACAGAATATATCAGCTTTGTGGGGTGTCTTGTGTAGTTTCTGACTTGTAGGCCTATTATAATAAAGTACTACATAACCATAATGTGATTCCGGATTAGGAGATCCACCCTTCTCAGGCTTTACTTTCTCGCTGAGAAGGGGTTAGTTTATTGCTAATCGCCTGAGGCGCACCTGCCAGGAAATGCCGACGAGCAGCCAAGACATATTTTATAGGTTAGTACACGTCACATAGTGCACTGGCATTTCAAAACCCTTCTTGACCTTGTGTCTAACCTCCTGCAGAGGAGGTAAATAAACAAAATGCGATCACATATCTTAAAATGTAAAGGCCATTTATATTCAACTAGCAGGGCAACCCGGCGTTACCCGGTGTCATAAAAAGCAAAATAGAAGAAATTAAATAGTGCGTGTAACATCTTTATATCAACACTTCTATCTCTCCTATCTAAATAAACATAATGTGATCGCATTTTTTAAAATGTAAAGGCAATCTATATTCAATTAAAACAACACCTCTTACAAAATTAGTTATAGTTTAGGGGTTTGCACTTTTAAGTCTTTATAATAAACTCTATAACTTTCAGAAGATCATATCTATTAGAGTTTCTGCCTGTTACGCTTACTAGAAATAACATTTTCGCCCGTCTGTCACGTTTAGCTTTGCAATGTCCTTTTCATCGCTAAACGCGCAGATTGAATGGGCGCATCTCAAGAATAGATGCGTCCTTATTATTAACAAAAATTGATTTTCTTCCAACTGTCTATTCTTTTATAGAGAGGGTTGCGTTTTATGTCGAACATTTTCTTTTGTTTACCATCATTAGATCTGTTATCCAGATTATCTCAAATAATTTCAGAAACCTAAAATATACTTTATTTTACATAATTAATAATCAAGATAATTAAACTATGTCTGGGGAAAAGTTTAGGAAAACCAGAAAAAAAACTCAGACTTGTAAATGGTCTTAAAACAAGAATTGCATGAAGAAAACACACCACCCTTAATCTCCGACCCGTAACTCTAAACCCTAACGCCTAACACTAAATCCTAGCGTTAATTAATAAATGTATACTTCCTCCTTTCTCTTTTTTTGCTGACGCAAACAAAAAACAGCTCGTTTTATAAACTGGTTGCTTAACTGTAAAAACGTCATGTCAGACTTGCAAAGTCACAGCTACAACACTCACCAAGAAAAGCTCATCACCCAAGAGAAGACAACTTCAAACAAAGGTAAATTACTACTTTTATCGTGCCGAGCTAGTTTATAACCCGGCACTCCAAACAAAACCTTATGTTTGATCCCTTGTCGTGCCGACTCTGTTTATGACTCGCCACTCCTGAATACAATCGGATGTTTAATCCTTGAACACCTTAGCCGGTGTGAAAAGAAACGACACAGTTTTTTTTTATTTCTGCAAAAATCATCATTCAAGCCGTCCAATTACATCTCACTAAAGCGTCGTATCAGTAGCAAATCAAAAGGCAGTATAAAAAGGGTGCGTTTCTTCAATCCAGCCTCACAGATGGAGCTCCACTCCAGGATTGACACTAGGCAAACCCAGCAGCAGCAGCCTTTCCCGCCTCGCACCCCTGCTGGAAGGAACGGAATTTTTACTCCTTATAAGCACTACAATACTGAGTAAAATTATCATCACTATCGTCACAGTAGCTACAACAGCTATCAACCGGTTAACGCATCATCAACATCAACATCTGCAGTTTGTTCTCCAACCAGCCAGCCAAAGTTCTACAGCAGCTACGTTAATAGCAACTCTTCCCAGCGAAAAGATCATCATCATCATCATCATCATCATCATCATCATCATCATCATCATCATCATCATCATCATCATCATCATCATCATCATCATCATCATCATCATCATCATCATCATCACCACCACCACCACCACCACCACCACCACCACCACCATCATCATCATCATCATCATCATCATCATCATCATCATCATCATCATCATCTGCAGTTTGTTCTCCAGCCAGCCAGCCAAAGTTCTACAGCAGCTACGTTAATAGCAACTCTTCCCAGCGAAAAGATCATCATCATCATCATCATCATCATCATCACCACCACCACCACCACCACCACCACCACCACCACCACCACCACCATCATCATCATCATCATCATCATCTGCAGTTTGTTCTCCAGCCAGCCAGCCAAAGTTCTACAGCAGCTACGTTAATAGCAACTCTTCCCAGCGAAAAGATCATCATCATCATCATCATCATCATCATCATCATCATCATCATCATCATCATCATCATCATCATCATCATCATCATCATCATCATCATCATCATCATCATCATCATCATCATCATCATCATCGCCTCCGTCACCGTCGTTGTCGTCGTCTGCAGCTTGTTTCTCCGGCCAGACAAAGTTCTACAGCAGCTATGTCAAAAGGGACAGCTTCCAGTGAAAAGAGCAAAGGGTACTATGGCCAAAATTCATTATCACAGCAGCATTGAACTCATCCATGCACAAAAATGATCACCGAAAGGACGCTCCGACCAGGATAAAGATCATCATCCTACGGTAACTCACTGACGGACACATATTTATATCTTTAAAATAAATGCCACCTTTATATTTTGCTGCACAAACGAGTTTGTTTTTCTTTCTTCTTCCGTCATTGCCGCAATTTTACCTGTGTCTGTTTCTTAGTTGTAAGACCGATCATATAACGATCAACCCTGCAACATTTTAATTATTCAAAAATATAGAATCTGCACTCTAATCACGTGTCAATATATACTTATTATTATTAATCTAATGCGATACAATTCAGTTGTAGATAAAAAAAAATTATTCGCACAAACATCTCCTTCCCTCCTAAAGTCTAACTCTTCCTCATCGTTGTAGGGGCGGTGGCAAGATTATAGTGTCAGAGCTACTCGACTTACATGGATCTGGAGAAAATCTAGGACTTAACATCAGGATCCGTCGTCCTCTCGTCGCTTCTGCCTCTGCCTCTTGTAAGCAAGGCGTCTCAGGCACGGAACCGCAAATCGATGGAGTGAAGATGACAGCATTTCTTCTACGCATGTGCAACCGCTATTCATTTGTGTATTCTGTGCCAAACCTTCTCTGACTTCGTATGCAACCGCTCTCCCGACCTGGTGCTGGGGCTAGAACATATACTACACTACGCGTCCCCAAAGGAGAGGGTAATGCCGAGAAGGATAATTAGATAACAACAGACCAGATACTACACTGAAATTCGCGAATAAAGGAGAAGTTATCCCCTGGAGGATAGTATCGTGACCACAAAACAGACACTACACTCCTTCCTCCCCTCAAAAGAGAGGAGGTAATGCATTGGAGGATGGTTTAATGACAATAGAACAGAAACTACATTACCCCGCCCCGTGAATTGAGCATTGGAAGATAGTATATTAGTCTGAATGAATATAGCGAATTTAATTGAGCATTAGTATAGTTTCGGCTTCAAATAGACAGATTACCAAGTTTGCGTTTGTAATAGATTATTCACTTAGAGCACACACGATGCGTTTCCAGTTATTTATTGTTATTAACAGCCGGTTTCTTTTTCCCTGGAGTCTGAGTGACAGCAAGTCTTCACAGATAGTCCAGTCTTCTCAATCCCATTATATCATTATTGTAACTCACTTAGTGTTCTTGTCTTACACTTTACCAGTGTAAGGACCGGCGCGGTTCCCAGCAACCTGAGTGATAATTAATGTCTAGAAGATTTCAGTAATACTTTCCGTTCCCTTACAGCCGAAGTATGCGTTGTGCTATTAATCTTTTACTTACATATTGACTAAGTAATTCCGGCTCTCTTGGGTTCGACTTATTATGTTCCATTTTTCCTTCTATTTTTGTTTGTTTTGTTTTTGTGCTATCCCAATTCAAGTTGAACTTATCTGTGGTTGATTCGTGTTACTTGCTTCTCTGAGTTGGTTTCTTTAAGCCGTTTACACCAGCGCCGTGGTTTTATGGTGTCAACCACTAATCTGATTCCAATTCTCAACACTTTTTAAATTACTATTACTAATCTAAGATTGGATTACTTAATAAGTTATTTGTTGTATGCATAAATGACTCTGGAAACACGATACCCAGCACCATAATATATATATATATATATATATATATATATATATATATATATATATATATATATATATATATATATATATATATATATATATATGTATAGCATAAAATTGAGAATATACATTCCTAATCAAAACCTATATATATATATATATATATATATATATATATATATATATATATATATATATATACATATATATATATATATATATATACATATATATATACATATATATATGTATATACATCTGTATATACATATATATATGTATATATATATGTGTGTATATATATATGTATAGCATAAAATTGAGAATATACATTCCTAATAAAAACCTATATATATGTATATATATATATATATATATATATATATATATATATACATATATATATACATATATATACATATGTATATATATATATACATATACAGGGTGACCCCCCAAAACGGGCCCCAAATGTAATTAGGCCCCGTTTCTTAGTGTTTCGTCCGAATGAAATAAATTTTGGGGCATAACTAGTTTATTATATTCACAAATCATATCAAAACACTAGGGTATTTGGCCTTTTTTTCTCTGTTCTACAGCATGTGTTCTAGATGGACTACTTTTAGCTCCGTGCATTTCTTGAGGCGCAGAACGAAGTTGTCCATGACGTTCTTACAGACTGAATTGGGAATGGCTCTCATCTCCTCCCTGATGGCTCCCTTGAGTTCCGTGATGGTTCTGGGTTTCCTTGCGTACATTCTGTCCTTAAGATAGCCCCAAAGGAAATAATCTGGGGGGGGGGGGCTATGGGGTGGCCACTCAAAATTAGTCTTGAGACTGATCACTCGGCCTTCGAAGTTCTCTTTCAGCCAATCTCGGGACAGGTTTGAGGTGTGAGAACTCGCTCCGTCTTGCTGGAACCAGAACTTGCTCATGAGCGACGGGTAGAGAGTCTGGAGCTCACTCTTGAAGGTTTTGAGGACCTCCACATACCGCTCCTTGGTGACTGTCACTGCTGCGCCAGATTCTTCGATGAAGATTGGTCCAATGATTCCTCTGACCGAGATTGCAGCCCACACCGTGCAATTAGAAGAGTGCAGGGGCTTGGTGGCTACTTCATTGGGGTTGGAGGACCCCCAGAAGACATTTGTCTTGGAGTTCGCCTTTCCGTCAAGATGGAAGTGGGCTTCATCTGAGGTCCAAAGGAGGTTAAGGAAACCTGGTGTCTCCTCGATCTTATCGAGCATCTTAACTGCGCTCCTCTGCTTCTTGTCTGAAGCTGTAAGGGTCTGCAGCGTCTGTATTCTGTATGGGTAAGCCCTGATATCGTTCACCAGCACTCTCCTGCAAGTCTCACGGGAGATACCGAGGGACTGACTTCGCTTACGCACAGAGCGTTTCGGACTCTCCTGGAGAGACTCTCTCACACTTTCGACCAGCTCGGCTGTCCGCTTCTTGAAGTGGTCCACCCAGTTCTGAATTCTGCTTTTGGGTGGAGCCTTTTCACATCCGAACTGATGCATGAAACTGTCCTGGGTTTTCTTAAACGAGCCTGTCTTGTAGTAAAATTTAACACAGTGTATTCTTTGTCCTACCTCCCACTGAGGTGTTGGTGTACTCACGGTCGTTGATTCTGCCATGTCCTGTAAAATAAGGGCAATCGGTTAATAAATAAAGGAGATATCACATAAAGTGTACACGGGGCCCGTTTTTTTTTAGTCACCCTGTATATATATATATATATATATATATATATATATATATATATATATATATATATATATATATATATATTTATTAGGAATGTATATTCTCAATTTTATACTCCTTATAATATCCGAAAATTTCCAATTGCAAGCTCAATGAAGTTGTATTCCAAGATTCAGAGCATATATATTATAGTTCTTCATTCCAATGACCATGCAGTAATTAATCCAAAGTCATAATTTGCATGAAATCCCTAAATTCTTTAATTTTTTAATTTTTAATTTTTTTATTTTACAATACTGTCAACACCTCGGTGGATGTTTATTATTTATATCTGATATATAAAAACTATATTTTCAATCTTACACGTGTTTCTTGGCAGAATATATTTAGTATCAAAATATTTTTTACAAGTAAGTTACACAGAAATGTTCATGTTTAGCCTGATGATTTCTCCCGGGAATGAAACATGAACCTTCCTGTGTAGCTTACTTGCCAGGGATACATTTTCATACTACTACTACTACTACTACTACTACTACTACTACTACTACTACTACTACTACTACTTAGCTTATTCACGTAAAGAGCACTCCTGAAGTAAATACAGAAAATATATACGTAATATATAATACTAGCAGGGTTACCCGGAGTTGCCCGGCTTAGAGTATTGGATGCAAAATCATATTAAGGAGAGTTTTCTGTAACAATAACCTTGATGTTGTCATCTATATTGTGGAAAGAGGGAACGAGTGAGAGAGAGAGAGAGAGAGAGAGAGATGGAAAGAATGAACGAGAGAGAGAGTCAAACAAAACGTCAGACGAAGAGGCGTTACGTACTAAATATACCAAAATTCTTTACTTACATTTCGTTATATATAGAGTTGAAGAAATGATTTTGACGGCGAAAGTCGTCTACTGATTGTTCTGCATCAATACCCGTCGAGAGAGTACGTTCTCTACAATCAGTCCGCCAGAGACTGGCCAATTCTCTGTCGGACTGTGGCATATGTCTAGGGTTATCTTAAGAGATTCATCCTCCAAGGCTTTGGCTTCCCTCTTTCGGAAGGAGTTAGTTACTCGCTAACTGCATGAGACGTCCCTACCGGGGAATGCCGACGGGGCTGCCCAGGCTAGATTTAGAGGCCAGCCTGGCTCTTCCACTGGGGCACTAGCACTTTATTCCTCACACTTTCCGGCCTTCTACTACATTATATTTGTGGGAAGTATATAAATACTGAGAGATAGATAGATAGATAGATAGAGAGAGAGATATAGATAGATAGATAGATAGATAGATAGATAGATAGATAGATAGATAGAGAGAGAGAGAGAGTACAGACAGACGCACGGAGAGGCATTACGTACTAAATATATCGAAATTCCTCACTTACTTTTTATTATATTAAGAAATTGGAAAAATATATTTTTTGATTTCATATCATTTTATTTTTAAAAATCGAGGGGTAAAATCGAAACCGCACACTCAATGTTTTCAGTCTGATACATTCCCAACAAAAAAATTAAAACATTTGTTAAGTCGACTTTTAAAATAACACTCATAAGAAAAATCGGATATACGTATTTGAAGTTTTAAAGGGGTTCTGTTCTCATCTGCTATTTAGAGGTGGGAGTACGTAGTGGGTACTGTAGAGATTCAGGATCATTTCCATAATTTTATGCATACGATATACATTTTATCAAAATAGGATATATTTGAAGTTTTAAAAGAGCTTACTTAGGTTGGGACCACTTCCATTGTCCTCCCCAGAAAATGTTATATATAGGATTTAAATTTCATAAAAATAGGATGTATTTGAAGTTTTACGGGAGTTATGCCCGCATAACCCCCTTAGAGGTGCATTAAGAGATTCAGGAACACTTCCATTATGTTCCCGGTACATATATGTGTTCTACATAAGAATACACTTCTAGATTTTATTTAGATTCTCTGACTTCTATTTATAGGGAACACACAAAATATCACACATACAAAAAGCATTAAGTTTTATATAGAGAGGTTACTTTATAATATTATCTGTACATATGGGTGTATACATGTAGTAGTGATATATATATATATATATATATATATATATATATATATATATATATATATATATATATATATTAGAAGAATATCAGTTCTGGGAAATTAATTCCCCGAACAGAGGAGTTTTGTACAACTTTTATGTCCCTCTACGTAGCTTAAAATCAAAATATAACTGAACCTTATATTTACAATCATTATTCCAATTTTCATCAAAATCCCTTACAGGATTTTGATTCTAGAAAATGTCTAAAATTTAAGGCTTAAGCTTAAGGAGTCTTAAGAAGAAATTGAAATACAGGGAATCTGGCTTAATTGGTGTCTAATGACTATGGATCAAATTTAATGCAAATCTGAAATATTTGAATTTTCAAATGAGAGCTTGTGCCGATATTATTCCCCTGAAATTTGGTGAATATTTATTAGTTGATGTCTACTACATATTGTTAAAATTTCACAAAAAATCGGAGGTATTTGAATTTTCCATTAAGGGTTTCCACACCCTTTTTACCTTTGCATAAAACTAAATTAAACTAAATATAGCCCACACTTAGGCTCCTTACAGATATCATCTGTGTTCTAAACTTCGTAATGGATTTGTTAATTTGTTTAGGAGTGAATGGTGTACTTACAAATATATAAACATATAAACATACCTAACTTTATATACATATATATATATATATATATATATATATATATATATATATATATATATATATATATATATATATATATATATATATGAAGATAGAAGAAAGAAGAGTGATAAACATGTACGAATGTCCAGATTTATTTCAAACTTTGATTGTTCAATGCAAGGTATATTCTGTAATAAAATTATGTTTATTATTCTTTCCTTAAGACAAGGCTTTTCAAAGATCAAAACCTTATCATCAGAGGAATTATACAGATATATAAGTTGGCAGTGGAAAAGCCAAAATTCAAACATTTGAAAAAATCTTTCTTCTATCTTATAATTGCTCTATCTCGTATATTGAGCTTAAACCATTTCCCTATAGGTCCTATCTACTTAAAGTTTACTTTTAGTTTCATATTTGATTATATATAAATAATTCCTTAAAAAAACTATACGTTGCATATTTCAGAGTTGTACCGCGGTTTTATCCAGATGGGCTGGCGTGTTAAATAAAAAAAGACGAGTCTTTATAGGCCATAGACTGTTTAAAAAAAATTAAATCCCGTTCATCTGGATGAAACCGTGGTACGACTCTGAAATATGTAACGTATAGTTTTAAAAATAAATTATTTGCATTTAGCTCTCACATTTTTGCGATCGAGCACTTTATTGATTTCTTTTCAACATAAATATATATATATATATATATATATATATATATATATATATATATATATATATATATATATATATATATATATATAAATTAATACACATATATCCATTAATTAAGTTCAAATATATTGATAATATAAACTTAGAACCATTATTATTTCAAAAGTGCTCAATATAAAATGGAGCTTTATAAAAAGATTAAAATTATCTTATATCAACACTTGAACAGCCTACGCGAGTTAACCAGTGTTTCGATGTTAGTACATCCCTCGGGGCTGTAAGATCAACTATTGATCAAGGGTTGATCTTACAGCCCCGAGGAGATGTACTAGCATAGAAACGCTAATTAAATCACGTAAGCTGTTCTACCGTGTATATAAGTTTATATATATATATATATATATATATATATATATATATATATATATATATATATATATATATATATATATATATATAAGTATAAATAGTACAAATTTTTATTTATAGAAATATTATTGGTTACATATGTGCATACATGTTTCGGTCGTACACTTAGCAGAGAGTGAACCCCTTCAGACCAAAGACGACAGAGAAGTGAGATTGATTTGGAAAACTTTCCCTTTAAATAAATTTTTTTTGGGATAGACTATTTTTTATGAATTAGTATCGGATTACATACTTTAAAGGGAAAGTTTTCCAAATCCATCTCACTTCTCTGTGGTCTTTGGTCTGAAGAGATTCACTCTCTGCGAAGAGTACAACCGAAACATGTATCAGCATTTGTAACCAATAATGTTTTCATAAATAAAAAATTATACTTAAGAACAGCTCTACTTGTTATTGAGCACTTTTTATAAACACTTGAGTTTCAACGGATTTACATCTACAGAAACTAATACAATACATCATGTACTACATATATATATATATATATATATATATATATATATATATATATATATATGTGTGTGTGTGTGTGTGTGTGTTATTAATGACAATATATGTATTAGCATATACCATCAGTTCCTTTAACTTTGTAGTCTCCTTAAAAGATTCAGCTCAATGCTTGTCAATTATTGATAACAGAGCAAAATATAAGTCAGTTCATATTATATTCGAATAACCGAGGTTTTATTTTATTATTTTTTATTTTTTCACATTTCCAAAAAATATAAAATTTCTGTGAGATATATTTTTACGGTCCGTTTCATTTGTCTTTTGCCAAACAAAATTTTTATGTCAATATCGTCTCTGCAACACTACAAAATCATCAGAAAAAAAATTCACAAAGAGTAAAAAGTTCTTGGATTAAAGTGTCTTGAAAAAACCTACACTATACAGTAGTTCATTTTAGGGTTAAAGCAAACAAAAAGCAAACAAAAAGCAAACAAAAAGAGAATACCAAAAACCTTTTTAAAAAATTGGACCTTAACGTAACAATAGACATAAACCATAAGATAGTCAACTTCCTAGACATCTGCTTAGACCTAAACAATAGAACATATGAACCATATCATACACCTAACCAAACTCTCTATAATGTAGATTTTAGTTCTAATCACCCGGGACCCATTAAGAAAGCCATAATCCCTAGTATCTCTAAGAGAATATCAAAAATATCATCTAATGAGTCACTATTCAATAAAAAAAATATTATAATGAAGCAGATCTGGATATACTGACAAAATACTAAAAGAAAGCTCGGTGAAGCACAATGAGAATTCTAGGGCACTTAGGAATGCACCTCACATAATATCATACAACATGGCTATGCGAAAATCCCAGAAAAATCAATAGGAGAATAAATACTAATAATACGCGGGACACTGCACCAAGTACTACACTTAACACTAGAGGATCAACAAACCCACCATCCGTAGTAAATATCACTAAGAAGAAAAACAGACGTAGAAATTCACTCTGGTTCAACCCTCCTTATGGCTTAAAGATCCTCACTAACATACCTAGACAATTTTACCAAATTATCGAGAGAAATTTTCCTAGAGATAGTAGACTAGGCAAAGTTATAAATAAAAATACAGTAAAGCTATCTTTTTCAACATCGATAAACTTAACATCAACTATAGTAAGTTCAAATAACACAAAAATCAAAAAGAATAGTAACTTAGATACTAGTACAGTCCAGAACCAGAATAACAGCTCCCAATGTTACTGTAGAAATGTCAATGAGTGCCCTTTAGAGGGGAAATGTTTAACTTCAGATATAGTGTATAAGTGAACGTCATAGAGGAACACAGAATTAGAACATGCATTGGGTCGACGGCCTGTAGTTTCAAGGACAGATTTAGAAACCATATACACTCTTTCAAAGAATCTAATACAAAACATGTAAGAGAACTAAACAGTAAAAACATACAATACAGCCTAAAATGGTTTATACTAGGTAGAGCAGGGAAATATAGACCTAACAAATAACCTCTGTGTTCTGGAATCCTACAATATAGTTATGTCTAAAAAAATTTATTAAATAAAAGACAGGAAGTGATTCAGAACTGTCTACATAAAACCGCATATATCCTATCCCGTTACAGCCCCATATAAAATACCTGTGGTAGTAACCCTTTCATCAACATGAATATGAAAGTATCTAAAGTATAGCAATATTATAAGACTATCTTGACAATAGAAACCATAAACCTAATAGTAGATGACAGAGTACTAATACCTCAATATAAAACATTTAGATATAGAACCCATCACTCATAACTAAAATGACCGAAACAATTAAGCTTATATCTATCCTATAATAAAATGGTAAGAGGGATAGATTATGGTAGCATCAGTAGAACTTTTTTTCATTTTGGTTTTCATCTGTATTAATTAGTGATTTTTTTTGGTAGGAGTATAGACTAATAATACAATAATCATTTAAAATATAATGCCAAATAAATGTTCAATATGTAAAAAATAAAAAAAACATTTAAAAATAAAAAAAATAAAAATAAAATGTATATATATATATGTATGTGTATTGTGTGTGCATATATGTGTGTGTGTTTTTTATATGTATATATATATATATATATATATATATATAGTGTGTGGATTTCAATTTTGTGTAGAGAATCTGAATAACAGAGCTCAATGTAATTCAAACAGAGCAAAACAGAATTATAAAAAGAAAAACTATACACACATTAAGGTTGTACACATAATAACTTATTTCGACCCCTTTAATTAGGTCTCCTCAGATGTATGGACAACCACGTCAAAAAAACCCTTTTTTTCTTTGACGTGGTTGTCCATACATCTGAGGAGACCTAATTAAAGGGGTCGAAATAAGTTATTATGTGTACAACCTTAATGTGTGTATAGTTTTTCTTTTTATAATTCTATATATATATATATATATATATATATATATTATGTGTGTGTGTATGCATGTATATGTGTGTGGGAGGTTCGGACATGAGCGCGATAGTTCCAATTCGTTTAAATTGAGACCTTAAACAATAAAAAATACGAATATATTAAATCGTGACTTTGAATGAAAGCTTATTTTAATGGAAATCATAAGAAACTATTTGGTATCATATTATTTAACACATGTTTTTGGGGTGCTGTCGTGTGTTGAAATACAACCATTTCTGTAGGGTCAGTTTGCAGAATTTTGAAAATGACGCTTGTCGCGTTTTGCGTTCGGATCTCTTAGTATATGTATATTAATGGGCATGTTGATAGATAAATAAAAGAATGCACACAACCTAATATTAAATATAAGCATACAATTAAAGTGGGACCTGATATGGACATTGGTGCCTGTCGGTATTCACATGATAATGAGAATTAGATTTAAAACGTAATCACGATTAACTTTAAGTATAAATGTCCTTAAACTACTTTTGAATCCTCATAATACTTAAAAATGAGGTATTTAAAAAAATCATTCTATAAAAAATAAAATAAAATAAATAAATAAATATTTAATAGCCCCCTTCGATATTTGGAACCATGTCTAGGTAACTATATAAAAAATATCTTCGTTGTGAGTGACACCCCCCTGTTTTTTTTCGTATTTAATAGAGGGTTACTGTTTGAGTGAATAATTCTGGGTGATTAAACTTGTCTTAGTATTGATGGAGGCGATTTATTAATAAATACTAAACATCTTCGTATATGTATATTAATAGACATATTAATAAATAAATTAAAGAATGCACACAACCTAATATTAAATAAAAGCTTGAAATTAGGGCGGGACCTGAAAATTGACATTGGTGCTTGTCGGTATTCACATAATAATGTGAAATAGATTTAAAACGTAATCACAATTAACTTTAACTATTAAAAATTCCTTAGAACTACTTTTGAATTCTCATAATAATTTAAGGTGGAGTATTTTAACACCATTTTATTAAAATAAAATAAATAAATAGGTATTTAGTGACTCCCTTCGGTGTTTGGAATCATGTCTGGGTTACTATAAGATATCTTTTTTGTGAGTGACCCCCCCTCCTTAGTTTCGCATTTGACAGAAACTTACTACTTGAGTGAAGAAATATTTTTTTGGTAATTGAGCTTGTCTTGGTATTGATGGAAACGATTTATTAATAGATACTAACATCTTCGTATATGTATATTAATAGACATATTAATAAATAAATAATAGCATGCACACGACCTAATATTAAATATAAGCATAAAATTAAAGTGAAACCTAGGATTTACATTCGTGCTTGTCGCTATTCACATGATAATGCGAATTAGATTTAAAACGTAGTCAAGATTAACTTTAGGTACAGATGTCCGTAAAAAAACTACTTTTGAATCCTCATAATACTTTAAGAAATAAAACAAATAAATAAATATTTAATAGCCCCCTTCGGTATTTTGGAATCATGTCTAGGTAACTGAAAGATATCTTCGTAGTGAGTGAAAAATCCCCCTTAGTTTCGCATTTAATTAGAAACTTACTACTTGAGTGAAGAATTCTGGGAAATTAAGCTTATCTATGTATTGATAGAAAATATTTATTAGTAAATACTATATATCTTCCACAAAAACACCGAAGTATAATAATTTTAATAGGTGCTTAAATTGACGGCTGACATTATGAAACTAGCTCTAAAATGTTGAACTTAAATGAGTTTCGTACCCAAATGACCTAAATAAACATTGATGTAACTTTAGTAAGAAAAAAATTATCTTCAAGTAAATTAGAATTTTTATAAATAAATTATAGAACTTATTAACTATTTTAGGAAATATTACTGAATTAAAATTATAATTGTTCGCACAATTTTTAGGATGTACTAGCTTTGAACGAAACATTCAAAATAGCGTATTAGTGGGTTCCCCCACGTGTGAGTTTTTGATCTCTCTTTTTGTTTGTTTTTTGTTTGCTTTCACCCTAAAATGAACTACTGTATAGTGTAGGTTTTTTCAAGACACTTTAACCCAAGAACTTTTTACTCTTTGTGAATTTCTTCTGATGATTTTGTAGTGTTGCAGAGACAATATTGAGATAAAAATGTTGTTTGGCACAAAATGAATAAAACGGACCGTAAAAAATATATATCACAGAAATTTTGTAGTTTTTGGAAATGTGAAAAAATAAAAATAATAAAATAAAACCATGGCTATTGGAATATAATATGAATTGATTTATATTTTTCTCTGTTATCAATAATTGACAAGCATTGAACTGAATCTTTTAAGGGGACTACAAAGTAAAAGGAACTGATGGCATATGCTAATACATATATTGTCATTAATAACACACACACACACACACACACACACACACACACACACACATATATATATATATATATATATATATATATATATATATCAGAAAAGTGTTTGAAGCCTAAGAATGCATTTTTTTAAAATAAATAGTAATTTATTTAAAGTAGTCCCACATTTTCGACGTAATACGTCTTCGTCAGGTGGACAAGACATTTTTTTTTCATAGCGACAAGTTTATCGCTAGTAGAAGATAGAATATATATATATATATATATATATATATATATATATATATATATATATAGTACATGATGTATTGTATTAGTTTCTGTAGATGTAAATCCGTTGAAACTCAAGTGTTTATAAAAAGTGCTCAATAACAAGTAGAGCTGTTCTAAAGTATAATTTTTTATTTATACAAGCATTATTGGTTACATATGCGCATACATGTTTCGGTTGTACTCTTCGCAGAGAGTGAACTTCTTCAGACCAAAGACGACAGAGAAGTGAGATGGATTTGGAAAACTTTCCCTTTAAAGTATGTAATCCGATACTAATTCATAAAAAATAGTCTATCCCCAAAAAAAATTATTTAAAGGGAAAGTTTTCCAAATCAATCTCACTTCTCTGTCGTCTTTTGGTCTGAAGAGGTTCACTCTCTGCGAAAAGTACAACCGAAACATGTATGCACATATGTAACTAATAATGTTTCTATAAATAAAAATGTATACTATATATATATATATATATATATATATATATATATATATATACGTTAGAACAGCTTACGTGATTTAATTAGCGTTTCTATGCTAGTACATCTCATCGGGGCTGTAAGATCAACCCTTGATCAATAGATCGTACAGCCCCGAGGGATGTACTAACATCGAAACACTGGTTAACTCGCGTAGGCTGTACAAGTGTTGGTATAAGTTAATTTTAATCTTTTTATAAAGCTCTATTTCATATTGAGCACTTTTGAAATAATAATGGTTCTAAGTTTATTTTATCAATATATTTGAACTTAATTAATGATTATATACGTATATTAATTTATATATATATATTTTGTGTCTCAATATTTCTAACGATTTTTACTGATCATGACGCTTCTTATATTATAATCAAATTGTTCATCCATTCCATGCGTACATAGTGTGACTATTTTATTATTGTCTAAAGTCTCTACTCTTTAAACGGTTCAAACGTTATATTTACTGAACATGTGGCTCTCGATGTGGTTTAATGTGGCACAAGGCCAACCTAATATGTAACATAACTTCGTTTTGTTCTAATATTCTATTTACTATGCCAATCTGCATTGAAAATCGACATTCAAAAAACTCCATTGACCTCAGACCCCGATCGATGTGGCATATACGAAGTTTGCAACCACATCGACCCCTGAAATTGTTTTATGATTTTTTCTCACATTAAATGTTTCGACTTCAATGGTGATAAAAGAGAGTGGCTAAAAGATGATGGTACGATCGATTAACCATTGTAATCCTGAGGTAAAAATGGCCTTTTATCTAGCGATTATGGGTTCATAAAGAAACGATAGTTCAAGTGAGGAAATGAACTTCAGGCAGCGAATCGATTGTTATGTGCATTTAAGAAAGAGTGAAGACAAAAAAGTCGAAGAGAAAAAGAAAAGGAAGTGAAAGAGAAAGAAGCAATAAAATAAAAGAAGAAGAGAAAGAGACGAAATGAAAGAAAGTTGAATAAGTAGACAAAGTATGCAAAAAGAAGAAGAAGACGAAGAAGAAGAAGAAAAAGAAGAGGGGGACCAAAAGAAAGTAAGAAGAGGTAGTAGAAGAAGAAGAAACAAAGAGGAAATATATAGAATAAAGTTGAATTAGTAGAAAAAGTAAATGGAAAGAAGAAGAAGAAGAAGAAGAAGAAGAAAAGAAATGAAGTAGAAGAAAAGAAGAAAAATATAGAGAAGAAAGTTGAAGTAGTAGAAAAAGTAGATGAAAAGAAGAAGAATACAATAAAAGAAGTTGAAGAGAAGAAGACGAAGAAGAAGAAAAGAAGATAGAATATATATAGGAAAAACAAGAAAACGATAAAGAAAGTAGAAGTCGTAGAAAAGGTATACGAAAATAAGAATAAGAATAAGAATAAGAATAAGAATAAGAAGATGAAGAAGAAGAAAAGAAGAAGAAAAAGAAAAAGTAAAAGGAGAAGAAGATACATCCTAAGATTTACTCGCATGGTCACCTGCAACTGGCTACCATAACAAGAAAGATTACACAAAAATAAATAGGTACCATTTTTAATCGACGATTCGCATGTATAAGAATTGTAGATTAAAAAAAAAATCGAAACACAATGTGGCTAAATACCTAATATTACGAAAGACTGAGAGAATTTTAAGACACTATAAAATCGCACCGGAAGAACCCAAGGAAAATAGGTTTTAATGTTATCATTATATCAACTAGTTTCATTACTTTTCATTACATTTTGCACCTCCAACCGAGAAACAACAGCTAATAAATGTAATTCTTCTGTTAAATAAAGAAAAAGTACACGAATTTTTAATGCCATGCCTGTCTCATTATTTATCTTTTCCTACTGTCAACTTATGTGTTCCCCCCTCTGTCTCAGCTGATATACTTCCCTCTATCTCACTCTTTATATCAATATACATGAATTACACCCTCTCTTCCCCCCAACCGTCTATTTCAAGTCTCCATCTGCTCTTCTCTCTGTTTGAATGGATGTTTGCTGTTGCCCGACACTAAACGGGTCAGGCGTAACACATTTTTGCTGACGAACGAATACGGAATACTATAGATAATAATTTGTAGATGTTAGTGTTTACACGTTTTAATCAAGAGATAATATTTGTATCGCCTCTGTCTCTCTGTCCGACGATGCAATAAAAAACGAAGTCCTGTATTAAGATTAAACACAAACCTTTTCTGATTTAGATTTTACGAATGGTCCAATGGTTCTATTGATTATGCATTATGTTTTTTAACAATATTATTGAAGAAATACTGGAATTGTGTGCAAGCACCCGTGGCGCAATGGATAAAAGTGCTATGGGATAATCAGTTCTAAGTGACAATCTTCTGGAGGTTGAAGCTTCAATCCTCAATGGGTCTGAACACCCACAGAGAGGAAAAATCAGCGTTTTATTTGTTTTACTTTACTTTAGTTATTCATTTATTTTTTACTAATAAGTCACCACTTATCAAAGCGAAAAGTCACTCAAGGATAATGATTAATGAGATGGATGGATTGTCAGTTGAACGATGAAGAATATTATGACAAGATTTAAAAAAATAAATTGAATGAACAAAATGTGATTATTCATGAGGACGGTTTATGACAAACATTTGTTAAAATTGTATTTGAAGACGACCATGTTGTAGTCTGCAGTGAATCAGTCCCGTGGTATTATGTACCACACATGGGAAGTTCTTGGCAAGAAAACTCTGTTCATGTAAATTCCGCCGGAGGAAGAAAAGAACATTATTTTCAGTTGTAGGAGTTCTTGCTGTGAATGTCTTACAAGGGGGAACCAGAGGTTGGAACTCAGTCGAGCACCTTACAGGTTGAAAATGGAAAATTATAGAAATGAAATAAATAAGAATAAAACTGGTGATATAGGTTTCAGGATTAATCAAAATAATGTACAAAAATCCTAATTAATTCCCGGGGAACGCTGGCCGCCCCTGCTAGTATATATATATATTTCCATATTTTTAAGGCCATCATGAACCCAAACACCAGATGTTTAAATGTACGCGATGAGGTTTTAAAGGGCTGTATACATCGTAAACAAGCACTCCTTATTTATTGGATGGATCGAGTGACTTAAGCCTTCCTAGAGCCCTACATACATTTTTCAGACACTTATATACTTCTACTGCAGACTTCTCGTTCTACGAACATGATCACAACCCTTTTTTCCTTTCTCCATTTTTCCCTCTTTCTTCTTTAAATTTTTAAATTTTTAAATTTTATTTTTCGAATTTTTATTTTTTTATTTATTTATATATTGATTTTTATTTATATATTGATTTTTTATTTATATATTGATTTTTTTGATTTTTTATTTACACATGTATACGTCTGTATATATGTGTATATATGTATATATATATATGTGTGTGTGTGTATGTATATGTGTATATGTACGTGTGTATGTGTATATATATTTTTTATTTATATATTGATTTTTTATTTATATATAGATTTTTTATTTATATATATATATTTTTTTATTTATATATGAATTTTGATTTTTTATTTATATATTGATTTTTTATTTATATATTGATTTATTTATATTTTGATTTTTGATTTTTATTTATATATTTATATTTTTATTTATATTTTTATTTACATTTTGATTTTTGATTCTTTATTTACATATTATTATTTTTATTTATATATTGATTTTATTTATATATCGAATTTTTTATTTATATATTGATTTTTTATTTATATATTGATTTATTTATATTTTGATTTTTGATTTTTATTTATATATTTATATTTTTATTTATATTTTTATTTACATTTTGATTTTTGATTCTTTATTTACATATTATTATTTTTATTTATATATTGATTTTATTTATATATCGAATTTTTTATTTATATATTGATTTTTTTATTTTATTTTATTTATATATAGATTTTTTATTTTGTATTTATATATTGATTTTTTTATTTATATATTGATTTTTTATTTATATATTGATTTTTCATTTATATATTGATATTTTAATTATATATTGATTTTTTATTTATTGATTTTTTATTTTTATTTTTATATATTTATCTATATTTATGTTTTTACTTTAAATTGATATTTATTAATTGAAACAATCGGAAATTTATATATACATATATATATATTATATAATAATAAATAGTTACCTCCCCTTTTTCAGATAATTTAATTAATTAGAGTTGCGTACCCTTAATTATGTTCTACATATAAAAATAATATATATAAATATAAAAATAATATTTTATTATTATAAATTTAATTTTATTTTATTTTATTTTATTTTTCCCCTCCTTTCTTTGTTTCTTTCTTTCTCTCTTTTCTTTCTTTCTTTCTTCCTTCCTTCTCGTTCTTCACTTCTAAATATAGAATCTCTTAATTAACGGCTTTTTCTGATCTAAGCGTCTCGCCGGCCCTCCATTTCAAAATTCTGTGTACATAGCGTTTCATAACGGTTATAAGTGTTTTTTGAAGAAATCCCATCATTTACTATTTCAGACTATGCTGAAGAAGACGGAATCGGGAATTAAACCCGTTTCTTGTCAGAAACCACTGGTCCATGTCTGATTAAAATCTGTATTTAAAAATAAAAATATTACGCTCTTAATTTAATTTAATTGAGCACTCTACTGGTATTTCCCTTTTATTCTTTTTTGAGTATACCTTTATACTTTATATAGCCCCTACCAGGAATTACAAATATGTATTGTGAGCCCAGTAGTTGAGCACTCTCGAGGAATATACCAATATCACAGATTACACGGTAAACCTGGAATTACAACATTTTACCAGATCATTCAAAGGAAATGGATATTCACCACCTCGGATATTCTACAAAAAACATCCCAATACCAAGTAACCAAGACTACACTAGGACACTACTCACTAAGATCGTCGAGGTAATACGGAAAATGAGATGGAAAGTCCTAAATGCTGACGGTATATTTGCAGAAAAAAACTACTAGGGTCTGAAATCGAGCAAATACCCACCAAAAGTTGAAATGTTGGAGAATTTCGAAAGAGACCTGCTTAACATTACACATAACCTTCGTTTTACAAATTACACAAACCCATTACAGCTGAAACTCACCTCCGACATAAAAAAACTCAATAAGCTGAGAAAAGACAATTACTCATTCGTTTTTTCGGACAAAACTAAAAACAAAATGAAAAATGAAAAAAAGACATCCCTCACTAAAAGCGCCATTACTACAAATTACCAATTAGCAACAACTAGCACATACACAAATATTAACAAAAACGCATCAGATTTAACAACTAAATTAGGAATTGAATATAGAGCAAATATTTTAACTAAAAATAAGGCTTTCATTACTCTTAAGGACCATAAAGATAGTTTTAATATTAGGCCCTCTTGCAGACTCATAAACCCAGCAAAAAGTGATATTAGTCTAGTTAGTAAAAGTATTGTTAAAAGCATAGTTAGCAAAATTAAACTTAATTCAACACTCAGTCTGTGGGAAAACACTAATTCTGTATT
Organism: Sepiola atlantica; assembly: GCA_963556195.1. Taxonomy (NCBI): domain Eukaryota; kingdom Metazoa; phylum Mollusca; class Cephalopoda; order Sepiida; family Sepiolidae; genus Sepiola; species Sepiola atlantica. The sequence goes on along the minus strand of OY744537.1, from coordinate 60,318,276 downwards.
AAAATGGTTTAGGAATATTAAAGATAAAAATTTATGTAAATTCACACAATTTGACATAGTAGACTATTACCCCTCAATTACAAAAGATATCCTCGATAATGCTCTTAACTACGCACTAGATTACACAGATATAAGTCAGTTAGAACGAGATACCATCCTAAATGCCAGACAAATATATATATATATATATAAGTTATTTGGAAAAAAAACATAACAATGTGTAGTGTTAAAATAAATAAAATTTATTTTAATCTGAGCTTTCGAAATTACAATTCTCCTTGTCAAAGGGTGTTTTTCTTTTTCTTCTTTTTCTTTATCGTCCGATGGTAATGGACTTTTGGGTCAGAAAATCACGTTATGTCTGCAGGCGAGGTTGCGCCAATTTGAATTAGAAAGCGTATTTAGACATATTTTTTAAACCATTGTTTCGTAATAGTATTATTTTTTTGTTGAAAAAACCATAACAATGTGTAGTGTTAAAATAAATAAAATTTATTTTAATCTGTGGTGAACACCACAATTAACGTACTCTCTCTTTCTCTCTTTCTTTCTTTCTTTCTTTCTTTGTTTAACCCTTCTTCGCCTCTGAAGGGAGAAACTCGTGAAATCTCGCAGAATCACGTTGGCCGAAGGATTTCGGCCAGCTTGACCACGCGAGATTTGAAGTCGATAAAAGAACACGTGTTCCCTTCTTCATCCTCTTTTTCCCTCAGCGTTCTGAGACCACGAACGCACACAAAGAACTCTCGGCGACCCCCCCCCCCCACCAGCTCGAACGAGCTGTGTGCAGGAGGGAGGAAGAGAAAGGTAACCCTTTTCGATTCAAGAAATCTACTTATCTTTCAATTTGATGAACATTCTACAATTTGGTAATCTTTCAATCCCGACGAACTCTTATGTCTTCGACACATATTGCATTCTACACACAAAAAGACATTTCAACACGCATCGCATTATACGCCCCAATTATGAACTTACACTCTCTTTTAAATATTAAATAAATAAATTGTTTTGTTAATAAAAATGTTATTCCTTTCCTTTTTTATTAACCATTATAAAAGGCCTATTCGTATATGTGTATAGCTTCATCATTCCTTCGTTTTCTTTAAGGTAAGTTTAAATAATATTTTCTTCCTTTCTCTTTGTTGGCTTAAACTGTTTTATTTAATCTTCACGTGGTCCGATGGTTGAATCTAACAGTGAGATGACGTGCCGTTATAAAGGCATCTATCACACTACCTATGGTTGGGGGATTCATTATCGCAAAACCATTTGCCGGCACCCTTCGCGACTGTGGTTAAAATCCAAAACCCTTTGTTCTCCTTTTGAATCTTCCGCCATAAACACACTTCCACGTCGGCCATAAATCTTAGCTTTCGAAATTACAATTCTCCTTGTCAAGGGGTGTTTTTCTTTTTCTTCTTCTTTTTCTTTATCGTCCGATGGTAATGGACTTTTGGCTCAGGAAATCACGTTATGTCTGCAGGCGAGGTTGCGCCAATTTGAATTAGAAAGCGTATTTAGACATATTTTTTAAACCATTGTTTCGTAATAGTATGATTATTTCTTTTTGGAAAAAAACATAACAATGTGTAGTGTTAAAATAAAATTAAAAAAAATATGTTTACACACATTCTCTCTCTCTCTCTCTCTCTCTCTCTCTCTCTCTCTCTATATATATATATATATATATATATATATATATATATATATACACACACATACATACATATATATATATATATATATATATATATATATATGTGTGTGTGTGTGTGTGTTTTGTAGCAAATCTTTGCGGAGGAAAAATAGATCAAATACCAACGGAAATGATTTTTTTTAAGTTAAAAAAAAGTCGACTTTGATTTTATAACTTTACTTAAAAAATGCGTGAGTTGTGTTTCTGCTATAATTTACACCAGCTATAAATTTTTATTATCGTACATTAACATAGAGTCAGTTTCTTTTATGAGCATCGGGTTTTGATTAGTTTTTATTAACCCAATCGTGAGCAATGTTCTACTTTTGAGACACCCCATTTAGAAGCATTTACATCATGGATAACTTTCCCAAAATAGAAGGCTTTGTATCATTTGGATTATTCGGATTACTTTTCTAATCTTGGATGTTATTTATACAGCGTTTTGGCTGATGAAATCCCCGACCCTCTTCAAAAGTCATACCGGAATTGTTCGCAAGTACCCGTGGCGCAACGGATAAAAGTTCTCAGGGATAATCAGTTCTAAGTGACAATCTTCTGGAAGGTTGAAGCTTCAATCCTTAATGCATGCGATACTAAGAATAACATTACGAATTACTTAAGACTTCTACCCGGTCATGGCTGACGGAACTCCATGGATTAAATAAAGTATTCCGTTCGAAATTCTGTACAGATTCCCGAGTTCGACAAGACACGTCTGAAGAAGGTCGGAGGTTATATCGGCCGAAACGTGATGAGAAAAACATTCAAGATTAAAAATAGTAGTCCGAATAATCCAAATAATCTAAATTATCAATCCTTACCTAAAAAAAACTCCGAAACGTAATAGAAGCTTTTTACAAAAATGACTAAATACGTCAATGGGTTAATGTACTATAAAAAAGAACAAAATAAAAAATCAACAACAAATACTGTATGAAAAACATTTTTGAAAAAAGGAATAATAAAATAGATGCTATACTATCCGCCCTAAAAGCAGTGGATCTACAGAGTGTCAGTAAAGTCCTGATATATAGGTAATTAAAAAAATCAGATGACTAACTTGCTTCCCACTACAGCTAGATGAGGCAGAAGGCCAGAAGTTGGGGACCCCCCCCCCCCTCCTTCTGATCGGGTTCAAAAATAGACCAGAACGGACCCGTCGGTTCCCCGATAGTGGTACTTACCGCGATCAGCAATAAACCAACCTCTGCCGAAAGTGAAGGTAATGCCTGTGAGGGTTGATCTACTAGAATTGAGCTGGACCATACTTCATTCCAACAAATAAGGATCTGATAGTTCGTTAGTGTCTAGGTTGCCAGAATGATATATGTCTGACTTATCCACAAAGTTTTCGTCATGAATGCCCAATAGTCTTTGTTTTAATGATTCTGATAATTGTTGCATACCGTCCCGGGAAAAGGCTGTGGCAGTTCCCTTTTTATATGCTCGTCCCGGAACGGGTCGTGGCTGTTCTCGTTTAAAAAAACTCGTCATTTTAAAAACATAAATCATATAAGTTGCATACCTTTAAATTTCTCGCACCTTCAATCTTTCTTCGTCGCGTGGAGGGGTGCGTCGTCCAGTGGTTGAATTTTTTCGGTTTTCTGTCTGCTGTGAACCACGCCGCTGCAACAAGAAGCTTCATGGCCGACTCAGGAGAAAAACAATCTTTTAAACTTTTAAGTTCTGTTTTATTTGGCGTTAGTTATCCGTCGACTTGGAGATATCCACTAACGTCGAGAGAGAGGGAGAGAGAGAGAGAGAAAGAGAGAGAGAGAGACCAAATTACTGCTTTCGTAATTACTTATCAATTAAGTCCTTAGCCATTTGTGGAGGGGGAAAAGAGATTTTCGCCTGTATTTTCTTAGGGAATTAATTCCCCTAATCATGTTGCAGACTACATCGTGAATCACGTCCGTTCGGCTCGCCTCCAAAACCCAGACTAGCAAAAACTCTGCTTCCCACGCAAAAACCCGTGACGTCACAGAGCCCCTAGGCGCAGGTGCATTCGTCACAGCCTGACTCCTATGAACCCCCGACCTAAAAGGTCTCATCAAAATGGTGGCCTGTCACGTCTGTGAGCTCCAACCGTGAGAACAGCTCCATTCTGCACTCAACTGTACGGGTCCACCTGCACTAAATCGCGCAAGCCAAACCAAACGATTTCCAACAGATACGCCCACCTCAAGATGCGTCCGTTCTCATGGAGCCATTATCCAACATAATGAGAGACTCCACGGTTTTCCCTCGAATGTATGTTTTTCATATTTCTGTGTAATGTTGGCCCCCAAACTTTTCATTTGGCAAAAACTTCCTACAACATATCTAAAGAAAAATAACTTGTGAAGATCTATCCATTAGGTTAGATTAAGTAAAAATTCAATCAGTTACCAACATACATACAAAAAGGTAGACACCGATGCTTATCAAAATATAGATTATGTTATAAATATCATATAATATTCATTACTTGCTGAAACACGTCTATACCAGATTAGATTTTATAACAATAATCTAAAAAAGTATAGCCTTTTATTTTTTTCATATATCTTCAATACAATTAACTGTATATATTAACTATTGTATTTAAAGCATGAACTGTGAGATCAATTTCCAGTAATATTAGGCAGCTTCCTTGCGTAAGTCCTTTCCCATCTAGCATTTATTTGTTTAGTCCAAGTCAAAATAAGAAGTTAGCGCCGGTTCAAAAGAGCTGTTTTAATCCGCTCAACCGTTTCTTCTCTTATCTTTCCGGTGAATGCGTCGTATTGATCACGGTGTATTGTTTCCAAATTCATGTTAACTTTTTCTCACACAATATAGTGCATAATATATCACACAATAAAGTGAATAATATGATATCACAGCAATATAATGCATAATATAATATAACAGCAATATGATGCATTATATATTATCACAGTAATATAATACACAATATAATACCACAGCAATATAGTGCATTATATAATATCACAGCAATATGATGCATTATATGATATTACAGCAATATAATGCGTTATATAATATCACACAAATATACTGCATAATGTAATATGACAGCAATATAATGCATTATATAATATGACAGCAATATAATGCATTATATAATATGACAGCAATATAATGCATTATATAATATGACAGCAATATAATGCATTATATAATATGACAGCAATATAATGCATTATATAATATGACAGCAATATAATGCATTATATAATATGACAGCAATATAATGCATTATATAATATGACAGCAATATAATGCATTATATAATATGACAGCAATATAATGCATTATATAATATGACAGCAATATAATGCATTATATAATATCGAAGCAATATATTGCATTATATAATATGATAGAAATATAATTTATAACATAATATATCGCAGCAATATAATGCATAATGTAATATCACAACAATATAATGGATTATATAATATCGCAGCAATATAATACAAATATAACAAACATTGTAATTTATCCTTAATTTCTGTCATAGAATACAAACATTTCTACTTTATTTTGATAAAGTATAAAGTTGCTACTTTACAAAACTGACTAAAGTTTTAAGGGGATATTTTCGGTTAACACCGCTGGATATTAATTATATAAATTAACTTTTTCATAAATTCATTTTTATAATCTTGTAATTTAGTTTTTTATCGATATTAATCAAAATAGATTTTTAAACAAATTTTAAAAATATAGATATTAGTGGCTTTATTTTAATTTTGTAATGTATTTACTAGGGTTTACAGGAGAAATAAAATTATCCACGTAAGTACGAAAATATAATCTTGTTCTTAAATTTCTGTTCATAATCTTGCAATTTAGTGTTTCAGTTTTAGTAATCAAAAGAAATGTAAAAAAAAAAAAACTAAAATTCTACAGTTTTAGGTGTGGGGGTTAGTTGTATACTTTAGCTCGATTCACTTCGTCAATTTTCCTTTTAATTGTGAAACTTTTGTGTTCCAATCATGTAGTAAATCAATTGTTTTGATATTTTAGTTTATTTAATAATATTCTCGCCAATGGCTTTCTTATATGATTTTCTGCTGTTGTCTTTAGTTGTTAGTTGTTATCCATTTCAAAGAAGAGAAAAGTGAAAAGGGAAAGTGGAAAGGAAAGAGGAGAAATGTAAATGAAAGGTGGAAGATGAAAGGGAAACAGGAGAGAAAAGGTAGGAGGGAAGAGAAAATGGAAAGAGATAAGCGGAAAGGAAAGAGAAAAGATTAGAGGAAAGAGAAGGGGCAAGAGGAAATTAAAACAGGGAGAGGAAACGGAAGAGGGAAGAGGAAATGAAAGAAATAAGAGAAAATGAAAAAGAGAAGAAGAAAGAGAAGAGGTAAGAAGCAAGAGGAAAGGGCATAGAGAACAGGAAAGAAAAAGAGAACAGGAAAGAAAAAGAAATAGGAAAGAGGAGAGGAAAAGTGGGAGAAGAAAGAAAAGAAGGAAGATGAAATGAAAGAGGGAAGCGGAAAGGAAAGGGGAAGAGGAAATAGAAAGATTAAGAATAAAAGAAAGTGGGAAGAAAAAAGGAAAAGAGAAAAGGAAACGAAATAGGGATACTGTTTTATTTCGTGGAAAAATACTTAGAATGTTTGGTCAAAAGTTTGTTTCCGCCACTTTCTTCTGGGGAACTGATTTGCTTTTCAAAAAGTTGCGATTCACTTCTAAATTGTAAGTTCCATCGTCGAAGCAAACAAGTCAGGTATTTAAAAATCTTTTGTTAATAATAGAAACAAAAGAATATCTTACTTCGTGAACATTCACAATGTCAAAGGAATGTGGAAGCATTGTCGATTAAAGAGTACTATAAACTGACTTTTAAAATTCCTAACAAATCATCATGTATTAAAATAATAATAAAAATTAGAAGCTGTTTAGCACTCCTCCCCACCCCAAATGGCGATTTTTTAATATTATTTAAACTATCCCCTACAAATAACTTTTAAAAACATCCTATTTAAAAACTATTTTCAGCACATCTTCATGTATTAAAATCGTGAATGTATTGGAAGCTAGTTAGTTCTCCTTCCTCACTCAATCCTAAGCCGCATACATGGATGCTATTCACACAACGTTTCGACCGATGTAACCTCCGATATTCTTCAGGTACGTCTTGACGAACACGAGAATCTCTATGGAATTTCCGTAAGGACTCGATAACCAATTCTAAGAGACAGTCTTCTGGAACTTCAAGGTTCAATCCCCAGTAAAGGTGATCCGAATTATTTAAGACTTTAGCCAGGTCGTGGCTAACGGAACGAGAGCAAGCTACCCTCGGTGATTAAAAAAGGTTCCGTTTGAAATTCTGTACAGATAAGACGCACCTGAAGAAGGTCGGATGTTACATCGGTGGAAACGTTATGAGAATAACACCCAAGATGAGAACAGTAGTCCGAATAATACAAATAATATAAATTACCAATCCTTATCTAAAAAAATCCGAAACATAATGTTAATTTATTAATTAATTTTTTTCGAGGGAAACCTTCCAACATCTTGCTCGTCTACCAAATACATCTCGCGCGTGATAAAGTAGTTGAGTTCTTTTCCCCTTTTGTTAAGCGGAAGTAGTACAAACCCTTAAGATTGATTGACTGACTGTCTACACTTTGGCAAACTCGATGCTTCAATAGTATGGATGCAACGAAGGATACACATTTTGAAGAAAATATTAGTCGCAAGAGTTCCCCGCGGCCATCGAAAGATAGTACTCGCATGCGTCTCGCGGACTGCGCGTTTGTCACCCTAGGAAAATACTTCAACTTGCATAGCAGATTTTCCACTGCACAATTATTTCAGCACTCAAAACTCTTCTACTGTGCACATTTCTCCATTTTATTATTTTCTTTATAGAAATAAAAAACGTCGTAAACGAGTCCCCGTGGAATAATTTCAGCTAAACTTATATTATCAATCTCTATATAAAGTCAAGTATCGTTTGAGTTTATATATACTTATTTAGTTGAATTCAGAAACCACTTCGCTAATTCACTGAAATTTTGAAAAAAAAAGGAATTACATGCATAACAACGATATATATATATATATATATATATATATATATATATATATATATATATATATATATATATATATTACAGAAGATCAAAACAACATTGGTACCGTCGGTTTCAAATCCAAAGATCATTGTCGTATTTGGAACCAACGTTATCAATATTGTTCTGACCTTCTGTAATACATATATAAATAAATATTACGCTCTTATTTGTGATTTTTTCTTAATAATCGAGCAAGCACTCAGCTGGGGTTCTCTCCCACTGATCTTACAATATATATATATATATATATATATATATATATATATATATATATAGCATAAAATAGAGGTATAAGCCTAAAGAACAGAGGATGCAGAATATAATAATAAAAATAAAAATCAAGACAGATTTTTTTTCATTTTAAATTTCAAGTATTTGTATTTTCGTTTTGCAATCATTTCGCTAAAAACATAACCTTGTAAAGCTACCCTCCCCCTAAAAAATAAAATGAGATTCTACTTTTTAGGCGATTACATGTGGATATCTTGAAAATCCTGGCAGCAATAGAAAACAACAACAAAATTATTTTAGAATTTAGAGTGGGACATCAGTGTCGCTTATACATTTTACATAAAATGATCCTCCATGTCTGGGCCATTCTAGGGGTTTATGGCAGTTAACTATTTTTTTCTATTGGAGATAAATTCTGTGTGTATCTTTTTTTTTGGGGGGGGAGAAAGGATCCACTCTATTAGGCGACTACGTGTGGTTTTTCAACTTTGCCAGTCGAACTTAGGGTTAGTGTTAAAAATATATTAGTTAGCTATACACACCTCAAATTAATTGCTGCCTAGAGGGCGGTCAGGTTTTGCTAGTATATATATATATATATATATATATATATATATATATATATATATATATATATATATATATATGAATATCCTATGTTTTATCGTAAAAACAATAGTGATCACATATTTCCTTTGCAGGTGCGTAACTTTACTTAATTTTGGAAGCTTTTCCTGAACATTATTTCCAAGTGAATTTTAAACAATTAAATTCAATTATATATATATATATATATATATATATATATATATATATATATTTATATATGTGTGTGTGTGTGTGTGTGTGTGTGTGTGTGTGTACTAGCTGGCTTTGCTAGCTCGCTATCGCTTCGCAAAGTTCGTTACTTGAAACCAAAATTTTAAATAATAGGCAACATTCACAGGTAACATGAATTGGAACACATACATTGTAGACATTATCAAGGCTACTGCAAAGAAGGTGGGCTATCTCTACTGTGCTAGTAAACTTCTCACACCTGACATTATCCTATATCTGTAAAATGCCACCATCCGCCCATGCATGGAATATTGTTGCCACATCTGGGATGGTGCATCGTCTGCTAGTGTCTCCCTCTTAGACAAGATCCTAAAAAGAGTTGCTAACTTGATAGGTCCCTCACTATCCACCAAGCTCCAGCCTCTCTCCTATCGCCGCAATGTTGCATCCTTGTGCCTGCTTTACAATGGATTGTGCTCCGATTAACTTGCTGCTCTAGTGTTCCCCTCAACGTAAATACACTAGACCAACCCGACAATTAGCGAAGTCCCATCAATTCACTGTGGAGGTCCCCAGATGCCGGAGAGCTTTCTACCCCAATAGCTTCTTTCCTTGTGTTGCTGGTCCCTGGAACTCGCTCCCTGCTCCCTGTTTCCCCAACTGTACCGACATGCAGAAATTAAAAACTAATGTAAACAGACATCTCGCTGCACAGCTCCCAACTTAGGAAGACCCCCAACACTTACACCCTAATTCTCAGTAGCCCTTACGTCTACATGGCGGCCTGCCTTGTTTGGGGTGAACTATGATATGATATGATTTTATTCATAAGTGTTTTATAAACACGGTACAAAAACTTTCGCATTTTTATATATAAATAGATAAACATTAACATGTATTCGTATAGAATAGATAAATATTTCGGAAATTTTCATACAATTTTATTATTCTTTTAAATGAAAAGAAATTAATAGAAAGAAGAAAAAATCAGACTAATCAATTATGCGTAGCGGTGGGAGGACTCTTTTAAAAACAATAAATATGCCAATTTAGCATATCTGAAGAAAGAGCGGGGAAAGAAAAGGGAGTAAGACAGAGAGAGAGTGGGGGAAGGAGAGTGAGTGAGAGAGTGGGGGAAGGAGAGTGAGTGAGAGAGTGGGGGAAGGAGAGGGAGTGAGAGAGGAGAGAGCAGTCACATTCTCCCTCTCTCTATGAACTCTTATGCGTCGGTATATATTTCTTTTAAGCTAGCTATATTAGTTTCATTTAAATGACCTTGTTAAAACGGTGGACTCGACAACCTTCCTTGAACAACAATGAGCACATTTTAAAGAAGGTTTTCGTAATTTATCCTTTTTTTAACTTTAATTAATTACTGTTAATATCGACGAAACTATTGCATATATATAGGAGAAATAAAAAATATAATTAGAAATCAATGACACCAAACATCAACTTATTATAGATTTAAAAAAATAGTTATGCAAATTAGACAAAGATTTGCATCTCTGTAGATTTTTCATCAGTACTATATATTCCGTATTTCAAAGTATTGCGTCGTATTATTAATTTAAATAACACTAACCCGTTTTGATGGTAATATAGGAGTGATAAATAAAGGAAACGTTTGTTTATACGCGGAAGTTTTTTTTATATCTAAATGAAAAAATACGAACGTTTTTTTTCAATTATTTTTTCTCTTATATATATATATATATATATATATACACACACACATATATATATATATATATGAATATATATATATATGTGTATATATATATGAATATATATATATATAAATATATATATATATATATAAATAAAATAAAATAAAATATTCAAAATCGTTTTAGAAACGATCGTATATTAAAATATTCGTTGTGTTTTGATTCTTGAAAATTATATAAATAATGTAACTAAACTTACTTTATATATATGTTTTTAAATCTCCGAAACAGTTACATGGTAAACAGCTGATGATCCCCGTTTTAATATTTCACGTTTAAGTTAAGGTCCTGTTTATGTTTCACTGTTAGATACTTGAATCCCCCTTTTGTTTCTTAACATTTTTTTAATGAATTTTCCAACGAAAGCTAAGTATGCAATATCTTGGATTTAGTTAGTTTATCTGGGAATTTAAACTGCATTTTCATTTTTTGTTCTTTTGTTTAAAATGACTCAAAGCTTCTCTAGACTATATATATATATATATATATATACATACATATATATATATATATATATATATATATATATATATATATGTATGTATATATATATATATATATATATAAATCGGTCACATAACTTTTATTTCTTTTTCCTCTTCTCCTTTGCTTGACTCCATTCTTCCTGGAATTCAGCGACCATAAAAAACTTTCTGCCTGATGAGACCTCAGCTCTTGATAGCTGTAGATCGATAACATCGACATGCCAGTGTAGCAGACCTTGTACATGTTTGAATAAAAGCATTCACTATATATATATATATATATATATATATATATATATATATATATATATATATATATATATATATATATATATATATATATATAAACAATAGTATGCTTAATTCCAATGACCACGTCTTAATTCATTTTTCAAGAAATTCATATAACTTCACAGTCCGTTTATGTATATATATATATATATATATATATATATATATATATATATATATATATATATATATGAGAGCTCAATGTAATAAACAGAGCAATAATAAAATAAAATATAGTAACACGACATTACATTGCATCGATGATTATGTAATTTAGTGTTTCTATATATTATATATATATATATATATATATATATATATATATATATATATATATATATATATATATATATTAGAGAAATGTGACATATTGGGTGAGCAATTAAGCACGTCTATACTGTTTGAATCAGGGAAATGAGAGTTTGCAAAGCTTGTTAAATCAAAATATCAAAAGACAAAATTAAAAATTAGTCTATTTCAGCTCGCTATTGCTCCTTTCCAACCTCATCTACGAATTTAATAGTATTACTACTTGATATTACAATGGAAGATGTTAGAGTTCTTGAGTTTTATTATTAGTTTTATTTCTTTTGATTGTTAATAATGAGAGAGAAAGAGAGAGAGGGGGGGGGGAGAAGCGAGAGGGACACCGTATGAAATAAGAGCGATCGATATAAAATACAGTGTGAGAAGGTGAGAGCGATAGACATAATCTTAGCAGGGATGGGTAACTTAGTGAGTTAATTGAAAATTACGGCCTATTGGAACAATTGAAACGGGCGTTTTTTCAAACATTATTTAAAATATTCACAGCAAGACCTCGTCTTATAACCACAATTGGAAATAACATCCCTTTCTTCTTCTGAACGCTTAAAACCAAACGAAATTTTCATAAGCAGAGTTTTTTTCTAAGAAATTTCTCTCTGCAGAACACATTGTCACTGGACTGCTTCCCTCTATATTACAACATGGTCGTCTTCAAGCCCAATCTCAACAAATCAGTATCGATTCGTCCTCTTAAGTTATGAAATTTTATCCATTCCATTCATCGTTTCAAATCTTCTCATAGTATTGTACATCATTCAACAAATAATCTCATTAACCCTTATCCTCGAGCTGCTTTGGACCGTAGGAAGTTGTAACTCGTGAATATTAAAAAAAATTCTAAAGCTGAAGAATATTTTAACGTGTATTTTAAATGATTTAATATATTAGAAAAAACTTTAAGGAACCAATCGTTGATTTACTAATCTTTAATCTAATAATAGATACGGATGGTAAAAGTTATACTGCAAAATATACTAGAACATTAATATATATATACATATATATATATATATATATATATATATATATATATATATATATATATATATATATATATATATATATATATATATATATGTATATATATATATTGTCCGTTTCATTTACGAAGAGCGGCGAACGTAAACGTTTCGTATTTTCTTTTTATTAAATTAAAAATTAAGAAGCCGCCTTTTAAAAAACATTAATAAGATAACTATGTTAAACTTACTTGAGAGCAGCACAGAATGAAATTGATTGTTTCGAATCCAAACATAAATTGGTGACTGAGGGGAGAAATTAATACCTACTAGACACAATCCTCGCGTGTTTTCGCTCTGTCTGTACTAGGGTTTGTCAAGCCACTCTGTTATGAGGATATTTCCCATATGAAGTTAACCCTAACCAATTATTAAAAAAAAAATTGTGCGCCATCTCTTCAGACCATCCAACAAGACCCCCTGGGTTGCGGACGAGGCACCTCTTCTATTAATAGAGGACAGCTCTGAATAACTAATAAGAAGCCGTTGACAATGAGAAACTTATAAAAAAGATAAACAAAAATAAAACTCAATACTAGCAGGTCGGCACCCAGGATGAAAAGAGCTTCCCAACTCGTTTACATACTAAGCGGGAAAAGGTAAGCAATGGTATAAACTTTCCTGCATCTGGAAGTGACACGCCTGCAATGACAGAGGATAACCAAGTCATCAGGTCTTCTCCCGTCACAGGCTGTCTATTTACAAATTACCAGGTAGCCCATAACTGAACGTTATCACCGGAGCCGCCGCTAACCTTTTCACATGATCCAACACAATCACCTCTGCAATTGCCAGAGACGGATGATGAACAGTTGGCTCTGGAGGAAAACTTGGTAGCACCATTGAGAAAGTTCAGATGATGAGGCTGGATAAAAGACAACAACTGCCTAAAATCCAAGCACAAAAGCCACCAAGACATTGCTAAAAAGAACAAACACCGCTCCCCAGAGACTTGTGCCAGGCAACAGATCTCTCACAAAACTTAACCAGGTTACTCATACCTCAGCACTATACATTATTAGTAAAACACCCCCTCAATTTCAAAATTAAGAGCGGTCAAGAATACACCAAGAACACCACCCCATTAGTAACTGAAGTTGCAAAAGTAAATGAACCTTTTCGGAAAGGATTTGTCCAAGATCAAACAATTTCTTGTAGCTTCCACAGTGCAAGGTCGCCTTAATAACACCATCTGCAGGCTCAGTTCTAAATATCAGACCAATATAGAGGGAATAAAAAACATTTCAAAGGAGACGGAAGACAAGATACTACCACTTGCCCAAAGAATAAAACAAAAGATAATAAAAACAATGCAAAAATGTAGAATAAACAATTCAAAACAAATGGGAGAATATTCTACAGGAACCTTATAAGAGAAATTAGAAAAGCTACCCGAAAATAAAAGCTAAAAAACTACTAGTGGCCTCTGTTTTAGAATGAAAGGCCATGTCATCAAGAGACTCGGTGGATTTTGGATATAGTAATCAGACCAAGCCTAAAATGCCAGACCTAAAAATAATACCTGGGATGATAACAAAAGTGGAAACTATTCCAGAATCACAAGACACTGGTACAGACAACCTATCCAATTTCTGGTTAAAGCAGCACTTCATAGCCACTATATGTTGAGGGGTAAGAAGGCCATAGCAGCATCGCTAGTAAAAGGTGATACCCAAAATGAGTGAAACACAACGCTCTAATATATACAGGTCAATCTACTGTCTCGCTATCATTTACAAGCTTTTCACTGGCCTAGTTGCAGACACCATCTATGAACACCTCTCGTCTAGAGCATACCTCTGAAAAGAAAATGTAGAGTGCATGAGGAAGGGTCTAGGCACCAAGGATCTGTTGGTAATTAACAAAACCATCCTTGAAGACTCTACGAAGAGGCAGATAAACCTAAACATGTCATAGGCATATTATAGTGTGCTCCACTCGTGGCCAGTACTGTTCCTTGAACTATATAAGATTTATCCGTTAATCAAGAAACCCATAGCTCCCAAAATGTTTCAAACAACCTTGTCATTAAGTCACACTAATGGGATAATAACACTCCCTGATATCAAGACCCGAAGAGAATTCTTTCAAGGATACAGCTTATCTTCTTTACTCTTTTCCTGGCGATATATCCACTAAGTAAGCTACTGAATAAATGCCGGAGTGCATACAACCTAAGCCATGGCCACCAACAAGGCTCACACAAAATAGTCAACCATCTGCTCTTCATGGGTGATTTCAAGCTCAGACATGCAGATTGTGCATACATTCTCCAAAGATATTAGAAAGAAAGTTGGCCTTGCCAAGTGCTCCCTAACAGCTGGGAAGATCCACGCGGAAAAATACAGCTTGATGAAGAAATTGACATCAAATACATAGAAGAGCGATAACAATACAAATATCTTGGCATTAGATGAAATGGTTCAATTCAACACGCCAAGAGTAGAGAATAAATTGGCAGAAAATATGTACGCCGTGTAAAAAAATATGCACAACAAAACTTACAAACAAAAACAAAATATCTGCTATGAACCAACTTGCCATGATACTGGCCACAAAAAGACACTAACAGACTAAACACAAAAGCAAGAAAACTGTTGACGCTGTACAGAATAATGTACAGATACCAGTATCTAGCAAGGCTGTATTTGCCCAAAGAAGCAAGAGGTATGGGTCTCTCAGAAATTAACCAGAAAAATCGAGGATTGGCCAATATCTGATCAACTCCCAGAACCCGAAACCGTAATAAGGTGCATCAACATCGAGAAACAATCGCCAGTAAAAAAAACTGGCCAAACATTTTGAGCGCGACTGTCTCACAAATGAGTCAGAAGCACCAAACAATCATGACACGGAAATAGCCCAAAAGAGCTGTAAGAAATACACCAAGGCCTTCCATCGTAGAAAACTGGAAGAACTGACCAACCAACAACATGCTAAATTTTTTCTGGAAGAACTATCCCAATAATATATAGATAAGGAAGGCTCTGTGGACTGATCCAAAGAAGATATCTCCACTAAGATCAGAGTATGATGATAATGGTTTCCGAATATAGAAGCTTGATGACCAATGATTTTAAGAAGATGAGTGGTCCCAGTAACGACAAGTGCAGGTTCTGCCACATAGAAGTGGAGAGTGTGAGCAACCTAACATCTAGTTGCAAAGTTCTGCTGGAGGATAGCTACTATATAATGCGACACAATGGAAAGTATAAATATCTCCATTGGACTATCTGTAAAAAAAACCTAGTGTAGCAACAGGCCCTGAGAATATATACCAGAAAGAACCGTTGGAAATAAGTGATAAACCACCAATATAACTATATAATTCTTACAGCTACATACTTTAAAAACGGAGCTGTTAAATCTGAAATTGTGATATGGGACAAGTAAGAGAGTAGCAACCATAGCCGCAGTCAGTATTCCTAATGATGCTGGCTTAAACAGAGCTGAGAGGGAAAAGATCACTAAATACCAAGGGCCTATGTACGACACGACAAGAAACTGGAGGCACTGAGTTCATGTAAAAGTATTTACAAATACTATCTGGCGAATATACCCGGTAAACTTAGTGCAAGAAAGATCCAAGCAATTGCGTTTAAAGGGATGGTTAGAATCGTAAAAAATATCTCTCGGTTGGAGTCTCTGAAATAGGGGGCGAATGTCTAGCATCCGGTATTTCATCCCCAGCAAAAGCAAAAGATAAAAAAATTGAGAAAAGAATACGAATTGTACTGTTTATTTTATTCACTGGGTAGATTGTTCTCGTTCGGTTAGTCATGACAGGGTAGAATTGTTAATTAATCATCATGATATCCTTAGTTGTTGTTGCAGGAAGGATTGAACATTCAACCCTAAGAAGACTGCAATTTAGAACTGAATGTTAATCAAAGCCTTTATCCGTTGCGCATATGTTCTTTAGTTTGACATAAAGAGTCCCAAGTTTGAAGAGATGAATCTGAAGAAGGTCGTAAATTGCATCGGTCGAAACGAAATAGTAGTTCAGATAATTCAAACAATACGAATCAGGACCAACGGGACAGTTATAAAAGTGGGGGGCTCTCCTAAAAAGTGGGGGTCGGTTAAACACATGCATATATAACTTCATTATTGATGACCGTAAAGTGGGGGGGGGGCATCTAAAAGAAGGGGGGGGCTTGAGCCTCCTCCCCCCTCTCCCCCCCGGTGCCGCCGTCCATGCGAATTATTAATCCGAATAAAAAAAAAATCCAAAACATTCTGGCTACTCTTTTAACGTGAAAAATTACTCCTTAGAGTATCTAATTATTACGTATATCACCATTTTGGACTGACTTTTATATTTCACCCTATTCTTAATAACAATATTATTCGCTTGTTGTCTGTTCGACAGAAAGTGCACAAATAAATCGATACAAATAAGCATTCATAGAATGGACGCATCTAGCACGTCAATTATGACATTCATATACTGTTATTCATGTACGAGATTTTTTTCACCAAATTGCTAGACTGTTATGGAAAATGTCCCGTTGAAATATCTTACCTAAGGAAACTACCGCTATTCTAAGCTTATACATTTTTGTTATGCAAACTTTGTTTCAAAATAGTTTTCGATATAACTGTGTTTTTGATTCATTTGAAAGATTTTAGGAGGATCTGACCTTTCGCATATGTTAAGCGATCCCTGAAAGAGCATGAATCAACAACTGATATTTTAATGAGATTTTAGCAAGACATATAAGACAGAAAATTATATTGAATTGTCTGATTTATTCCCTGCTTCCTTTGTTCCAAATCGTTTCACTCGTTGGTCTAGTGGTCTTCATTAATTCGCTGTTCAGGTACCTCGTTATAATACATCTTCCTATTTCAGTAGCTTCTTTCTAAGAACTACAGACTTGTAGATCTCGCTTCCTGCTGACTGTTTTCCCCCTTTCTCTCGCTTTGGTATTTTCAAGACGAAGGTCAATAGGCATCTACTGTTTTTTTTTTGTGCGTTAATCATAGTTCGTTCTTTTTTGCTCCTTACATTAAGTGACGTAGTGCCTAGTCTGGAGTGATTTCCATAAAAATAAAGACCCCCCAGCAAAAAATAAGAAAATTTATATAATTGTAAAACGATCAAATTAGATATTAACTACATAAAATAAAATAAATCTCATCTATTAGGTCTATTTAAGAAACAAAGGCTCGATTTATGAAGTCCATTTGATTCAAATGGTCGTACACCGTAGAAATCCTGATACCAAGTGTCTTAGACATTTCTCTCACGCTTTTAGTATGTATTAATGGGTCACCGATTATCAAGGCGCAAAGGCTACTAGACGATTAGAGTTAATGAGTCTGTCAGGTGACGGTGAGACACCACCGTGATGATTGATAACGATGGTTGAAACTGAGCAGAATTTGATTATTTAAGAGGACAGCTCAACAAGAATTTGTTAACATTCGACTTGAAAACGACCATGTTGCAATCAGCTGGGAGGCAGCCTTATGGTATTGTGTTCCACAGACGAGCAGTTCTTGGAGATAAACTTTGACGTGTTTTGATTCAACAATGGCGTTAATTATCAAGAGGTCTATACCGTCTTCTACCTTCTTTATCTTCAACTAGAGAATTTCTTAAACTGCACCACCATAATTACATGTGCACTCTTCTCTCTATCCTCTGCTAATATTGGCAGCCGTTTGGAAAGCATTAGAATCGAGTTTGAACTCATACAAACAAAGTATACGAATTTATTCATTTTTCAGCTTTGCTATTAATGACTTATATGCTTCAAGATTGTATTCTGAAAAAAATGAGTGCCATTTATTAAAGAGTACGCATAAACTATTTTTTAAATAAAGTTTTAAAATCGGTCAGTATTTTCAGAAGAACTTAATATTTCCACACGATCTTTGTCATAGCAATTTGCTCTTGATTGCATTGAAGTATTTTACGAGCCGGATCTCTTATACTTTTGAAAGGTTCCAAATATGTTTAATTATTAGGTTAGTAGAAAAATAATGTCGGTATTTGTATCATTCAAATGTGCTACATAATTTTGTAATACAGTTATCTTTATCTATAAAGTTATTTTGTCAGGTTTTCAAAGTCAGACTCAAATAACCTTTCAGCTGTCATATCAAACTTTGTTTCCACCTAGCGAATTTTCTTTTGTTATCGTTATACCATGTTACTGGCGATACAATAACGTACTTCGCTACAATTTCTTTTAAAAGATTACTTAGTCCGGCCCAGATTATCCATATTATGAAACATTTTTGACTAATCATCAAAGAATCCACATCAAATCAAGGGGAATGACTCCTATTTTTATTGAAGAATATAAAAATAACTGTTTGTCTTACAACTAATATTGTATTTCTTTTTCTGTATAAGTTTAAAAACTGTGCAAACAGAACAAAACTTCAAAACTAAAATGACTGCACCCCGGACAACGAGCCTTTTTGGAGTTCAACCCTGTCCATTCAGTAATAGAACCAACTTTTAATGTTAATAGAGCATTCAGACAAGGAACAGTAAACGAATGTACGTTGGTTTCTAAATAATTTAGTCATGAAGTTGACGACATTGAAGATAAAAAGTTTCATGCGTTTGTCTTGAAAGCGTTAGTCGAAGCGGATCCACGCATAACTTCTCTAGAACTTGCTGAAAAGTTAGGCGTAATCCACCCGACAGTCCTGGACAAATGGTGCAGCAAGATCTTAGCGAATGCGGAAGAAATCATCTAATTGAAGCATCTTTTATATAAGGTGCTGCATCCCCGGGGAAATTTAGCACCAGTAATTTAAATGTATCTATCAAATTGTTTGTAATAAAAAAGAGTTATTGATAACACAAAGCATTGTTAAAACAAAAGAACAGCACGCATGTTAAATGAGCTGTTCAATGTTTCTTTCCATGGTCAGCTGCACAATGACGTAGACGGTCTAGCTAACTTCTAGTCGTCTTTTAGATTGTTCCAAACTTCAGTAACAGTTTTAAAGGATTTTATGTATGTAACCTCTCTCCTCTGTAATTGAAGTTTATGTAAAAGCAAACTGTAAACGGTAAAATCTATTTTAGATCTGGACTTTTTGAAGTTTACTTCAATGAAGTCAATAGTATTGGCTACGATTCATGAAACAGTGTCTTGTGATGTATGGGTGTTTGCTTTATCTTGTTACCCTACCTATTCATCTCCTCTAATTAATTGATTCATGTCTCTTTCTACTCTATCGCAATTCCCATGAGAGCCGCTCGACTGAGCTCAAACTACGGCTTCCTTATTTTAAAGCATTCGCAAAGCCTTCACAGCAAGAACATTATTCTAGCACCACGACGAAAAGCTTTCCTTTCATCCTCAATGTGGTTAGCGCCAGACGAAATTTCCACGAACGGAGTTTCTTCGGAAAGGGCTTCTCATCTGTGGAACACTTTGCCGCGGGACTGTTTCCCGTACAACTTTACTGTATTTAAAGCCAATGTCAACAGATTCCTAACTAGCACAGACCCCACAAATATTCGGACTTTGTTCTGACAATCATTCCATCTCATTAACCTTTATCCTCGAGTCGTATCTGGCCTTCATAAGTAATAACCATTGTTTAGTAAAAAACACGTCCTTGGACATTTGGGCGCGTATCTCGTCTCTATACACAGGCTGAAGTTTTTCAAAATTTCCTGTTTTTCTTCTTTTTTGTTTGCACCAACACCGACTTATTTCTCGATGGTGTTGTCACGTGCAAAGTGGATCTTTTACAATAATCGGCGACGACCAGCTTAATGGTTTGATCAAGGTGAAGTGCCGAAACATTTCTCAAACCACAAGAAGCATTAAAAGAAGATGACAAGCTGGTCTACAGGTGAAGGTTAATTAGCTACAAGGTATTGAGTATCAACGAAACGGTAATCACAGAGAAGTATTGTCAGCGAATTAACGGCACTTACCAGAAACTGCCGTGTATGTATCCGGCATTGGTGAAGATAGAAAAACCCTAATCCTCGACAATATTTAACTAAATGTCTCAGTTTATGGAAATTTAACAAATGGGGCTATAAAATAGCGCCTCATTTACCGTATTCGCCGGAATCTCGCCCATCGACTCCGACTTATTCAAGAATCTAGATGAAAATATTTCAAGAGTTTATTAAGTAGCTAAGTATGAATTGGTATCAAATGGAGTACAGAAACCTTGCGTCTGTAGAGAAAACGTATGCTGATTGGAATGGTCTTTATTTTGGTAAATAACGTTTTGTTTAAACTGCTTTATAAGCATTTGAAGTTAACACATCACTCAATAAGTCCAGTGTCTGACATAGATGGCAACACTAATAGAAAGTCCATATGAATTTTATAAAGTAATAACCTTAAGATTGCACATGTCCAGATTTGAGCCAAATCGGATTATTAGCTTACAAATTACACTGATTTAAGTGAAGCTACTTTAGGAAATTTTCAAAACAATGAAAATATCTGAATTTCGTGTTATAATAAAACATTGCTTTCTGATGGGAAAAAATGTGTTCAAGCAAAGCATTGGCTTGATAAGTGTGATTCAGACTCTACTCCATCGGAAACAATTGTTGAGAGGTGGTTTGCTGACTGTGAACGCAGTCGCACCAACACAAATGCCGCTAAACGCTAAGGTCGCCAAAATTCGCCATTTGCCCCATAAAAGAAAAAAGTCCACAAACTCGTTTGGTTCAATTGTAAAGCGAAGTTGCGTGAGCTAGCAGAGAGGTTGAAGATATCAAAAGGCGGTATATTTACCATTTGTCAATGAAAAAGCTCTGTTAACTGTGGGTGCCGTGTTTGGTCACAGTCGATCAAAAACAAAGACGCGTCGATTATTCAGAGCAGGGTTTCAACTGTTTCAACGTAACAAAAAAGGTGCTTTTGCATCAACATGTGACAATGAATGAAACATGGATTCACCAATTCACCCCGGAGTCAAATTAGTAACAAGCTGAGTGTATATCAGCAGGTAAAATCTGTCTAAAACGACCAAAGACGCAAAAATCAGCAGGCAAGGTTTTAGCCTCTGTATTTTGGAATGCGCAAAGTATTTTGTTCATCGATTAGCTTGAGAAAGGAGGAAACATCAATAGTAAATATTATATAGCATTATTGGTGCATTTGAATGAAAGAATGGTCAAAATATGGTCACGAATAAAGAAGAAAAAAAGTGCTCTTTAACCAAGACAACGTACCGTGTTACAAGTCGATTGAGGTGATGGCGAACGTACATAAATTGCACTTCGAATTGCTTCCGCACCCACCCTATTCTCCAGATCTGCCCCCAGCGAGTACAGGATGTTTGCAGACCTCAAAAGTATGCCACAGAGAAATTAATTTGGCTGTAATGAAGAATATATATCGGATACTATTTAATGGAAATCGTTTCAGACAAGGCATGAAGCTACGTGATGTAAGAAGCGCACAAGAACGAAAGATGATTATCGCAAAGACAGGAGATATCTATTCACCTTGTATTGAAAATACCAGAGTTATATGTAGGAGGAAAACAGTCAGCAAAAAGAGAAATCCATATGCCTGCAGTTCTTGGAAAGAAGCTACTGAAATAGGAAGCTGTATTATAACGAAGTATACACACAGCGAATTAATGGAGACCACTAGACCAACGAGTTAAACGAGCAGAAACAAAAGAAGCAGGGAATAAATGAGACACTTCTGAAGGACACATGCCATAATAATATTTATAGAAAAGACTGAAACTAGCAACATCACGTCTTCGAGAGAAAGGATGCAGAGAAGAAAGAGTGAGGCCAACCAGATTACAGATACCCTTCTGTAAACTTTAATACCGAGCCGTATTTTGAGTCCACAGATAAATCTTTCTATAAGAGAATCTAATTATTTGAGAAGGAGACTATGTTGATGAATAAAGTGGAATTTTGTCTAAAAAACTCGGGACTTATTGAATGACATGTTAAAGGTAAAAAAAGATAATTTTCTTACCAACCCAATATTATGAATCCGTCTGAGGACGAATATTACAGCTAGTCGATTAATAAATAAATAAAAATAAAATAAACAAATAAAAATAAATAAATAAATAAAAATAAATAAATAAAAGACAAAAGACATTAAAACGATATATCTGCAATGTTTTATTCTTGGTCCCGTTACACTGTGAACGAAAGATTACGACTGTCATAAAGTGTGAAAAATCACCAAAGAACTTTAACAAAATCGGTTCTCGTTCATTTAAATTTCCTGAATACAGTTTTTTTTTCAAAATTGACAATATTTGAAAAATATTAAATAATAAAAGAAAAACAGATAAATATTTTTTTAACCCACTCTACCGAAAGTTTCCGTCGATTTGTTTTTTTTTGTGTATGCGTTGGTTAATAATTGAAAATCATAAAGTCTATATTCTGATCAGGAAAATCATGCAAGTTTTTAAGCTTATTCTGCTGTAATATTGATCATAAAATGATTTTTGAAACGCGCGTACATATGGATAAACATCGTTAAGTGTTGATTTTTGGAGCTTGATAAAATATTAATATTTTTAATTATGATATCAATATTATAGTCTACTAAATTATAATATAAAAACCCTATTTAACATAACATGCTAAGTATTGAGCTTATTTTTACCTGAAATAATGTATATACTAAGGATTTAGGCGATCTAATTTGTTAATAAATAAACTGTATATTATTTGATCTCCTGGGAATATCTTGAATTGTTTTTTTTACTTAAACTTTTTTCTTATACAACTATCTGCGGAAACTTATTGTCTCCTATCACTCTATATTGATTCAAAAACTCGCTAATATTTCTTAATCATTTAGAGAAAGAATGACTCTCTTTTTTAAAGCGTCGCCATTTACCTACGTGTGTCTGTACATACCACAAACACGTACGCAAATTAGATGGTAAAATAATATGTCTGTTTACTTCTATATAAGAATAATAAAAATTAAAATATTTCTATATAATAATAATAATAATAATAATATAGAAGTAAAGAGACTTATTATTTTTAGTTATACAAGAAGAATATCTTAACAGATATGTCACAGATTATGAATTTTCGAACGAAATTAAAGTACAATAAATTGTGATAGTGATTGTGAACCAACGGGTCACGGTTATATATATATATATATATATATATATATATATATATATATATATATATATATATATATATATATATATATATATATATATATACTTATGGAATTAATAATCCAACGTAAAGAAAAAAAGAAAAAAACGAAAATTAATCACATGTAAATTCAAAGCTTTTTCCTGTCATTTTATATTTTATTTTGGATTGTGAAAGTCAAACCAGTGTAGATCGAAATATTACAAATTAAAATATTTTAATGCTGTTCACGCTACGCGACCCGAATACTATACACAAGTATATATGAATATTTTCTTCTGTCGTCCTCATTGGTCATATTATTATCAGCCCGGCTATGAATAAAACAGGAAGTAGACTAGACTGTAAAGCTTTGTTAGGGTAACTAGTAGAGAAGAATGAACAATTCGAAATAACACCTCCGATCAGGTAGATCTCTATAACGTGGTATACGTCGTATACCTATACAGTCATAGCTTTACAGAGAGAGAGAGAGAGAGAGAGAGAGAGAGAGAGAGAGAGAGAGAGAGAGAGAGAGAGAGAGTGAGTGAGTGAGTGAGTGAGTGAGTGAGTGAGAGAGAGAGAGAGAGAGAGAGAGAGAGAGAGAGAGAGAGAGAGAGGGGGGGAGTTATGTTCTCCACAATACATGATCCAAGCAAATTAATATGAGGCGCTTGTTCAATAGTTTAGATTGTCACTTAAAAGACACACATGTCATTATAAGTTGGCGGTGGTGAAGTGGATACTGGCGCGGACTGATGACTTGGCGTGGCGAGTTCGATTTCTGCCAGATCCATAGCGCAACTTTCACAAGGTAAAGAGGAAACCTTAACGTCGTCCACCCTGTGAGTATCTGAATCAATGCTAACAGAATCAAGCAAATCAAAAATAGTGAGCACTGTATTTCATCTTAACAAAAACATTATTTCTGATAAAGCATTAGTATAAACATACATACAAAAATACACACACATAATAATATATATATATATGAGAGAGAGAGAACTTAAAGGCATATATATATATATATATATATATATATATATATATATATATATACATATATATATATATATATTATTTGATAATAAAAGGATAATATTTATTTATTAATGGTGTTATAGAAGATCAGGTCAAATAAAGACCGCATCTGGCTTGAAACCAATAGTATAATGTTTATTAGATCTTCTGTAACGCCATTACGGCCCGCTGTATTTAGGCATAAATAAAACTTAATTTCTTCTGTATCACGTAATAATTTCCGATGGCCGTTGGGATAGAATGAACGCGTAGAGAGTCCTGGTTGACTCTGCGAATCGGGTTCGCGCCATGTGACCGTCTGAAATTGTCACTTCCAACAACCGGGTTCGCACCCTATGATCGTCTGAAATTATCACGTACTACAATGACGAGAGCGTAAGCTTGAAACGCTGGCGTATGTAGGTATAAATAACTGTATATATATATATATATATATATATATATAGTCTCGGAAGTTTCTCAACCATTAAAACTATATTAAAAAAATATAAAAATAAAAATAAAAAAAAATAAAAACTAAAAAAAAAACTTATAGTCTCAAGTCTTCCAGTGGAAAATCACTCATGTAAGTCAATTTATTTTTTACAGTTATTATATTAGTTAGTTTCTAACACTATTTTAAGGGATCATCAGTTGTTTACCATGAAAAACTGTTTCGGGAATTTATATATATATATATATTTCGTTGGATCATAACCACTACCACTAATTATTCTACTTTGATTTCATTCGAAAATTCATGAATACGACATATCTGTTAAGACACGTTTTTAGCATAACTAATAATACTATGTCTGTAATAATAATCTGTCTCCTAACTTTTATATCTTATTTTATTATTTATATAGAAGTATAATTATTCTTTATTCTTCTTATATAGATAGAAGTTATGATGCTTATTATATTGCCATCTAATTTACACACGTATATGTGGTGATTATCATTCTTTTCTGTAAATTCTCACAGAGACATTAAGACACATTATAGGTTTTGAATCAATATAGAATAAGCCGACCGAGAGAAATATATATATATATATATATATATATATATATATATATATATATATATATATATATATATATATATATATATATATATATTGACTATCAATAATTCGGAATGGGAAAAGCATAGCGTTTGACACAAAAGCTTGGAAGAAAAAACGTTTTTTTAAGGGCGGAGGGGGGAGTAGTTAAAAACTTTTCAACAGAGCAAAGCCTAACGCCGCGAATACCAAAAATAGTTAACATAAAGTCAAACCTTAAGAGCAAACGATTGGATACGTCGTCCGTTCTATTAGTTCGGTGGCTAGATCTAAAACCGGTCTCAGGCAAAACACGCACACAACTTTCTGTTTTCATTTTATTTCCATTTTTTTTCTTTATACACTTTAATTTTGTTATTCTTTTTCCTCGAGATACTCATACATTATTATCGACTTGATAAAGGTTCATTCTGTCGGTTGGTCTGTCCGTTGGTCTGTCCGTTGGTCAATAGGATACGCTCATTTTAAAATAGCATTTGCGTCAATCTGTCGCTTTCAACTTTGAAATGGTATTTTCGGGCGTCTCTTCAGTTTAAGTTAGTAAATATCATTTTGTTGACCCGTCAACGCATCTCTACAAGAGTTCCTGCCTGTCATTCGATATGTTCATCGGTTGGTACGATTTGGTTTAAATAGCATTTTCATCACTAAACGTGCAGATTGGATGGACGAATCCCGAGACGCTAAAATGCCGATTTTTTGGTATATCTCTCGTGGAAGGCCATTGAAGGTTTATCTGAGAATCATAATCTCTATTCTTTATTTGATTACATCCGGTATCACAGAAGATCTTTATGCCAAATTTGGCGCAATTATAACTAATAGTTTTTGATATCGTGTTGAAAAAAACAAAACAACAACAACAACATCAACAACAACAACAACAACGACGACGACGACAACGACAACGACAACGACAACGACAACGACAACGACAACGACAAAAATAATAATCATACTAAATTGAAACTGTAAGAAATTTTATAAACTGTCATTCCCCCACAAAAAACATAACAAAATGTGATGGTACCAGCCTCGGCTGGTACTACACCAAATAGTCGTAAAGCTACAAGGAGAATTGAAAGACCAAGGAGGGAAATCACTAACCAGACCTCCACTGGAAAAGTGCGGAGATTACTGGAACCTTGGGGAGGCTTATGGCCACCCAAATCCCAGAGAAGAACAATTGTCTCTGCCAGCGAGAAATCAATGGTAAGCGACTGTTGCGATAACGCAAAATCATTTGCAATGGTTATCGGGAGAGTATTAGTACTCTCCCGATAACCATATATGGAGAGACTTTTTGTCTCTCAGACTCCAGGGAACACCACCGCTTATTATCACTGATGATGATTTGTGTGAGTTGATTATATTAATGATAAATACGAATCTAAGGGATCTGGAACTGTCAGAAATCCCATAATCTGCATCCCCCTTCCCCAAGAAAGTGATGGAGCCAGTCTCGGATTGTACCATACAAACTGGTCGTGAAGAGTCAGGGAAGATACAAATACCGAGGAAAGGAATCACCAACCAGAGCTAGAAGGGCGCGGAGAGTACCTCAATCTGATGGAAGCTTCTTACCACTGCAATTCCAGAGAGAACCGTTATCACCGAGAATTTCATTTATCGCGGATAACGGGCGGTGACTTTCTTTGGAATCTGAGTGACAATAAGCCTCCGCAATGTTCCAGTAGTCTCCGTTTCTTTTCCAGTCAGGACCTGGATGATAATATCTCCACTCGGTGTTTCCATCTTCTCGGATTTTTCGCGTCCACTTTCCCTGCGGATTTTTAAAAATGTCGTTAATATTATTATTATTATTATTATTATTATTATTATTATTATTATTATTATTATTATTATTATTATTATTATTATTATTACTATTACTATTACTATTGTTGTTGTTGTTGTTGTCGTCGTCGTCGTCGTCGTCGTCGTCGTCATCATCATCATTATTATTATTATTATTATTATTATTATTATTATTATTATTATTATTATTATTATTATTATTATTATTATTATTATTATTATTATTATTATTATTATTATTATTATTATTTCTTCACTAGGAGTTCCCAGTGTTCTCTCATTGGTAAAACCAGGTGGTGTTCCCTGGAAGCTAAGTAACAATAATCCTCTTCAAATTTCTAGCACTTTTCGCTTCTTTTGGTTATAATTGCGTTATAGCAACAGCATTTCCCCATTGATTTATCGCTGATACAGGCCATTAGTTTTTTTTCCTTGAACCTGAGTGACAATAGCCTTCTCGGGGTGTAAGAACTATCCGTGCCCTTTTAATGGATTATTATTATTATTATTATTATTATTATTATTATTATTATTATTATTATTATTATTATTATTATTATTATTATTATTATTATTATTATTATTATTATTATTATTCTGGCATACTTTTACCGTTGTTTTCCAACGTACCTACAAATTTTATAATTTAAGTCATTCAAAAAACAAAACAAAAAACAGTTCACGTTAAACGCATCAGCAGCAGCTGACTGAAGTATTAGCATGATTTCTAATATAAACAAGGCGACAACTGCTTTTTTCTAAGTGAATTTCA
Source organism: Sepiola atlantica (assembly GCA_963556195.1). Lineage (NCBI taxonomy): Eukaryota > Metazoa > Mollusca > Cephalopoda > Sepiida > Sepiolidae > Sepiola > Sepiola atlantica. The sequence continues at coordinate 60,289,857 of OY744537.1, read as the reverse complement.
TTACACAATTTGTAGGTAAATTGGAACCGAAATGCGCAGACAACGGAAGCTTGGTTTTATTTCACAATATTTTTTGTTTGTCTACATTGCGTTGTGTATCTACCTGTTCGCCAAGCGACATCACACCAAGCATCAGTTACAGAAGTAGTATTATTTGTAAACAAGACACCCATGTTGTTTTGCAAGTAATTTTAGTTATAAAAGTTATAGGTAAGCTGGAAAGCAAGGGAAAAAGTGTGTCGTCATTTTTACACAAAAACAATTGTTTAGTAATATAACATGGCCTGGACAGAGGAGATGGCAAGCGACCCGATGGAGTGATGGTGTTTATCTTTGCAAACGGCAAGTTGCTAAAATAGAATCCGACTTGTGTTGACACTTTTGCGCTATCGTCAGTAACGCAATCGGCGACACCCCCTGGACATGTAGCCGCGATCAAAATACGCCGTTCTTCAAAATACGCCGTTCTTCAAAATACGCCGTTCTTCTCGACAGATTTGTGTTCCAACCGATCGCCGTGGAGAGAAGAGGAGCGATAGGCCACGCGCGACTTCCTAAACAGTTTTGGTCTATTAATGACGAGCCATACCGGAGACCATCGTTAATTGACTTTACGAACGCCTCTGCATCGCCACTAGTCGAATAAAAACGCATTGCGTCTGCTCTCAGTCTGACAAACGAGCAGGATAGCTGATGAAACTTCCTTATATTTGCATATTGGTTTTGATAAAGGACATTTTATTAATTATCATTTGGCGTTGTTGAATAAATATTAACCTCCCATACTCATCGTGTGTTTTTATTGCGTATGAAGTAGAAAAAAGATGAACGCTGTGTGTCACATTATTAAAAAAAACTGTTTATAACAGCCGAGGTTCGTTTTAACATCCTTCTGGAAAATGAGGAGCTTACTTGATCCATCAGACCCTGTTTCTTTATGTTTTTTTTAATTGGCCGTGACATTCAATTTTTCACATGTGAAAGGAGAAGTTTCAAATTCCCTTTTCGTCGTTGTAAACAAATATACAGTAACTGATTCAAATGAAAACAAAAAAACAAAACAAAAACAAAAACAAAATGGTCGACCATAGTCTAGCGTGACCAGAAGGCTCTCTTTTCATTGGCTACTACACCGAGATGTAGGGGAGGAAGCCACTTCTTTCCCAGGATTACTCAACTCACCCTTGATCCTCACCTTATATTGTTGTGTATTTAGCAAGGAAGTATCTAGTACTATTTTGTTTAGTCTCTGGTATAACTAGAACAGAGGATTGAACCAGATTAGCAAACACCTGAACCGTTATGCCAAATGACTTACTTAAGAATGCTCCTATTTATCTACGTCCCACACAGTAGAATGTGACACAAGGTCGGAAAGTGGGAATGCACTCCAGAGGAGGAGTGCTAGGGGCTTTTAAAAAATTGCCTGGGCAGAGTGCCTCAGACATTAAGCACTAAACTCAATCCTCCCCAAAGAGGGGAGGCAAAGCCTGGGAGCGCCACTTCCCAGAACTTACTTAAGAATGCTTGATTATTTAAATATCTATTAAAATCTTATTTGAATTTTGTTTAATAGCACATTTTACTTGGCTGCACAAAAAGAAAACATTTAATGCAAACGGTAGTACTCGGATATTAAAGCGGTAACAATCTAATTTAATGTTATTTTTACGTAAGCATAATATATGACGTCATGCGTATGTAAGCATAATGTATGACGTCATGAATACGCAAGTAAATAACAAAAGATATAGCGGTTGATTGTGAATCGTTTTGAGGTAGTCTGTGTTAAAGTGTCTTTGTTCTGTTGGGGTTAGACCCCTAAAGTTAAGCGACGTTGAGCCTGGTCAGTACCAGATGGGTGACCATTAGGGAATATCATGCGCTGCATGTGGAAGGACGCCGACACCACCCTACAAACAACTGCAAAAACTAACGTTATCGTCTCTCCTGACCGTGATATACATGCGACTGTGGACCGCTTGTGAATTTAATATTCCCTAGAAACGTTAGCTCAACCCACCAAGTCTGACCAGGTATCAGGCAGGCCATGTGGAGCTTCGAGTAGGCGCTGAATCATGACGTTTACATTAGAATAGAATGAATAATACTACGTAGAATAAATAGGATCAAACAACAATTGTAGTTATTTTTATTCGAAACGATTTAGCGCACCACAGTGTGTCTTCAGAGAATTGGCGCATTTTCCTTCTTTGGTATCTCGTTTTACTTTTGACCCTATTTACGTGCTTGACTCTCACAGAAGCAAGATGTGGCACAAGGCCGCAAGGCGGTGAAAACTACCCCCGTTCCTCGATGGGGGTACTCTGGTCGGATACAAAAATAGTCATAAACTGATCCGTCAACATTCTCAGACAATCGGCAATAAACCGACCATACCCACGTAATTCCTGGGAGGGTGCACTTCCTAGGACTGTGCTGAGCTATACTTCATTCCGACAACAAAAAAAGGGTCCGACGGATTAAGCCGACCCCGAGGTATAGATGGATTCATGTAAAGACAGTTACCTTTTAGGCTTTAGAAGGAAGTATCGACATGTGAAGTCCTGCTAGATAGGAGCCATTTGATACGTCGTGTCCATAGAGAATGCAATAGGTCAATAGTTAAGTCAATCGAAATAATACTAAATACTAAAACTCTCCGAACTTTTCTCGTTTGTCATTATTTTTTTCATCGTTGTACGAGTGCGAAAATAGAAACACGTATGTAAATTAAATAGCAAAATAACATAAGTTTCTTTACTTCTATATAATATTTATGTAAATATTTAATTGTATGCTTTTCCGGTATAAATATAATGTTCCACTCTATTACTACTTAAAAACAACCAAAACAAACCAACAACATTTCACCAATGTCATTCGTACTTATAATATTTTTGATTAAGTATGATTGATATAGTTTGATCCCTAACGTCTAATACGAAGTAGATGGCGGGCTGGTTATTTTAATCACGTGACAAATGGATTTGATGTAACGACAGGTATATGGCGATTTTCTCATGAGCATAACAAATCAAATATATTTTGGCATACTCTCAAAACAGTAACGCCCGTTATCTAAAACAATATCTTCTTCTTGGGTGTTCGCTGTGTTCGATGACGACAGTTCTGCCTCAGTTATCACTGAGGCTCCTATGGCTGTACAGTCAAATACGGGATCCGCACCGCCTGTCACGGGCAGAATAAGATTAAGGTACGTAATTGGTATCATGTCATCATATCTGCCTCCGTGTTTTTTTTCAAACTCGCCGAGGATCTGTTCACAACACTCAGGACATCTTTATCAAGATAAGGTGATGTACAGCTCGGTCCTAGGAGGTGCATCGTCCCAAGCAGTATCTCTTCGTTTTAATGAAGGGTTGGTTGATTGCCGATCGTCTGAGACATTCTATCGAAGAATACCGATCGGTCTGTTCATGACTATTTTTGTATCTACTCAGAGTGTCCCCTACCCGGATGGAGATGGCTATCTCCGCCTTCTGGGCCTTGTGCCATATCTTGCTTTGACGGTAAACAAGTTAATCACCAGCCCTCCTGTCACCAGCCAACCCATCGCCATTTATTTATCCTAATTATGGTACTTGTCACATTTGATATGGCGGGTCGACTCACCTCGATTGATAGTTGACACAATTAATATTATCTTTTACGTTTGTACAATCTTCCTCAGAAAAAATGACGGAAAAAATTATGCTTTGCCCGTGTTCGCACTAATATTCATATAAAATAACGTCTCAGTAGGTGAAGTTGCGAGATATTTCGGTAATTGTATTTTGTCTACAGACAACGAAGGAGTTCTTTGTTGAACTAATGTGCTCCAACATTGACTTCAACTTTCGGGTTCATCTGCTGGGAACACACATCCACTAAGCTGTTCTTCTTTGCTTCTTCGTCATCCTGGTGGGGCGACTTGCAGGTGCTATGCCTTGCAAGAGGGCAACCTGTTATTTTTATGATGGAGACACCGAATCTTTTGAAGTCACAGCAGGCGTTCTTCAGGGTGAACCTATACCTCCCTATTATTTATAGTTTTCCTTGACTACATCCTCGTAATGTCAGTTGAAAGGTTAAAAGAAAATGGCTTAACATTGGTACCGCCAGAAGCAGAATATATCCAGCAGAGAAAATCACAGACGCAGGCTATGCTAATTACATTGCAATTTTTACTGGCACAACTCGACAGACAGAAGCCCTAGTACACTGTCTTGAAGAAACGGCAAATTGCATTGAGCTTTTTGTCAACACAAGCAACACAGAGCACATTCTCCTGGATTAACATAGAAATATCTCTTCCTGAAATGAGAATTGTCTAAAAAATGTCGACGAGTTTACCTATCTTGGTAGTAAAGTTACAAGAAAGATTCCACAGCGTGTGAACTGAAGGTGCTAATTAGCAAGGCCGGGCCAGGAATGGCCAAGATTAAAGCGATCTGGAAGGCAAGTTTTCCTACCAAGATGAAACCAGACTTATTTCAAGCTATTGTTGCATCTGTACTTATATATGGAAGTAGCACTTGGACTTTCACCAAAAGATTTAAGAAGAAAATTGATGGTGTATACACCAGAAGGCTAAGAGCTGCTCTTAACTTTTCATGGAGACAGCACTCCACGAGAGACACCTCCCTCAGATTTCAGACCTGATCAGAGAGAGAGAGAGAGAGAGAGAGAGAGAGAGAGAGAGAGAGAGAGAGAGAGAGAGAGGTATCAGATTTGCTGGGCATTGCTGGAGGACTAAGGAAGAAATCATCGGCGATGTTCTTCTGTAGATGCCTAAAATGGATGTGGCTCAGTGGATTGACTGCACAGAACAAACATCAAACAACTAACAGAAGACTTACAATGTACCTACCAGGTGTGATTGAGGATAGAGCGAGATGGTGGGAAAGAGTCAGGAGGGTCTGTGACACGATTAGATGATGATGATGATGATGATGATGATGAGCATGATGATGATGATGATGATGATGAGGTGAAGTTCAAGAAATAATAAGAAAGAAAATGTCTAAATCAGGAAAAGTGTTTTAAATTGGGGGTAAAACAGAAAAAGTATATCAATCGATATAGAAAAAAGAGAAAAGGAAAGAAAACGTCTCATGGTGGAAATAGAGTGGCAGCGAGGGGGTGGTCTGACTTTCTATTTGCTTTTCCCTTTCCCTGAACACTTGAAATGGTTTCGTCCGGCATTTTTTTACTCGCGTGACGAGAGAGAAGTACGTCTATTCATATATATAAATATATTGATTTATATATAGATAAATAAACATCGGTCATTATTATACAGCAGAGGATAGCTACTACAAACGACATCTTCATTCAACTGTCTTTCCTCCTTAACACATATTTCGCTGATTATCAGTGGGTTTTTTTTTTCAGATATCCCTACCTCTATTGATAAAAGACAAAGAAATGTCACAAAGAGTTAATATCGTTATAAAACCATTAAAACTGTCCCCAGAATCAATTAAAAAATAAGTACTTTTAATTTGGAAAGGGAGTTACAGTTTTCAATTTGACGTAAAAATATCCTTCGATTGAAATTTAGCAACGACGTTTGTAAACGGTATTATTTTCGCTAATTAAATTTTAAAAAAAATCCTTTCACGACAGACAAACATTATAAAATCATAAACAGTTGGCATTGTTATTTAACCATTGAAGATCTCCTCACAGTCAATTTACTTGATGCATACATAGCTTTGGCGAATTGATTCAATTTAAAGCGGTTATTTATACTTCAGCTAAATGGCCAAACCCCCTTGCTTCAAGTAGAAAAAACACGATTCTCTCCAGAGAACAATTTGTCCAATTTGGTTCTAATATTTTATTGGAAACACTTATCGATTCTTTGACATTTTCTTTTTCTTTATTTTGACAGATCCGCATTTTCCAATGGATGAAAACACACGTGGGATTCATATTTTACTGTTAGCGGCCAACGAACTCAAATATTCTTTTGTATGCGGAGTTACGCTGTTAAAGTCTCACAGGGGTTTGGAACGAAGAAAATATTATATTTATTTGGTTTGGATTGGGCTAAGTAAACCCGAGTTGCGCTTGTCTGATCGTCTATCATTAAACCTATAGAAATGTCCAACGTCGTCCCTTCAAAATAGAGGATAGCAATTTGTTGAGTGAAACTAAGTTATCGTTTTAGACTTATATTAGTACAATTTTAGACGAGTCTAAAACGATATAATTTTGTGTTAGGATTTGTCTCAAATAATAACAAAATAATACTCTCCGACTAGTATCACCTGAGGCTCGTCAGAACTAAAACTGACACCACTTAAGACGGATATTACTTTAAATTCATCAGAAATAAGACGGATATCACTTAAGACTCACCAGAAAAAAAAAACGGATATCACATTATACTCGTCAGAATTTAGACAGACATCACTTTAAAGTCGTTAGATTTAAGACGAACCTCACTTTAGATTCGCCAGAAATAAGACAGCTATCACGTTGGCCTCTTCATAAAGTCCGAGAGATTTAAGACGGACCTTACTTTAGATTCGTCAGAAATAAGACGGCTATCACGTTGGCCTCTTCATAAAGTCCGAGAGATTTAAGACGGACCTTACTTTAGATTCGTCAGAAATAAGACGGCTATCACGTTGGCCTCTTCATAAAGTCCGAGAAATTTAAGACGGACCTCACTTTAGATACGTCAGAAATAAGACGGCTATCACGTTGGCCTCTTCATAAAGTCCGAGAGAAGCTTTGTTGTTGTCAAGCTGAGGAATGGTTCTGTTCAGTCTTAGGAGGTCCACCCACCCAAGCTTTACCTTCTCTCCGAGAAGAGGTTAGTTTATTGCTATTCATCTGGGGCGCCTCTACCGGGGAATGCCGACGGGGCTACTCAGGCATTTTTTGTAGGCCAGAGCGCACTTATCGTAATGGGCTGGCTTTTCAAAACTACACTGGACCTTGTGTCTGACTCATTGGAGAGGAGGGAAATATACTCTTCATGAATAAAACGGATATCACTTAATCCTGTCAGAAATAAAACAGGTATCACCTTTGACTAGTCCGAAATAAGAGGGATATCACATTTGAAATAGTCATAATGACGAGTGGTATCACATCAAGCTATCCTTGACAAAAACATGCTATATCAAACTAGTAAGAACTGAGAGTGACATTATTTTATAACTCAGTAGGTTTCACAAAATGAAAAGTTGATTAGTTCAAATATTTGAGCTAACTCATTTTGAATTAACTGATCCGGAATCAATACAAACTATTAGCATATAACTGCAGTAAGCTAAGTAAGTTGTTTCCATATTATTATTATTTGCTATTCATATGTATACATACATTTAAGTATTATATATATATATATATATATATATATATATATATATATATATATATATATATATATATATATATATATATATATATAATTTTCTTATCTTTTTGATTTTGCTGGGGATGGGACATCCTACCGAATGCCAGACATTGACTCGCTATGTCAGATACTAACACCGAGAGATCTTTAAAAGATTCTAACCGTCCCTTCAACCGCATTTTTAAAAATATCTCTCTTGCATTTGGTTTTCCAAATCCATCTCACTTCTCCGTCTTCTTTGGTCTGGAGAGTTTGACTCTCTGCGAAGAGTACAACCGAAACATGTATGCACACATGTAACCAATAATGTTTGTATAAATAACAATTTATACTTAAAAATAGCTCTACTTATTATTGAACACTTTTTCTAAACACTGGAGTTTCAACGGATTTACATCTACAGAAACTAATGCAATACGTGTACCATATATATATATATATATATATATATATATATATATATATATATATATATATATATATATATATATATATATATGTGTGTGTGTGTGTGTGTGTGTGTGTGTTTCATTGATTATGAGAAAGGAATTCGATAACAATGATTGAGCATTTACTGCAGTTTCATGCCTTCTGTTAAATACGCAGATAACGTGGAACTAGCAGTCTTTATTTCTCTTTCAATACTCTTTCTTATATCGATTAGCCGAGTCCGTGTACGTTTATTTCTCTAAAGCCGTTTTCTTATATACTTTAATCACACAAAACGCGTGCTAAAGTATACCTTCGTTCTGGGATTGAGTCATGTTTGAGAAAACTGTTTTAATTGTTCTAATCAACAGTAAGTCGCCCATCTCTGAGCATTTAAAGAAAGGGGAATTCTCTTTTCTCAGCGTGGTAATCTAATTTACATACGTGTGTCTGTAAACACCACAAACACGTATGTAAATTAGATAGAAAAATAATAATTCTCTTTACAGCTGTATAAAGTTAATAAAGAATAATACTATTTCTATATAATAATAATGATAATAATAATAACATCATCATCAATAATAATAATAATAACAGCATCATCATCAATAATAATAATAACAGCATCATCATCATCAATAATAATAATAAGGATAATATAGAAATTACGAGACTTATTATTTTTGCTTATGCAAGAAAAATATCTTCAAAGATATGTCAAAGGTTATTAAAATTAAAATGAAATAAAAGAATAAATAGTCGTCGTAGTTGGGACCCAACACGTTATGGATAAGTAGTATATATATATATATATATATATATATATATATATATATATATATATATATACAGAAAGAGAGAGAGAGAGAGAGAGAGAGAGAGAGAGAGAGAGAGAGTTTCTTCATAACGTCCTCCACTATTTTATTTAAATACTATACATTACTGCGAGATACCCGGGTTTCGTCCATCTGGTCATCCTAGAATTATGAAAAATTTACGCTTGTTTTTTCTCCAGATATTTCGTCAACATTTCGCATCAAACGAGACTGATGAGACTTTCTAGAGAAAGAACAATCCGAAAATTTGCCCAGTGCCAGTTTGACCACCTGGACGAAACCCGACTATCCCTAGCCCTAGTATTTAAGTAAAATAATTAATATTAGCTTGTATGACTTACGACCGAGAACTTTGATAGTTTTTCCCTACTAACTTGTGATACAATATATATATATATATATATATATATATATATATATATATATATATATATATATATATATATATATACGGCCCCTTATGGATGGATTACCATAGTAGGAAAAATGATTATTTCCACTTAGCATTGGGGCAATACTCTCCCATAAAAATAATTGAGTACTTACAATTACTAACTCCATTTAAATCCGATATAATTTCTTCAACTTTCAGTTGGTAGCGCAATTGGACGCTACCCGCTAGGGTCCCGTTTCCGAATCTTACTATATATATATATATATATATATATATATATATATATATATATATATATATATATATATGTATATATACATATATATGTATATATACATATATATATATATATATATATATATATATATATGTATATATATATATATATGTATATATACATATATATGTATATATACATATATATATATATATATATATATATATATATATATATATATATATATATATATATATATAAAGTTGCCTGTTAAATACAATATATCTACTTTCAAACTGTCTTATTAAATATATATTGGATAGATGTTCCCGATTTTAGAGTTTACTATTGCTATGCACGTTTAATTATATTTTCAAAAGTAATCAATGCTGGTTAATTTATCCGCCACATTAGGTTAAACTTGTCTTTTGTTTTCATTGCTGTTCTGAAATTTGTTTATTTTGCAATGTCATGGGATCCCCAATGCCGTGCATAACGGCTATGCTAACTATAATAAAAGCAGACAATGTTCACACCAGGTAATTTTGGAACTACACCGTGAAACGACTTAAAGCGATCACGGTTGGGTTCCTGAACGAGGTGTGTCTGCGAATCTTACAGATCAGAGATAGAACTATAGATGGCACGGGAAAGTCATAGATGGTCCAATCGATGCATTGCCATCAAGCGTCGCTATTTGTTTGATATAATCTTCAAAACATTAAAACAAATCTATTTAGGAATATAATAAGTGTTCTTTTCTGTGTTTCTCGTTGATACCCCATGTGGGATATCGGTATGCCCCACCCTGTATAAGAGGGGGTAGGTCTGTCTGTTTGTTTATTTTGGACGTGTAAGCTATTTAAAACATGTCGGATCTATCAGAGCCGGTTGAATGATACCATCAGTTAATATCAGCAACCTCTTGATTTATTATCCGGCTATTTTTAGTTGATCTCAACCCGATAATTTTAAAGTATCTTCGGGCTTCTCTCATTTTGTTCTCGATTTATATCTTGTTTTAACAAAAGTCACCGCTTATCAAGGCCCGCAGGCCACTCGAGGATAAGGGTGATTGAGTTTGACAGGTGGACGGTGAAACACAGAGGGGATTCGTAACAATGGTTGTAACTGGCCAGCAATTGACTATTTAAGAGGACGGCTTAACAAGACTTTGTTTACTTTGGCTTTGAAAACGGCAATGTTATAGTCAGCCGGGAAGCAGCCTCGTGGTACTGTGTTCCACAGACGGGCAGTTCTAGGGGAAAAAAGATTGCTCATGGAAGTTCCGCTTATTTCTAGGTACACAGAGGGAGAAAGGGAATTTTTGACAAGGGTAGTATAGACGCGTTTTTGTTGTGAATGGGGGTGGGGCATAGATTGAAGCTCAGTCGAGCACCTGTTTGCAACAGTTTTATTATGACGCGTTGAATTCATTTCAACGGACAAAACAAGACAAAAAATAATTAAAGTGTGGATTTTAATATGGCTACACTGATAAGCCGTGAAACGATGAAACAGCTGTTTGTAGATGACGATATTATATATAGCATCAAAAATAAATGTCTGGACATCGGAATAGATCCAATCCAAGATAGCAGATATTGCACGCACAAAGGGTTTGATAATATCCTTTCTTTATAACAATAATACATTATTAAAAGCGGCTTATCTTAACACTTTACAAAAGCTTTACGGTAGACCCGTCGTCAGAAGTATATTTTTATCACACACGTCTGTATTGTGCTCGCATTCAAATGGAGACAAACGTGTGTGACAATAATGCACTTCTGGCGGCCGACCCTACCATGAAACTGTAGTAAATTGTTAAAATAAACCTTTTTTAATATATATATATATATATATATATATATATATATATATATATATATATATATATATATATATATATATATATATATATATATATAAATGAAACAATAAAGATAAATATGATATCTTTATATTAGATCCTATCGTGATAATTCAATGCTCGATATACTAGATAGAGCAATAATATAAAAAAAATGACTGATGAAAATAAAAATTTGAGAAAATACAATATTTATTAATTTATCAAATATTCAAACAAGGAATATAAAAAATTCTCTGTTTTTTGCTCACAACTTTTTTAATTTTTTGCTCAAAACTTTTTATATTTTCAAATTTATGCTACCCTTTAATACAAGTTTTGGTGATTATTTTCCTTTGAAAAAAGAGCTTATTTTTTAAAATCCATGGATTAAGGAAAAGAAAAACGTTTTTTATATTCCTTGTTATAATACTTGATGTATTAATAAATATTGTATTTTATCATTTTATCCAATTTTTTATTGTTTTCATTTATTATATATATGGAACATTATTTTTGTACTTTAATAAATCTTGATAATTATTTAACATCGTTTGCTGTTATTTTATTATTTTATTTTTTTCAGCCAATACAAAAATATTTGTGAAAGGAGGGAAGGAAAATAAATAAAAAGTTATTTAAAAATAGCTAATAAAAACGCGTTCATTTTTTTTTTTCAAATAAATATTATCTTAAGAAGATCATCTTTCAACAAACATTCGTGTGAGGAGAATCGCTAGAATTGAAGGCGAATATCAACGATGGCACATTCGATTAAATCCCCGTAAAATATTCATCAAAGATTCAGAGAATATAAACAGATTCGTTCTTGTAACATAACGAAAACTGTCGACGGGAACATTTAAATGGAAAGATGACCGAGTATGACTTTAAGAAGTTCGTCTGTGTAGCGATCAGCGTTATCAGGAGTATCGCGTCAACGTTTTTGGTGTATCATTATTTGCGTTATTGTACCTTTCGGGACATCTTTTTTGTATTACTATTCGTTTCTTCTTTTGGGACATTTTTTAATATCATTATTTGTTTGTTGTACTTTCTGGGATATCTGTTTTTTATTATTGGTTTGTTGCGCTTTTCGGGACATCTGTTTTTTATTATTGGTTTGTTGCGCTTTTCGGGACATCTGTTTTTATTATTGGTTTGTTGCGCTTTTCGGGACATCTGTTTTTTGTATGATTATTTGTTTGTTGTACCTTTTGGGGCATCTTCTTTTTTTTTTTTTTTTTAACTATATTCACAATTCAACTCTTTGAAAAGGACATTGCCGTAGACATTCACAATATTAACACAACATCAATATACGAATCAAATTCTGTTAAAAATCTCATCCGATAGATCCCAAAAATGTTCTTTTAATCTCCCCCTTTTTACTATTATTTGTGAATTCATCTAATTCTATCTGAAAATGTTCAATGCTATTACCGTTCTCAATCTGATATGGCGACTATCACCTAAATAATTGACACCGAGGTAAAATATACAAGAAGCAGACAAGGCAGTGTGGATGCTCGGATCGTAAAACACCTAGTAAATCCTCCCAGGACGCAGATCACAGTGGAGAGATGAATGCTGCTACAGTATTGGCATGCTTGAGACCACCAACGTAAGTCATTATGGATGGTGTAAACGTTATATCAACTAACCAGTAGATCTAACAGCCGGGGCCGCACGTAAGGGAGGGGGGGAGGAGGGTGCGCATGAAATCTGTAGAGAAGTAGGCCTCAAAACAGGGCGCATCATCTCCTGATGACTCCAACTATGCTTTTAGTTACCCGGTATGCAAGAGTATCTGCTGGTTGCATTCTAAAAAGCTGTCTATTTTATCATGTCTATATAATAATACGCTGAGGCAATTTAATGTTCGTACGTAAGTTATCACTCTCCACCCCCTTTTTAAGATGGGATCGTCCGATAACAGAAATAAAACTTCAGCTATTGTTGCTGCCGTGCAAAACGTTTAAATTAGTAATGAGACGATTCCAATATTTTCCCCGATTCCGATGCAATTAACGATTCTGTTCTAAATTCCCGATTCTGATATAATTACCGATTTTGTTCAAATTTCTAAATATTTAGTTATAGTGTTGTTGCTGTTGTTTTTAATTTTTTGATTACCGTAAAACCCCGTGTAATGTGTCTATAGATTTTCGCAAAAGTCAAAGTACGCTTGGCGTACATTACACGAATTGATTTTTCTTAACTAGTTTTTCTTTAATCTTTTCATCGTAATTGGTTGAAAATAGTGATTTGATATAAACTCATTGTGAGATTTTCATCTATATTTTTCACTTGTGCCATTTTTTTGCTATTCAACCACTCGTGCGATTTTACTTGTGCCAGTTTTACCGCCCCATTTCTTCCCGTGCCATTTTTATCTAAATTCGTTATTATGATATATAAATTTTAGTTTTACTTGTAGTTTAAAGACAATAAATATTTATCATTTTATCATTAGTACCAGCAATGGAAAATTAAGTTTTAAGCAAAAGAAACAAAACAAAACAAAACAAAACAACAACAACAACAACAAAAAAAACAGAAAAAATTAAAAGAATCGTTTTTGGAATCGGAAATTAAGCTGAAATCTTTCCGATTGCACTACTGATTCTGATAACCCCAAAAGTTTCGATTTTTTAATTCCCGATTCCGATAATCGTCCCAACACTAGTTCAAATACTACCTAATGAATAGTCGTGTAGCTTTCTGTCCTCATGAAGCCATACTCCTAAAGGACATTACCATCACCCTATTTGCAAAATAAATTCAATTTATTGATAGATCTATTTCTTAACAATAACTTTCCAGATCGGGAAGAATTATTAGAAATGTCCTAAATTATTTTGAAAGTTTCAATGAAATCACCTCGCATTCTTCTCTTTAGTGAAGTAGTTAATCCTAGATAGTTGACACGAGAAGGAATACATTTCCCGTCCACAACCTTCGTTATGTTAATAGAAAGAATTCTCTTCATTCTTCAATTCTTTTACGAACATTGTACGGATTTCATCAGATGTATAAGTGTACTTCCATACCCAAGGGCGCGTAATTTCTAACGATGTTCCCCCGATGAATATCAATTGAAAGAATATGTTCGTAGAAGACAATTGACTAAGATTTAATCCGTGTTTATTGGCAATTTTTATATATTGTACCCATCATTATTCAAAAGGTAATTTAGAAATGAAAAAGATCCAAGAAAGAAAAAAGAAAAAAATGAAACTGACCCAAGAAAAAAAAAAATGAAACTGACACAAGAAAAAAAAAAGAAAAAAATGAAAATGACCCAAGAAAAAAAAAAAATGAAACTGACCTAAGGAAAAAAACAGATAAAAAGATAAAGACAAGAAAATTGAGAAGTAAGTATGAAATCTGCCCGAGACCGGAGGTAGTGACCAAGAACAAGATATCTTTCACACACACACACGCGCACGCACACATACTGTCTCTCTCTCTCTCACTCTCTACCCAAAATGTCACATGAGCTACCGTTATTTCTCTTACATTATCTCCATCACCAACAAGAATGTTCTTTTGTCGCATTTGGTTCGTGTCTTTTTTGTGTTTGAAATTGGCCTTTTAATATCAGTGCTTTTTTTGGCAAACTGTTCTATTTTCTTTTTTTCTTTTCGTTCATTTATATATTCTTATATACATTCGTTCTATCTTTCTATCTATCTCATACTTTTTCTTTCTTTGTTTGTTTACGTCTTTCTACTATTTCTTCTTTGTTTAAGTTGTTTATTTATTTCCATTTCGTAATTCATTCATCGTCTTTAATTTTTCTAAAAATAACTGTAATATCCCTTTCAGGCACCAGTCATATTTGTTTTCTTTCTATATTTATTTTCTTTCTTTCTTTCTTTCTTTACGTCTTTTTTGCATATCTTTCTATCTTTCTTTTTTAAATCGATTATCTATTTTGCTTTTTTAATTCATTCGGTTTCATTCTTTCTATTTTATTATTGTCTTTCTTTCTTTTTTCTTTCTTTCATACTTTCTTTCTTTTAAGATAAATTTACTTTATTTACTTGTTTTTTAATTCATTCATTTTCCATCTTTCTTTTCTGCTGTGTACACTGCAACGTAAGCGCCAAAATACCATCGATACCTGAAAATAGTTTATTTTTTATTTTTTATTGTTTCGTTCTTGGCGTAGTTGCAGTAATAAGTATATCACAATGAATACTGATAAATTAATTCCATTACTTACTCATAACCGTGTGTGTATATATATATATATATATATATATATATATATATATATATATATATATATATATATATATATGAGGATTTCGAATCCAAAACGCGATAGATCCAATTTCTTCAAATTTAGAAAAAATAATTTTTATAGCTTAAGTATATATATATATATATATATATATATATATATATATATATATATATATATATATATATATATATATATAATACTAAAACTGTCTAATTTTTCATTTCAACTTCTTTTTTATCCATCTATCTTCGTATATAATTTACAATTGTACAATGTACCAACGGTGGCTTAACGGGTTACAGGTAATCGTCGAGTATATAATAATCTCACAATGCTTCAACCAAACTAGAAAATGCTCTATTATTTACATTTTTTTTAAACATTTTTTTTTAATTTTAAAATTTATTTAAAAAAATGAAATATTACATTTTAAATTAAAACGCTCAGTGAAAGAAAAGTTTGTGTGATTCAATGTTTAACGAATTCAAATTATATATATATATATATATATATACATATATATTATTTATAAATATATATATTTATTCAATAAATAACAACAAATAATAGTTAATTAATAAAATGTCCTTTTTTCAAAACCAATATGCAAATATCGGGAACTTTCGTCGTGTGTCCTGCTGGTTTGGCAGGCGGAGAGCAGACTCAAAACGTTTTCACGAATAGTAGCGATGGAGAGGCGCTCGTAAAGCCACGTCAATTCACGATGGTCCCCCGGCGTGGCGCGTCATTAATATTCTTCAAACTATTACTCCTATTCAATCATGTGAATAGGCGATCAGTAAACTATTTATACTGTGACATTCTTTAACCATTTACTTTTCTTCCTTTTTCTATCTATTTAATATACGATGTACCAACGGGGCGCAACGGGGCATGTGACGTTTAGTAGTTTGATAAAATCCATTTCTTACTTTTAGAAACATAAATAATGCTTCTCAGAGAAAGTTTTAAACGTTTATTTTTCATGTTAATAAATTCTCTTGTTAAAAAAAGTACTAAGCATTAATCATTATTGATAGCATAATTTTGAAAGTTGATTTTGGAGTGTGGTAGAGTGATACAATACGACACTTTTTTTCTAGTGGTAACTTACACATTTGAGAACATGGCGCTCATCACGTTTTCATTTGAACTCTTTATTCATATATATACAGTACATATATATATATATATATATATATATATATATATATATATATATATATATATATATATATGATGTGAACATTTGTGTAAGTCGGTGTTAAAATTGTCAATGAGGATGTATGCGTTAACCACACACGCACGCGTGAAAATTCCGTTAACATATCGGTGTGTGTATGCGTGCGTGTGAGGCTGATTAAACAAGAAATGCATCAGAGAAATACATAAGTAATTGTATGTATAGTTAAGTTTTTGTTGTACGCATATGCGTGTCAGAAGAGAAAAATACCCCTCTAACTTACTCTCTCTCTATATATATATATATACACACACACACATATGTGTATATATATATATATATATATATATATATATATATATATATATATATATATATATGTGTGTGTGTGTGTGTGTGTGTGTGTGTGTAGTTTTCCCGTATTAGTGTATATCTTTAAATCTTTTTGTCGTGAATGTGATTTTTTGAATAGCCATAATGCAATTCATGAATTTTTCCAAAAACGAATATATATATATATATATATATATATATATATATATATACTCATGGAATTAATAATCCAACGTAAAGAAAAAAGAAAAAAACGAAAATTAATCACATGTTTATCGATCTTTCGTCTTTATTGTTCAAAGACTTTCTCAAGAGTACGTATTTAAAGCAAAGCATAGACGTTAAAATTCAAAACATCTGGTGCGTCTACGAAGTGGAATGAATGTTCTTTTTTTTAAATCGATGTTATGTACAAATGTTTGTCGGGAATGTGATGTAAAATAGCTATCTTGGATCTATATTTTAGTTTAGTATTATTTTGCTGATTAAAGTAAATAAACTGTAGACGCCATTACGTTGTTTACTTGTGTCAGAGTTCTTTTCGCGTCATAAACGCACCGCGTATTCTAAATTTTAACTTCTATGTTTTTCTTCAATAACATTCATCTTAGAGCAGGCTTTGAACAATAAAGACGAAACGTTGATGAACATTTTTTCATATATATATATATATATATATATATATATATATATATATATATATATATATATATATATATATATATATATAGCCAGCGTATTTGTACATCGTTTCAACGAGTCTCGTCGTACTCGTATATGTAAGGAAGTCATGTAGTATTTGATATTTTTTATTGTTTAAAAGACATTCATATTTTAGATTTGGTATGTACGTCATTTGGTGTGTTGTTTTTGTTGTTGTAATTAATTAAATTATATTTATATAATTTTTTTCGCATTTTTTGTTTAATTACTTCTTTTTTATTTTTATTCATTTTATTTTTTTCGCAAGTTACTTCATCAGGGAGATGCTGATAAGTTCTCGGCCCGACCAAGAAGGAAATGGACTTCTGGACAATATTTCAGTATTGAGACTATATAAGGAGAGGGTTGCCGTCTTTTTAATTGTTGTGGGGCTAGGCATTTTAGTTTTTTTGTTGTTTTTTTTGCTACCAGTGTCACTTACGTATCGATATAGCAAATCACTTTTTGGAGTTGGGTTGGTTTATCCGATACTTTTCTCCAATTACGTTTCTTTCTTTCCTTCTTTTTATGTTGTTGTGAGTTCTTTATATTTCCATATTTAGACTATGAGAAGCGGGTGCCGTTTTTTATGTCATGTTCGTAGGAACTGCGCAATTTGTTATTGTCCTTGTTCATCGTTACATGACGTAATCCCACGTAGCTTTTTCGAGGAAGGTTAGGCCGATAACTTTTCAGTCCCTCCTCATATTTTGATCTTTCCTTTCTTCTAACATAGTTGCGAGTTCGTTATCTACATCGACAGTCTTGCACGACCATGTCTTTTTTGTCAGTTAGTTCCAGTTGTCCGTCTTCCGTGTAATGCAGCAAGGACAGATCACTTAGTTTGTTCGGCGTGCAACACACATCGACCGGCATCTTTTTGGGGTCGCTGTTATGTATCAACCTCTTGATCATCGCCCAATCGTTGGCCATCCGGGTGTGCCCGCACTCACCCTGACAATAGTAGGCTTTAAACGACGCGGGTGCTATCACCCAGTCCTGCCAATTAATCTCTTCAAAATTAATTTCAATTGAGAACCGGCAGCACTGCGTCTCGCCGTCTCCTTTTACGCAGTCGCCCGTGTGCGCGTCTCGCCTTGCACGACCCAATATCAATCGTTCTGATGTTTTCACCTTCAAACGGGGTTGGCGGTCACGCAACGAGCGCTTACGTAGCCGCGGAACGTGCAGGATTTGGTTAAGTTTCGCCGGCTGCAAGGAGCTGACCAACTCCAATTTCAAGTGACTGTCGCCGTCTGGCTGTTCGAGTCGATCCCGGATCGCTGCTGCGATGTCAAACGTCTCCCAGCCGCTCTTTTGTAAGTCAATGATCTTAGAGTCGGCCGCTTTTCTTGTCTTCTCACCGGTTTTCGGGTCAATCGCATAGTAGTAGATGGTAATTGTTGCGTTCGGAGAAACCGAAGTCGACGAGTTATTTGAGCTGATAGGCAGAGCGTCATATTTGAAGATGTCTAGTTTTGCCGATCGAATAATAGTCTCCATGAAGGGACTTGTCGGGTGAAGAAGTTTGATGGCAAAAACCAAGAAGGGTGTGTCATATGACGCAGCATAACCGGATCTCCAATTTACTGACGAATCTGCAAAATAGAAAATAAAAGTTAGATTTCTTTTGTAAATAAAAGTACAATATACACATCTATAACCAACTGACAATATACATGCGTTCTTAACATTTCTACAATTACCAAGTTTTTATGGAAATCGCAAAAGGCAAGGCATGCCATCTCTTGATGTAAGGAACTAACAAGAACGAAAGATGATTAACGCAAAGACAAGAGATGCCTATTAACCTTAGTCTTGAAAAGACCTAGGCTATAGGTAGGAGGAAAACAGTCAGCAGAAAGAGAGTTTCACCAACCTTATTTCTTGGAAAGAAACTACTGGAATAGGAAGACTTATAAAATAAATATAAACAGCGGCCATTCGGGTAAAAATGAATCAAATGTTAGATAAAGAAGGGGCTGATATCTTTCTCTATATATAAAGCAACGTTGTTTGTATGCGTGCATGTATGTATTGTGTCGCGGCTTCACAGTTAAATGGTTGATCTAAGAGCCAAATTAACCGCAGATTTGGAATCAGCACTTTCTATCCGATGCCCTTATCGATATCAGAGTTCTTGCACCCATTTTTAAAACTCATTATTCAAATGTTCCGACATTTTTAGTATTCCGTTTTCAGTTTAATATTTTTTATTAGCCGACCGAACAACATACTTATAACTGAACCTTTTCACTACCAATACGAAAAACAAATAAATAAACATATAAAAATAAGTAAAGATTTTTTTAGTCAAATCATTGTACGTATTTGACATTTTTTAAAATAAAAGATGGAACTTTTCTTTACGTTTCTTAATCCATTTTAGACAATCGAACTATTTTAGATCTATGTGAAGAGGTAAACCAGATTTTTAATTTTGTATTCCTACGTCAAGCTCATAATCAGTTTAAGTAGATTAAAAAGACAACATATTTTCGCTTGATCGGTGGCCGTGTGGATAAAGCGTTTGCCTTCAGTTCTAATATTTTATGTCATCTTAAAAGGGTTGGTATATCAAATTATAAAATTGTTTTTTTTTTGCTGTACTGTTTCAGTTATTTCAAAGCCGACATCAATAATCATTATAAACCTGAATAATGCATTTTAAAGTAAAATAAAAAGAAAAAAACTTTTTTCCTTTCAATTCGCGTACAGAAGAGAAATGTTTGAAAACCTCGTCATTGGCGGGTACTTCAGCTGGTATCTAATAATATGATTGGCCGAACATGATCACGTGTTTTGAGGGATGTCCATTGTGAAATAGTCGGCAGTTGGTGAAAGACAGCGCATTCATCAGGTCGACAATAGAGCTCTCAAGTGACTGAAAAATTATCAAATTATTTCCGAGGCGCCACAAATTAGTACAACTTTGTCAAAATTGTTAGACTCTGTTGTATTTTATTCAATTTAGAAAACTATTATCTAACATAGAAAGTTATCTTGTCGTATTTTCAAAGTCAGACCCAAATAACATTTAAGCTTACTAATGTAACTAAGCTTCTGACTAGCCAATTTTATTTTATTTTTATTGCTTTAGCATACTATTGGCAACATAATAAAGGGCTTCGATACACTTTATTTGAAAAAGTACTTATTTCGGCCGTCCTGGCCGAAATAAGTACTGATAATACAGAACCATTTTTAAATAATCACCTAAAAATATAAATAAGCAAGGGAGATAACACATATCTTTTTTATTGAATATAATACGAGTTGTCTACCTTACAATTACAATTTTATTTCTATTAAATTAAAATTTAAAATAAAATGACTTCACTGCACACTGCGCAACGCCGGGTAGGCACAGCTAGCACTTAATACAATCATTCCATAAACGTGTGTATATCACTGTGCGGGAGTAAAATAAAATTCTTATGCGTTTCAATATTCCCCGTCCCCCACACACTACCACCTTCCAATCGCGACCCGCATGTTCCAACATCTATTATCTCAGAGCTAGAAACATCATTGCTCTTGTAGGTACCTGCTT
Source organism: Sepiola atlantica (assembly GCA_963556195.1). NCBI lineage: Eukaryota > Metazoa > Mollusca > Cephalopoda > Sepiida > Sepiolidae > Sepiola > Sepiola atlantica. The sequence goes on along the minus strand of OY744537.1, from coordinate 60,268,722 downwards.
GCATCAATAAAAAAAGAACAAAACAAATTACAAAATCACAACTTTACTGACCCCTGACGATCGGTTTTCGACCTCAACCACTCAACATCGTCGCTAATGCAAAGGACCTTAGTACAGTTGTGGATAACTCCATTGTATCGACATAGCGACAAAGCCAGGCTGGGTCTCTACCTGACCTGGCGATCCTTTCTAAACCTAACAGCGGACGCTATCCAACCATTTTCCATTCTTAAGTATGCCATCCAAGAAACAAATCACTATCTCCAAAAAAATATTGTACACGCGTGTTCAACGAACTTGAACCAGGCTGGTGACGGGCATCTCTACGCTTACATAGAAAGGACGGCTTCAAAAACTAAATCTGTTCTCACTTTAGCAGCGGTAGATGAGAAGGGACCTGACTTCGGAATATGGTATCATCAACGGGAATGTAAATATACTTTTGATATACTTTAGAGGAATATTTCATTCCAACGTCCTCTTGCGATCTCCGCAGACACTCGCAGAAGATGTACTATCGTCGCTTTCGTCTCAACAGAAGAAAAACAGTTTTCTCTATCCGTGTTTCTGCTCCTTGGAACAGCCTGTCAGAGGAGGCCGTGATGATGACTATCATATCTAGGTTTAAAGTCGCATTGAATAAACATTCATATGATATATAGATGCAATATATTCTAACTTTCTTTTTTACATAACTTGCTGCACTTTGCTAATTGTAGTACCAATAAAATTAATTGATTGATTTAAATATTTTATTCATACGAACTTAGTTGTGAAATCGGGAATAAATGAAAGTGATATTTCCTATATTAACCAAACAAGTTTACTCGCGGAATTACCGGTGTTAATTAAACAAAAAAGATAACCGCACCTATGATCATTGCTAGTTGTCATGCTTTGTGTTGTCTCATTTGCTTTCAACAAAAATACATACTGCAGTGAATAAGCGACACATTCAACATAGCAGTGACATTGTCTGACTTAGTCTTTTTCATAATTAAAATGTTTAAGTCACTTGCTCCTCGAGTTATGCCCCCTTTTAAAGTAATTGTACAAAGTCGTGAAGGTTTTATTTTGACCAACTCCCCTGGTGTAGTCGAGAATCACTGTAGTCAGCTGATACAGCTTCTATCTATACTGTAAGTTGGATGTTTTAAATTTCGCGAATATTGTCTTTATTTGACTATATCTTTTTTTATTATTAAATCATTAGTAAGATGAGAAAGGGAAGTCATATACGTACAAACTTTCACCTGATGGCTTATAGCATTAACAAGCTTTAATTTACGGCTTCCACATGATCAGTTGTTTCACGCTTTGAGCGATCATCAGGCGACCCAAACAGGCTCTTGTAAGTGCGTCGTGTACTTTCGGTTTTACATAACCATTTTGCAAGTTAACATATTTGCTACGGAACGAAATATCTTCAGTGATCAACAGTAAAATTGTGAAGAATTGTTATGTAAACGGATTTATCTTTTCCCCGTGTATCAATTTACATTCTTTAATTAAAATTACATTCGTTATTCTGAAGCATTTCGTGGTTCAACCAACTTGAACCTATCTGAAAGTGTCTGCCGTCATGTTTATTAGATTTATAAAGAAAACTTCTGTTACTGCTATTAAATATATTGATGTTGCATTTGAAACTGGCCACGTGACCAACGACCGCTCATGTATAAGTCCAAGCTTTTGCGGTCTCTGCTTTGAAAAAATTTGATTTAAAACATAAAACAATACGGGGAAAAGGAAGAAAAAACAAAACGCGCAGTGTTATCAAATGGTAGATAGTACGGGTGGGTTGATAGGCTGAAAAATCTACAGAAGAAAACAGAAGAAAGTAAAAAGTGGAGAAAAGTGGAGAAAGGATGATGTATAAAATGAGGTCGGAGGGAGAGGGGAGAGAGAAAGAGGATTTTTAATTATTTTGATTTTTTTGCCAGTCTTTTGCAGATTTTTGTTTATGTGGCGCCACCCGACAGCATTGTCTATTATCTGGTTAAGGTTTTCTTCCCCTCTATTCTCTTCTCAAATAAATACACCGAGGAGCATGGATGAGGGCGCAAAAGTGGACTTTCTCCCTTTACGATAGGGATGGAGAGAGATAAAGAGAGATAGAGAGAGAGAAAGAGAGAGAGAGAAAGAGAGAGAGAGAGAGAGAGAGAGAGATAGAAATAGAGAGAGAGAGAGAGAGAAGGAAAGAAAGGGAAACGGAAAAGATTAAAAAACGCGAATGGAAAGGGTTGAAACACTTTGGCGTGTAGACTTCCGGTACGCTTGTTTTTTTTTCTTTGCTTTTTAAACAAAGGGGGAAAACATGCGATCATTAATTTTAAGAGCATAAATGTAAGCTGTTGCAAAACAACAAATAAACACAACATCAACAACAACAAAGCAGAACAGAGATTCTCGATATAAGAGTATGTTAAAAAAAAAATTCTGTATCGCAATTTGTGAAAAGATATTGCCCGTTTTATAAATGTTTAATTCTGGAACCATCAATTATAGTGTTTGGTGTGTCTAATGTTATGGCATATCAACCCTATTTGGATCATAACATTTTGAAATATAATACTTAATATCAGCGATTAATTGTATACACTTGGTTAAACACAAGTCACTATTTAGGCATTTAGGCACTGGGATTCTTAAAGGATTGATATGCCTGGCTTAACAGTGAGTATAAGCTTACGTTCAGCTATAAAATAGCTCATATAAGCGGCGAAAATCAATCACTTCTGCTAGTCAAATTCATGACGCGCTTTCTTGTCGCGTTACTATTTTCGTAACACGTGTCTTCTGGGAGGAGGAGCGAAAGTTTCGGCGCTTTCTCAAACCTATCAATTGCCCCCATCCTCCCCCTGGTTACTGGAAGAGTTCTAGGAGGTCTCAACCGACAGTCCATTACGTATAACGGCTTACGAATATAGACGGGAATTATTTTTGTATTTAACTCTTGTATCATCTCACGACACTCCAATAAATCCCGCCTTGACTAGCGACGCTGGAAATTTACTTGGAGCCAGCTCAACCCAACCCGGAGTATAACACTTTCTCGGGCGCTGGCTTTTCAAACCCCACTTACTCGACCCAAGCTGTGGTCACATCTTACTTGTGGGAGTAAGATAAAACTGGCCTTGTGCCTAACTCCTGCAGAGGAGTAAATAAATATAACTTTCCCCACATTATTAGTACATAATTGAACCCTAATAGATCCGAGGAGATTTTAACTCGACATATTCGATTACATAGTTCGTAAAAGAATCCATTAGATCTATACTACTACTACTACTACTACTACTACTACTACTACTACTACTACTACTACTAATAATAATAATAATAATAATAAACAAAAAACAGCATTGTTTATTTATGATGCTTATGATTATGATCATTATTCATAATGGTGCTATCTATCATGTTCGAATCTAGCGTGTCTTCGAATGTGTTCTACGTCAAAATGGCATCGTGGGAATATCTACAACTTTAAGACAAATATATATATATGTATATATATATATATATATATATATATATATATATATATATATATATATATATATATATATAGGGTTATGTTATTTAATGTTCTATAAAATTAGATGTATAGCCTTCGGTAGACGGGTACTTCGACTAGTCGAATATTGTTATGCATCCAATGTCCTAAGTACCCGACGGTGATAATTGGCTTTGTAAGGCATCCCTGTTCTTGTCAGTAAGCAATTGGCCGTGTGTCGATCGACTGGTTTGTGTTATCAAATACAATTCATTCCTCGCGCCAATAGGTTCATCCTTTCAACCAATCTGCAAATCTTTTAAAGGATTGATTGAATCGACGCAACCGGTGAGGACACTTTCTTTGCGCATGCGTAGATCATCTGCCCATCGTGACTCTTTTGCGCACGGCTTTGCATTCATCGGCTGACACAGCTACAATATTCGTCCCTTCTTTTCTTTTTCCTCACTGATTATTATCCTTCAATGCTACAATTGCAACTACACTTCTGATCATAGCCTAAAGATTACTACTACTACTACTACTACTACTACTACTACTACTACTACTACTAATAATAATAATAATAATAATAATAAGCTGAATAATAATAGTAACAATAAGAAGAAGCAGAAGAAGAAGAAGCAGAAGAAGAAGAAGAAGAAGAAAAAACGAAATTATGTAGAATGAGGAAGAAAAAAAAGGAAAACCGATACAATAGCAAGAAAAATAACAATTTTGTTATTAACTAGCTGTCCCTACTCGGCGTTGTCCCGTAGTGTATCTACTTACGATTTGTTTTGCTTTGCTTTTTAAAACCATGGCGTTTAATTTTACAGGATATATTTTTGTTCCGCTCAAATGGAAATAACTCTGGATAAATGAATACAGAGTTACGTATCTTTTTTAAGATGGCGGTCATTTAAAAATAATTCCGTGTCAGACAAAATATTTTCTGGAAGGATGAAATCGAATTACATTTTATTCTTCCGTGCAAACATTTTACAGACAGTCACGATATGCTGCAACGATCTACAAAAAAACTGACAAACCAGAATATATGTATATATTAAATAATAAAATTAGTAATAACTATATCCGAAACCCTCTAGATATAAGGACATCGAATAGAAATAACAGAAATGTAGCACATAAAGATCATACTCATTCCAGTTGTAATAAGTGAACCCTATTCTATACAAAAATATCTAGTGTGCTTACGAGCAGGCATTGTCAAGAAAATAAATTATAAACTGTCATGACGAAACATCTCTACACGAAGGTCTATGATGGAGACTAGAATGTGTAGTAACATTGTGTTTAATAGTAAAGAAATAATTAAAAATAATAATAACACATTTTTGACATTATATGTTGCGACCCAGACCTAGGTCCTGAACACGAACTCAACCCAAAAGAAATGGGTCATCAAGTTGACACATACAAGAGAGGTATAGAAAACCGGTATTCATATCGTGACTCTCTGTAAGATGTTTGCACGGAGGGAATAGAAGCGGCGCCATGATGGAGTTTGCCTCGAACTCCACTGGCATTTATGTGTAGCAATATTTTAGACGGGTGTGAAAGAATATGATATGTCTTGTAAATTTTCACATAAGTTTAAAAAATAGGTAGAGTGCAATTTTCCTAATAGAGTTTAAGGAAGACTACGTGTCTTGGCTGTGACATCACAGGCACAGGAAGCGAATAAGCGTATGTGTCAAATTAGTAGAGAGAATTGTTCGATTCTGAACCACCAGAAAGGGCAGTTAGGCCTTTGGACATCTTCTTTCCTCTTTCCCTAGAGAGGGTATGTTTTTTTTTGCGCGTACATGTTTGCACTGAAGAACAAATAAAAAACAAAAATATTTTAACGCCCAACTGTATTTTTTGAAGTTTCCTTTTTTTAATAACGTTCGTAAAAGCGGTTATTGAGAAGATGAAGACAGCGACAGGGAGAAGAGATGGAAACCTTGACCATCACATCACCACGACCAGTGAATCCCGCCAACGAAGTTGTTTTTACTAAGTCACCAGTTATCAAGGCCTAAAGGCCATTCGAGGATAAGAGTTAATGATTGTAAGGTGAGCAGTGAGACAACGCCGTGATGATTGGTAATGATGGTGGGAGTTTGGCAAAATTTGATTATTTAGGAGGACGGCGCAACAAGAATTTGTTTACATTGAATTTGAAAACGATGATGTTGTAGTCAGCTGGGAAGCATCCAATAAATGTCGCCAATCATGCGAAAATGTAATGTCCTACTAGTATTGGATGTGTTTATACTAATATTTTGTTTAATCTACGATTTTTGAGCGATTATCAGGGTTACTCGCACAGGTATTATCGACGCCATTTTCTTTTTCGTTCTAACTAAACAGAGTCGGAATATGTTTGTTTAAAAAAATAAAAAAACGCTTTAAAATAAGTTATAACATAAATAAACTTATCCAGGTAAGTATAAGATTAACTTATCCTGCCTTTGGTAACATTTATTTGTTGCGGATTTGTTTTCTTTTCATCCCTTTTTTTGTTCTGTTAACTACACTGGAAATTGTCCCACAAGTTTACACCCGCTCCTTGAGTTGTGTTGGTACAGTACCTGGATATGTCAATGTCAATCTTTACCTAGCTCATAACGTGTTATAGCTTGTACGAAGAAAAATATTTGTGAAATTTTGTGTAAAAAAAAACATGCTACTTAGTATTTGCATGAGAGAGTAAGTAACTACGATGAATGTATTTACGTATTGTTTTTATTAGCAAAAACATTACAAATTATGTTTTGAAGCAATAATAATTTGCCTGTAACTAATGTCGACTACCCTTTATGTCTACTTTTCATAAAAAAGTGCCTTAGTTTCAAAATAATATCTATGTAATGCTTTTTAGATTTTATTATTTCATGTTTAAAATCTATAAAACACGTATCCAGTTAAAATGCTTTAGACTTACGTGAGATTTGAACTCGGTTATTGACATTATATAAACTACTGCCTTAGTAATGTATACTCTGCCTATTCCTTTTTTGTCAACCAATCAAATGTTTTTACTTGCGTTCGAAAAGGCAAACTAAAAAATAGCAACAAAAAAAAAACACCATAACTTTTTAATGGTATATAGTTTGCACTTGAAGACGAACATCTTGTAGTCTGCAGGTAATCTCATTCATCTTTATCCTCGAGTGACTTTAGCCTTGATAATTAGTGATACATTAGTAAAAAGATAAGAATAGCATCGATGAAAACAGTATTAGACGATCTTTTAGTAATTAAATTTGTATAATTTGTAGTCTGACCTGTGGCGCAGCGTTTAAAGTACTAAATAACATTCAGTTCTAGGTTCAGTTCTAGGAATTGCGATTAACTGCAGACTTCTATTCGGTCATGGTTGACGAAACGAGGGCTGAATTAAATAAAGGTTCCGTTCGAAAGATTCCCGAGTACAACAAGATACACCTGAAAAAGGTCGAAGGTTACATCGACTGAAACGTTGTGAGAATAAAACTTTAGATGAGAATAGTAGTCCGAATAATCCAAATTATACAAATTATCAGTCCTCATCTAAAAAATTCAGAAACATAATATAATTTTCATTTCGTCGTAAATATAAACAAATACAACGATTTTGAAATTATAGGCGTAGGTCTGAATTGTCGTGAATTAGACCGTCGTACAACGAGGACCGTGTGTATTCGTAGAGGCTGTTGCGGGAAAGATGCTTATTATTAGAAACAGATGGCGCCACGACATTCCAGCACTCGAATTAGCGATGTGGGGGTGGACTTGGTTTTCGTAATATTCAAATTTCAAGAGTATCGCGACAAAATGTTTGAGTTAAAGGCGACTAAAGGTGAACTGCTTCGTCTTTCTTTTTTCTTTTTAATGAAAAGAAATATACACAAACGGGACTAAAGATAGAAATCTTGTTCGCCAAGAGGCAACTATGCGCTCAAACTGGTGATACCAGCGACTGGTACTTATTGAGGAATTTACCCCATTGAGAGGAATTCCAAGTACTTCCGCTCAGAGTCTGAATGATTCAAGCTGTGTTGTTACTCAACTGAACTTTATTACTGATCTGAGTAAAAAGCAGTTCGAACTTATGAGGGGATTTGAGGAGAGTTCGCAGGTCAATCGACGGATATCGCGATATTGAGAATTCAGATTTTAAAGGAATGGTTTCATGATGAAATGCACGCACACACATTTTTCTATCGCCTATATGCCGGTGCACACCCCCCGTTAAAAAATAACGTCAAAAATATGCTTCGCACGTGTTCGCACGAATATTCATATGCATACTAAATAACATTTAAATCGACGAAGTAAAAACAAGAAATTAAAAAGAAGAAAACCTCTCAGACTGGAAAGTTTTAATATAGAAAAAAGGAAATAAAACTTATCAATCGGTATAGAAAGAAGAATGTGAAAAGAAACAAAGAAAACGTATTATGGAATAGAGTCAAGTATTTCTTTCAGAATTAAATTAAGACGGCGGAGTTGTCTGACTTGTCATTTGATTCCTTTATATATATATATATATATATATATATATATATATATATATATATATATATATATATATATATATTATTTCATGTATTCACATAAAATATTATAAGGATATATAATATTTAACCCTTACCCTAACCCTCCTAATATCAATACGTGAGTAAAGCTCGGTAGTAAGTTATGAAAATTGCCATGAACATATTTTCATAACTTACACGTTCGTCGAACACTCTCGACTAGTCTTCCGTCTGTGCCCGCTACTAGCAACATATATATCTTAATTTTCTTTAATAACGTGATAGTTTTCGGTGGCCGAGTGGGTATGGCGACTGCTTGCAGATACAAGACTTACTTTGTGAACCGGGTTCACGCCACCCGGCCGTCTGAAATTGTTACTTTCCTGCACTCATGAGAGCCATAAGCTTGAAATGCTAGCGTCTGTAGGTAAAATAAATATTAAATAATTGATACATTATTAAATATTTATTTGCAAATATTATATATATATACACAGAGTCGGGCAGCTAAATTGGTACTTTTTAATTTTTACAAAATTCATAATTTAAAGAATTAAATATGGAAGGATATCATTTTAACATTTATTTATTTAATTATTACAGTCTAGTATTGAACAAAATTATTCAATATGAGCACCCTTTGCATCAATTATTTTCGAGATGTTTTGACGAAACCGTGAACAGCTCTTCTTTATTTTATTGGGATCGAGATTGTAAAATGCTTGTTGAATGGCTGTCTTCAATGAGGTTGTATTTGGGTGTGGATTAACATTAGCCTGTCCCTCGACGACGCCGAATAGATAATAGTCGCAAACATTTAGATCTGGAGAGCTGCTGGGCCAAATATCCTTCGGAACAAACAAGGGAAGATTCTCCTTCATGAAATCTTGGTTGGACTTTCTTTGATCCATGCGCTGGTGCCGAGTCTTGGATGAGCATGACTTTCGTAGGGTCGTAGTTTCTACGGATCCAAGGCAATAAAACATTATTAAGAATGTTCAAATACTCCGCTGTGTTGATTTTAAGACCCGCTTCGATGAAATGAGGAGGCATCACCTTTCCATCACTTGCCATCACAGAAGCAGGATTTTTGCTCTGCATCACAGGAGGAACTTCCGAAGGGTCACAGGCAATAACTCGAGTGTTCTGGCGATTTGGAACCTCATCCACGATGAACTTTTTCTCATCAACAAAAATGCGCACATGTCCTTTGTGTTTCAGATGGTTGATAAGCTTGGGGCATCTTTCAACTCTGATAACTTTTGAACGGGCAGTGAGAAGATTACGGCGTCTCCTACCGTAGGACTTCATTGCTCTGCTGATAGTTCTGCGACTCACATTGCGCTTTTTTGCCAGTTTCGACATCGACTAACTTGGATCTGCCTTTATCGACCTTTTTAGTCCCACCAGGAAAGTTTTTGTGCGCTTTCGATCACTACGAGTACTGTGCCGACTTCTCTCAACTTTACACTCGGCATCGAAATTAGCCACAACCCGATAGACAGTCGTTTAAGCATAGCCAGTGCTCTTAACAATGTCCGAAGGAGAACTCCCGGCGCGTCTCATTTCGCATATAGTATTCTTCGTGCTAATTCCGCCATATTAAAACAAATTTGAGTAAATATAATTATGCTATCTTGCAATAAAGGATCCGTAGTAAAAAAAAACGTAATCATATGATCAAAAATAAAAAAGATATTAGCATTTTAAATTAGTTCCAATTTATCTGCCTGAACCTGTATATATATATATATATATATATATATATATATATATATATATATATATATATATATATATATATATATATATATATATATATATATATTCCTTGTATGGTTGTTGTTTCTTAAATGTTAATGCAATGAACCCCCGATCTTTATAAGATAGTGCTCAATAACAGATAGAGCTGTATTATATATTTTTATTTATTCAGCCATTATTGGCTGCATACATGTTTCAGCTGCAACTTTATTCCAAGTTCAGCTTCCTCAAGTCGATTAAGTATAACGATGTACTTAATCGGCCAATGACGTTTGTCTAAATTCAATTGTATATATATACATATACATATATATATATATATATACATATATATATATTTCAGTACAAATAATAATAATATTCAACCCCACAACTCAAACAATGTTAACATATACTATTGTAATCAAATGCAACCAAACTTCAGATTAGAAGAAAAAGCCATGAAAAATATTATACACAGATACATATACCCAATTGACAATAACAATACAATTAGACTCATTATTTACTATGAGAAATTTAAACCCCAAAATCTTGTAGTAAAAAACAACTCCTCCCCAACCACTAGAAGGAACCAATGTTATTTATAAGTTTAAATGCCTTTTGTAAGAATGTAACTCCCATAATAATAATAATAAAACTAATAGTTACATTGGTGTTACAAGCACTACTATATCCCGCCGCCTCACCATGCATCTTGTAAACTCTAGCTCAATTTACAGAAATCTACAAAAACATAACTGCCCTCCATCTGATTTAAGACAAACTCTAGTTAATAACATTAAAATTATACATTCCGAAACCGATTTAAAAAATTAAAAATACTGAAAGCTATCTACATAAAAACACAAGCTACAATTAATAACATCACATATAAAACTATTGGTAATATTTTAAAATGCTTAACGTAATGCGATTTTGTTCTGTGATGCCATCCAGCGTTGCTGAATTTAAACCGTCAACGACTTCCTGGAGCAATGCGAAAAACGTTCTCTGCGCGTTTCTCCACCGCCTCCTCAAAAACATTCTTCTTTCTCCAACTTTTTTGTTCATTTGCTTTTGACACTTGAGCATGATTCGACGAAGAATCGAAAACGTTCGTGAAACCTATGGAACATATATATATATATATATATATATATATATATATATATATATATATATATATATATATATATATAAGTAGATAGATAGATAGATAGATAGATATAATATGCTGACCAAGCATTTTGTAGAATATATATATATATATATATATATATATATGTATATATATATATATATGCGAAAGTTCTATGCCTTTATTATAGATCGAACACTCTCTGAGACTTACTATGTTAGTAAATAAATAAAGGGTTCATTTCTATCACTTTTAATATGGCTATCACGCTATTAGAATGGATAAGGATGGTAAATTAGAGTGAATCTTTTTTACTGTTCGAATCATTCAACCGGATACAGTTATATAATTAGATCGATGTCTGTTAGTGAACATGAAACATATATGTCTGTGGATAATAGATATTTCTTTATAAACATTATATATATATATATATATATATATATATATATATATATATATATATATATATATATATATATACGTTTATTTCCTTTGGGGTTTCTTCTCATATTTTGTATTTACATAACTATCTCTAAATATACCAGTGTTCACAAACACACATATCCGAATGGAGGCTGATCGGACTTGTTGATCGGACAGATTTTTAATTGAACTTACGAGGAGCAGTTCCGAACATTTACATACTTCCCACCTGTACACACGCTGCATATCTCGAGTTGCAATGGCGCTCAACGCGAAGGGAGACGCGATTTGCAGGTGTTCGTTATACCGAATATTTGTTTGCAGTAGTCCGTGTTGTTTAGCTCGAGTTGTCTACTAAGGGTAAACTGTAAAGTTATTGAAGCGGATTCTACGTTTTGGGTTTGGTCAATGTCGGATTCTGTAACTCCGTGGAATCCTAGGCATGTTTTGCTACGGCAGGAGAGTTTGGAATTAGAATTTAATTACCGCATTCTTCCCGCCATTTTTGATGATGTTTCAACAGTTTTCTCTGATCTTTCGCTTCTCACACTTTATACTTTATTTCCTTGTGTCGGCTTGTTTATCCGTTTTATTATTTAATGATGGAACGTTCTCAAATTATTTATAGTGTATTAAACAGTGGCACGGGTTCGATTCTTGTCGGTGGATGTACATTTTTATCGAATATTAATTCTTATATATATATATATATATATATATATATATATGTGTGTGTGTGAAATGAAAAAAGAAAAACCAAGAGATATTTTTTATATATTCATCAACGTTTCGTCTTTATTGTAAGACTTTCTCAGGATGATAATTTAAAGAAAAATGTCATGCAAGTACATCGAAATATTGGGTTGACATGATGGGTTGATAAGGAAAAGTAGTAGCCGTTGCTACTAAGAGCGCTGGACGAGGGTCCGGGCTGCGAGAAGTCAGTCAGTAGCAAAGAGTGAAATGAACATGGAAAGCGTTGAATGGGTACATTAAGGCAGCAGTGAAAAAGGGGAGGGGGAGAGTGTTAGTGAATTTGCCTTAAGGTGGGAGAGAGGGGGGTACTGAGGTTTTTGTGGTGGTGAGGTGTGGCATGGATTTTGAGGGGCTGAGGAAAGAGGAGGGAAGGGTCTTTGTCTGTGTCTTTGGTATCTAGGTGGTATCATAGTTTTAGAAAAATATTTGAAAAAATGAAGATACTTGAAAATAGGCGGGGGTGGGTAAGAGTATGAAAGAAGTAGTCGAAAGGGTGAGATAGGTGAGAGGGGACATGGGAGAGTGGAGATTTTGTTGTGGTCAGGTGTGAAACTTTTGGATGGAAGAAGTATTGACCAGCTGGCTATGTCAGGAATGTGTGAATATAAGTGAGTTTGAAAGAATGTGTTGAAATGTGCTGTGAACATTACAATAAAGAAAAGGAAAAGAAAAAGAAGAGGAAAATAATTTTAATTTTGGCGAGAGATAAGTGAAATGTAGTTTCGTTCAGGATGTGTTGATGGCTTGAGATTAAATTGAGGGCAAAAGGAGTTTAAATATCTAAATATTTGTGAGGATGTATAGATTGTGTTCATTGGTAAATCTATTATTTGTGGTTAAGTTGTTTTGATTCGTAGTGAATGAATATGTATGTGAGAGGAGTTAGTACGTGAGTGTGTATGCGGGGAGTTGTATATAAGTACAATTGAGAACGATGAGAAGAAGGGTTAGCCATGATCTAGGTTTAGTTTTTGTTCGGTCAGGATAATTTTGCTTATTAAGGGGGATAGATTGTAGAAACCATTTCGTTGTCTGATGGTGTTAGAGGCTGTGATTAGTGCTGCTTCCAGTAGTCTTCGTCGAGCTTTGTTATGAATGTGTTTGGTGATTTTGGCCTGTTCAAACTTGAAAGCATGATCGTGCTCTAATACGTGGGAAAAAGTGCACTGAGAGAGTTATTGTTTTTTATGCCCCTTTTGTGTTCGCTCAATCTTTTTTTAATCCACACACATCTAAAGAAACTCAAAATCGACTTACCATTTCCCCCCAACGCTTTAATAGAAATAATTAGACTCATCACTGACGTAACATATTTCCAATTCAACGACGAATTCTACAAACAAAAATGTGGACTCCCTATGGGCAACTCTCTAAGCGGTGTATTGGCCTGCCTCTTCTTAGAATTCTTAGAATTTAGACTAACCCCTAACATCGAATACTTCAGATACATTGACGATATTCTTATTTTTCTCCCCGAAAACATACAAATTAATAACCTCAACGATAAACAGTAGAATCCTCCATAAAATTCACGCATGAAACTGAGATAGACAGCTCGATACCATTTTTAACACTCTTATAATAAAGTCCAACAGAAAACTAGCATTCAAAGTACGCCGCAAAAGCACTCACAAAAACGACTACATACACTTCTACTCTCACCACAATAGCAAGATAAAACAGGTATGATTATAGGCTTTTTCCTACGCGCTCTTAGAATCTGCAGTCCTCAATATATAGATGAAGAAATCAAACACATCATTAATTCCTTACGAACACTGCAATACCCCATACATTTTATACTAAATGCTAAGAAGAAAGCCTTTAAAATATTCTCAAAATACAACACACAAAAACATCAACATTACAAAATCATCAGAAAAAATTCACAAAGAGTAAAAAGTTCTTTGCTTAAAGTGTCTTGAAAGAACATACACTATACAGTGGGTCATTTTTGAAAGAAAAGAGCAAACTCACACGTGGAGGAACTCACTAATACGCCATTTTGAATTTTTCGTTCAAAGCTAGTACATACTAAAAGTTATGTGGACATTTATGAATTTTAATTCAGTAATATTTCTTAAAATAGTTAATAAGTACTATAATTTATTAATAACAATTCTCATTCACTTGAGGGTATTATTTTTTACTTTCTAAAGTTACATCAATTAGCCTTCAGATGTCTATTTAGGTCATTTGGATACGAAGCTAACAACAGAGTTGGTCTCTTAAATTCAACAGTTTAGAGCAAGTTTCATAGACTCATCCATCCATTCACGTAACTATTAGGATTGTTATACTTCAATGTTTTTGTGGAAGATGTTTAGTATTTACTTATAAATCGTTTAAATCAATACTAAGATAAGCTTAATTACCCAGAATCCTTCACTTAAGTAGTAAGTTTCTATTAAATGCGAAACTAAGGGGGGGGGATTTGTCACTTACAATAAAAATACTTTATAGTTACCTAGACATGAATAAAAATACCGAAAGAATCTATTAAATATTTATTTATTTTATTTATTTATTTTATTATTTTATTAAATGATGTTTAAATACCTCATTATAAAGTATTATGAGGATTCAAAAGTACTTTTAAGGACATTTATACTTAAAGTTAATTGGGATTACGTTTTATATTTAACTCGTATTATCAGGTGAATACCGACAAGCATCAATGTCAATATCAGGGACAGTATTAATATATCAGGTCAGTATTAATATATATATATATGTATATATATATATATATATATATATATATATATATATATATATATATATATATATATATATATATATATTAATACGGTTACAAAAAACCAAGCACAAATAAAAACAGGTCCAATCAAACCGCAAGGATTTAATAAACAGAACAGTGAGTTGCAGCGATCTACAATTTACTTGTTTTTGCTATTTATTTTCTACAATAACACACACACACACACACACACACACACACACACACATATATATATATATATATATATATATATATATATATATATATATATATATATAACGATAAAATGCACGATATATCATAAAATGAAATGCCGTGGAGATTTATTCTGAAGACGTTCGTTCATTCGAAACCTCGCTTGATTTTTATTTCTTCCCGTGTTTAATTGTATTTACTTTTTGTCTTTTCATATATATATATATATATATATATATATATATATATATATATATATATATATATATATATATATATATATATATATATAGTAAGGTTGGTTTAGACAGATAAATTTAGATCATCAGTTATATCAATTCAAAGAATTCGAAATCAACAAATATTTGGCGTACGATCGTTTCCAAGACGATTTATAATTTTTTATATTTTATTTTACTTTGTTGGAAAATTCGAATACATCTCTTCTATAACACCCCTCTCAACATCACACATAGAAGTCAAGCAAAGACCATCAACATTTTTGTACTTATTTAAATATATATATATATATATATATATATATATATATATATATATATATATATATAGTAAGTAAGTTTTGATTACCAACTAGACGCCATGCTCGAGTGTCTTCCGTTTCTCTGTACAGGGTTTTGTCATGACAACATGACATGAGGATACTACAAGTAAACCGTTACCAAATATTCAAAATAACAGTATTCACAGCACAAATAAGATCCCCCCAGCACAACCATATACGTGCTCATACGAGGAATAGTGCACCTATTTCCTGGTAATGGTACCTCAAGTAACAAAAGTTAACTGGATACTCTACCAGACTAGATGAATTCTTGTCCTGGAATCTTTTAAGACCAAGAGACCACAACAAATATATACTAAAACATAGTTAATTGGTCAATTGAGGAGAGGAAAATTAGTGTTCTTAACTTCTTTACTAACTCAACATTTGAGTAATAAAGAATTAATTTTATAGAATATTCGAATATCTATGTATCTCATATAGAAGGGGCCCATTAATTTATAAGGACTTCGATTGAACTAAACTGAAATAAAAAAAACTTAACCTAACGTCTTCTAGAAGTTTACGTGCTCTTCTACGTTTACCGTAATTTGACCCCTCGGGGTTAATACCATCAAAATTATGAAGAAGAAGAAGAAAAAAAAACTATAAGGCAGTCTCCCCTGACAAAGTTGTCGTACAACGAAAGCTTGCAAAAAAAAATTAAATAAATAATTTTCTCATTTAAATTGCACGATGTGTTGATTTTCAAAAATATTTCACTTAAATACATTTTCATGCCTCAAAGATGTTGTCAATTTTCTAATATATATATATATATATATATATATATATATATATATATATATATAAAGTTTGAAAAGTCACACATGGAAACGTTGCTGAAATAGCAATAAGGAGAATATTTTGAAAAAATATTTTGAAAACCTGGACAACGCAACTTATTTATGTTTTATGCGTTGTCCAGGTTTTCAAAGTATTTAAAAAAATATTCTCCTTATTATATATATATATATATATATATATATATATATATATATATATATATATATATATATATATATATATATATATATATATATATGACAAAAAGAGAGAGATATAGAAAGAGAGAAAGATATATATATATATATATATATATATATATATATATATATAGAGAGAGAGAGAGAGAGAGAGAGAGAGAGTGAGAGAAATAAATAAATAAATAAATAAATAAATAAATAAATAAATAAGCAGAAGTTTACTACCTGGGCCTCGTCAAACAAGGGATGTTTTACATGACAATCCTTTTTTAGTGAAACCCGGCTACTAAACCTTCGTTGAATTTATAGAAGCATGGAATATTTTTAGTTTTATATTTATGTACTGCGCACGTCTATTTATTATATTTCTGAAAGTGTCATCTTTTTATTCAATTGTTTTTATTTTTTCTTGTGTGTTTCTGTCTTTATTTCACTTTCATTTTGCTTTTAGTGTAGCAGATTCCTTCTTTCTCCCTTTCTTTGTTTCTTTCTTTTACATTGTCACTCTCTCTTTTTCTTTCTGTCTCTTTCTTTCCGGGTCTTACATTCTTACTTTCTGTCACTTTCCTTTCGTTTTATTCTGTCTCTTACATTGTTAACCTCATTTTCTACATCACTTTACTTTTCTTTACTTTTTTTCTTTCCATTTCTGTTTTTTTTAAATTTCTTTCTATGCAAACGTGTTGAAATTCATAACAGAAAAAACAAACAAACACATCCTTTATAACCCTAATATATTAACTGCCTTTGGCCTCACTTCCGTCTGTGCGTTAATTAATCGAGTTAATATATTAACGTGATAAACGACGAGAGTGAAAACAGCACGTTAATATATTAACAGCCTTAATTCATGTATACACGGAAGTGACATCACACAACTTCCGTGCTCTCTTCTTTATTTTTTTCCTTTTCTTCATTATATATTTCTCTTTTTTCTTTCTTCTTTCTTTATTTATGTATCTCTTTTCCTTTTTTTTCTGTTACATTTCTCTCTCTTTCCTTCTTTCTCGTGTGTTTCATTGTTTATTTATTTTCACTTTTATTTTGTTTTTTAAGTCGCACATTTTTCTTCCCTTTCTTTTTTCGGTAACATTGTTACTAACTCTTTTCTCTCTGTTTCTTTCTGTCTTTTACATCATTCCTCTTTATTACTTCCCTTTCTATCTGTTTCTTGCATTACTACCCTCACTCTCTCTCTCTTTATTCCCCTCTTTATTTCCTTCTTTCCTGTTACTTTTTTTTTATTCTAACAAAAATGTGTTACAATTTATAACAGAGAAGCTAAACATATCCTCTATCGTGCTAATATATTAACGTCCTTAATTCACGTAAATACGGAAGTCTCATGGCGTCACTTCCGTTTGTATTTGAATTAAAGCCGTTAGTATATTAGCATGATAAAGAACAAGGGCTAAAAAAATCGTTCGTTCTGATTGGTCAGTTCAATAATGATGAAGTTCATCCTGCGTGAAGGAAGCGTGTATAGATAGATAGATATATAGAAATAGATGAGGAGAGCTAGCGTGTGTGTATGTGTATGTGATTAATTAATAGCTCTTTATCTGTTGTTTTTTTATTATAGTTTTTGTTTTAACATTGCCTCATTTTTTAGCGAGCTGCCGAACGTTTACAAATAATATCCTCTAACTACATAAATATTTACATGACTAAAAATATTATTAAAATGACTAAGGGAAATATAGTAAAGACTTTGTGTTTGCATGTCTGTAACCAAATCTACGTCATAGTTCTAAAAGATGATATTTATTTTAGATTCTCACATTTTTCCAGAATATTAACAATTGAATACTAGCGAATACATGCACACACAGGCGCACATCTATCTATCTATCTATCTATCTATCTATCTATCTATCTATCTATCTATCTATCTATCTATCTATCTATCTATCTATCTATCTATCTATCTATCTATCATTTTTTTCTTTATTTTTTAATTCTTTATTTTTTTAAAAATATTTCATGCCCGTCTTCCTGTCTTTCTATCACCAATTCTGAACTTCCGGTTTCTGATCTCCTATACCCGCCCCCAAACCGGTACTCACAGTTTTTTTTTTCAACAAATGAAATATCTTCAGACAGACACACCCTAACGAAGGCACGCACGATGTATAAAGGTACATTGGTAAAACATAAAAACGTTAACAAAAAACAAACAAAATACAACAGAAATACAAGAATCAACCAAAAACAAAAAGATTGAAAATAAAAAGTAAAGAAATATCCGTCTTCCGGCAAACAAATTCTTAGAGACGTTGGCAAATAAATTAACGAAGCACAGCGGCATATTTGCCTCACTCTATTTCTCTCCCTCTCTGTCTATCTCTTTCCTTCCATATACATATATAGTCATCTACGTACATATCAGTGTGGCTAGACGGAGCGAGATTCCAAATCGGAACGTCCGGTATGGGTGCTGGGTTCTGGTGAATGAAATGATGATTTCCACTTAGCGTTTCCATAAAAAATGAGTACTTTAGATTATCAGAATTGTAAAAATATAAATAAATGAATAGCTCCATTTATATACGATATAACTTCTCCCACGTCCACTATAGCTGTTTTGTTTAACTCGTTTGCTAGATCCTCGGACAACGCTTGTTAAAAGAGATTAGCCACGCAAACAATAACATCAACAAAAAAGCGTCTGAGGTAGATGTTCGAATCCTTTACGAGTCTCATTTTTCACTTTGTGGTATTCTTTGTTTATATCTAGCCACGCGGATTAAATAAATTACTTGTTTATTAATATTACTTGCGCAAACAATAGCATCAATAAAACAGCAGAAATGTTAAGAATTTAAATTTAGGGACGCTAAAATTTGCGTCACAGGATTAATTGTATTACGTTAAGTATTTTAAAATATTTTTTACTGGTTCTATAAGTAATGTTATTTATGGTAGGTTGCTGTGTTTTAATAAAGATAGCTTCGTGTATTTTTAAGTTTTAAAAAGTTGGTTTCAGAATTAATTATTTTCGTGTTATTAACTAAAATTTATCGTAAATTAGAGAGGGGGCAATAATGTTTTTATAAATGTTGGTAAATTGAGCTAGAGTTTACATGGTGCATGGTCAGTTGGCGTCCCCGAATTTAAATTGTTAACGTTTCTCCTGGAAATGCACCGGTTTGTTCTTTTGACGTCTGACTTCACATGCGCGTTCTCGACTGCTTTTTGAGATTCTTTCCTTTTTCTTATATAATACACACACATACACACACATACACACACACACACACATATATATATATATATATATATATATATATATATATATATATATATATATATATATGCGTGTGTGTGTTTGTGTGTGTGTATTTACTTATCTCACCATGGTTTGTTTTTAGTGTGAGGGATATCTAATTCCCAAAATAGAGGCATTAGGAGAAAAATAATATTGGGAGTAAAATTAAAATTGCCCCAGTCTGACCTGTTCCTATGGTAATGCACACGGCACACGTGAACACGTATGCGTATAATATAGACTTAGACACATAAAACGCACCCGCCCTCTTGCTATGTATTTACGGTCGTGTGTGATTGAAAATAAGAAAGAAGACACACCAGTGGAAGACAGCAACGAAGAAGAAGGCGAAAATAAATATAAAGAAGTGAACACAAACATAATGAAAGGAGGAAAAGGTGATGGAAGAGGGGGAAGAAAATGATTGCCCGAATGTTATAATGCTTAACTCACGTGCTATGTATGGCTTTAACCCATATTGGCGAAGTTCCACAATCATATAACCTCGTAATGAGTATAATATATGTTGGTGTATACACACGATACATTGCTGCCAAGATGGAAGGTGTTGTTTTGTAAACTTTAAAAGGCGCTAATATATTAAATTCTCCTCAGATGATTGATTTGTCTGTTTGATAGCATATCAACTTCTTTCTGTACCATTTCAACGATTCATTGTATATGATTAACCGAAATCGTCGTCGTTGGTTTGACCCGTGTGCAATGTATTTGTGTATGAACACACAATACCAGGCTCACGGACTTTTGTGGTGCATTTACGGACACACAAGCACAAAGTCGCAGGCTATTGCGCCATGCTAGCGTTTCGCGGAGCATCGGTTGTACTCAGATTTGCACGCGACAGCCACTGCCCGTCATTACGCTGATAAACATGAGAATGATATTCGCGTTACTGATCTCGTCAAGCAAAAGGGCGGGGCTTATGCGGCTAAAAAAAGAGTGTATCTTGACAACGCAAAGGTATCAAATGTTAGAAGATGTAGATAACTTATTCATGGTATGGATCTATGAAAGAGTGTGTTCCTCGATTTACATTAATTTCTGAGGCGAACATTGTTTTGACTCACGAACATTTTGCTTAACGAATATAGTCAAAAAACAAATTAAGTTCGTAAGTTGAGATACTACTGTATACATATAAATTGTTTCAATTCAATTTCAAGTAACAATGGATACTTAGTGTAAAAGTGTCTACGCGGAGGTCTATAGTGACGCAATGGTTGCGCAATCCCCCCTCTCTCTCTCTCTCCGAACTGACATTGCATGAGTCTAATGAGTCTAATGGAAAAGAGAAGTCCAGAACGACGGGGGAAATTTGCTATGTATAAGGCTGCTTTGTGGTGAATAGAGAATCCAATTATGAAATGCAACAAATAATCACTCTTCGGGGATAGGAACACAGAAACTCCCCAAAGAGTGATCACTTACAGCTGGAACCAGTTTACAGATTGCCTACCGGTTGACAAAAGTCGAATTTGTTTAGATAAACAAATAGATTGCTTTGCGGGCAATACATTACATGTGTTGCATTACCCGTTGTTTCGGGGTACCCGGTAAGATCAAACAAGAATGACATAGAACAGACCGTATATGGAAAAAAATTGGTTTTCTTTATCTCCCATCACCGGATGATTTACACCGGCTATGCACACACACATACAAAAAAATCTTTTGACATACTTTTGTCTCATGAAAGTCTTTTTCTTGCTGAGGTCACAGACTTGGTTTCCACTAGAAACTCATTCATATATACACCCGATTGGGAAGCAATTTGCTCTGCATTGTCTCTCCGAGCGTGAACTGAAGCAATTGTTCCACAAGCACTTCCAATTGTCTGTTTAGTAAAATACAAGTCAGGAGATTCCTTCACGTTACCAACTTGCTTATTAGTCGGATTTTTAGTCATCGGACACGAAAGCCTAACAGCAAGACGGGTACCATAGACAATATAGCTTCATCGGTGCCATGAACATCGGTAAACTCCCATTCTTCTGGTACTTCGATACTCCGATCACCAAGCGCTCCGGCTCTTCGCGTTTCTGAAACCGCCGCACTTCAAGTCTCGCTTGCACTGCGGAACCTTCTCCTTTTTAACAGTTATCAAGTCGAATTCTTTCTTTCTCGACGTCCCACCCACAATGGACTCGTATACGATTCATTTGTGCCACTCTTCATTATCTTATTCATGTTTGTTTATTTAAATTAGACCCGTACATAAGTAAACATTTGATTCAATGATAACACCACCCACGTAAACACGCCTCTCTGTTAAAAATCAGCGTTATACGTCAAATATTGTCGGGAATTTATGGCGTTGCTTACTTATATGTAATTGTCAAAATATATGTGTATATATATATAATAATTTTTTAAATAAATAAATAAACGAATAAATAAATAAACAATAATCGAGTATCATCGAGCTTGTTTTTATTGGAATAATCCCGACTTTCACTGAATAATCTTTTTTCTAAGTGAAAAATCAAATTCTCTCTCTCTCTCTCTCTCTCTCTCTCTCTATATATATATATATATATATATATATATATATATATATATATATATATATATATATATATATATATGCATGCTTTTCAAACGTCGTCTACTTTGTTTGGTTATAGTAATCGGCGCCCACGCATCTCCCACGTTAATATAAAACCGCTTAACGCCATTAAATGACACCATTAAATAACACCATTAAATGACACCATTAAATTCCTTTCGCAGACCTCGTTATCGTCAAGTTATTTGCAAACTTTTAACGGTTTTCGTTCGTGCAGACTAACCACAATGGAAGTGGCGGTGGTGTAGTGTGTTTCCGGTGCGTAAGGCCCAGCGTGTCGCGTTCGCGCTCTGTAAATGCTATTCGTCACTTTCGCTAATGCGATTCCGTAACACAAATTTCGAATGCATAACTATTTTTAAAGAAACTTTTACTCTGTGTTTGGCGGAGTTGTTTTTTTATCATTTTAATTCAGTTTATCTAAAGAGATCAAGGGGCCGCCTCTTGAGACTAACACTTGATTTCCCTATGAGTAAAATTTATATCCGAGGGCTCTCTTAAGGATAGATGTTGTTCTTTTTAGGGCTGCTATCTGTACTTCCCTACAGTTGGTCTTCCGGGGATTGTGTCTAAGTATTTTCTTAGATTTTTTTTCTTAGATTTTTTTTTCACTAGACCAGTTGCCCCACTACAACCGGTATGATGTTTATTTCGTCGAGGGACCATGTTATTTTAAAGTCACTTTTGAGGTCTTGGTATTTGTAGTGTGTAATTCATTATGACGTCTTAAACAACGAAGAAAGAATCACTTTAAAAACACTCAACTTGAATATGTCCAGGACCCCCCCCCCCCCCCCCAAAAAAAAATAAAACAACAGTCAGGAAGAAAAGGTTAATCCTGGATTTGGAAAAGATATTGGAAGTAAATTAGAAGATTATGTCTCATCCACCATATTCGCCAGATATCTCGCCAACAGATTATGATTAGGATTATTTGGATTATTTCGACTACTGTTCTCATCTTGGATGTTATTCTCACAATGTTTCGGCCGATGTAACCTCCGACCATCTTTAGCTGCGTCTTGTGGAACTCGGGAATCTTTATATTGAACTCGGGAATCTGTATGGAATTTCAAATGGAACTCATTTATTTTATCTACCGGGGTAGCTTTCTCTCGTTCCGTCGGCCATGACCGAGTAGAAATCTTAAGTAATTAGTTATTGTATTCTTAAATTGTATTCTTCGTATCGCCTGTACTGTGAATTGAACCTTCAGCCTACAGAAGACGGTCACTTAGAACTGATTAATACTGAGCATTTTATCAGTTTGCGTCACGGGTCCTTGCGGACAAATAATCCAAATTATCCAACCACATCAAGAAGTCTGAAACATAAGATTTTATTTGTTCAATATTTTAGCGAATTATCTGAAAAATGTTCAAGAATAAAACTGACTTCAAAACAGAAGTAACTAATTTTGTTTTTCCAAAGTAAAACTAAAGATTTATTTTTAAATGTAATTAATAAGTTATGAAACCGCGTTATGAATGCGAGCGGGAATACTTTGATGAATACATTTATATTAAAATAAAAAGTGTCACATCTTTTGGCTTATAAAAATCGGAAACACTTTTTAGACACCTGATATTTTAAAACCGTTGTTCAGCAAACGCCCAACAAGTGATATTTTACGAAACTATTTAAGTACTCAATAATAGATGGCTCTTCAAAATGCATTTAATAAAAAAAATTGATGTTCTTTTTTACGCCACGTGTACACCGAAAGAGAAAAGAAAGAAACGAATGGTTCGAATGCAAGACGTCATCGACGCCATTTTAAATAAATATTAAGTATTATTCTATCGTTATTTCCATGGAAGGTGTTTGACTGAGCTCCAATTTTTGTTTTCTCCTTGCAAGACATTCACAGCAAGAACTCGCTACCACAACAAAAAATACTTTATTTTCTTCCTCTATATTATA
>OY744537.1:60231861-60239361 GCA_963556195.1 Sepiola atlantica | reverse complement strand
ATATATATATATATATATATATATATATATATATATATATATATATATATATATATGGATGAGAATTTAAATAAATATTTATCAGAATATTATATATATATATATATATATATATATATATATATGTCGGAACTTCGTATTACGCATAGATTGATCGCTTATTATTAATTCTCAAATGATTAATCGTTGTTGAAGGCCCCCTTATACAACTATTTATTATTTTTTTTATTACTTTTTATTTTATATATATATATATATATATATATATATATATATATATATATATAATAACTGGACAGACTAATAATCCACACACAAAAACACAAGGTTGAGACCCGTATTTCTTTTCAAACGAATGCACATTTTTTAACTTATGTACGCGTTTCAAACAAACGGACATATCGCTACCAGATTTCGCATTTCGTCACTGATTGACAGAGGGAGATGATTCTTCCGAAAGTCTCCAATTGGGAACAAGGAGAAAATACAACATATCAAAATGTGCTACTAAAGGTCCAAATATATCGGACAGAGATTAATGAACACAGCAGCAAGTTGCAGTTTTATAATTAATTTATTTTTATTTCTTTTACACTGATAATTCCCGGAAAAGGATGAAATACATGCGCATGTGGATATGAATTTTAAAAAGTATTTATCATAATATTGTTTATAGTCTTTTTAGAGAATGATAATTAGGTTGTCAAATTTAATGTGTAATGCAAAGTTCCGTCCGACTGGGTCGTTGAACACTGAACAGTATTTGAGGTATGTTTGCTTGTAAAGACATAAACAGACCTCTATTCTCTTGGGTCTTAGGTTCGAATCGTTTGACCGACATAACAATACTCATTCACACTGATGATTCCTGGAAAAGGATGAAACACATGTGTATGTGGATGAGAATTTAAATAAATATTTATCAGAATATTATATATATATATATATATATATATATATATATATATATATATATATATATATATATATATATATATATAGTAGAAGGTAGAAGCAATATGTATAGTATTTAGAATTACGAATTTTCATACTTAGAAGTATATTAGATTCAAGTGTAATCTATCCATCATATTAAAAAAACGTAATTTATTTTTGATAACTTCAGCAACTAAACGTTATTTATTTAGTAGGAAATTGTCAATCGCTTATTTTCTTTTCTGTGGGGCGATTTTAGGGGCACGTGCCTTAAATGGTAAAGTTTACAAAAAAAAATAGATAATGTACCCATATTACTCACCGTGTTGTTTAGAATACGTATTTCATAATTCATAATGATAACTTTATTAGGTTAGGAGTTTACCCTGCCCATACGTATTATTGATGATCACGCGTATAGGCACCGATCTGGTTAAAATTATATTAAATAATGTAATTCAAAATATAATAATAATAAAAAAAAATCTGCACACGTTACTTATCTTATTTCCTATAATATGTATTCCATAATTCAGGATGATTGGTTAATTAGTTTACGAGTGAATCCTATATATATATATATATATATATATATATATATATATATATATATATATATATATAGTTTTGGGTACACCACCCCTAGATGGTAAATGTTACAAAAAATGTTATGTAACTATGTTACTCACCATGTTATGTAACTAGAATATATGATCGGTTAATTAGTTTAGAAGTGAATCCTGTACATAGAAATATATAAACATATACATATATGCACCCCTGTAATAGGTAGCCAGACATTTGAAATTCGAAACCTGTCTTTTCAATAGGCAACAATTCAATTGCCTTACAAGATCAACTATAATGATGTGATGTGACCAGATGTCAACTTAATTACTTAAAGAGTGTCTTCATTGTTGTGCATTCTGCTTGCACTGTTTCGGCTGCACCTGACCATTAAGATGTGTATAGTTAACGTTTATCTTGTCTTCTTTCTCGAACTGTTTTCTCTCTTTATAAAACTGTTTTATTTACGTCATTGAATGTTTGATGCGTCCCCGCATTGCGATGAGAGGCTTTGTCCGTTGGCTCTTCTGTCAGGCTTCAGTTTGATCAAAAAAAATGCAAATCGGAAGAAGGCATTTTAATTTAGATGTGCCCAAGACAATATGTCCGTGGATCGGTCTGACAGGCTTAAGTAAAAAATCGCATTTTCGCCAGTCTGTCGCGCTTAAGTTTCAAATAACATTTTAGACGCTGGTTCTTATTTATTCATTATCCCTTTTTTTTCTTTTTTTTCTTTCTTATTTCTGTTTTCGTTAGCATAGGGACGGGGCATTCTTCCAAATGCCAGACTATCACCTGCTATTTAGAGGCTCCAACCGAGTGCTCTTTTAAGGATTTTGGCCGTTCTCTTAAGTGCAATTATTTGGATTTCTTTTGCACTTGGTTTTCCGGGAATACTGTCCAGATAATCTTTCTTCATGAGGCCTTTAGCTCCTATTATAACTAGGATAATGTTGATGTATTTTAGCTCCTATTATAACTGAGGTAATGTTGATGTTTTTTAGCTCCTATTATAACTAGGATAATGTTGAT
This sequence comes from Sepiola atlantica, assembly GCA_963556195.1. Lineage (NCBI taxonomy): Eukaryota > Metazoa > Mollusca > Cephalopoda > Sepiida > Sepiolidae > Sepiola > Sepiola atlantica. The sequence goes on along the minus strand of OY744537.1, from coordinate 60,236,826 downwards.
GTTTTTTAGCTCCTATTATAACTAGGATAATGTTGCTGTTTTTTAGCTCCTATTATAACTAGGATAATGTTGATGTTTTTTAGCTCCTATTATAACTGAGGTAATGTTGATGTTTTTTAGCTCCTATTATAACTAGGATAATGTTGATGTTTTTTAGGTTCCAGTTTCTCTTCATATCATTTTTTTCAAAAAAGAAAGAAAGACAGGTTGCCGTAGGAGGAGGAGAGAACTTCTCTGCTCTCTTGGTATTTTGTCACCTTCTCCCTCTCTGCTCTGTTTAAGCCACTGTCATTTGAAACACTCACCTCAATCAGTGTTGCCTCTCTTTCTGCCTTATCTAATATGATTATGTCCGGTTTTAATGCTGCATTTTCCAGGTAGGTAGATGTAGGAACCACATAATCATAATGTATAGTATACTTTAATGTGCGATCACTTATTAAGGCGAAAATCGCTCAAAGATGAGGTTTAACGAGATGGATTAATTGACGGATTCGAAATCTCCATATACCACTAACTGAAAACAACCGACCCCCCCCCCCAAACATCGCTCATAGAATGTGAAGACTAAACGAAAAGTTGTCGGCAAGTGGGAGTTACGAGGCTGTCGAAAGTAAAGCAAACATTCCCTATCTAATCTCATTCTTTTTTGTGGATACGTATTTTAATACCTATTAACAATGTTTGAAGGCGTTTATATATATTTTACTGATGAGTCACCACTTACCATGGCCAAAAGTTACTCGAGGATAATGGGTAATAAGATGGATCAACTGAAGAATATTACGATAGCATTGAAAATGATGTATGGAATGGATAACATTTGAATACTTATCATAACGGTTTTAAAAGTATTTGTTAACATTGGATTTGAAGATAACTAAGTTGTAGCCAACATGGATGCAATCCCGTAGTATTGCGTTCAACAGACGGAAAGTTCTTGGCAAAAAACTCTGTTCATGAAAATTCTGTTTGATGCTAACCATACGAAGGAAGAAATCAAATTTCTTTACAGTGATGGTAGATAAACGAGTTATTGCTGTGAATCATCTTACAGGGATGAATTAGAGATTCGAGCTGAGTCGAGCATCTTCCATGGAAATAACAATACAGTAGAGAAAAACTAGCAGCATCTCTTCTGTGTACCTGTTACGGGTATTAGTACCGTGGTAGTTTGTGCTGACACGTTATGGATTTCTTCAAAAGCCGTACAACGTAGTCTAATTCAGCAAACTGAGCCAAAGGGTTGGGACAGAAAACAAAACCATTTGCTTAGCGAACAGTGAAGTCACAGTTGATCAGAGTAAACAGATAGTTGAAGACATTTCGTTCGGGTGGCAAAACCGCCGGAGTCCAGGCAGAGTCAAGTAGTCCTTGAATCGTCGATTCTGAGACCGTGTTGCAAACCATCGAGACAAATCGGACGCGTAGCACTGGAAGAATATCAAGCGAGTACGACATCTCGCAGTCCAGTGTAGTTTGTTACTTTTACTACCTCAGCAGAAACAGTTACCAAAATATTGCAAAACCGTTGACTTACCCTGGCATATAGAATGAACACGGCAAGAATGAGAGCAAAAAAAAAGGAAGAACAGAGAATGCGAAAGAAGTGTGGGAGAAAAGATGAGAGAAAAAACAGGAACGACTCGAGGGAAACGCAACTGAAAGTAAGAAGTGAACGGAAAAAAGGTGGAAGAAATAAATGAAAGAGAGGAAGAATAAAGCAAAACAAAGAAACGAAGAAAGAAAACAGAGGAAGTAAGAAAAAAGAAAAAAATATGGCGAAAGAACAGAAAATATAAAGAAAGACGATATAAAGAAATAATTAAAAGGGTATAGAGGAAAATGGAAAGAAAAATAGATGAAAAGAAAAAAGTTACAAAGAAAGAAAGGAAACTGGTTACAGAGAAAGAAAGAAAGAAAGAAAGAAAGAACGTAGAATGAAATAACAGAACAGAAGAAATAAAGTATAGTAAAAAGAAAGGAACGACGAAAGAAAAATATATTGGGAAGGAAAGAACAATACACAGAAAGAAAGGAAGAAAAAATAAAGTAGAAAGAAAGGAAGAAAGAAAAATAGATTCACGGGAAAAAAGAAAATAGCATAGATAGAAAGGAAGAAAAAGAACAAAAAAGAAAATGAACGAAAGAAGGAAAAGATGTAAGGAAAGAAATGGATGAAGAAACGAATGGAAGGAGGTGAAATTATAGAACGCTAACAATGGGCAAAAGAGTTAAAAGAAGAAATAAATACGAAAAGAAAGAAAGAAACAAGAAAGAAAATAAATGATAAAAAAAGAGAGGCTGAAGAAAACAAAATCATGTAGATCTTTAATATAGTCGTTGCTAAACGAATCGGACCTCGTTTCGAAAGTTAATGCTAATCCAAAGAAATATCAAAACGCATAGAACGGCCAGCAGAAAGCACAGGGTGAATTACCTATAGGTTTGAGCGGAGTCATTAACATTCTGAGCTTTGTTTGGTCAATTAAATTTCTTTGTGCTAATGTTCATACCACAACTGTTCAGCCAATCCATTCTACAGCCTTCTTCTGGCGGGTTCTATTTATAAAATCCCGGAGGAATGCAAATGAGGAATTTACACAGGAAAGCACTCTTACGTGACGATTGCTCTCGCCAGTAATGCAATGGCATATGGCAAACTGTTTTTAAAAGGGAAAAACTGAGACAATCCCGGAAGTAGAGGCAAATCTTAAAAACAAATTTGAATATCAGAACTATTTTTAGTTACGCAAGTAGCATTACGTAGTAATGCGAGCATTTTTTGTGGATTTGTAAACGCATTATACTCGCGTTTATTATAGACGCCTCACAATTCTATTTCCCTATAAACATCTAGTTTATACTCGATTTAAAAAAAAACCAAAAAACAAACTATTCTGAATTAATTTTACTGAAAATAAAATTTACCCGAGTCGAAATTCCATTTCTTAGAATCCATGAAAATATATAGTAGGAGGTCATCTATATCTCTATAAAGCCACTATTCGCTCGTACATGGAGTATTGTTACCACATCTAGGCTGGTGCACCAACCACTATCCTCTCCCCCCAGACAGGGTGCGAAACAGTCTTTAACCTAATAGGTTCCACAATGTCTGTCAAGCTCCAGTTCCTGTCACATCGCCGAAGTGTTGCATCAATGATCTTGTTTTACAGGTACTACCACAGAATGTTCTCCAAAGAACTTACCACAACTGTACCCCCTAACGAAAATACCACTGAGCCACCCGACTAGCAGAAAAACCCCACCCTTCACTCTAAACATCCCTAGATGCCGGAAAAATTGTCTACTTAAAGAGCTTCTTTCCTCGGAACGCTTGCCTTTGGCGTTCCTCCTCTGCTCACTGTTTCCCAGACCGTACCAACATGCAGACATTTAAATGTAATGTGAACAATCGTCATGCTGTCAAACTCTCAACTTAGGTTGCCCTCCCTAAAAATCTGGCTCCTATCACAGTAGTCCCTTACGTATTTGTGGCAATATGCCTTGTTTTTATAAAAGTAAAATAAACCTTCTCCTACACTTCAGAAAACAGGGATTTTTTCTCAAATGGACGCCATTTTTTTCTCAGCGGTGAATGGAAATGCTAATATAATTTCTAAACGGATAAAACAAAATGACTTATTTTATTTACCTCTCCAGGAGGTTAGACACAAGGTCATGTGTTAAGTTGAACAGCCAGTGCACTAGGATTAGCACACTCTGGCCTACAAAAAATGCCCGAGTAGCTTCATCGGCATTCCTCGTAAGGGGCGTTTCAGGCGATTAAACCCCTTTCTCAAAGAGAAGGCAAAGCCTGGGAGGGTGAACCCCCTGGGATTGAATAAGATTACACTTCAGCTCGACAGCAACAAAGTTACTGTCGAACTGATTGTCGAGAAAGTATCATTGACGTGTCTGAAATAAGTTGGTTCACAACAACAAAATTACTTATAATCTGGTACGTTTCTTTGGAACGCTAGAAGACTCAAATGATACCACGTAACACTGACATATACATATACTTTCAATATCCTATCATATTCTTATTCACTCTTTCCTTTTCGCATTGTTTATTCCCTTTGTTTCTTCTATAGCTCGCTTCTTCATGATACCCATTGTTTTCCCTGTTTTTATATCTACTATTATATCTTCTTCTACACAAACATGAATCTGACCGATACTCTTCAAACACCAGGCACTTTATTTAAATGGACGCCATCTTTGTCTCAGTCATTAATGGATATACTCATATCATTTCTAAAAGTGTTCCCCATATCTACTTCATATACGGACGTTTATCTTCACGTTACTTATTTAAATCTATCTTTTATATTTTTATGTTTATAGCCTGGTCATTGTCACTCTTTGTTTAGTATTCTTGAACGGAGCTAGTGTTCAATAGATACAGTGAACAAATAATAGGTTATTTTAGCCATCCATAACCGCAATAGTCAAATATTCATAAATAATACTTTTAGTATTGATAGAGAGGGTAACTACACTCATTTATAGGGTAAAATGATTACATTGAGATATATATGATTACATCGGTGACACCACCGATGTAATCATATATATCTCAATGTAATCATTTTACCCTATAAATATGCTATTTGTTCTCATTCATGGTTAGGTGATCCCTTTTTTGGAGGCACAGGTTCGAATTCGTTACCAGTCTCGTTTTTGACATTGTTTGTTTTCTCTATTTATCACCAGCTTCATGGACTAATAATATACCGTCGGAAATAAATGCCAATATTAACTAGGTCCTACTTGGCCACGCCTAGCCAGGGATAAAACAAGGTGGAAAGAAACCAGGGATGAGTTCCTCCACGAGGAGTGAAATAAAAAAAAGACCCTGATGATGATGCTGCTGCTGCTGCTGCTGCTGATGATGATGATGATATATAAGCTTTAATTCCCGAGAAACAATAGAAAACTCTCTATAACGGGGTTTGC
>OY744537.1:60224361-60226861 GCA_963556195.1 Sepiola atlantica | reverse complement strand
ATCGCTGGATGGGGTTTCAGCGTGACTAGGGGCGTCTTCAGACAGATGATTAGTCTTTACCTCATCTGCAAATAGCGACAAGCTAAGGGATAACACAGAGCGTGCCATTTCAATGAATCAACATCACTCTGATACACCTAAGTAAGGTGCTCGCAAACTATAACTATTTTCGATAGGTTGCTCATACATCGGTGCACCCCATACATTATATATATATATATATATATATATATATATATATATATATATATATATATATATATATATATATATATACTAAATGTGAGTTCACAACGTTTGTTTCCATAATACTTTCTTGCTATATATTTTAATAACACAAAGTACCTGCTTAAATATACATTAGTCAGTTTTAATTGCTCTTATTAGCCGTATTTTATAATTAACTGAACATGTTAACCACCTCTCTCTTAGCTTTCTATGTATTTCTCTCACCTGCTCGCAGTCTATATTGATTCTACGGACTAATGTCTTCATGAGAATTTAGAAAAAGGGATAACTTCTTTTTTTTTCAGCGTTAGCATCTAAGTTATGTAGTTTGACTGTACACACCACAAACACGTGTGTAAATTAGATAGAAATAAAATAAGTCTCTTAACTTGTATCTACATGAGAATAGTAAATAATAATAATAATAATAATAATAATAATAATAATAATAATAATAATAATATTATGGACAGAGGGTCGAGGAGGGAAAGCGCAAACCAGACCTCCACTGGAAGAGCGCGGACAGCTCTGGGACCTTGGGGAGGCTTGTTGCCACTCGGGCCCTAGAGGGGACCAATGGCCCTTATCAGCGGGAAATCGATGGTAAGTGGCTATTGCGATACCACAGCGGTGATAAGCGAAAAGAAGTGGAGCATACTGGAGGTCTGAGGAGACTTGTTGTCACTCAGACTCCGGGGAATACCACAGGTTGTTGGCAGTGGGCGGTCACTGACGATGACCAGTGTGATAACTCCTGGTGAGTAAATAATAATAATAATAATAAAGAAACTACACAGTGTATTCTTTAAGAATACTGCATTTAGAGATAAATTGGAATTGATTGGTCAGGGGTGATCTCAAAAGATCTACCGAGAGCATCTTAATGACAGCCCAGGAACAACCCCCCTCCGCACTAGGTCCACCAAACATTACATTGACAAAACTGCAGAATGACCGATATGCCGATTGTGTAATGAAATGGAAGAAACCTTAGCACATATTGTATCTGAATGCCCAATGTTAGCACAACACCAGTATAAAAATTGGAGACGCGACAAAGTCGCTCAAGTACTACACTGGACTATATGCAAACTTTATGACTTGGACCACAATGAGAAGTGGTATGAGCATAAGCTAGAAGTGGTACAAGAGAACGACAATGTCAAACTCTATTGGGGCATGCGCATACAGACTAATAAGCTTCTTGAACATTCAAAATCCGACTTAATCTTTCTACACAAAAACAAGAGAACTTACTTAATCATTGATATAGCCTACCCATTTTCGATACCAGAGCGCAAGAGAAAGAACACGAAAAAAAAAAAAATATCAAGATCTAAAATGGAAATGTTAAGAAGTCAAGGTGATTCTCGTTGTAATTGGAACGCTTGGAACCATAAGGAAAAGCCACCATAAATGGTTTAAACAGATTAACGAGACAATTTCTTTTCCAATTCTGTAAAAGGCTTGCCTTTTAGGAACATCGAAAGTGTTAATGTATAGCTTGAATGTCTCAGGTCAAGGGAATTGACTTGACGTTCAAAAAAGAAAACTCCAACTAAACAAATACAAAAGTTGAGACTACTATAAAATACTACTACTACTACTACTACTACTAATAATAATAATAATACATATCTGGGGAGACCTTTTGTCACTTAGACTCCAGTGAACACCACCGTGAGTAATCAATGTGCGAAAACCCTTTGTTAGTAAGTACTAATAAGGAACATATAGACATAAAAAGACATATTATTATTAGTTATACAAGAAGAATGTCTTAACAGATATGTTAAAGTTCATGAATTTTTGATATCAACGTAAAGAAAATAGTGGTAGTGGTTGAGATCCAACGGGTCGCGAGTACGTCTAGTACATACATATATATATATATATATATATATATATATATATATATATATATATATACTAGACTTGAGTACTGTTGGGGCTATCACATCACTTTCTCTAATACTTCGGGAAAGGTATAACTCCCTATATTCCCCATTCTGATTAAGATTAAAGTAAGATAAGCGAACCAAAATCGAGAAAAAAAGTCGCAATGAAAAAACTTAGCAAAGGAACTTGATGTTCATAAACATTATTTGTTTTTACCAAGAGATTTTTTTGCGAAATGATATCAGTCTATGTGAAATATGAAACGTATAATAACACCACGAGCTGAGATCAGTGTATTATATGTTCTGTCCTCAATAAGGGGATGTAAAATTCTTCCCGGCTTGAGCAATCTTTATTTTTCTCCCACCCAGAA
>OY744537.1:60124361-60219361 GCA_963556195.1 Sepiola atlantica | reverse complement strand
TAGTCCGAAAATCGGGTGAAATCATTGAAAAAACAAACTGTATTGTGGCCTCCACTATCAATGAATATATTACATAGAACTTAATTCTCTTCATTTCCAGTGCTAATTGATGCTGGCTTTAGGGTTGAATACCAGGATGCAGACTCAAGGCTGACTTTGTAACTGGGCTAGAATCCTTCGATGGTCAGAAATTAACATTCCTACACTGAAGAATATGTAAGCATGAAACACACGTGTCTGTAGGTAATAATAAAAAATATTTAAAGTATTATATATATATATATATATATTATAACTTTAAAATGATGAAAATTAAAATAATAAAGATAGAAATATTAATGAGGGGGGTCAGCGCTTTGATTAGTAGCGCACAGGTGTCTTTATTTAGTCACAAGAAGCGCCTGGTGTGCCTCGAAGGGATTTTACTGAAATTTATTTCAATTAATGTAGCTTTATTCCCACAATCAATACTGTGTACATCCGCAAAAATTTCATGTACAAAGTACTACTAAAAAAATGTAATACAATGTTATGGGCTGGGCGAAACAAAAGACATAGCGTTCTTCATTCCCCGGCAACGCGGTATCTTCCTGCTAGTATGTATATGAGAACTTTTACGAAACTGTAAATTTGAAAACTTTTAGACGATTACTTAAAACAAATGTTATTTCAGTTCGCTTCTAAAATCTTTGTATATATATTTTTTCTTATAAATTCTAATTTGTTTGTCTCCCTTGGCGTCATTTTGTTATCCCCTCCCCTCACCCATTCTCTCCGTTACTCGAAAACTGCTTTGTATATATGGTTCCATATTGGCTGTTAAAAGAGGGCCGTCAGAGAGAACTTTGTTTAATTGCTATTTAAGAGCCAATGACAGATGTTTTTTTGTTCCTGTTTTCCCCAGTCGGGACCTGTAATCGTAAATGCGCGAGACTTAAACTTCCCCTTTTCCCCAATTCAACAATTACGTTAGACAAGGGGGTTTACTTTTAAGCGGAACTCCACCTTAACTGTTGGGAAAATGCGCTGGAATGTGACTGTTGAGAACTGAAAGAAGTTCAAGGGCAAATAAAACAAGAAAAAGGAAATTTAGTTGTAGGAATTAACTTCCTTAAAGTTCTCGAGTTTAACTCGTGGGTGTAGCCAAGTAAATTGTACACATTTTTCTACAACCGTAACCACTTGATGTTTTTTGTTTTTATCCAAATTGGAATAAGGATTCTAGACATAATGTTTAGTAGTATATACATCTTAAATTTTTTTGTAAGGAGAAATAAAAATGTTGCAACTAATTTTATTATTAACCAGTGGTACCCGTGTCCAAGCGTCTCTCGGGAAGATTGAGAAAACACAGAATCGCAACGCACAGAAGTAAATCGACCGGAAAGGATCGGAAAGACTCTTTTCACCTTAAATGCTAAACATTTATTCACGATATGAAAATATTTACAAATAGAACTATGTTTTATTATAAAATGAAAACAATCATTGAATTATAAAACTAAAACGAATAGTTAATTAATGAGATGTCTTTTGCAAAGCCATATGCAAATTAGGTAATCTTACGAGGTAGATCGCATGCACCTAATCAATATATTAGAATGCTATTGGTCTTCTATTGTGGATATAAATTCGGCGTTTTAATCTCACTGTTATTTCGATAAATTGTCCAGCTTTATAAATATAGAAACTAACAGTGTATCCACCCTGGGAGTATGTTATAAGATTCAGATTTAAGAATGTAGATTATTTAAATTATGCATTAATTGTCTTTAGTGTTTCGTTAAGAATTGACATTAGTGAGAATATAAGTTCTTAAAAAAAACTCTAATTATTTTAATCTGATTAAGTGATTTTTTATCCTTGCTTTACGATAATTAGACCAACGCTTGCAAACGCACGGACCACACTGACCCGTGGGTTAACTCCCTTCCACCTACGGACACCATTTTCGTAGCCAATAGTTTACTTATTAATAAGTTTAGTAAATTTGTCTTTCGTTCTTTCATATTTCTGTAGTATTTTACTTCCTAGTAAGATCAGACAGATCTCTTTCTAGTTCCTCTCCAGAGGTCTGCAAATGATCAGACAGTGTAAAGGAACATTTTAGAAATTCCATGTTGGTAATGAGAGCCTTGAAAATGAAGAAGGTAAAGGACGACCATGCACTCTTGAAAATAAACGTTTGAAAGCAATTGTTGAACTAAACTTACGTCAGAGAAATATCTAAAGCACTTGATGTCAATATTTTGACAGTGTCCGGCTATCTGAAGTAAGATGGTACATCAAATAAAAAACACCTGATAAATGTATCTTGCGTGAGCTAATATAATAAAAAAATATCGATCATTATTTTCCTAACAATCTAATGAATTTAAAAGTGAGGGATCCGCATTGTTGCAGTGTGGCATCCTCTGTGCTTGTTTGACAAGTACTTACGCGGAATGTGTTTTGATGAACTTACTGCACGTATATCCTTTCAAGGTAAATACCCTCGACCCACTAGCTGCAAAATGCCACCCTTCTCTACAGAGGTCCGTAGATGTGAGAAGATTCTCTACTCTAAAAGCTTCTTTGTTGGACCGCTTGCCTTTGGAATTTTCTTCCCTGCTCCCTGTTTCTCCCACCGTAACAACATGCAGAAATTTAAATATAATGTGAATTAACACTTTGTTGCTCAACTCCCTACCCAAATTGCTCCTTATAAATATGTCCCTTATCACAGTAGCCTATTACGCTTCAGTTGCAGTGTGTCTTGGTTGAGTTGAATAAAAGTAAAACAATTGAATATATGCTGTTTAAAGCACTGGTCTTGCAATAAAATCGATAGGTCGATATGCCCCTTCTTGGGATTAGCTCTTTATTAAATAAAATCTCCAATAGCAATCAGCAGGAATGCAAAGCTCTTCATGTAAACAAATGGAGCATTTTTCGGCAGTTATTAGTGTTTATATAAACATTGAGATTTTACTCATTCACGGTCGTGTCTCGATCTCAGATCGATTCACTTATTGTATAGACACACTGAAGAGCTGTGATATGGCGAAACACTGCCTGTGAATGACTAAAGCTGAGTTACTCAACGTTTGTTTACTTAAGGCTTTCTTCCTATATATTTCAATTACACGCGATATATGTAAAAATATTCCTTTGTATTGGGATTGAGTTATGTTTGAAAACTCCATTTTAATTGTTCTAATTAGCCGTAATTTCTAGTTAACTTACCAAATCACGCATCACTTACTGAGAATATGTTTATTACTCTGACGTTGATAGTTCTTATCTATTTCCCTCCAACCGCGGGAAGATGTATCACAAGATCGGAAGGTGGCGATTGAAAAGCCAGCGCCCAAGAGGAAGAGCACTCTAGCCTTCAAAAAATGCCTGAGCAATCCCGTCACATTAACCGGTAGGAGCTCCTCTGGCGATTGGCAATAAACTAAACCCTTCTCAAAGCACGAGTAAAGTAAAGCCTGGGAGGGTGGAACTTCTAGAACTTCACAGCACCACACCTAAGCCCGTAAAAAAGCCACCTAACTCAAATGGCAAAGACTCTGTCGTACTGATTCTCGTGGACGTATCCTCGACTTGGTATGAAAAACGCAACTACAAGTAAGGACATTTGGAGAGAGAGAGAGAGAGAGAGAGAGAGAGAGAGAGAGAGAGAGAGAGAGATTGTGCTTTGTGCATTAATGTATTTATAGTAATAGCAGTTGAGATGTTCAGATGCAAATAACATTTTGTTGTCCTAAATGGGTTACACCGCGTATAAGAATACATCCATAATCTTGCCTACTTAAATGCTCTCACAAAATACAATGAAAAGTATCACACGCTCGAACACTTAGGCAGGTCTATTATTCAAAATCACAAACAAAAATGATATAATACACTTTTAGGTCGGTGCAGATTGTTCTTTAATCATCCGACTATCTGTTATATACACTTAGAACTACAAGCTGATCGACACCATTATCATAATAATAAGAGAATTATATATCGTTATAAAACACACGCACACACACACACATATATATATATATATATATATATATATATATATATATATATATATATATATACATATATATATATATATATATATATATATATATATATATATACATACATACATACATGAAAATTGAAAAGGAAAAACCAAAAAATATTATTTATGTATTCATGAACGTTTTGTCTTTATTATAAGACTTCATCAGAATGATTGTCTGAAGAAAACAATACACAAGTACAAAATGTTCGAAATGGATAGGTGGCGGCGGCTGCCGGCTCAGTTTGAAGTTATTATTTGTTAATAATGGTTTGTTAACTTGTAATATAATTATATTTGGTTATTAAGAAATAATTACACAATTCAAAAAAAAAAAAAAAATAGTTTGCGTGAAACATTGCTGGAAAAGAAGTATGTGTGTACTTATCTTCACAATTATTTATTCATTTTTCGGTAGACTTTTCACATACCATATCAGTAAATATAACACTTACTCTTAGTATAAATAAAATCTGGGATGGTGGAACATATTTTGATATTTCGCGAGAAACACTCTCTTTCTCAAAAAAGAAAACAAAAGTTCAGTCTGGCTAAGGGAACGTTAAACGTCCAAGACTAATACCCTAAATATTGTCTTCGGTGATTTGTTTTTAGTCGTCCTATATTTCACAATTCCGGTGTTCTGCATTGCTATCAACCTTCATAAATTCCCACATACTAATTTAAATCAATATTAAAAAACAAACAAAAAACATTCCAATTATGTATATAAAAAAATAAAACATTTCCAATGTTAAATAAAAAAAAACAGTCTGATTTTATTATTTGTTAATAATTAAACAAATTATTGAAAAATATTACTTCCTCTAAATCCGGCCAAAAATATAATTGGGGATTTTAGGGGGAGATTGGCACCAACTCGCAGTTTCCGATTTCGAATGCGGCGGCCATGATAAAGTGGATACTTTCTATAAATAATCATAAATATTTATAGCCTATGTTACATAACATGGCCTGTTTTTTTAAATTCACTTTTTTCTTTAGAACCTGTTTACCAATTAACTAATTGTTTGTGTCAGAGCAAAATTAGATGGACCTCCAAAAAATAGTGGACACCGATCAAATTTTATTGGCTAACAAAAATACATAGGGAGGAATGGGGTGTAAGTATTTTAATAGGCAATAAACATACAATCCTTAATATATAGGTGTAGGAGGTTAATGTAAACATTATTTTCTTATAAAAAGAGTTGTAGAATGCTAACTATTCCAGTTCATTTAACGAACTCCTTAAAGCGAAAAATAAAAGTGTCTGTGTAACTTGCTTGCCATAAATATATATTTCATACCACTACTTAGCTATATTTGTACAAACATATAGAATTAAAAAATCCAGTATCAACAAAACAATAACAGCTGGAAAGAAACAAATACCAATTAATATGCATAGAAATGTTGTTTATCCTGTTACCAAACAAACAATTTGAAAAAGCTCTCTTCAAACGAATGCCCCAAATAATATCTTAAACAACCTAAAAAAAGCAAAAACCTTACCAAAATATAGAAATCAAACAATATATATATATATATATATATATATATATATATATATATATATATATATATATATATATATATATGTATATATATATATATATATATGTATATATATATATATATATATATATATATATATATATATATATATATATATATATATATATATATATATATATATATATATAAAGGCAGCATCTTCTCTTGCAAGCAAGTATTGTTGAATATAAGATACAACTCATGTCTAGATATCCTTTGGTAGATCCTTTCAATAGTCTGAATCAGAATCTTAGTTTCGGAGGGGAATTGACTGATGAATTTGCCATAGTTTGGATTAGTCTCCCAAGTGCTTTCAGACCAATCCGGGTCCATCTTCATATATATATATATATATATATATATAGGTGACAACATAAGCTGAAGAGAGCCGGAAGGTTAAGTCCTTCTCAGCTTGAAACCGACGGTACTTATTTTTCTGTACCAAAAATGAAATATTACGCTCTTAATTTTGATTCTCTATTAATCGAGCACTCTACACACATATATATATACACACACAAACACACACACACACACACACACATATATATATATATACATACAAACACACACACATATATATATATATATGTACATATGCATATATATACATACACATCCGTGTCCACACATACACACGCACATTCATGTGGAGAGAGAGAGGGGAGAGGCATAGACAAATACATGTGTATAGGTATATACATGCATATACGCACACCCACAAGGGCATACGTACACATACATATATATGGAGAGGGGGAGAGAGAGAAAGAGAGAGAGAGAGAGAGAGAGAGAGAGAGAGAAGGAAGGGATAGACAGATAAAATAATCCAATTTACTGTTGACCTGACAAGTATGAAGAAACACAAAAAGTCGATATTGGGACTCTTAAAGTGGGAAGACGTTAACATCCCACCATAACCCACATTTGTTTTTCATCTGTTGGAAAATGTTGTTGGCCAGTTGGTATGTTTGTAGAAAGAATAATTGTTGAGAAGTCCCAGGTCTATATTTAGTCCTGAGGTATGCGTGTTGAGTTTCAGAATGAGTTTTGTCTCATATTTTCGTCTGTGTTGTTGTGATTTAAATTTGGAGGCCACGAGGATGCATTTCATGTCGTCTGTGGCGTGGTTTGGAAGATTGAAATGCTCAGCTACTGGGTATCGTGTGGATTTGTCCCTAATCATTTGTTTATGGTTGTTGAAGCCTTTGGCGGACATTCAGGCTTGTTTTCCCAACATAGTTGTTTTTTGTGAATCTGGTGCAGTATATCAAGTAAACCACGTTTGAGCTATCACAGGTGAGAGGGGCATTAAGTTGGATGTTTGTGAATGTGTCGTTGGTGGTGATGCATTGGCATATTTGGCATTTGGGTTTGTTGCATCTTTTATTTCCTTGGGTGCGAGGGTGTGGTGTATTTTGGTCGATGTTAGTAGAGAATGTCGTTTTGCACAGATGGGCGGTTTGTTGTATATTGTATTAATGGTGGAGTCATGCTGTAGTTGTTTGAATATGTTTTTGAGAGGGTCGTATAGTTTGTTTGTGTTAGGGTTGAAGTCAAATACCATTGGTATTTCTGAAGAAAATTTTTGCTGTTATTGTATGTTAGTAGAATTTTTGCTGTTATTATATGTTAGTAGATTTTGTCTGTTTGTGTTAGATGCTTTCTTCATAGATTGTTTGATTATTTTGAAGGGGTCGTTTCTGTGTGTGTGTGCGGGGGGGGGGCTGAAATACCTACCTGCGTGTCGTACTCGGTTGGGTCTGAGCAGATCCTTTTGATGCGTAGGCATTGACTTTTTGTGGTGATCGGGTGACAGCTCTCAAAGTTAAGATAACTCCATCGGTGGGTTTATTGTAAAGTGATGTGGTGATGTGATTGTTAGTGATGTTTACTAGGACGCCTTAGAATGAGATGTGTGTGGTGAGGTGTTTTGTTGTGAATTTTATGCTGTTGTGGCAGTTGTTGAAGTGTCGGCTAAAGCCCATCAGTGACTCTTCTCAATGTTGCCAAATCAGGAAGATTCCATCTATGTACTTGTAGTAGTGTAGTGGTTTGAAGTGGTAGGTGTGTATGTATTTTTGTTCGAATGTGTGCATGTAGGTATTGGCATAGCTGGAAGCCATTTTAGTTCCCATGACTATGCCTCTCTCTCTCTCTTACTCTCTCTCATATATATATATATATATATATATATATATATATATATATATATATATTATCAATTCTCATCGAAAAAAATCTGAAACATAATATACGGATTTGGTTCTCAAATGATAGGAAACGATTTCTGTGTTTGCACTTGATATTTGTTAAATACGAAAAGAGTTGTTCACGTGTAAATTTCACTTGTTCTTACGGAACCTTTAGGAACATCAAATTTGAACGACTTAACTTGCCACGTGCAAACACTTTTGGTCTCAAAAACAGAAAATATCATATTATTTCACCCATCTCATTTTTCTAGGCCAGCATCCTTTAGCATATTGCTTGTACAAAATATAAATTGTTTTAGGATCCCCAATCTGTCTGTCTGTCTGTGTGTGTGTCTCTCTCTCTCGCTTTCTTTCTCGCTTTTTCTGTCTGCATTTCTCTCGGCGTTGCTGTCTCTCTCTCACACACATAGATCTCTCTCAGGTAAACTATTTCTTACCCAAACTCTCTCTCTCAGATACGTATACACACGCATACTTCCTCTCTGTCTCACCCCCTTCTTTCTCTGTCTATCACACACACACACACACACACACACACACACACACACACACACACACACACACATTGTCTCTCTCTCCATCTCTCTCTCAAACATGTATACAAATTAAAGCACATAAATAATCGGTAAGCAATTAGACAACAAATAATTTCAGAGTAAAATAGCAACTTGTGTTCAATTAAACGTTTACACTATTATTCTACTCAAAAGGGGTTGATGTCTCGTAAAACAGACCCGTCATAACATTTGTAGTTGAGAAGAAGCCATTGTCTGTCGTCCGTTACGCCTAGGCGCATGCGTGCTGAACATGCGCACAAAGACACCAAGGCCACACACATGCGCCTTCTTTTTTCTTGTTCTTTTTCTTTCTCGTTTGTACGGGCGACACTTAGCAATACTTGGACGCAGAAGATCACGTGCACAAAAGCATTTATATCACATATTTTCAATGTGTTCTAAATCGGTAGAAGCACAAATACACACTTGAACGATAACCCCAGTACGAGATGCCTCGCTACATGCGCAATAACACTTTGATATATTACTACGAGTGGTAGCACAATGCTTAGGGTACTAAATACGGCACTATTTTCAATGCCGCTCGCTCTTTCTTTCTCACACACAAACATCTATTTCTTTTTCGAATGACCTGCCCCTTTACTCCCCCCCCCCCTCTCTCTCTCTCTCTCTCTCTCTCTCTCTCTCTCTCTCTATATATATATATATATATATATATATAGAGAGAGAGAGAGAGAGAGAGAGAGTCATCCACACACAGACTGTTTCGCTGTACCACAGCTATTCAGTGCGGCTAGACCAGTTAGTGCCTCAAGCCGGGATTGAAACTCAACAGTCGAGCTGACAGTCGGCGGGTGACTGATTGTAAATGATATCTCAATGTAAACATTGTCAAGTGTCGGGAGCGCGAATTAGTTTTACCCAATGAGCTATGCCTAGTACATGTATTTTTTTAGTTTCCTAGATGTTAATCCAATTAAACTCGAGTGTTTATAAAAAGTGCTCAATAACAAGTAGACCTTTTTTTAGTCTAAATTTTTATTCGTACAAACATTTTTGCATACATATGTGCATACAATTTTCAGCTGCGCCCTCTTTCGAAAGCTATTCCCAAAACCTTTAGAAAAAATGAAATTTCATTTTTTTTAAAGGTCTGAGGAAGTTGGCTTTCGAAAAGGGGCGCATCTGAAATATGTATGCACATATGTAACCAAAAATGTTTGTATGAATAATAATTTATACTATATATATATATATATATATATATATATATATATATATATATATATATATAAGTCAGGTTAATATTATATTCCAATAACCATGTTTTTATTTTATTATTTTTATTTTTATTTTTTCACATTTCCAAAAAACATAACATTTCTGTGAGATATATTTGTTACGGTCCGTTTCATTTGTCTTGTGCCAAACAACATTTTATGTCAATATCGTTTCTGCAACAGTACAAAATCATCAGAGAAATTCACAAAGAGTAAAAAGTTCTTAGATTAAAGTGTCTTGAAAAAACCTACACTATACAGTGGTTCATTTTTGGGTGAGACCAAACAAATAGTAAAAAAAAGAGCAAACTCACACGTGGGTGAACCCACTAATACGCCATTTTGAATTTTTTGTTCAAAGCTAGTACATGCTAAAAGTTGTGTGGACATTTATAAATGTTAATTCAGTAATATTTCTTAAAATAGTTAATAAGTTCTATAATTTATTTATAAAAATTCTAATTCACTTGAGAGTAATTTTTTACGTTCTAAAGTTACATCAATCACTAATTGACAATCATCGAGCTGAATCTTTTAAGGAGACTGCAAAGTAAAAGGGCACTGATAGTATATGCTAATACATATATTGTTATTAACAATTATATATATATATATATATATATATATATATATATATATATATATATATATATTTGAATAATATTAAGATAATTATTTTATATTAGATCCCATCGTGATATGGAAATGCTCGATATTGTGGATAAAGCATTTTCATAGGAAATATTTAAATAATGAAAAAAATGTAAAGTTACATATTTTACTTGAATATAATAAAAAGGTTATTTTATTATACTCTTTGTTTAAACACCTGATGATTATAATACACTTGTAAACATTATTTTCATTATTTCAATATATCCCTTATATATATATATATATATATATATATATATATATATATATATATATATATATATATATAAAGTGCAGGTTTGTAATCCGAGGCTGTAGCAATGCGATGTAGGTACCGGAAGGTGGAGAGGGTGAACAGAAACAAACGAGGAAAGAAAACGAGAATGGAATCTCAAAACAATTTATTAATATTTCACGTAAAAACAGATTAAATACCAGGACAGTAAATACTGTCAGGTAAATAAAAAGTTCCGGCACAAGGTAATCTTAAATTTTCGAAAGAAAAACTTTAATTCTCAAAAGACCAAAAATTAAAGACCGAACGGTCGAAAAAACGAGATGCACCGTGTGTGTGTGTGTGTGTGTGTGTGTGTGTGGATGTTTATATCAGCCCCCTTCTTGAGTTGAGCATTTCGGCAAGTGATATCGCAAACTACCATTAGAGATAAATCAAAGCTCTTTAGAAACACGCATGAGTTAACGGTGTCACTTACTAACGACGCCTGTCTGGCGACCGAATTTTTTTAAATCGCGACTGTCAACTAGATGGTCATAGGTTCGATCCCGGCTTGAGGTAGGTCCTTGTCTAGCCACGTTGAAGAGTGAACCAGTCTGTTTGTGGATGACTATATAAGCCCTACTCCTTGGGTTCAGCACTATGAAAGGTGATATCAACAACTGCCATTATCGACAATGCAAAGCTCTTTGCATACACAATACATATATTCATTTATGTATAAATGACAGAAAAGAAAAACAATTAAACACAGGAAGAAATAAATAAACGATAATAGACAATTCCTGTGTGAATCGAAAATCTGAATTTAGATAAATAATATGTTTATTGAAAAAAAAACGCCTCTGCATTTTACTGATTAAAAAAAAACCGTTTCAATTACAAAACCGATATATATATATATATATATTGTTGTATTGCCCCTGAACGTCTATTGTATTCGTTGGTCTGTAATCGGGCTAAGACGAAACCGTGGGGAAGGTAAGGTAGGCGTATGTTCACAGGAGACAAAAAAGAGACCGATCCTAATGTTATTTTATCAATGCATCGGGGAAATTACAACCATCTGCATATAACCTATTTTTCTTAAACTTATTTCGCGCCACACACGACTTAACTTGCCATGTGCAAACACTTTTGGTCCAAAAGCCAAATAATATCATATGATATCGCCACTCTCTTCAGCCTGTATCCTTTAGCATATTACTTGTACAAAATATGAATTGTTTTAGGATCCCTACCCTTATCCCCCCTCTCTCTATTTCTCTTTCTCTCTCTCTCTTTCTATTTCTCTGCGTCACTGTCTTACGCACATTCTAACTCACACTCGTTTTCTCTGTGTGTCTCTGTCACACCCACATACGCATACACCCCCCCCTCTCTCTCTCTCTCTCTCTCTCTCTCACACACGGGCTCTCTATTTTCTTACTCACACATACATACGCATACTCTCTCCATCCCTGTTTATCCCCCTTTTCCCTCTCTGATTTGCATTCACTTTTTATCTGTCTTTATTTATTTTATTCTCTCTCATTCTCTCTCAGACAGACAGAATCACGCATGCTCTCTCGACCCCTGTATCTATCTGTATGTCTGGCGGTCTCTCTCTCTCTCTCTCTCACACACACTCTCTCTCTCGCTCTCTCTCTCTCCCTCTCTCTCTCTCTCTCTCTCTCCCTCTCTTCATGCAACCATGTTGCAAACATTCGCAGAACTTTTTTTTATTCCTAAATCACGAATCTCCACTCAACAACGCTGTTATGTCATCCTTAACATTGTACTTTTATTCAGTATATTTAACGTCCCACCTTTTTGTCTCCATCGTATGAACTACTCATCGTTTCTAGGGGGTTCGTGATTGCCCTAATCGATACCATCGCTGGTTATAAAAATGGATACGTCTACGTCAAATGCTATCGAACCTGATATGACTATTTACGCACTGTTTGAAAATGTATTAACCCCATGGATGTGTTAAATAGCAACTCGTCGCCAATTAGTTGTATACGATGAATTGATTACGATGTCGCATAATGGGGCCGTGTTTGAGTGAAAAAGTTTAAAGGTAAAAGGTCGGAGAGTGACACCAGGCGGAAGTTACGAAACCACGTCATTTCCGGGCGAAGCGCGCTTGCCCTCTTGCCCTCCCCCTCTCTCTCCTTTAGCTGGCGAGATTTCAACAAAAAAAGACGCGTTTGCGTGCTGCCCACAAAATGGGGACAGCGAACGAAAAGCAGCCGGGTGTAGCGAGACTATCTATCTATCTATCTATCTATCTATCTATCTATCTATCTATCTATCACGCATACGAAAGTAACCTATCTCCGTGACTGTCTTCCTGTTTTAAATAAATCTTGTTAAAAACTGAACATTGCCGTGCAAGTGGTTTAGTGTCAACAGACGAGCAGCAACCTGGGATCTCAACGACGACGACAACAACAACGACGACAACGACGAGTGTATAAATGATTTATACACGCTAGGTAGGTGAAAGTGCAACGACGATAATGATTGTGTTTTGGCATAAAATAACATTAAATGGGTTAATTTGCCGAAGAACAGACACACTTAATCATTTGTATCATCAGCATCAATGGATGTTAGTGTGTAAAAATCATGTTAAAACGGTATTTTCCACATAAGGTTAAATTAAGCAGAAAAATGGAAACTTCCCTTAGAAGTTAAGGGTTAAAATTAGGGCTACGTGTCAGGATATGACGCCACAGACAGAAAATCGAGTGACACGTATAAGTTGACAAAATCTTTCTTGTTTTTTATATTGTTAGATATGTTGTAGAATTGATAAATTAACATCTTATGTATTCTATGCGGTTTGTGGTGTAAGGTTCTATCTACCAAAAAGAATAAAATTCAAGATGGCTACCCTGATCGTTTCACTGGACTCCACGTGGTCAACTGTCCTTATCTTTAATGCCTGAAAGTTGGCTTGAGACGAATGAATGAATACAGACATGCTTAATATTCACACCATTAATAAATTTATTTCTAAAAATAATATTTCCCGGCCGGTAGGTTAGTTGCATCATAAATTCCTAAGTATTTCTTATTACAATGTTTTTTTCCAGATTGGCATCGAGAACAGAAGGCGCAGACGGGCGTTTGTTGTCCATCGCTG
The DNA here is from genome assembly GCA_963556195.1 of Sepiola atlantica. Taxonomy (NCBI): domain Eukaryota; kingdom Metazoa; phylum Mollusca; class Cephalopoda; order Sepiida; family Sepiolidae; genus Sepiola; species Sepiola atlantica. Next base: position 60,205,717 of record OY744537.1, on the reverse strand, counting down.
GTAAACACCGGCCAACTACTTAAAGCCGTAACTATTTAAAGTATGCCCAATATATATACGTGGTCCTGCTAGACCAACCGGAGCGTTTGGTGTCTCTTAGCCCTTGACTATCTAACATTATACATTGTTCCGTCCTTTATTCTGTCTTTCGTTTCGGTTTCCTAATTATTTCCACGCCGTAAAGACACCAGAGGCTTACACGAGGAGATGCATAATAGACAGCTGTCTATTTACGTTGCCATAGTAATGCCGCGAACGTTCGGCAACCAATAAAGATATTAAAAAATTCCTGTACAAAATTATCGTTAACAATATTAATGTTGTTATTTCCCAAATGAAAAACATAACGCCTCATGTTCTGCCTTTTGTTTGCGACGGCCAACTCCCAGCTCTCGAGCCATTTTTAGTTCTTACCTTTGCTTTCTATCTCATCCACATAAGTGACAATTGTGGATTTTCCGTAATATTCTCTATTGTCTAGAGTTAACGGCCATTAAACACTTAAGATTCGATGTCCAGGGATACTACATCATTTGTCTCAAGGAGGCGAATAACAAGGCCCGCTTTACAAAGGCGGTTAGCTGTTTAACATGACATTAGTATTATTATAGACGAGATATGAAGTATGAATAACAGAAGATTGTTTAACAGTCTTAGTTTAATTTTTATTAAAGCTTATAATTATCTCTACAGGGTGACGAATAAAGAGCTTTAAAGATTGGAGAGTGTGCCGGTCGTAGTACTCATTCGTAGGCTAGGCTCTATCTTTTTCATTTTTCATAATCAATTATTGCAACGATTTCTATATCATATTCATTTTCTCTAACAATGAGAGTTGAAGAAAATGTTTTCTCATCATTTGGTTGCCACTTTGGCTTGTTATCTACGTACACTTAAACTACTTTGGTATGATATCTACACTTAAATTGAAATCTAAATCTCATGAACATACTTTGGTATGCGATCTACATCTCGTATTGCAGTCTACTAGGAGAGTAGAAAGTGGATCTTGGGTTTACTTTCGGCAGCCTCGTAACACTCGCTTCCATTATATTGTCCTTTAGTCCTCACATTCCATGGGCGATGTTTCTGATAAAGGGGGGACAATTACTGCTTTCTGGGTCGGAATCTATTCATCTAACACTTATCGTTTACTGGTTTTTGATCTTGAAATAGTATTTCTTTTAGCTCCTTACATCAAGTGGCTTCATGCCTTGTCTGGAGCGACTTCCATAAAAAATCAACACGGTATAAGAGCAATTATTCAACGAGAATTCGCTGAAAACTCAGTAATCCTTTCCTTGTAGATATCAAGCCAAAGTAGAGAGACGTACTATGTAGATATTTTCCCTGCATGTACTAAGCCAAAGTAGCGACATTTGTTTTCGTTAGGAGGATACAAGGGGGGTAACCAACAGCGGCCGTTATTTGACAGATTTAAGTCTCTGCGACTTTTACCTTTGGAGACACCTAAAGGAAAACGTTATATGATACCGTCTTCGAACTCTTAAGAATTTGAAAGATAGCGATGGAATTCTATTTTAGATGACAAGGAAAGTCGTAACTTACGGGAACTTCCGAAAACAACTCCACCAATGCATTTCTAACAGCCACCGTAATTTGAGAGATTTAAGTCTTTCTGGCATTTACTCTTCGAGACCTCTAAAGAAACACGTTTTCTAATTCCATGTTTGAACTCTTAAGGATTTGAAGGAAATCGATGTAATTCCACTTGTGATGACGCGGAAAGCATTGGAGAACTTCCGTGAACTTCCAGGAACGATCCCATAAATGTCTTTCCAACAATGGCTACTATTTGACTGACAATTCTTAAATCGAATAAAGACAACACCATGTTTTAAGCACTTTTTAGAAATATAATTAGCTTTTCTTCTAGATCATCGTCGTCGTCGTCGTCATCGTCATCATCATCATCATCATCATCATCATCATCATCATCATCATCATCATCATCATCATCATCGATTTTGACCGCTCTAGGAGGAAGAACACCTCCCTGGTTTTCTTCCTCCTTATTTTGTCACTGGATAGGCGTGGTCATTTAGGACCCGGTTGGCTGTCGAGGTCGTCTTTCCATCGGAGTTTTTCCCTTCTTAATCTTTTCCATCGTCGAGAGGTCCATTCTATCGCTCTAGATGCCCACTTTTTTTTTTGTAGATCTCGAAAGATTACCTGCCCATCTATGTTTAGCCGTTCGAAATGGTGATGATGATTTAGTTCATTCCAGTTTGTTGTCTTATCCAGGTGTTTATTTTCCTTTCACGGAGACTAATGTGTTCCATTTTGTGTTGTCCAACTCTTACCTCTTTTATTGCTGCATTATTGAGTGCCTATGACTGTCATATGTCATAATAGGTATAATGTATTCGTTGAACACTTTCCGATAATGTTCATAGTGGACGTTCTACTCATCATGATGTTGTCCACTTTGGAAAAGGCTGTCCATCCAAACGCAATTTTCCGTTTGATTTCAGACAGAATATCCATTGAAAACATGGGGGATCATTATGCTTTTCAATGCATCAGAATTATTATATAAACTTAGTGAATTTGTCTGTTTTATTAATTAATTAATGATAATTTGATAAGTTTAAAGGAAAATAAAACAGTGTAAATACAGAATTAGTGACACATGTGTTAACAACCCCTGCCCCCCCAACACACACACACGTCTGCACGCTCACACATATATATGCTGCTACTGATTACAACTGATTTGAGAACATACGATTTAATTTTTTCTATCTATCTACCTATCTATCTTTCTATTTATCTATCTATCTATCTTTTTATTCTAACCTTTTTATTATGTCTCTCTCTTTTCACTTTATTTTATTTTATATTTTATAATTTGATTTTGATTTTGATTTTAACATTTTCATTCTTAACGGTCCCTAACAACGTGACTTCCCAAATTTTGAAATTTTAAATTTCTTTTCTTCTTTTTTCAACCATTTCATCCTTTCCAAATATGATCTAAGGTTAAGATCGGATTCTAACTCTGATGAGATCTCAGTTTATAATAACTGTTGATCGATAACATCGACATGCCAGTGTCGCAGATTTTGTACATGTCTGTGTAAATAAAAATAATCATATATATATATATATATATATATATATATATATATATATATATATATATATATATATATATTATGTGTGTATGCGTTCACGATAATTAGGTGATCATTTAACAGAGGTTGCTGTGTTATTTGTATGAGACAATAGTACGCGATAAAATACTTCGCACTCGTGCATTTGATAAAAAAAACTGTCGCTTCCACTTTTTTCAAATCTATTTTTAAAACGCTTACTATAGTGTTTCTGTTATGTTGTATAATTTAGAATAATATATTGGGAGGGGGTGGTAAAATAAATTAATAAAACAGAAAAACAACTTACGTCATTGTTTTTTTTTTCATGATAAAACACTTTGCAAATTTATAAATGCAAACTTTTATATTTTTCAAAATATCGACGACAACAATAACAAAAGGAAAACGGTGAGAAAAACAAAATGGCTACCAAAAAGTTTAAAATTAAAAAGTCTAAAAACAAAAGCGGAAGTAAAGAATTTTCGATCGATGGACGTAACAAACATCTGCGTACACTTTGAGTGGATAAAGCCAGTGACTGCGTTCAGTTGAAGTGAGTGCATTGTTACTTTATATATATATATATATATATATATATATATATATATATATATATATATATATATATATATATATATATATATATCACAAGAAATCTAACCTTTCAAAATCAGAAAAGAACAGCAGATTATGGACAAACAAAGGGCTAGATATCCCATTGAATATGGTTATATAAACAATGCTTATAAAATGTACTTATCTTAAAACTTTATGGCAGTTTCATGGAATTATTGATCATCAGAAGTGTATACGACTGGTATCAATCGATTGGTATGAATTAAATCCAATCTTTCTCCGGCTCAAATAACAGACTAAATAATTAAAAAAATACTCCAAATTAAAAAACAATAAAATACCTATTGATGACGATTGGGAAGATCGAAAGCGCACAACAACCTTAGATCCTGACTAAACTAACTACCACTTGATACTCGGAAAATTGCTTGCAGAAAATAATATTTTCATATCATATGACGATTGCCACTTCTTTACAGAAGAAGGCGATCCCTACAAAATTGCAATGTCCGGTTGTGGCCACGCAGATTGTTCAGCAGACCTAACTTACTTTTACAAGTCTTTATCGCCCTGGGTCTTGTAGGAATATCTGTACATATAATTGACCATGCTATGCGCTTGTACGACACGCAGAGCACGCTCTCCTTCTACGAAGCCTGGTTTCAATGACAAGCCGAAGCAAGATAACTGAGAGATGATATAGAGCACACGTTTTATATCAGGATTTCCGTCTCCTAGATAGATGATCAAACAAAATCTACGGGTCCATCTCGCACCTGTGTACTATGCCAGAGAGAGAGAGATAGAGTGAGAGAGAGAGAGAGAGAGAGAGAGAGAGAGAGATGATTTTTTTTAAGAAAAGCCGTCCGATATCAGTTATAGTTTTAAAATTCACGAAAATAGCGACACTGCTCTCGTTGTCGTCGTTGTATTAAACACAAAATAAAAATTCCTTCTGATTGAATCCAGTTAAAAAAACACAGGCGAAAGAAACACATATATATATATATATATATATATATATATATATATATATATATATATATATAGTAAGCAATGAAAATATATATGGCAATCAAGCTATACAGAGGCTCCCATGTTTCATCCCCGGGGGGAATCGTCAGGCTAAATGCCATTTAGCCTGACGATTCCCCCCGGGGATGAAACACGGGAGCCTCTGTGTAGCTTGATTGCCATATATATTTTCATTGCTTACTACCTAGCTCTACTTACGTATCGAGCACTGTTGAAGTAAATACTGAAAACTGATACATAAAAAATTATATCTCCTTATAATATTTTATGTGGATACATGAAGTACTAATATATATATATATATATATATATATATATATATATATATATATATATATATATGTATATATATATATATATATATATATGTATTAAGACACATTTAACGTCATAACATTTTATTTTACAGGAGAAATTTATTATAGTTTCTTGTTGATGCCTTTAAAACGTAATAGTATTTTCTCACAGATGCGAGAAAATAAGTAACTAATACGAAAAAAAGGAAACTCCGTAGATTTTAATAAAAAACAGGCGTGTTAAACATACGTCCCGTGGGCCGCATGCGGCCCTAATTTCTTAATTTAACGGTCCAAATTGCAGGTTTGATAATTTAAACTTGTGTTAAACGACCCGCTTTTATTTATTCGGAACGTTTACGTAAGGCAACCATTGTTACAAAATTAGCATAAAATGACTTGTTGGTATTTATTTTTGATTAATTCATTAACATATAGAAAGGGTTATCAGAAATGTGCGCGTTCGTTGTCTGATATTCTGTGAGTCTTACAGAAAAGGATCAAAGTGTAGTATTTGTTTTGTAATTGACAGAAGGAGTAAAAATGTTTGTCGACTAGGTCTATTTTTGTTTTTGTCCTAATCCAGAGTATTCTTGATTTGGAAACTGGATATTCCCGACATTAAAACCGACCTTGAATTTGACTTTGCCCTTGTTTGCGTTGGTAAATAGGGACATTACAATATAATTTTACAGAATATTATAGAATATTTGACGTATGTCCCACTTCCGGTTGTACAGTCTACGAATTTACGACATTGTGATGAACGAATCGTATTCTTCTTAGTTTTCTTAGGATGTTGCTGAACCTTTACTTCAATACACACGCATAAACGCACACACAATTCCCGCAGCCAGCTACCTAGAAAATGCAACAGTACATCTAAACAAAGCCGAAAAAGCAGCACCTTTATCTGAGGTGAGCATTCCTAATGGTAGTAGCCTGAACGGAGCGGAAAGGAAGAAGGGGACAAAGTACCAACGCCTCATGTATGATATGAAGAGAAACTGGAACCTAAAAGATTTCAACATCATCCCATTTATAATAGGAATCTAATGAAGAATAATTTCAAAAAGTATCTGGAAAATATTCCCGGAGAACCAAGTGCGAAAGAAATCTAAACAATTACACTTAAGGGAACGGTCAGAATGCTTAAAAGAGCACTTGGTTAAAGCCTCTAAATAGCAGGCGATTGTTTGGCATTTGGTAAAAAGAATAAATAAGAAAAATATTTAAAAAAGATAAATCTTACTTTTTGGAAGACATCTGTTATTTTTAGAAGAACTCTCTTCTCACATTGACATATTACTTTCTATACTCCAAAAATTCATAGATGAAGTCTCGGATTACAGTAAACAATGCCAGGATAAGCAGAGGAAGATTGGTGTTATTTCGAAGTTTTCCTTCTAGACTTGTTGCAGAACCAAGGCTTATGAGTCTAGTCTACCCTACTATTTAAGCAATAGATGGAGATGGAATATTAGTGAAAATGATGCAATGGCTTTGATAGAATTCGAACCTGACACATCTGTAACCACTACGTCGCGCCAAGAAAATAAATAGACGTCAGTAAGATCGAAGGTTAATAAATATCCCAACATATCTAATGAGAAGCAAGAAAGAAGAGTTTAATGCTAAAATGACTGCGTTGGTATAAATAAGCTCTACATTTAAGTTTCGTTTATCCGAGGTAAGAATTTATGACTGAAGATGAAACAGCGTTTCAGGGGTGAGGTGGGGAAAGGGGTGAGGTCCGGGTAGTGGTTTTTGGCTTAACAGCAGACCAGAAAGGAATGTCGGGAAATATTTAAGATTCTCTTGGAATATCTGTCTGCCAATATGCCAAAATCATTAGAGCATCCATTTATATTACTAGTCTCCTTTTTGGCGGAGAGGGGCGCGTAGAAAAACTAATAAAAAACAAAAAAACAGTAGAAATCGGAGGGAGGTGGTGTTTGGCGAGTGGACTCGAAAGAAATGAGGCAAGTAGAAAATGAGAAACGATACCCAAGAAAGAAAAAAAGAAAGAAAGAAAGATAGAACGAAAAATTCACGATTTTCGAGGTCCGAGTCTGGGACAAAGGAAAAGGTGGGAGGCGGGATTGGGGCTGACTTCGACGTATGTAAGATCAACAGCAATATGGAGAATGTATGTGTGTGAGTGGAGGCGAATGAACATTATTATAATTAAGACTGAAGAAGAAGCGGTAGACAAATTAAGCAGATTTTAACTAAATCTATAGACCAGTCTTTCTCAACTGGGATTCCCTGGAACCCTAAGGTCTCGAAAGAACAAGTGATATAAGATATTTAACAAGTATCAAGGGAATAGAAGAAAATCGTCTCCTCTCAATTGAGAATGAAATCCGTGTGTCTGTTTATTTACCTCCACTTCAGGGGGTCAGATACAAACTCAGGTTAGGATTTGAAAAAAAGAAATAGTACACTAGGAGAAGTGCACTCTGACTTACCAAACATGCCTGAGCAACCCTGCCAGCATTCCCTAGTAGGGCGCCTCAGGTGGTCCAACATTTATATCATACCCTCGTGATTTTATAACAATCTTGTTTCCTTGTTAGAGATTATCTTCCTTGAATAATAACTATACCAGTATCGGTTGCCTGTGACGTGTATAAACTAACATCTTCTCAAAGAGAGAAGGTAAAGCCTGGGAGGGTTGACGTCATAGAACTGCAGAGAACAACCCGTGTGTATTTATCTAAATTTCGACCTCGAATTAAGTATTTGTGTAGCAAAAGACAAGCACCACAGGTTTCACATTAGAGAATCATGCTTCATCTTATAAAATGGCGCTGAAAGTGCCATTTTCTTTACCCATTAATTGGTTCACAGGAAATTTGGCCTTGATTTACCGTATGTCTTTTCAATATTGCCAGTAAAAGATAACTAAATAATAGACTGATGCAGTAACTATCTGTATTCGTTCTGTTTACATTTATATTATATGATATTGGTTGCTTATGTTTATTTATTACAGTTGAGTTTAGAATTTATTTGTGTGAATAAAAACTCGCTATTAAAGTATCATAAACGAACAGTATGAATTATATCTAGTATTATTGAAAAAATTAACAAATAACTATAAATTTTTCCATAAACCAGCTATATATATATATATATATATACTATATTTACCACGTGAACTGAGATGAAAATAAAATGAGAAAGATATGGTACATAATTTTGTTTGTAGATAGACGTACCTTGAGACATGTAATTTGTTTTAAGGGTTACGCAAGGGTAAAAAGGTTGAGAAACGCTGCCATAGGCGAATAAAAATAGACAGATAAAGAAATAGTTAAGACAGAGACGCATAAAAGTAGATTGACAATTTAAAGATACAATTCTAACATATACTAGCCTGAGTAACTCTCCCGTCTGAGATTATCTCCCTTGAATAACAACTCTCTCCCGAATACTGCCGCGGCGAGTGTATCACTTTCACTAATATCATTGGGAAAGGTATATGTCTGTATAGCCTCCATTCAGCTATAGATTAAATAGTAGGGTAGTAAAGACTCTCAAGCTTTTCTTTGCTTATCATGACATCGTTTCAAGTTGTCTAGAAATTTTCATAACTACTGGACTGATTTGGAATTATCCCCCTGAATAAGAACTCTTGTTTATATATAATTATAAATAGAAATCTTTATCGGTATGAAACTATTCTATGCGGCATAAAAGTTCATAATTTATATAGTACCCTCGTGATTTTATAATTTGTATGTTCCCTTGTTAGAGATTATCTCCTATGGATAAGAACTGCAACAGGTGCGGTTGTCTGTGGCGTGTACAAATCATTATACACCGGTATCGTCGCCGGGAAACCAGGTTCTTGCTCGTCTGTGGATACAATCATTCGGATGCCGATATTTAGTTTTTAAGAAGGTTTATTAATCAGAACAGAACAGTCACATGGAAAACCGAGAGACGGGTTACTTGCGTGCGCGCGTTAAGAGAGAAAGACAGGCAGATAGGTAGACGGACATATAGCTTGTCTCGCTGCATCTAACTATATTCAAATAACGACTTTCGTTATGTAGTATAACTCTCTAGTCTCTATATAATTATAAATAGTTATATCTGTACGAAGCTATTCTAAGCTGCATACAGCTTCATAATTGTGCTCTCATGACTAATATGAGTATTTTCTTTCTATTGAAATTTATCTCCCTTGAATAAAAACTCTCTAGTCTCTATATAATTATAAATAGTTATATCTCTACGAAGCTATTCTAAGCTGCATACAGCTTCATAATTGTGCTCTCATGACTAATATGAGTATTTTCTTCCTATTGAAATTTATCTCCGTTGAATATAAACTCTCTAGTCTCTATATAATTATAAATAGTTATATCTGTACGAAGCTATTCTAAGCTGCATACAGCTTCATAATTCTGCTCTCATGACTCATATGAGTATTTTCTACCTATTGAAATTTATCTCCCTTGAATAAAAACTCTCTAGTCTCTATATAATTATAAATAGTTATATCTGTACGAAGCTATTCTAAGCTGCATACAGCTTCATAATTGTGCTCTCATGACTAATATGGGTATTTTCTTTCTATTGAAATTTATCTCCCTTGAATAAAAACTCTCTAGTCTCTATATAATTATAAATAGTTATATCTCTACGAAGCTATTCTAAGATGCATACAGCTTCATAATTGTGCTCTCATGACTAATATGAGTATTTTCCTCCTATTGAAATTTATCTCCCTTTAATAAAAACACTCTAGTCTCTATATAATTATAAATAGTTATATCTGTACGAAGCTATTCTAAGCTGCATACAGCTTCATAATTGTGCTCTCATGACTCATATGAGTATTTTCTTCCTATTGAAATTTATCTCCCTTGAATAAAAACTCTCTAGTCTCTATATAATTATAAATAGTTATATCTTCACGAAGCTATTCTAAGCTGCATACAGTTTCGTAATTCTGCTCTCATGACTCATGTGAGTATTTTCTACCTATTGAAATTTATCTCCCTTGAATAAAAACTCTCTAGTCTCTATATAATTATAAATAGTTATATCTGTACGAAGCTATTCTAAGCTGCATACAGTTTCATAATTGTGCTCTCATGACTCATGTGAGTATTTTCTACCCATTGAAATTTATCTCCCTTGAATAAAAACTCTCTAGTCTCTATATAATTATAAATAGTTATATCTGTACGAAGCTATTCTAAGCTGCATACAGCTTCATAATTGTGCTCTCATGACTAATATGAGTATTTTTTTCCTATTGAAAATTATTTCTGTTGAATAAAAACTCTCCAGTCTCTATATAATTATAAATAGTTATATATGTACGAAGCTATTCTAAGCTGCATACAGCTTCATAATTGTGCTCTCATGACTAATATGAGTATTTTCTACCTATTGAAATTTATCTCCCTTGAATAAAAACTCTCTAGTCTCTATATAATTATAAATAGTTATATCTGTACGAAACTATTCTAAGCTGCATACAGCTTCATAATTGTGCTCTCATGACTAATATGAGTATTTTCTTCCTATGTAAATTTATCTCCATTGAATAAAAACTCTCTAGTCTCTATATAATTATAAATAGTTATATCTGTTCGATGCTATTCTAAGCTGCATACAGCTTCATAATTGTGCTCTTATGACTAATATGAGTATTTTCTTCCCATTGAAATTTATCTCCCTTGAATAATAACTCTCTAGTCCCTATATAATTATAAATAGTTATATCTGTACGAAGCTATTCTAAGCTGCATATAGCCTCATAATTGTGCTCTCATGACCAATATGAGTATTTTCTTCCCATTGAAATTTATCTCCCTTGAATAAAAACTCTCTAGTCTCTATATGATTATAAATAGTTATATCTGTACGAAGCTATTCTAAGCTGCATACAGCTTCATAATTGTGCTCTTATGACTTATATGAGTATTTTCTTCCTATTGAAATTCATCTCCCTTGAATAAAAACTCTCTAGTCTCTATATAATTATAAATAGTTATATCTGTACGAAGCTATTCTAAGCTGCATACAGCTTCATAATTGTGCTTTCATGACTCATGTGAGTATTTTCTTCCTTTTGAAATTTATCTCCGTTGAATAAAAACTCTCTAGTCTCTGTATAATTATAAATAGTTATATATGTACGAAGCTATTCTAAGCTGCGTACAGCTTCATAATTGTGCTCTCATGACTTATATGAGTATTTTCTTCCTATTGAAATTTATCTCCTTTGAATAATAACTCTCTAGTCTCTATATAATTATAAATAGTTAGGTCTGTGCGAAACTATTCTGAGCTGAATAAAGTATCATAACTTTATTATGGTGTTTTTTTATACCTAATGTGTTTTAGGATGTTTGTACGAATATCATCTTCGTCTTGGCTATATTCGTTTGCACTCGAAGCCACGCAATTGCTGATACTTGAAGTCATTAAATTAAGTCAGATTCGACTGCAATAAAATCAAGAAATATAAAACAATCAATAAACAAAAAAAGACTCTGCTGAAGGATGCATCATTTTCTTACTGCTCTCCTTCTGTCTCTAGGGACAACCCATACCCATTGAAAGGCTGCCTACGTGATAAAGAGATTTTGGTAAGAACATATAGCACAATCTTTAACCACATTTCTCTAAACATCATATTGCCGGATCAGTGACAAGAAGTAATCCAAACAAGAACGGGAGTAATCCTGAGATAAACAGAGAAAAACTGACGTTAGTTAGGAGTGTTAGTTCTCCTCTGCTTTAAGTGTCATGAGGAAGAGATCGAATTATCTCTGTCCAGAAGTCACGTGATTTCGTCAAATTCCATTCTAGATGTTACTCAAACTCTACCAAGGCTTGAGAGTCTAATCTACTCTACTGGTTCACGTATGGCTAGTAAGGAGACTGAGCTTGATTCATACCCTTCCGAGAGGTTTTTGAAAAAAAAAATGACTTTTTTTTTATCATAGTTAACCCTTAACAAGGCGGTACGCCACTGTAGACGTAAGGGGCTACTGAGAATTAGAGAGTAAGTTTTTTTTTGGGGGGGGGGGTCATCCTAAGTTGTGATCTGTGCAGCGAGATGTCTGTTTACAACAGTTATAAATTTCTTCATATCAGTAGAGTCGGGGAAACAGGGAGCAGGGATAGAGGGAGGGAGTTCCAGAGGCCGGCAACACGAAGAAAGAAGCTATTGGAGTAGCAGGCTCTCTAGCATGTGGGGACCACCATAGTGAATGGATGGGACTTAGCTGATTGTCGGGTTGGTCTAGTGTATTTACGTCGAGGGGGAACCAGGGCAGCAAGTTCATCGGCGCACAATCCATTGAAATACTTGTAAAACAGGCACACGGATGCAACATTGCGGCGATGGGACAGGGGCTGGAGCTTGGTGGATAGTAAGGGAATTATTAAGTTGGCGACTCTTTTTTGGACCTTGTCTAAGAGGGAGAGACTAGTGGATGATGCACCAAATATTTCCCAAATTACGGAACCTGAAATTTCAGGTCGCTAATCTGGTGTTAGGGTTGGGACTAGGATAAAGGTCAGGTTTATTATTTTACTAACGTTGGCCATCATAATTTGGAAAAGTTTGAGGTCGTTAATCTTTACCCGAAAAACCAGGGGTCGATTATCTTTACCTGGCAAACATGGGGTCAGTGATCTTTACCTGATCCCACAATTAGTATGTTACAGAATTTATAGTTTAGGGGTTTATCCTTTGAATTGTGTAATTTTCAGATTTTATAAAGAAATAACTTTTTTTATTGCTATCTCTATATAAAGTAAATTAGGTGTATATATTTATTTGTATGTATATCATTCAAGCATAAACTATTTAACCGATTATTATGAATTTCGGAACACAACCAGTAGGCATAAGGGTAGATAATATACGCTATATTTAGTTCAATTTCATTTTATTTAAATGGACAAAGAGAGGATGGAACCCTTTTGCGAAAATTTAGATATCTTAGATTTTTGTGAAATTTTAACAATAGTTATTAGACATCAATTAATAAATATTCCTCAAATTTCAGTTTCCTTCGAGTATTTTAAAGGGTTTTAGAGGATATGATATAAACACAGCCTCCAATTTTAAAATTAAAATATTTCAGATTTTCATTAAATTTTCTCCATAGTCATTGGACACCAAATTTAGCGAGATTCCCTGAATTTCAATTTCTTCTTAAAAACTCGTAAGCTTAAGCCTTAAATTTTAGCCATTTTCCAGAATAGAAATCATATAATGGATTTTGACCAACATTGGAATAAGGGTTGTAGCAATAGAATAAGGCTAGTAGCATTATATGTTGATTTTAGTCTTCATAAGGGAACATAAAAGTGGTGAAAAACGGTTCTCTTCGGGGTATTAATTTTACTTGTCCTGGGACGGATCTTCTTCTAGTTTAACATAGAAACAAATTCGTTTGAGTATTAATAATTTATGGCTACCCAAATAAAATAATGCTATTCTTTTATTTGAATTGATTTGTTATAATGTCATTACCGAGTGTTGTATTATCTTAAGCATAAAGACGCGGGGTTTTATCGATAACAGAAACATGGCGGGCTTAAATTAGTAACAGCCGTTTATAATATCGACATTAAGGAGACGTTATCCTGCGGTCGGCGATCAAGTAAATATACTTATCTATTTAACAAGTTAAATCCGGATCTTTCATGTCACCCTACTCCTATCCAAGCGTATTGAATGTTTCTACTTTATTTTATTTTCAAATGTCATCTCAGCAATATGTCTGGTTTTCGCCGACATGCGCAAACTTGTCGCGAGGAAACAAAAACGAGAGTTCAAACGTGATTTTACGTGATTAAAATTACTGGTATTGGAAACAACCGGCATTAAAATGTCAGCTTTTATCCCTATTTGTAATCATTTTTTATTTTATTTTAGACAATTTCTACTGTTTTTTATTCGGTCTTTTAAGTATTTTGAATTTGAGAAAAATAGATGTAAATAAAAGAATACAATATTTCAAACAAACATTAAAAAAATATGGGGACAAATCAATTTGATTTTTTGCTTTAAAGAAATCAATTGCTTGATAAATGTATGTCTATTGGCTGTTTTATTTGTTAGTTTTAACGAGAGAAAAAAGGAAAATATGTTAATCATCGTTTTGTTTGATTTTGTTGTCTTTCTTTTGAAGTTTTTGGCACGAAAATCGTTTAATTCTCTTTGATGCTATTATAGGATGCTGTTTTATTGCATCCATTTTACAGACAAGTTTACATTACGATAGGATATCTGCTTTTAAATAGAGTATCATTTAAGAGTTAAATCAATGAAAACTCCATTGAACTGATTAAAAACAACCACTGGTATTAAAAAAGAATAGTAGAAAACTGGAAGAATGGGCCAACCAAAAACCTGCGAAATATTTTCTGGAAGAAGTATATAGTTAAGGAAGGCTCTATAGACCGGCTCAAAAGAGGATCATGAGAGAATGATAATGACTATGCAAGATCAAGGCTTGATGAGCAATGTCTTTACGAAGATAAGTGGCCTCGGTAACGGCAACACATGCAGGCTCTGCCGTAAAAAAGTCGAAAGTGTGAGTCACCTGAGATCAAGATGTCAGGTTCAGCTATTATACAATACGGCTCAATGGAGTGTGTAAATATCCCAACTGTTAATAAATGAATATCGATTGTGTAGCAGCAACTCCTGGGAACATATACAAGAAATAATTGTTGGAAATAAGTCATACATCATCCATTATGTCTATGCAATTACTACAGCTACATACTTAGAAAACGGAGCTGTTAAACTTGACATAGTAATATGGAACAAGAAAAAGGGAGTATCAAGCCTTGTTCAAGTTAGTGTTCTTAATGATGCTGGCTCAAACAGAGCTGAGAAGGAAAAGATAACTAAATCCCAAGGTTTTATGTACGACATGAAAAGGAAACTGGAATCTTAGGAAGATCTCCATCATTCCAGTAATCACAGGAGCTACTAAGCTAATGTAAAAGAATTTAAAAAAACTACCTGGCGAATATAGCCTGTGAACCAAGTGCAAGACTGATAAAAAAATTGCGCTTAAAGGGACGGTTAGAATCTTACGACGACATCTCGGTTGACGTCAATGAAATTGTAGATGAATGTCTGACACCCAGATAGATGTCCCTATCCCCAGCAAAAACAAAAAGATAAGCAAATTTTCAAAAAAGAAGAATATGACAAAGGTATACGATGACTAGACGAATAATAATGGATGATTGGTAAGTTTTTGAATCTTACTCCAATATTTTTGTGGGTTTATGTTTCTAAAAATGAAAATAAAAACACATTGAGACTGTTTTTATGTTTCTCGGTCGAAAAACAGATTGAAGGAGGCGTCAAAAACCGTTAAAATATCTTCCGTATGTTTTAAGTAAATAAAACACTCATTATAAACTATTTAATTAAAGAATAAGTATTGAACATTTGAACGAGATCCGATAATTCCATGATGTTGGTAATAAAAATAAATATGAAAACTTTGTTTATATTTCAAATGACTTCCTGACTCCAATTTGGAGTTATATAAACGATGCATAGACTGTGTAAAGTGAAAACCTAAAATTGACTTCAGTCCAATCAGAACTCATTTGTTGGCGTGTCATATCCTACAGGGAATGGTCCTGACTGCTACCCCCTTTTAGTGTAATATATTCATGGAGTTGGATTACCTGTTAAGTATCTCTAGACCTTGTTACCCCATCCGGAAGCGGAGTTCTGAGAAACAAGAAATGTATGTTTATTCAAACGTTGTAAATTCCGTTTGTAAATAGCATTCTGTTTCCCTTTTAAGATTTATTTAGCTTATGCACACACATTAGTTTATAACAAATCGGTATTTGTTCACGGTTTGTTGTTTAGCCTGCTAAAAATTCCATCTGCCACCATTCACCTTTGATGAATTTGTTCTTTCATCGTGAACCATGTTTAACGAACCACGACATCTCGGTCTTGAGCGCCCAGTTCATGGATCGTAGAACTTCCACCATAAGTTTTGTGGCTGCGCTTCAAATCTCAGATGGCCTCTCTGTCAAAAATGATTATTTTACATGTTATATTGCGAAGGCAGTTAAGTAAAGCGGCTTGCCCAATTTAATGGAAAAGCCATAAGTATATTTATGTGGGTGTGCTTTTTTTAGTGATCCATTTCTGCTGTGTTTTGCAATAGAGAGTTCAATATCGATATTATAATTGAATATATTCGCTATAGTATTCAAAACTACCCATCAGAATTTCTCCAACTTTGACATGAAGTATTCTCGAGATTCCGCTTACATCATGGGAAAAATGTTACTACTACTACTACTACTACTACTACTAGAAACAATAAACACTTATAGATTCTGAAACTACTTGACAGAATTTCATTAAATATGTCATGAATCATCTTTAGCATGCCGAATGTGCAATAGAAGGGGATCAACATTAGATTACTACTACAACAACTACTACTACTATTATTATTACTACTACTACTACTACTACTACTACTACTACTAGTACTACTAATGCTACTAAAGATTCTTATAATAATAATTAAAATGAAGAAGAAGAAGAAGAAGAAGAAAAAGAAGAAGGAAAAGAAGAAGAAAAAGAGGAAATACCTGTCAGAATTGTTCTAAATGTATCATCAAGAGTCTTTCGGATGTTGAATGTGTCAAAGGGAATAACAATTAAAACACTACTGTAACTCCGACTAATAATTATTCTAATCACTTATATGCTCCAAACCTATTTGGTAGGATTCTACTAACTTTAGAATAAAAAACCCTTGGATGAAATTCAATGAAGACTGCCTATTATTATGCTTAAATTTAACCACAACAGCCTTCCACAGCCTTAAAAATAATTTGTTCAATATATATTATAAAACACACACACATACACAAATATATATATATATATATATATATATATATATATATATATATATATATATGGCGACTCATGCGGCAAAGTACTCGCCTCATATGCAAGTGACCCGGGTTTCGAATCCTGAGTTTGGATGTGTCCTACTGAAGAGCTTAAAAGAGGGCGAAATTCGAGTCTATGGCTTCCGGTCTGTAGCTTTCATGGTTCGTGTGGGCTGCAGGCATTGTATGATTGTATGAATAATTATATGTCATCTCACATTAAAATTCTAATATATATATATATATATATATATATATATATATATATATATATATATATATATATATATTACCTCAACAGTAACATTTGAAGGCGGATCAACCATGATATGAGGTTGTTTTAGCACTCAGGGTGTAAGGAACATTGAACTAATAGAAGCGAAGATACATGGGGCATATTATAGTGATATTTAGGAGAGAAATATATCCGAGTTACCATTCGCTTGAAACCAGTTTGGGTTCTTCAATAAAATAGCGACCCTAAAGATACTGCAAAATTAAGTTCAAATAGAATTGACGTTCTAAAATGGCCAAGTCAGTCGCAACCCGACTTTAAATTAATGGAGAGCTAAAACTGAGAATTACCGAAAAAAAAGGAACATGAAAAACCTGCATAATCCTTTCGTGGAAATGGAAAATTTTAGCCGGCAAGAAACATGCAAGAAATTCATAATTACATGCTGTAATTATCTTTAACGGATACACTACGAAATATTAATAGATAATTTAATAAATGTATTGTTATTTTTGCGTTATCAAATATTCGTTTTTATTTCGGGGACAATTCTATTGATTATTTTTTATAAATCAGGGAGTAGAAAGTGGATTTACTTTCAGCAGCCTCGTTACTGTCGCTTCCCTTATTTTGTCTTCTAGTCCTCACATTTCATAGGCGATGTTGCTGACAAAGGGGGAAGGATTGCTGTTTCTGGGTCAGAATCTATCTCTCTAATACTTATCGTTTGCTAGTTTTAGACCTTAAAGTGTTAATTTTTTTAGCTCCTTACATGAAGTGGCTTCATGCCTTGTCTAGAGCGATTTCTATAAAAAAAACGATTGTTTGACTTAGGGCTTAAACATGTGTATTATTAGAAGTAAACGTTTGATTAATCAGTGTTAGGAATACACAACGAAACCTTTTTTGTAAACTGTTGTATACTTTTGCGTGAGACTCTCTCTCTCTCTCTCTCTCTCTCTCTCTCTCTATATATATATATATATATATATATATATATATATATATATATATGTATGTATGTATGTATGTATATATATATATATAAACAATATAATGTATGTATGTATATATATATATATATATATATATATATATATATATATATATATATATATATATATATATATATAAACAATATAACGCTAAATTTCAGTGACAAAGTTTTTATTACACTTTTTCATGTTTTCCCAAATTCAAAAGAACACCGGTAAATCTTGAAGGGGGCGTTTCGCACAGAGATGAACAACCAGAAATATATATGTCAATTCAGGATCTTTCATCCATGCTGCTCTTCAGAAAAACAAATTTCGCCTCCAGAAAAAATATTATTAAGCAGCAAACAAAAAAAATCCCAAAAACTAGCAACTTACATTGAATCCTGTTCCCACGAGGAAAACCTGGATATTTACGTCATGTTAAGGCAGTCATGATTGGCTATCTATCCGCGAAACGGTCCGTCAAAATCCACCGAAGGTTTTTGGATTTGGAAAGAAATCAATAAAAACTTGGAAGTTAGCGTAATATTGTTTATTTATGTAAGCTCTGCTGTGAAATGTTAACAATCATCGAGCTTTTAACTTGAATAGTTTTGACTATATAATAAAAAATATATGCACCAACATATACTTTACGCACCTATATATATATATATATATATATATATATATATATATATATATATATATATATATATATATATATATATGGTACACCTATTGCATTAGTTTCTGTAGATGTAAATCCGTTGAAACTCCAGTGTTTATAAAAAGTGTTCAATAACAAGTAGAGCTGTTCTTTAGTACACATTTTTATTTATACAAACATTATTAGTTACATATGTGCATACTTGTCTTCTTTGGTCTGAAGAGGTTGACTCTCTGTGAAGAGTACAACCGAAACATGTATGCACATATATAACCAATAATGTTTGTATTAATAAAAATGTATACTATATATATATATATATATATATATATATATATATATATATTCCAATTTGTAATGTGTGTGTGGTTGTATATTCATAGTTCTTGTGCATACGTGTTTAAGCAATATTATAAAAAAAACGTCTTCTATTGTCTCCAATGTTTCTAAACATTGTTGATATTTTAGTCGATTGACTCATGGTGGTCACTAGGGGAAATACAGTGACACACCGGGAAACGAACAAATACCGTTTCTTTAAAGGCATGTAATATAATGTATTCGGCTTACAGACTAATATATCGTTGAAATTGTTTAAACAACAACAACAACAACAACAACAACAACAAAATAAGCAGTAATTGTTGTTTTGTATTAGAGTATTGTGCCCGCGGGCTCGTAAACTTTCTCTTATCTGAGACGCGATATACATTCATCAGCCGAGCTGGGAGAAAGTTAGACACAAGGTCGTTTTGTAATGCTGGAAAATCCAGTTCCATCGAAAAGGTCACTCTGGACTGGGACAAAATAAAATTGCCTCAGTGTAGAAGAATTTCTTCTTCACTGACCGAGGCTAGAAAAGTCGAAGTGTAGTATCAGAACTGATACTACACTTTTCTCCTATCAGCTGAGCTAATCATCTACGTAAGGAAAGACATTATTGACGTAATGTTAAACAAATAATTGGTCACAATAAAGAAGTCCACACTAGAAACGTTTCTAGTGTGGACTTTTTTTTTAATTGTATTCAACAACACTTAAACCACGTGATACACACACCAGTCATTTAAACACCAACCTTCATAACATCAAGACGAATTTCATCTTGGCTGCGACAATATCCCAATCAAGAAGGATTAAAAAGAAAAGTGAACGAAAAACAGAAAAGAAAAAAATAATGCCTATACTTTTGACAAAGGCGTATTCGCTGAAAGATCTCAAGTTTTTAGAATAAATGAATAATTTATTTTAAAAAAAAAAGAAAAAAATACGTTGTTCTGGTTTTCCAAAATATTGTTATTAAATAATTGATCATTTGTCTGTCTGTCTGTCTGTCTGTCTGTCTGTCTGATGTCTGTCTGTCTATCTGTCTGTTTGTTATTCACTTGTTGGTTCCGAAGCTTTCACTATCAAATTGAACTGCATTAAATTTACAAATGTTTATATAAAAGATCAAGCACTTGCTAAATAAATAAAAACTTCATGTTGAGAGTTTAATGGAGATAAATGCTTCCTTTTTCTTAACTGGTTGTAAATTTAGAGTTTCGATTGAAAATCGACCAATACTACGACCGGGATGTTGTTAGTCACAGTTTTGATTTCCTTTCAACAATCCTCAGGGTCATGATTCGTATAGGTTTTTGATCTGCGTAAAAATCTCATAAAAATTTGAACTTAATAACAATTAAGATCATAATTAACCTTTGCTTCTAACTAGTCAATTTTCATGTGTTATTGTTGTACCATGTTATTGGCAATATAACAACGTATTTCGCTACAATTCATTTAATAATGACTTAGTCCGGCCCCAAGCGACTGCTAATATGAAACATTTTTAAATAATCACTCAAAAATAAAAATCACCTAGAAAAAAATTAACTCAGATGTAAAGGGGGATAACTCATGTTTTAACTTGAAGAATATAAGAATTGTTAGGGTTAGAACTCAAGTTTTATTTATCTGTAAATGTTTAAACATTTGAAAATACATAAAAAGTAAAGAAATTACCATCCTTTGCAACGACGGGTAAGTACAGCTAACACACACACACGCACACACACACACACACACACACACACATATATATATATATATATATATATATATATATATATATATATATGTGTGTGTGTATGTGAGAGAAAGAAAGAGAGATAATATAAAAATATAGTTATGGCGTCTAAGCTTCACAGAAAGTTTGTGTTTTCAGTAATTAACCTGATGATTTCCCTCGGGAATAAAACACAAACGTTTCTTTGTAGCTTTACTTATCATAAGTATAGTTTAATACTACTAGTAAACTCTACGTATTTATTGAGCACTGTTAAAGTAAATTCCGAAACAAAATATATACGTAATATATTATTTAATAATAGTATATTTATATATATATATATATATATATATATATATATATATATATATATGAAAAAGTTATATATAATATATATAATGCAATGCAGAAAAAACAGAATGGTGATAGAAAGTATAAACAATATCAAACAATCGAAGACAGTATTTGGGTTACGAATCTTTACAAAATCTATTTATTTTTTAAAAGATGTTTAACATATCAAATAATTAAATATGAAACTTACTGCTAAAGAAATAATAAAAAATATCCGAGATTTTAATAATTTCGTGAAAAACCTACCCCTTTTAAAAAAAAGAAATATAAATAGTGGAATCATCAAGCGGACTGAATAATTAAAGATGGCTGGCTGCCCCTTATATATATATATATATATATATATATATATATATATATATATATATATATATATATATATATATATATATATATATATATATATGTTTATGAGATATCACTTGCATGCAGTCAGTGTCGTATGATAGTGAAGGGGTAGAGGCGCCAACTGTCAGCTCGACGGTTGAGTTTCAATCCTGACTTGAGGCACTAACTGGTCTAGCCGCACTGACGAGCTGTGATACAGCGGAACAGGCTGTATGTGGATGACTACATATATATATATATATATATATATATATATATATATATATGATTTTCTTTTTGAGAAAAGCCATTTCGATATCAGTCTTAAAATTCACGAAAATTATCACTTCCTACACTGATGAGAAACCATTAGCTTTAAACGCTGGCGTCTGTAAGTAATACTTAAATATTAAATATAAATTCATAAATATTTTTTCATAATAATCTCCAAAACTAATTAACGAATCATTATGAATTTTGGAATATATATTCTAGGCAACACAACGAGTAACATGGGTAGTACATTATCCATTTTTGGCTGTTAACATTTAGGGGATGCATATATATATATATAAAAAAATTATTTATATTTTTCATGAGCATATCATTATGAATTTTGAAATATATATTCTCGGTCACCCGGTGAGTAATATTGGCACATTATTTTTTGTAAACTTTGCCATTTAGGGAGTGTGCCCTCCCAAATTCGCATCCGCCCTAAAAATACTTTTAAAATGAGTTACACCCCAAAAAATATTATAGTAAAAAGAATTGCGCCACATCAAATTTTGAGTTATATTAAGTAATACATTTTTAAAAGGATCTATGTTCGCTTGAGACCCAATGATATGTATGTGCTTGGTAACATTTTAAACTTTTGAAGTTATTATTATAAATTATGGAGTATGTAGTATGTTACTCACCAACAAGGTAGGTAACGTGGCAGATTATTTTTTCTTTTGTAAACTTTACCATTTAGGGCGGTGCCACCGAAACCGTACCATCCTCCCAAAGAAAGAAAAGGACATTAAAATTTAAAACTAAATTTGGCACATTATTTGCGTATAGCCATCCTTCGACGGCTATTCTACTTGTTTATTATATTATGTAATTAAAAAGAAATGTCTTCAAGCAAAGTTTGATCAGGCGGACCGATTTGTTTACACGGTAAAAGATGGCGACTGAGCGCCACCGAAAATCTCGGCGTGAATTACAATGTTCCTCGATATCGTTTTACAACAACGGACACTTCTTTCACAGCATCGCATTCTTCGTCTATTATTTCAACAAGAGATTAAATCTTGTTTTAGTTCGCAGTTTTGTTTTTTCGTTTATTTATTTAGCCATTCATTCAATTTGAAAAAAAAAATACGCCGAATATTTGTGTATAATTGGAGCAAGCGAGATAAGCGAGCCTTATGAATTAAAGATATGATCTTTCAACAAACTTCGTGTATTTAGCATTTATCGGAGACAGTGAATACGTGATAAACAACCGAATCATTAAACTGGAACGGCATTCAATAAACCACGACCCTGTCCGTGTCCAGAATTAATGTCTATCCTCTTGATGAATACAAAATCCTCCCAGGATCGTCTTCAGTGCCCGATTCAAAAGGACTTGAGCCGGCAACTTCGATCTGATAAAATTATAAGCAAACCAAAAACTATCATCTCAATACAAAAAATATATCGATAAAGATATCGCTACTACCTTTAAGTTAATGCTAATTCTAATCCAGGGGTCACCAAAACTGCGACCTGTCGAACAAATCTTGTCCGTGGGTGAAATCCTACCTGTCAAAGCCTTTTCTCTGGCTCGTGAGTTATGAAACAAAAAAGGAGGCATATAAACAAAGCCATTAGAGAATATAGTAGAACAGCGTTGTAAAAGAAGTAACCATACACACACAGACATATATATATATATATATATATATATATATATATATATATATATATATTAGTAAATCGGACGCATAAGTGTCACATACTGCCGTCGCACATACCAGGCTGTAGCTGAAACATGTATGAAAAAATGTTTGTATCAATAAAATGTATACTTTTAAAATATACCGCTCTACTTGATTTTGAATACTATTAGATAAACACAGTAAGATTCATAGGATAGTATATATATATATATAGTCTTGGAAGTTTTTCAACCATTAAAACTATATGGGAAAAAACACACTTTTGTCCCAAGTCCTTCGGTGGAATATATATATATATATATATATATATATATATATATATATATATATATATATATATATATATATATATATAGAGAGAGAGAGAGAGAGAGAGAGAGAGAGAGAAAGGGGACTTGTATTAACCCAGTAATAGCCTTGGTACATCCTCAATTATGTTTTCACCCCGAGGCGAGACCTTCAAGACGTGTGCACTTATCGAGTTATGCGGGGTGCTGAATGTGGTTCAGACCACAAACTTGTGGTAAACTGAAGCTTTATATTGTGCATGTCTCGCTCTTAATGAGTAAAAGTTCTCAAGCGCGTTGATGTATCTAGACTACATAACAAGAGTGTACGTAATGATCTTCAAGGCGCGTTCAAGAGTGTTGAGTTTTATTGTACATTGAACTGTTTCAGGATTTTTTTTTCTGCTTGACGACCTTAGGAAAAGTGCATCGAACAACGGTTAGAACTCTGTCAGGTATTTGTGGATCTCACGAAAGATAGTGGTACTGTTAATAAAACAGCACTATGGATAATCCTCGGTAAAAGAAAATGCCCACCAAGATTCGTCACGATGTTTACACAACTTCACCAGACACGCAGCGACGCTTCTACTTCGGCGGTGCACTCTTTGACCCAATGGCTATCGATAACGGTGTTAAACAGTGTAATAGTCTTGCGCCGATGTTGTTTTCTATATAGTATTCAGTTATTCTCTCCTATACTTTTCGGTTCTGCAAGTCGGTGTTCTGATACGTTTTAGAACAACCGGTAGAATATTCAACCTCGCTCGATTAAAAGCAAAGTAAAAGACCTTCCAAACTTTCGCGCTGATGATGCGGACTTTGTTGTCAACACTGAGGAGGATATGCAGGGGATAATCAGATCACATCAAATCAAATTTAGCCCAAAAAATAGCAGAGTTCAACGATATGTAAATAGACAGTTAAAAGATATATACATTAAAACAGCGTCTGAATGTTTTGTCCGAGGCGACATGAATCCTGAATACAAAAGACATCATTACCATCTCTAGTAGGCTACCCCACGAAGCATAAATACAGACAGAAAATGCTGCCCATCCTCTAAGTAGAAGAAGGCGACTATAGTTCATCATCCGCTAAGTTTTGTGAAGACCACGACCCGAAATCTAAATTTTTACGCAAATCCCGTGCTGCCTTGAACCGTTTGGTCGTTTGTTGGCTGACCACGGATTCGTGCAGCCTGTTCCATGGACCTTTTCTCTCGGGCTTGCACAACCTTTAGACTGACTCGAGAAAACTAAGGTAATGCTAACTACTCCACTAGGTATCCAATATGTTGAACCCAGCATCTACATCAAGGAATCAGATTAAGTGTAGTTGGCTCCTAGTAAATCTTAGTAACAACACTCTCTCCCGAAGTTGACTTTGAAATACTTCCAAAGATCAAAAAGACTAACAAATACTTCGGTAGGCTTTAAAGGCGCGTGTGATCAGACAGAGCCATTAGCATCAAACAGAAATTTAGTGTGTACGAATCGTGCGTCTTGTTTATCCTGTATTCCTCGGAGGCATGGATCACGTATCGCCGACACATCAAGGCCCTGGTGAAGTTCCACGAAACGTGCATAAAGAACATCCTAAACGTTAATTGACAATCGCTCACACAAGCCACCACTATTCTACAGCAAGCTGGTGTGTCGAGCATAGAAGTGTGCATTATATTTAGTCAGACGCTCTGAGCAAGGCGCAAGCGTGTCTATGGCGGCTACGGAACATTTGAGGCAAAACGAATAGAGTATTTTTATATATTGAAACGTGATTTTCGGAAGAAGTCAGTGTCAAACATCCGAGACACATTTCAGCCCGGTCATGTGTGTGGTCATGTGGCAGAGCGAGTCTGTCAAGGGCTAGTCTACTGAATCACATCAGATCCCATCGTAACAACCAACTACGCGAGTGTAAAACCGGAGTAGAATATAGCTATGTACAAACGGAAATTAGAAGTCTCGTATGTCATGTCTGCAGCAAGACTTAAACCGGCGATGCTGAGCGATCTGGGTACTCATAATCGGACATTGCAATATTGTAATCGCGATATATATATATATATATATATATATATATATATATATATATATATATATATATATATATATGTGTGTGTGTGTGTGTGTGTGTGTGTTTCCAATTACAACATTTGTAAATTGTCTTAAATGAAAGTAGTAGAAAAGTATTCCCTACAGCTCTTTCGACCAATATCTCGTCAGAGGATAATCGTTGGTAAACAAAATTTATAATACACAAAACGAGCAGGAATAGGGAAATTAAATTGTCGATCAAATGGAGGAACAAGCGTTTTAAAATAGATATATCTAATACATCGATTTTAAAACGTTTAAAGTTAGTTTTAAGGCCGAAAAAAAAAAGAAAACACAAAAAAGGTCAACTAACTTTCCCTAAACTGGATGTTTTATTAAGAGGTCACGATGGAGTCATAACTATCGTTTATCACAAAGCCAGATTCACGGGTCTTTACTTGAATTGGTGATCTTTTGTACCAAAGACTAGGAAGTTAGGTTTAATTTACACCCTAGTGCACCGAGTGATTTGTTCTTCCGATAGAATTCATGCGGAACTGGACAAAGTGAGGAGAACATTTGATCAGTAACTGTTATCCGGATGTTCGAATTTCGGACTGCATCAAATAAAAATTGCTTAATTCAAGTTTCCCAGATCTTTTGTCCCTCCAAGGTATCCAGTATATCTGAAATTACCTTGGATAGGTGGCATTTGTCGGGAGGAGCTGGGCAGGCAAATCACTAAAAGTGTAACTGGTTGCTTTTTTTCTGTTGCGTTATGGTTGGTTTTGGGGACAAGATCTGCTTTTCGGTCTTTTGCAAAAGATAGTCTGCTCTATATAAAAAATAATACTATTTAATAGAAATTTAATTGTCAATTCAATGCTGGTTACATTTGGAATCCCAAATCAACCAACGTATTTTTTAAAAACGATATATATATATATATATATAAAGTTAGGAGGCCTTCCGTGAAAATTCAGATACTTCCGATTTCGGTAAAATTTTTCAATATGTATTAGATATCAATTAATAAATCTTCCCTAAATTTCATTTTCTTAGGTGTATTTTAAAGGTTTCTAGAGGGCATGATATAGACACAACATCACATCTAAAAATTAAAATATTTCAGATTGGCATTGAACTTGATTTATAGTTATTAGCAACCAATTAAGCAAGTTTCACTGAATTTAAATTTCTTCCTTTTAAGTTTTTAGCCTTCAATTTGAGACATTTTCTAGCATTTAATCGATATAATCGATTTTCATCAAAATTGGAATTAGGATTCTAGACATAAGGTTTAGTATCATTATATCTTGATTTTAATCTTCATATGGTAACATAAAAGTGGTTCGCTGTTCGAGGAAATAATCTTATATGTCCCGGGATGTGTATTCTTCTAGTAGGGCACTTTGATTGGGAAGAAATAATTACATCTCCCTGTCAGTAACGATATAGTTCCCTCACATTGATTGAACACTTTAGATGTAATTACCTGTACAGGTTTGTATTAAAACCGTAGTTACACGTCTCAACCGCGCAGCTGACTTGCTAGCCAAGGGGTTAACAACGTTACGGTTACAGAAACTCAGAGTTGTAAGTTCGAACCCGTTGGTAGGTAGGCTAGTTGTTTGAATCTATACTGATGAGTCATCAAAAGACGAAACAAGCTTGTCTATAGATAAATAAATATATTTAATTACTTATATATATATATATATATATATATATATATATATATATACACAGAGAGAGAGAGAGACAGAGAGAGAGAGACAGAGAGAGAGAGAGGGGGGGAAGAGAGAAACAGACAGACATACACCAACAGACAAGAGGGAAGGGGTAAAATTATAGGCGAACGGATAGGGAAGCATACGCTGCACATAACTCGACATGTAAAGCAATATAGATCACGAGTATATTGAAGAATTAGGCGACAATTATTTTCAAAGATCTTTTAATTATGGACATGAAAATTGCATTTAGCCGTGCGGTGGAAGGAGCGAACGCAAACGATCCTGTTACGTGATGGAATTAGTAAAGCTAATATAGATATTAACTATGAATAATGAGAATATTAGTTGCGCAAGGCGCTCAATCGGCAAATTACACTGCGCATAACAAGCTATAGAAGTATGCATAATATAATCTATATAATAATGCATGATATACGCCATTATCATATTGACAAACCGGTTCTGGTTAGATCCCTGAAGGTAAGCAACGTTGAGCCTGGTCAGTCCCAGATGGGTGACTATATGGGAATACTAGGCGATGTATGTAATCTCTCCTGATCGGGGACCGCATGTGAATTTGACATTCTCTAGAAACTTCTTTTTCGGTGGAAACCAGATCCCGTCCAGGACGAATACCATGCCAAGTATTACCGAAAATGGTATAAAATAATGCATGAGATATGACTACACAAAGCAACATGTATGTGTGTGTGTTTGTGAGAACATAAAAAAACAATTATTTAATATAGTCCAGATAGATTCTTATGCGAATCAAATTCCAGGTCAAAATCAAGTATCAATATTCAAAATATCGGTTTTCGAATGCTCAATATTCAAAATATCGGTTGTCGAATTCAAAATGTAAAAGTTTATTTTTTTATATATCTTCTCGGTTATTTTAACTGAATTTTTAATTGACTTTTAAGAGTATATCCAATGAACCGTTTTCGATGTGTAAACAATTTTTTCTGAACATCTGAATCTGAGTGATTTTACATATTTTTTAAAGTGTGTAACTTTCCATTTCACTATTAATTTTTATCTATTTTTTTTTGGTCTAATAGGGATGTGATATCTTTTTGCATGATATTTTGCTTTGATGGTGTAGGTTTTCATTTGACAAAAAATATTTGAATACGAGAGTCTTTTGTTTACTGTCTGAATTTGTTCAAGTAATGTTAAGGATTCTCCTACAAACACGACAATAAATAAGCTAACAATAAATCACAGTATTGATCTATCAATATATATATATATATATATATATATATATATATATATATATATATATATATATATATATATATATGATTCATAGAAGGCAATACATTGAAGTGTAACTGATAGACACAAACTGAATCAGATCAAAATATGTAACGGTGGAACAAGTTAGGTAGTTCAACCTGTTTTTATTAATACAATGTATATAATAATATATATATATATATATATATATATATATATATATATATATATATATATATATATATTATTAGTATCTATTTACATTATATATTATGTCCTACCTGCATCAGCATGGCATAATGGAAGCTCCGTATAGTATTATACTTCGGGAACACTTCCCCTTCTCAGATGTATGTTCCTAATGGAAGCTCTGTACGGTATGATATTTCGGGAACACTTATTCTCGTCAGATGTATGTTCAACATGTTGTACGGAGCTTCCATCGTGCCATTCTGATACAGGTAGGACATAATATAATGTAAATAGATACTAATATATATATATATATATATGACGACGTCAGGTTTTGCAGGGAAGTATCGACGTCCTCCTACAAATAGCGCCTGGTATTCCCAAATGGTCACCCATCTTGTACTGGCTCAACGTTGCTTAACTTCGGTGATTTAATGATAACCGGTGTGTCAACGTGATTATGCCGTATATGTGTATGTGTGACTACGACTTGAATTCATTCTTTTTACTTTCTTTGGTGATGTCTTCTTTTTTTAATTTCCTCTTATTATGGCTTTTCTATATTTGTGAGAAAAATATCGAAGGTAATTTTTCACCTGAGAAATTTTTGTACACTGATTTCTCTCCAACGAATATTTTTGGCCTAAGACAGACACAACACGAGTGACATAAATAGAGCTATTCATCTTAGCAAAACACTTGTGATTATTTCGAACGAGAGACAACGATTTATTATGTGATTAGTTGTGCGCGCATGCGTACTCTGACAGTAGACCAGTATGCAACGCGCTTACATTGTATCGTTATAACTAGAGCCAAAGAATAGAAATAAAAACCAACATTTCCACTGTTGTATATGTGTGTGTGTTATAAAATTATAAAAATAGATACATATGTTTTTATAATTTGAATATTGATATCCGCAGACAAGCGCCCGGGATATACATGCGATTGGGGACCCATGAAAAGAAGCCGGTTAAACCCAACCAGGGTGAATGCCGTACCAGGTACATATAGGTAGGTAGGTAGGGCACACACACACACACACACACACACACACGTATATATATGTAAATTTATATCAAGCGGATATAATTATTTCCACAATCAGAGAACGCCGCAGCCCACACAAACCATGAAAGCCACAGTCCGGAAGCTCTCGGCTCATCAGTAAAACACACAAGAAATCGGGTTTCAAATACTGAGTTCGGAGAGAGAGATTTGAAAACCAATAACAATGTAATTATTTTAAAATAAAAAACTTTATTAATTTTCATGAGCTGCGCTATCGGCATCAATGCAATTTTCAAAGCAACACGTTTTTATTTAATCTTACTGGTATTAACCGTTGGAAGGGATAACCTTCTTTTGGATACGGTAAATTATTCAGCAGGTCTTGTTGAGGCGTGGTTATAATAGACATTTTTTATAACCACGCGTTAACAACACCAGACGAATTCACCAACTGAAAAAACAAACAAAAAAGTATTGCTTTGAAAATTGCAATTTAATCCAAAGGGTCAGCTTATATGCATTGTGTTTGTTTTTCAAATTTTGAATATATATATATATATATATATATATATATATATATATATATATATATATATATATATATATATAGCATCTTCTCTTGCAGGCAAGTATTGTTGAATATAACAGACAGCTTATGTCTGGATATCCTTTGGTGGATCCTTTCAACGGTCCGAATCAGAATCTTAGTTTCGGGGGAAAGGATATATATTAGAAATTCTGAAGAGTTCAATGAAGTCAAATCCAATATTGATATACGTATGTTGATTGGTCTCCTATTGAAGAAACGAATTCGTAAAATAATTGTACTAAAGATTGACAGTTTTGAAAATATTTCGTATGATAAATAAAATATTGGCTTTTGAATGTAAATGCACCTTGTTTACTTATATATGCTCTGTGGTTACTAGTTGATAATCGTCGAGCTTTCAATTGGAAGGTATATGATAAAACATATATTTTCAAACTCATATATATATATATATATATATATATATATATATATATATATATATCTATATATATATCTATATATGTATATACATACTAGGTAAAGTATATATATACTAGGTATAGTATATATATATATACTAGGTATAGTCTATATATACATACTAGGTATAGTATATATATTATGTATATATATACTAGGTATAGTATATATATACTAGGTATAGTATATATATGTATATATATATGTATATATGTACTAGGTATAGTATATATATGTATATATACAAGGTATACTATATATATGTGTATATATATGTATATATATACTAGGTATAACATATATATATATATGTGTGTGTATATATACTAGGTATAGTATATATACATATGTATATATATACTAGGTATAGTATATATATATATATGTGTATATATATACTAGGTATAGTATATATATATATATACTAGGTATAGTATATATATGTATATATACTAGGTATAGAATATATATATAAACTGGGT
Organism: Sepiola atlantica; assembly: GCA_963556195.1. Lineage (NCBI taxonomy): Eukaryota > Metazoa > Mollusca > Cephalopoda > Sepiida > Sepiolidae > Sepiola > Sepiola atlantica. The sequence goes on along the minus strand of OY744537.1, from coordinate 60,174,188 downwards.
ATAGTATATATATACTAGGGATATATATATATACTAGGCATAGTATATATACTAGGTATAGTATATATATATATATATTAGGTATAGTATATATATACTAGGTATAGTATATATATACTAGGTATAGTATATATATATATATATATATATATATATATATATATATATATATATATATATATATATATTTCATTGCAAACAATAACTCCTAAACTAATGAACCGTTTATTATAAATTTTTGAAAATATATTCTCGGCAACCCAGTGAGTTACATTTTTCAACGTTACCATTCAGGGTTGGAGGACGCTCACTCAGACTCGCACTCTCATCCGAAACTTTTAAAATAAGTTAGATACAAAATATTTAATAGAGAATTAATTACTCTACGTCAAATTTTCAGTAATACATCATAAAGGTGACAAGAGAATTGTTTTATATGTAAAAAAAAACTTTATTCATTCCATATATTGTGTGTATGCAATGCATATCTATCTATGTATACGCGAATGTACGTACACATGAATATGTGTACATGTTTCCAAAGAAAACCTCGAATCTACACATTTTCCAATCAATCACGTTCCCACAAGCAGACTTTTGTTCACTCATCTTATCGCCAAAAAGACAATACAACATCGAACATATAATATGGTTCCCACACCCCTTTATCATTAACAAATTTCAGATTACATACACAACTAGTCAAAATTATTTGGCGACCGTAAAAAAATATTTCTCTTCCTAAAAGTGTTATTTTTCATGTAACAAGTTAAGCATCGCACTGGTTTTATTTATTATACTAAATACAAGTCGTCGTGGTTCACATTCAGTACAAATGAAAAACAAAAACACAAAAAACATTTATTACATTTAAAGTAAATTATTACTATTAATAACCTAAAGTATTTTAAAGAAAATGCCGTATTATTTTTCTTGATCTACTCGTTGGCCTTTTGGCTAAGATCAAAGTGTAGTATCTGTTCCGATGGTTACTGCACCCCATACTGGTATTGTCTTGTCCTTCGGGGCTTGACTTACGCCGGTCAATGGGTCTGTCCTGTGCAGTTCTAGGAGGTCCACCCTCCCAGGCTTTGCCACTCCTCTTTGGGGAGGAGTAAGTTTATTGCTTACTGTCTGAGGCGCCCCTAGCGAAGAATGCCGACGGGGCTGCCCAGGCAATTTTTAAATGGCCAGAGTGCTCACCTCTCGGGCGCTGACTTTTCAAACCCCACTTTCCCGACCAGTCCTTGGGTCACATCTTACTTGTGGGAGTAGGATAAAAAACTGGCCTTGTGCCTAACTCTTGGAGAGGAGTAAATCAATACTCGTTTTATTAGCAATTTGCGTTAAAAAATTTAATATTTAATCATAAAAAGAATTTGTAAGCCAATTTACTTTAGCGGGTATAGTCATTTAGCCAGTACATAACCCAGAGCGGAAGCGATTAAGAGCCGAAAATGCAGAAGCTACCTAATGGAAAATGAGTTTGGCTAAAACCGTCTCGCAAGTCATGCACAGTGTGCACACACGACCTTGGACTAGTTTTGAGTCGTGTTTAGACATTCGTCGGGTTAGAGTTAAGTAAGGGATATAGTATAGAAATTCAGGGTCAGGGGTATGGTGTACAAAATGCAGAATAAATACTACTGTTGAACGCATCGCGGAATGGTGGACAGCTATCTGTGTGGGTTTATGTGAGGGCAGAAATATGAGGGAACCGATATTTTTATGCAAAAACTACCTTGGTAATCCGGGGTATTATGCAACCAAGGGAATTTTTTGTATATATATATATATATATATATATATATATATATATATATATATATATATATACATTTTGTTTTATCTGCATACGTATACGTTTCATCCTTTTGCGAATCGTCTGTGTAGAGGTGAATTATTCACATTGATCGCCGGACTCGAACCCCGGAACCTGAGTCATAATTAAAATTAAAATTCCAACGTTTTAGCCTATACGGCCGTTATCAAAAATCAGCGAAAGTTTAAACCTATTTAAAAGACGCCGGTGTCAAAGTGTTTAACTATTGAAAGGAACATGCATTAATATAAACACATATATATATATATATATATATATATATATATATATATATATATGTATATATATAACTTGATGAAATAAATATATATATATATATATATATATATATGTATACATATATATATATATAACTTGATGCAATAAATATATATGTATATATATATATATATATATATATATATATATATATAACTTGATGCAATAAATATATATGTATATATATATATATATATATATATATATATATATATATAACATTTTTATTAACACATTCGTTGTTTAAGGAGAGCTGATGTTTCTTTCCTATTAAGATCGAGTGAGTATACTATTTCAACTTTTCATTTCGGTCAAATTTCAAGTGATGTCTTTAGATTGGTTATAGTAGTTTGTTGGCAACTTCTCTAGTGTGGAGATGTTGTTTATATATTGTTATTTATTAGAAACCATTTAAAATCTCTATCTGAACTGCAATAGTGAAAATAAAAATACAACACCGTACAAACTATGATAACGTATTCGGAAAAATATTACACACACTCGACTTAAATACAAAGAGTAATTATTTCAAACTAAGAATAGAAAAAGCCTATAAGGAAATATAAATACACACCCACTTGTTTATATATATATATATATATATATATATATATATATATATATATATATATATATATATATATATATATAAATAAATGAATATACATTTTCGTATATAAATATACATATATATATATATATATACATCTTTATCTCTTCGTATATATATATATATATATATATATATATATATATATATATATATATATATATATATATATATATATATGCCGGTTTAGGAGAAGTGCGGTTGTATTTCGCAACCCTTGCTGCACTACATGCTGCTCGCGCAATTACTCCGAGACTGAGCTTAGCGTCTTTTTAAAATAGTTTCCCTTCCCCCTGTGTACTTAAAACTAAACGGAGCTTCCATGACCAAAGTTTCTTTCCTAGAACTACTTTGTCTGTGGAACACAATACCGCGGGGCAGCTTCTCAGCTGACTATAACATGGTCGTTTTCAAGTCTAATGTAAACAAATTCTTGTTGAGCCGTCTTCTTAAATAATCAAATTCTGCCCAATTTCAACCATCGTCACTAATCATCATGGTGTTGCCTCTCCGTCTACCTGACAAACCCATTAACCTTTATCCTCGAGTAGTCTTTGAGCCTTGACAAGTGGTGACTCTCTAGTACAAAGAAGTTGATGCAAGTTGCTATATTTGCATTGTTTTATACAACATTTTACATGTTCAATCATTGATGTGTCCTCTTCAATAATTCCTTTCGTGATCTAATTTCAAAGAATGTGAGCCGTAACTAACAAGATTATGAAGATTAAACAGGAGAAATGCGTATAATTTTTGTAGGAGTTCAAATTCGGCCACAATTTATCCAGATGTGCATCATCTTATTTCACGCCCGGCGTCCATGAACCCGGCTAATTATAAAAAAACACTAACCCCTGTTATGTCGAACTCCCTGCCACTCGAACTAATAAATGGTTATATTGGCTCAGATGACAGAACACGCAACAGTAACAGCGACGCATGTCTTCACCTAATCTAGCTCAAACTCACCGGATCGGCGCAGTCTCTCGGTACATTCCTTATATAACATCTGGCACAGTTGAGTAGGAGTTGGTTCACAATCAGTTCAACAGTGGCTATTTGTTGTCGGGCTGAGGTATTGTTCGCTTCAGTCCTTGAAAGTCTATCCTCCCAGGCGTCACCTTCTCTCTGAGAAAAATGGTTAGTTTATTGCTAATCGCCTGAGGCAGCACTCCTATCGGAGAATTCCGACGAGGTTGCATTTTTTTGTAGGCCAGAGTACACTTCATTTAGTGCGCTGGCTTTTCAAAACCCCACCTGACCTTGTGTCTAACTTGCTGCAGAGGAGGTAAATAAGTATAAAGAGGAGGTAAATAAGTATAAAAAGAAGGTAAATAACATGGATGGCGGCACCGGGGGGGGGCAGGGGGGGGGGCTCAAGCCCCTCACTTTTTGACTTGAGCCCCCCCCCACTTTACGGTCATCAATAATTAAGTTGATATGCATGTGTTTAATCGCCCCCCCCCTTTTTAGGAGAAGCCCACCCCCCCACACTTTTATAATTGTCCCGCCGGCCCTGAATAAGTATCACGCATGCAAGTAAAGGACAGACATTGACAGGTGACATATTTTAAGATGAAGTGACATTCAACCTGAAGCTTGACAACTTTGATAACATTGAAGAGGGGGGTAGAATACATCAAACGACGGTCCGTTTTGGAAATCCTGAATTTTAAATCAATTATCGCCAAGTACTTACATCTCTAAAATCCGATTAACGACTGCGAGAACTTGAAAAGATTTGTTTCCGGGTAAATGATAATTATACGCAACTCAAACTGACATAAATTGATATTCAAAGTTTGACCAAACATTGCGATATCCTCATTAACTAGTATTACTCACTAATTCAACAGGGACAACGAGAAAGATGTCGACACAAAAATCTCATTTTATCAAGGTAGTTTGGTTGTACACTTAACTATATAAATCAGCTTTTCCTGCTTGAATAAAAGGAGCCATCGTGGTGAGCGATTTATCGTGTCTCATATACGGGGATACACTTTTTGTAAGATTGTGTTGAATTTTCCCCCATGTGACAAAGATACTACAATGTTGGCACTATGAAGGAATTATTTCATGACACCAGAGTGAAACTTATGATGTTTTTTTTTGAAGACAGTGGGTTTATACTCCAAAATGTAATATCTATAAGTTCAATAAACCAAATCAAACGGCTCTCTTGATTAAATAGAATTACTAAAATGCAGATTGTTTATTCACAAGATATAAACATATGAAAGAAATTGATCTGCAAATTATTTGTTGTACCAAATAGAATCTATTAAATATTTGAAAATATTAAGGACCTCAAGTATAAAAAGCTTTTATCAAAATAAATGGAGTCGGTATTAAATAACCCAAAAGGGTCGATATGCCGTAAAAGAAAACAAAACAAACAAATCAGCTTTAGACAAGGCGAGACATTTAGAGCTTAATGGGATAGAAACACCAAATCTTAGATCCTTACGGTCAATTTGGTAAACGTAATTAAAAATCAATATTTATGGATAAAAGACACAGATGTTCTGTTGTTATTTTGATGATGAATCCAGAAAAGTGTGCGACTTAAAGATTTCCATTTTTTCTAAGGGTGTATATACAGACATGCTTAACTATATAATTATTTGAATTTTTATTCATACTTATATATATATATATATATATATATATATATATATATATATATATATATATATATATGCTAGAGAAATGTGACTCGTTGAGTCAGCCATTGAGATCAGGTTAGATTATATCATGAAGAAGTGAGTTAACAAATACAGTTAAATCTAAAAAATAAAAAGACGCAATACAAAATTAGTCTTTTCTGCTCACTATATTCTCCCTCACTCGTGTAGTATGTTGTTTTATACAGTCTCGATCACTTGCTTCTGTCACTCTCTTCTCTCCCCCTCTCACTCTCGCGATCTCTTTCTCCTTTTCATTCTGTGTTCATTAAAAGTCAAAGGTTATAAAACTAACTATAAAAACAGGAGATTGGCATAGTCCATTACAATATATAAGGAATATCATCTTAGTATGAATACTATTTAACTCATAGCTGGAGAGTAAAAAGAGAGATAAAGAAATTGAGAGGGCGAAATTTATAGGGAGAAAAAAGATATAAAAAACAGAAAGACTAATTTTGGATGTTGTCCTTTTATTAAAAGAAAATTAACTGGCTTTGGAAACTTATATTTTTAAAACTTTTTATATAATTCTCTTCTAGTCACAAATTACGATGTGTAGGGTAGATAGTAGATTTATATATTTTAGTGATTTTTATTTAATCGATAACGAATAGAACTTATTTATTTTAGAATCAGTGTGAGTCTTGTTAATGTAAGTATTATTAACTTTGCATTAGTTTCCCATTGTTGTTGTGAATCAAAAACTGACCCTCGACACGACTGGAAGACTATTAAATATTCTGTTTCATGACGATAGATTTGTTTGCAGCCAGCCGTGGAGCAGCCGTGGCCAATTTGTAATTTTCACAGTCGACCGGTTACTCAAACGTGGTATGCGTTTTGGAGTATCGTGGGAGGCTGTTTTGTTTGTATATCTGTGTGTTTTTCGTTGAGTTATTTATGAGTCAAAATTGCTATAACGGTTAAAAACAATAATATAATAACAAAGAAAACATACTCAAACGAATTCACTCTTCAAATTAAAAAAAAGCTGAACTCTAAATTTAGAAACACCTCAACATTAAATAAAAAAGAAACCAACAGGTAAACTTTAAATAAAAAAGCCAGATCAACTTAAAAAAACACAACTTAAATTAAAACAGCTCAACTTTAAATTAAAAATCCAGCTAAGCATTAAATATAAAAACAGATGAACGTTAAATTAAAACCCCAGCGTAACTTTAAATAAAAAAGCACGACTTAAATTTTCAAAAGTGTAGCGTTAACCTAACAAGCAGTTCAACTCAACTTCATTGCTGATTTCGAGTTCTTTCACATCATATCGGATCCAGAGGCTACCCACAATTGAGACGAAATGCTCCATATTGCTGCTTGATAGATTTGTGCTACGTAGATTGATATTGTAATAAAGAGAAGGGGTAACGTCGGAGAAGATGGCCTCCGGAAACCGACCAGGCAATCACTTCTCGCCTAGTTCAAAACCGATTCAGCAAGACTCATGCTACTACTAATAATAATACTACAGCTACTACTAATAATTCTAGTTGGTGGTCAGTATTTTTATCCCTTTGTTCGGCAGACGAGTCCAAATTTTGTAGGGAAATATTCTCCTTCGCGACATGTAGCAAAGATGGGAATTACTGAAGGTTTAATAGCAACCTAACAACCATGACACTGACTAATGAATACACCATTACGATCGTAGAATTTAACATAGAGTTCTCTAAATAAATCACCAAGTGGTTTATCCAAGATGCTTACAGTTCAATGACTGACAGGCAACATAAATGGTGTATATTCGTTGAGTTTTTTCACTATCAAATTTAATCGTAATGCACATTTATAATTGTTATACGAAAATTCAAATATTTGTAAAATAAAATAAGAAAAGAGATTTTTTTTGGCGTACGGTTTAAAAGAAAGAATTATTTCCCTTATTTATGAATGTTCCAATGTCTAGATTGAAAATGAATCAATGCCATAGTGAAGATCATTTTATTAAAAGCATTTGTGTTGCTCTAAACAATTCTCATGGTACGATGATATATAGTATCAGTTTTATGTTGGTTTTATATATATAATAGAGGTACCAATGATATGTTGGATCACAATCGCTACTATTTTTCAGCTATAAACAAAATATTAAAATGGCTGACTTGTCTATGAATAAATCGGAATGCATTCTGGTGGATTAAATTTCGTAAATAAAGTATTTTTAAAAGTTTAAACAGTTCTTTTTAGTACTATACGCTATTGAATTTTTTATTTCAATAAATAATTGACACGCACACACACACACGCACACACACACACATATATATATATATATATATATATATATATATATATATATATATATATGAGAGCGGACCACCGCTTGAAACGCGTTATATAAAATTATAAAATAACAAAATTATAAATAAATGTTTAAAAACTTTTTACAAATGTTGGTAGCCTTACTCCTTCACATATATACTTTTCTCTCGTTCGAATTGCACTAATATTGCACTAATATTGCACTACCCTCTTTTCTCTCTCTCTCTCTCTCTCTTTCTCTCTCTCTCTCTCTCTCTCTCTCTCTCTATATATATATATATTCTAACACTGCCTGATGATATCTCAGTTTATAATAACTGTTGATCGATAACATCGACATGCCAGTGTCGCAGATTGTGTACATGTCTGTGTAAATAAAAATAATCATATATATATATATATATATATATATATATATATATATATATATTAAATAATGAAATATAATGTGTAAGTCACGTAGTGGCGGGAAACATACACACGAACAAAGATACATGAGAAGTAGTAACATCATTTATTAATATAGAGATGTATAGATCTATAGATAATAAACGACGTCTGGTTCTATTCTTTTGATAAGTGATCATAAACGAATCTATGAAAGGAAAGTGTCGGCCATATTTTGATGAAAAGAGTCATTGCTTTGTAACAAAATCAGAACATACTTTCCTCGGCTTCTATTTAATAACAAATCAAAAAAGGGGGAAGCATTCCTTTTTGATTATCAACCTCTCCCCCAGTTTTACCATAAAACCCTAACCGCTTTGATTTCGCTCATGACAAACATCAATCATTCTTTTTTATTTACAAAGTCATGCTTGCTTTCGTTTATGTTTTTTTGTTGTCTTATTTATTTAAAAATATATTTGTGTGTTCTTCTCTGGCGAGTGACACAGACACATTAAATGACACCTTCCAATAGTTCCATCATAGTTGCGCGTGCGTAGGAAACACGATATGTCTTAGACAGCCTAACACAGGTTCCAACCGTACTATAATGGATATTTCGAGTTTGTATGTTTGTAAGAAAAGCTTAGAAAATTATTAAAACATAAATAGCGACAAATCGTACTGACCATTAATATAATGGTCAGTACGATTTGTCGCTATTTATAACTTAGGGATTAAATTCGCCATAAAAGAGTCGTAAAACTTTGATACTATAGACTGCCCTCCCAACAGCCGGGACCACAAGAAAAGATTGGCTAAGAAAGTGAACGATAATAAAAAAGATTGCGGATCCATTAAACTCCCCAGACGAATGATGACATGACAATTATTTGTTAGATTTCTGAGTGACCAGATAACGATAGAGAAAATAAGCTGAGAAGAAAAAGGATGCGGCTAGTTATGGTGGTAGGCTACGTAATAACCGGACAGTTAAGAATTTCCGGTTAATAGTAAATATAGTTGGAGGCCTATGACTGTTGTTAGAAGAACGGTTGGGGGAGATGCCGAAAGAGTCCGAGAGTTAACGACGGGTGAAGGATCTCGACGTCGTACAAAGAAGGTTTTCACTGGAACTGACACGACCGGACAACGATTAACAGACAGCGTTATGCCTAGAGCTTGTCCTGTTTTTTAACCGTAGCGTGACCACTGCGAGGATCATCGGGTTACAAAACAAAACAAAATACCTTACGGGATTTTTTTTATCATAATGTCTGATAAAAATGTCGCAAAGTATTTCATTTGGATCTGTTTGGGTTATTTTGCGACATGTTAACTCTTTTGCTGATTATTTCGTCTCTATAATGTCTGGTAGATGGATGTGGTGAAGTGGATAATGACGTGCCAAGATTATTTCGTCTCTATAATGTCTGGTAGATGGATGTGGTGAAGTGGATAATGACGTGCCAAGATTATTTCGTCTCTATAATGTCTGGTAGATGGATGTGGTGAAGTGGATAATGACGTGCCAAGATTATTTCGTCTCTATAATGTCTGGTAGATGGATATGATGAAGTGGATAATGACGTGCCAAGATTATTTCGCCTCTATAATGTCTGGTAGATGGATGTGGTGAAGTGGATAATGACGTGCCAAGATTATTTCGTCTCTATAATGTCTGGTAGATGGATGTGGTGAAGTGGATAATGACGTGCCAAGATTATTTCGTCTCTATAATGTCTGGTAGATGGATGTGGTGAAGTGGATAATGACGTGCCAAGTTCAAATCAGGTTGGTGCCATAGGACCACTTTAACTTATGGATGTTGGCAACCTTCACGTGGTAAGTACTCGATTCTCAATGTCAACAAATACTTGTCGAGCCGGCATTTTAAGTAATCAAATTTTTCTTCATCCCATTCATCGTTTTCAATCCTTTCATAGTATTGTTCATCATCCAACTGAAAAGCTCATTAACCTTTATCCTCGAGTAGTTTTAGACCTTGATACTAACCAACTCATTAGTATAAAAAACGAATCGGGGAAAGCAATGCCAACAACAGAATCGTAATTATAACTTTACATGAAAAATACCGTTGTCAAAATTATTTTCACACACTCGCATCTAAAGATTGCTACAATATGTCATCCTACGTGAGGTGACTACTTCACCTTTGTGTGGCAGATAGGAAATTAAAAAAAAACTCTAGTTACTTAAAATTACCCATGACCCGTTATAGGAAAGACAAATCCCATAAAAGCTTGGACGATAGCGTTATTTCTGAAAACTATACTGGATGAAAATTGATCATCTCTCTCTCTATAAAACTCAATGTCTGTTTGTATGTGTGTTTGTTTGTGTGATATTTTGTGAGTTCCCTATAGAAAGAAAGGTTAGAGAATCTACATAAAATCTAAAAGTGTATTCTTATTGAAATTATACCAAGGAAGACAACAGAAGTATTCTTTAATTTCACCCATAGGGGGACTATAAGGGCATAACCATCTTTAAACTGAGAATATATCCTATTTTTATGAAATTTAAATCATATATATATTTATGGTGAAGACAATGGAAGTGGTCCAGATTCTCTATGTTATCCTCTATGTGCCGAATATCTACTGCTCCAACTTCTAACCCTAACCCATTGGACAGAACGTCCTTAAAAATTACAAATACGTATATCCGATGTTAATGAAATTTAAACCATATATATAAGACACTAATTGAAAGAGTTCTCCAACATTTCAACTTCTTCCGACTATGTTAGGGGGCGAAACGGGAGGAAGGTGGGCAGTAAAAACAAAGAAAGTAATATGGTGTTATGAGCATCATAAAAATAGTACATAGTAGTGACCTTCATTCAATCCCGAGCAACGTCGGGGTTTCCTGCTAGTAAATTCATAAATCAATTAACAAAAAAAATTGAGTTTTTGAATTCCGTGTGCAAAAATGAACTTAAATCAGTTAAAAACTCTCGAACTTTGAGCAACAGATTTGAAACGTCGGCCGGTGTTATCGTTTAATAAATCTGAAATAACGTTACTGCGAATTCTAGTTCAATCCTTCTAATTATTAATAAAAGTTAACACAGCAAACAGCAAACCGTTTAGCTATAATAAAAATAAACCTGACAATATATATATATGTGTATATCTGGGCAACATCTTCTCTTTCAGGCAAGTATTGTTGAATATAAGTGACAACTTATGTCTGGATATCTTTTGGTAGATCCTTTCAATAGTCCGAATCAGGATCTTAATTTCGGAAAGGAATTGGCTGATGAATTTACCATAATTTTGATTTGTGTCTCACATGGTATGTACCTGATTATCCTCATTCCCCTGAAGATGGACCCAGATGGGTCTGAAAGTACTTGGGGCAAAAATCAAAACTATGCTAAATTCATCAGCCACTTCCCCTCCGAAATTAAGATCTTGATTTGGACTATTGAAAGGATCTACCAAAGGATATCCAGCCATAAGTTGTCTCTTATATTCAACAATATATATATATATACACACATATATATATATATATATATATATATATATATATATATATATATATATATATATATATATATATATATATATATATATATATATATTAGGCTTACATCACGTAAGCTTCCTCACCCTAATGGTTTTAATAATTCCGACCGCTACAATTCCCCCACACTTTCCACAGTTAACTCAATTTCTCCCACTGCTGCCATCTATTCATAGCTCCTAATTCATCTTTTCATAAGCGCCCTTTGAGCTTTTCTCCTCCTACTGCTACTGTTTCAAATATTTGTACCTGTGTGTGTTTTTTTATTCAGATAAATCATCCAAAGGAAGTCTTTAAATAAATACGAAACGTTGATGAATGCATAAATACTATTTTTGGTTTTCCTTTTTTGAATTCATATATATATATATCTATATATATATATATATATATATATATATATATATATATATATATATATATATATATATATATCTATATATATATATATATATATATATCTATATATATATACATACATATATATATATACAGAGAGAGAGAGAGAGAGAGAGAGAGAGAGAGAGAGAGAGAGAGAGAGAGAAAGAGAGAAATACGAAGACATTTATTTATGAATAACTTTCGGTAATAACAGCTTATTTAAGATATTAAAGGGTCACCAAACATTAATGGAGGAGATCTAACAAGTAAAAAAACGTATGCTTTAGATATAACATATCTAACAAATGTAAAATGAAGTAGAAGTAAATTGACGGTCGACGCAGAAGAGACAAAGAATGTCTTGTGGTTCATTGAGTTCTATTTCTAAGTAGAATTGTAGAAACAGTGTTAGAAAGGAATTACCTCAACCATTAAAGGCTTTTGATACAGAACGCGTCAATGCCGGTCTCTGTATATTTGCTTCAGTTCAAAAGATTATTAGTGGTGATAATCTGCATATTTATTCTTTACTACATTATCTTACCCTCAAATTAAAAAGATCAACTTCCAATAAAAAAATTGAATCTCAAATTAAAAAAGCTTAACTTAAAATCTAAAAGCTTGTTAAGAAGTTTCTAAAAGCTGAATTTAAAAGTTATTTTGCTTCTTTTAACCATAAATCAAAAAGGTTGAACTTCACATTAAAAAGCGCAACTTCAAATCTAACAAAGTTCAACTTAAAATCTAGAAAGATAAATTAGAAATTGACAAAAACAGAATTTAAAATAAAAATTGTATTACACTTTTTCACCTAAAATAAAAAGAGTTTAACTTCGCATTAAATAGGCTAAAGTTCAAATGTAGATGTTCTACTTCAAACTAAAAAAGCTCAACTTAAAACCTATAAAAAGTTTGAATAAAAATTGACAAAAGGTGAATCTCAAATATACATTAGTTCATTTGAACTTCAAATTAACCAAGTTCCAATTCAAATGAAAAAATACCAACTTTACGTTACAAATTTCAAATCTAAAAATCTGAATTAGAACTTGACTAAAACTGAATTTTAAACTTAAGTTGCACCTTTTTAACGTGAAATTAATAGTTGAACTTCGCGTAAAAACTCAACTTGAAATGAAAATAGTTCTACATTAAGTTGATAAAAAGCTCAACTTCAAACTTTAAATTTCGAGTGGAAATTGACAAAAGCTGAATTTTAAATATAAATTAGATTGTACATTTTAAACTTCAGATTAAGAAATTGCAACTTCGATTCTAAAAGACTAAATAAGAAATTTGCAAAACCTGAATTGCAAAAAGAACTTGGTGCCGTTTTAAAAGTTCAACTTCTCAACAGCTCAGGTTTTAATTTTGAAATTTCCACTTAAAATTTTAAATAATTTACCTTTAAATTAACAAAAGCTAAACAACAAGTCTATAAAGCTTAGTTTAAATTGCATTGAATCGTTTTAATCGTACGTTAAAAAGTTGAAATTAAATTAAGAAAGCTCAAATTCAAATCTTCAAAAATAATTTAAATTTAATTGCAGTGTTTGAACACCTAAGTAAAATTTTAGATTTCTCATTAAAATAGCTCAACTTCAAATTATGACAGCTCAACTTAAAATTACAAAAAAATATAAGCTTAAAATCTAAAAAGCTGAATTAAAAATGGATTAAAGCTGAATTTCAAATAAAAATTACCTTGCACTTTTTAACGGCAAATTTATAAGTTCAACTTTGCATTAACTTGTCTACACTTCGAATGAAGAAAGCTCAGCTTTAAATGTAAAAAAAATAATTAGGAAGTAACAATAGCCGAAGTTCAAATAAAAATTGTATCGTACCTTTTTAGTCCCAAAGTAAAACGTCGAACTTCTCATTAAAACAGTTCAACTATAAATTAGAACAGTTTCAATTCAAATAAAAAATTCTCAACTTAAAATCTAAACTGTTAAATTAAAAATTCACTAAAGCTGAATTCCAAATTAAATGTTTAGATTCATTTGTTTTAATTTGAAAATTCATTTGTTTTAATTTAAAGCGTAATTATTTTAATTTTAAATGAATTTATTTTTAATTTGAATTTTAATTGTTTTAAATTTTAAATCCACTTGTTTTACTTTGAAGTTTAGTTGTTTTGATTTTAATTTCAGTTATTATTATCTGAAATTATGTTTTTTTGTAAATTTTTAAGCGATTTGTTTTAATTTGAATTTTAATTGTTTTAACTTGTAATTATTTATTTGAGTTGCAGTTGCTTTAATTTAAAATGAAAACGTTTTCTTTCGTTAATTGTTATTTCTGCTAATTTTTCATCTCGACAAAGAATGAATGTTTGATTGTAGAATTGGATTTATGAGGCCATTAAAACTGGCATCTCCTTTGAAGGACTTTGTGTGTGTTTCTTCTTTTGATCTTTTTTACAAAACCGTTTGTTATTATTACCCCATTGATTTCTTTTGTAATGTAAATTCTAAATACGTGTTCATAACACATAGCGAAATCTGTCAATGATGTAAATTACAACGATACCTTATATCAGAAATATCATGAAAGATATTAATAATGATGAAGAATAATATATATATATAGAGAGAGAGTAAGTACTATTTGAGACATAGACAATTATTAAAAATATTTCACAAAGAGGAAATTGTTGATAAAGGCTATTATTAGAGTATATATTTTGAACAGTCTATATATTTATACTACAATGAAATAATCTGTTAAAGGATCTAAGAACATGAATTTTGGTCCGAATGATCTCTTACTCATGCATATTTTCATAAGGTTATTTATATATGTTCTTATTAAGAGGTCTAACTGCAGGTAGATTTGTTAGTATATATGTTTGCTAGTACATATTAGTGATTAGACAAGATATGCTGGAGACGGAAATGCCAACAGAGATTCAATGGTTAACCCTGCCTGTACAGCGAAGTATTGTGAGAAAGGAAAGTCGATGCATTAGGTAGATATGACGTCAGTCATGAACAACATGAGGATGGGAGGAGAAGCTCTTATGTAGTCTTGGTGGAAGCGACTAAATTGAAAAGCAAACAAATTTAGTGACCACCTTGACAAAGGGGTAACATCATGAAGGTGCTAATGGAAAAAAATTAATAGAAAATGATACAAACCCATCAGAAATTTAAATGTAAAACAATTAAATATCTTGAGAGCTTTAAATATTATTTATCTTAGACGTATTTCATATTTTAAACTGGAGTGTAAAGTAATTTAAATAACTTAAAAATCTAAGGATAAAAGGTTTGTAGAGGCGTAGTATCTTTCCGTGTTGGTCACGAGGAATGTCCTCGGCTGATCTCCATTCATCCCAGCAGTATCCGATGGGGAGAATATAGCCTCTCCGTAGTGAACGCACGTCCGTGAGTAGTGAGGAGCCACATCCTTCTCGATGTTACCATATTAATATACATGGGCATAAACAGAACACGGCTGATCTAAGGGAGTAAACCTTGACCACAAATCCTGCTATTCCACGGGTAGCAGTACTTCTAGTTACACTCATCTGATTCTGCAAACAGCATGGCTTCGCAGATTATCATATATATTTGACAATGGGAAGGCATAACTACCTCGGTTAGTGGAGTACCATGGTGTATATGCTGCATATAAAACCAGCCTTAAGAAAGATAATATGTTTCGTTATCAAATGATGGATGACTCAAGAAGTCGAAGAAGAAGAAGAAGAAGAAGAAGAGGAAGAAGAAGAAGAAGAAGAAGAAGAAGAAGAAGAAGAAGGAGGAGAAGAAGAAGATCTATAATTTGTTTTATTTTATAAAATAATACTTTATATAAAAATGCATGGATTAATTAATAAATAACACAACTTAGAAAAATTATGAAAAGACAGAAAAAACAGCATTGAGAAAACTTAAAACGAGAGGAGAAATATTTTTCTAAAATTTTAGAAAATGTTGAAGTGACCAAGATGAATCACTAATATGGATGAAAAAACAAACAAGGAAAGCAATAAACGCTTTCAAACAATGCGATTGAAATACATAAAAGACATGAGAAACTCGACCCAGTAAAATAACAACAGTAGTCAGTGGTATTGATTTTTTGGTAAAAAAAAAATTACTTCCACACTCATTGCCAGTCCTTACATACATACAATATCCGAGATCTCATTTGTTTACTGATATTACATGTTTTATTTGTTATGTTAGAAGTTACGAGATAGAAACACACACACACCCACACACACACACAATATTCCATGAGAACAAAATCCAGTCCCCCCACTCTGCGATATACCAACAAATTAGAAGTAATATCGTGTATTAACGAACATCAAAATCTTTCGAAATGGCCCATTGGTATTTGGACGTGCCGTTTGATCGACTGCTTCATTATATTTTTTGTTATTGTCTTTTCGCATAATCGGAAATAAAATTGGCGCCATTTGCTCAGTAAACTCCAGTGCGTGTTCTTTACTTATAATCAGTGCCATTGTCCCTGTTGAGTTTTAATATATATATATATATATATATATATATATATATATATATATATATATATATATATATATATATCCATTATCAGCCAAAAACATACCTACTCCAACTAAGGAGGCTTATATATACAAATTGGTCCAGTCAATAAATAAGTTTTTGATAAATGTTAGATGGAGAGCTTACCATCATGATCTAAAATCATCACCGGATCGGATTGACATTGAAGATACGAAACGGCAAAATACTAATGGAGGTGGACTACCATTGAACTCATTTAAGGAGCTTAAAAAAATTGAGAGAATCGCCGCAGCTCATTACGGCCTTAAAAAAACTCCTTTCACGAGGCAGAATGATGATTTGGCCGGCTTTGAGAATGCCTTGTTCGACCTGGTCAGAAGAATTACATTCAGAAAGCAGACTAAATGTTGCAGTTCTATCGTAAAAATAATAAATGGATTTACCAGGAGAGTTAACAAACATACGGATTTCATTGTTCCGGCAGACAAGACCAAGAACTACTACAAATTGGATTATACTTCTTACAGGAACTTAATATACCGTGAGTTGCATAAATCATATAAAATTGCACCACCCAATAAAATTATAGATATAAATTTAGAGGCTAAAACACTACTTAAATATATGAATCTAACTAACCATGCAGAAATAGTAACGCCAGCTACACCTAGATTTTCCCTAAAAGACCATAAGACTAACTTTCAACAAAACCCATCAATAAGGTTAATTTGCCCATCAAAATCTGACTTAGGCATAATCAGTAAAAAAATTCTTGATAGGGTCATCTGACTTAGGCATAATCAGTAAAAAAATTCTTGATAGGGTCAGAAATAAAATTTACTTTTCGTTGTGGCAATCTTCAGATAGCGTAATTGAATTGTTTATGAACCTTAAGGATAAACATAGATTAAGTTTTATAACTTTTGACATAGACAACTATTACCAATCTATTACCCCAATTCTCTTAAATAAAGCCCTAAATTTATCGAAAAATAATTCAGACCTTACTGATCAGGAAATTAAACTGATCACCTTAGCCAGAAGATCTATTCTCCAATTCGAAGGCAAATTATGGACCAGAAAGGACACCCCCAACGATTTCGATATTACTATGGGACTTTCTGATCTGCTCAGGTAACGGATCTAGTGGGTTTATTCCTCTTAAATGAAATGAAACATAGGTTTAAAAATATAAGAGGGGGCCTATATAGAGACGATGCCCTATTTGTCTCGGATGAAAGACCTAGAAGATATAGCAAAACAAGTGAAGAATCACATGATTTTTTCAGAAATTTCGGCCTTTCCATAACTGTTGATCCTGAGAGAAAAACTTCTAACTTCCTTGATATCACCCTTAACCTCAATGACGGATCATATAGCCCTTTCCATAAACCCAATCTAACTCTTTTCTATGTACATAAACTATCTAACCACCCGAAAGCTATAATTAATTCAATAGTACCGTCTGTTTCCAATAGAATATCTAAGCTTTCTGCCAATAAAAACATTTTCAACCAAAACGCCCAATTTTATAACAATGCATTGCTCAACTCTGGATATTCTAAAAAATAACTTATGACCAAAACAAAGAGAATGATAGAACTGTAAATATTATTACACAAAATATGACAACTAGGAATAGGAGCCGAAATAAAAGAAATGTAAATAACCAAAGACCTCTAAGGCACTCTATCATACCTGATGAAAATCACCAACATATAGATAGCCCTACACCTACTGCACGTAAACGCCTTAGAAGGAAAATAATATTTGGTTTAACCCACCTTTCAATAATAACGTTAAAACCAATATCCCGAAGGAATTCTTTAAAATATTGGAAAACTCCTTTAAATACCCACATAAATATAGCTCCATACTTAATAAGAATTTAATTAAAATTTCATACTCTACTATGCTAAATATAGCCCAAACAATAATCCCAGCAAATAGCAAAAAAATAAAAAATATCCAATCTAATTCTAATTATTCCAATCCTATAAATACATGCAACTGCAGGCGCACCAGTGATTGCCCACTTAACAATAGATACACATATTCTGATATTGTATATGCTTGTACTGTAACTGAACAAAATAATTCTATAATGAATCCTAGAGACCACATAAATACAGCCCCTAATCAAATTCCACAATTGAGCACAACAACTAATTGGCACCATAACTCTAGACCTAGCAATTCTAATATCCATCCTCTACCTCAGCAAACCGGTAATGAGTTCCCAATGGAAGGTAACGATAACAATACTATACAATCAATCAACCAACCTAATGCACATCATGAAAATACAGTGAATAGAAATAGACCTGTGAATAGAATATAAATGGCGCGGGAACAAGGGTAAATCCTAGGGTACACACATATATTGGGGCCACAGCAAATTTAATTAAATCCCGCATCTCCATGCATAATTACTCCTTCAATAACGATGTCGGTAACAACAAAACATCCCTGACCACTTTAGTTAAACATTTAAGATCAAATAATATTCCACACAATATAAAATGGTCCATCCTAAAAAAATCAAACTCCTACAACCCAGGATCCAGATCTTGTGGTCTATGCAATTCTGAAGCCGTAATGATAGCTACTGCACCTAAACATTTAAATCTGATAAATTCTAGAAGTGAATTAGTCTCCAAATGTCGACATGGAAGGAAATTCAAATATGCAATATGGAAACACCACCAGTCTTGCCGTAGCTGTTTGGGCGAGCAATGAAACCGGGGGTGTCCAGTCTTCTAGATGGGTCCTTTTTAATCTTCTTTGCCTAAAGGATTTAGACTCTGAGGTTGTAAAAGTTTATACACCTAAATTTTCAGTTTCTAAATATCTTTACAATATCTTTACAACCTCTTAATTAGGAAATATTAAACCTTAAATATATTTACAACTTCTTAATTAGGAAAAATTTAACCCTAATTTAGGTTAAACTTCTTGATTGGGCAAACCAAACCTTAAATTAAACTTCCTAATCTGATAAAATTAAATCTTAAATTAAACTATTAAATTATTAAGTTCTAATTATTTTGATAACTTCGTAATTGGGAAAATTAAATCTTAATTGGGAAAAATTAAACCTTAAGGCAAGTTAAACTTTTTAATTGAGGAAAGTTAAACCTTGAGTTGGAATTCCTGGGCTGATAGGATTGAATCTTAAATTAAACTATTAAACACTTTAATAATTTCTAACCTGATAAAATTAAATCTTAAATTAAACTATAAAATTATTGGAATTTAATAACTTCGTAATTTTTAATTTCATAAATATTCTAGATTATTTGATAGGGCGAGATTTATGAAATCGGTTTTTACTGTAAGCTAGATTTTAAGTAATAATTTTGGATGTGGACGTGATTACACGATCTGACCTATATTTCCTAACTCCCTTCTCTTTTTCTTTTTCTTTTAACTTCTTAACACCTTCCCCTTTGACATAGAATATTCTCACTCGACCCAGACAGGGAACATCTAATCTGGGTGGGGTGGATGGCGGGGTTGTATGTTGCTTTCTTTGTTGAGCCCATCAAGCAGGCTTAAATAGGAAGTAACACAGACATAATTTCAGATCTATTAAAGTCATTCTGAGATGTAGACTATTTAATATCGCCTTCTGTTCGTTAGAGATTTGTCATGTCTGGTTGAATCGCTGGGGAGAGAAGATTACTTATTTTTTTCGCTCTGCTGGCAAGATGCGACGGGGATTCAGTCTTATTTTGCTCAATTCGGATTTAACGGGTTTTCTAATTAAACAACGAACTTTGATTTGACTTGGGTTGCACATGTCGGGATTTTGGAACTTTGATTGGACTTTTTGTATTATTTGATTTATTTATCATTAACATTGAATATGGACACATTTCGCGACTGGATAACTTTGCCAGCCCCTTCAATTTCACGTATATGGACTGCTGTTTATAACTTGGAGGAATGTCTTTCCTGATTATGCTTCTCAATTTGTATAGACTGATAATAGATGATAATCGATAAGTTTGACAGATCTAGAATATTTAAAATGTGAGATTAATTACTTTACTCTATATTAAAATTCTTAAAATACGAAAGAAAGATAAACAAAATTAAAATATGAAGATAAAACACACTGAAATAAAAGTAAATAATCAAATATAAGCTTAATATATATATATATATATATATATATATATATATATATATATATATATATATATATATTATTAAAACTAACAGTTTATCGAACACCATACACTTAACCAACATTACACAAATATTTTTGAACACCAAATCATATATTTAACATAATCTTAAAATAAAATTTAATTTAATTTACATTCCATGCGAGACTGCTATATTTTTCGCTGCGGTCTATATCTGGCAGCCATTTTGTTTTGTAGTATTCTCTACACAGTCGGAGAAGAAAAAAGTTTTTCTTCTGGTTTAATTATTTTTGACAAAGGGATGTCTTTTCCCGAAATATCAAATAGTGATTTTTAATCACCCGGACATCACACGAACAGCTAAAAACACTCTTGCTGTTATGTAAGATTTTAGAAAAAAAAGGAAAAATAAATAGTAAGTCATATTTCGTATTCGATTTCTTGTTTTTGTTCTTTACAACTTGCACCTTACCCGGAACTTGCATTGCCCACAGCCTTTCAAAAACTTACTACTAATATATATATATATATATATATATATATATATATATATATATATATATATATATATATATATATATATATATATATTTGAATCTATGAACTCTTACAACTATATATGTATGTCTATATATTATTACACTAGTGCTTGTGTGGATTATAGCAATAAATAGGTCGTTAATTTAGATGGTAATAAAACAAGAAAAATTAGACGTGTACAAGATTCGAAACTTGTGTCTCATAAAGAAAGTTCACTTGATTAACGATCACAACAAAAAATAGCAGCGGTATGCATAAAACGCTTTCGAAAATAAATTCTAATGTTAACGATATATATATATATATGTATGTATGTATATATATATATGCATATATATTTATATATATTTGTATATATATATGAAATAAAATGGAAAAAGGGATAAAAAACGCAACATAGTAGACAAGATTATACCAAACAAGCAATGTAGAGGACTGATATTTCGCTTAATTTTATTCAAATTCTAAAGGTACTCAGTCTACTTCACTCGTGACGAAGCTTCTTGAATAAATTAAGCGAAATATTAGTCCTCGACTTGGCTTGTCTCTAAAATATATATGACAAATAAATAAACGTTATCGTAAATGTTATGTCATGTGTTCACTCATGCCTTATTTGATTTAAACTGTCCCTGCTAGAAGATTGAACGGGACATGTGAAGTATTGAACAGTTTACTGTAAAACAAGGCGAACAGAATTGCACCATTCTTGAGATGCCGGGTGGTTCATAGGAGGGTAAACATATTTATGCTGATATTAAAACAATAACCACGTATATGCTCAAAAACTATTGGAGGAGAAATGCACCAAATGTGCATTCTTGGCATGCCATATACAGCAAGTAAGTGGAAATTATGTTACTACTACTACTACTACTACTACTACTACTACTACTACTACTACTACTGCGGCTGCTACTACTTGTAATGCTACTACAAATAATACAAAGTTACAGACAGCAAAGGGATTGGAGAGAATTGCACTAAAAGTACCATGAAGAGACCTTGGATGCCGCGTCTGTTGCTGGGGATGGTTGTCAAATACGGCTTATCATAATAATATTAATAATAATAATAATAATAATAATAATAATAATAATAATAATAATAATAATAATAATAATAATAATGATAATAATAATAATAATAATAATAATAATAAAATTGAAATAATTATCAGCACAAATAGTCTCCAAAACTATTGTTTAGAATTACACCAAATTTGGTGTAAAGAACCCTTGGAATGCCAGATGTATTAAAACAAACCGCGCATGCGTGGTCCCCCTCTGTATGTGACTCGATGTGGCGAGTGTAAAATGCAATAAATTTGGGCAATTTGGGGCATTTTTGAACCCCTTTGACCCCCTGGAGGCGCGAACCAGAGGTCTACGATGCTCATTTTATATCCGGAACAATTGCCTCTACATTTTGGCTATGTTTCAGTAAAATTGAATCGATGGATCAAACGTTATGGGAGGAAAGGGTCATTTTTTGCCATTTTAGAGGGGCTTTTGACCCCCTGGGGCCGAGAACCAGATTTTTTACAAGGTCAGCGATACTTATTTTCTATTAGGAACAATTGCCTCCATATTTTGGCCAAGTTTCAGAGAAATTGAATGGATGGATGAAAAGTTATGGGGCAAAAAATGGCATTTTTTCCATTTCGGGGCTAACCAGATTTTTTTTCAAAAATCGGAGAATGTCACTTTCTAACCTGACCAAAGTTACAACTTCATGCAAAATTTCAGAGAAATTCAATGGATGGTAGCGGAGAAAAATCCGGACGGACGGACACACGGACGGACACACGGACGGACGGAAATGCCTCAAAACATAGGTCACCCGATTTTATAAATCGGAGGACCAATTAAGAATTATGACGCTGATATAAAGCCTGAACAGACCTGTAAATGCTGAAGGAAAAGATGCCCAAATGGCGTTTGACCGTGGCCACCGAGAGTTACTACAGGCCGGTTGGCTAGAAAATGACGTCACTGACTTCCGTGTCAAAACAAGGACCGTAGTAATAACAATAAGAAGGCATTTCGACTTCTCCATTCACTAAATAATCCATCAAAATTCAGGAAATCAACCAATTTTAATGAAATTTTCAGGATTTATTAATTAATGATCACGGAATATAATAAATCCATTACTTTATTATAAAGCTTGGTGCAAATGTATTATTTCTTGTAAACAAAAAACACCTTTACTAAAGTTATTCAAAATATCAAAACATGTTGACCATACGATATTGTAAATATTTAAAACAAAGCATTAGAAAACTTTAAAAATTGCATGTAAAAAAAAGAAAAGAAAAGAACCCGATTCGATTCATCTTGAAACTGATCTTTATCCAATATAAATTTAAAGAAAATAATAATTCACGATCAAATACTTCAAAAAACTGAATTATGAATTACCATTATTTAAACTTCTAACCCAATCAACCGTAAGTAATTCAGACTTTGAAATTTGTTTAAAAATTATACAAAAAAAAGTTCAATGTTAACTGTCTGTTTAATAATGGAATCACCAACTCCTATCTTGCTATTAAGAGATAGGTACGTGCAAAATCAAAGGCCGATCCCCAAAATGTAAAAACATTTTGACCCTCCCTTCACTTAAAAATTCACCAAAATTCAGGAAATCAACCAATTTTAATGAAATTTTCAATATTTATTAATAAACAAGCACAGGAAATATAGTGAAACATTTTTTTAAAATCTTAGTGAAAATGTATTATTTTTTTAAAAATAAAATACACCTTTACTAAACGTATATTTTTATATATATATAAAAAAAATCCATGATTTTTTTAAAATGAAAATAAGATCTGTATATGTTTTAAATATTTTTTTAAAAAAACTATTTCGTATATATTACGGAAAATGCCCGTACACTCTTGTTAATAAAATCAGTATAACTCGAAGAATTAACGATATTATCATTGAATAAAGCATTGTTTAATTAATATTTTTTGTGAAAATTTTGATTAAATATGATGTTATTATTTCATTTATTTAATCTACAAAAGTAGAGAAAAGATAAACTATGCTACACTTAAGACATCGAAAAAAGGTGTTTAAAAAAAATTGAACACTACTTTTTTATCAAATAATGAATAAGTAATTCAGACTTGATTTTTTATATAATTAAAACAAAATTCAAACTTACTACACTATATTTAGTCGGTGTAAACATTATTACGTGTATCCATATTTGCAGTAATTATTTCTCTTTTGGAAATCCAAACATATGCAGTAGGCATTTTAACTTTGTGAATTATGAAATGAAATTTTAAAAAGCGCGAAATTATTTTAAAATTGGTTGATTTCCTGAATTTTGATTCCATTATTAAACAAACACTTAACATTGAAATTTTTTTTTGTATAATTTTTAAACAAATTTCAAAGTCTGAATTACTTACGGTTGATTGGGTTAGAAGTTTAAATAATGGTAATTCATAATTCAGTTTTTTGCAGTATTTGATCGTGAATTATTATTTTCTTTAAATTTATATTGAATAAAGATCAATTTCAAGATGAATCGAATCGTGTTCTTTTCTTTTTTACATGCAATTTTTAAAGTTGTCTAATGCTTTGTTTTAAATATTTACAATATCGTATGGTCAACATGTTTTGATATTTTGAATAACTTTAGTAAAGGTGTTTTTTGTTTACAAGAAATAATACATTTGCACCAAGCTTTATAATAAAGTAATGGATTTATTATATTCCGTGATCATTAATTAATAAATCCTGAAAATTTCATTAAAATTGGTTGATTTCCTGAATTTTGATGGATTATTTAGTAAATGGAGAAGTCGAAATGCCTTCTTATTGTTATTACTACGGTCCTTGTTTTGACACGGAAGTCAGTGACGTCAGAGGGGGGCAGGAAGTTAGTTGCTTGGCCTGTAGTAACTCTCGGTGGCCACGGTTTGACGCTAATAATAATAATAATAATAATAATAATAATAATAATAATAATAATAATAATAATAATAAGAAGAAGAAGAAGAAGAAGAAGAAGAAGAAGAAGAAGAAGAAGAAGACGAAGACGAAGAAGAAAAGGGGAGAAGGGGGATAAAAATGAGTAGGAGAAGAGAGGATAAAGTGGTGTAACTGAAGTGCGAAGAGTACATAATGACAATAAAGAGAACGTGGCATTGGGTTTCAGGGCCCACTTCAACACCCAAACACCATGAAGAGAGGAGAACAGTCTGAAGTGATAACAGCACAAACAAAAAAGATCCAATTATTGAAAGCGAGTGAACAGGGTGGGATGGAAACCCCGGGTGTGCTTTCGGGAGAGAGAGGCACATGGTCTGGTTGAAGCCAAGAGGAAAATATGTGTTCTATTTTTCCATCGACCGAAGTTGCAAAAAAAAAACTAAGCAATTGTATATGCCCTTGAAGCAATATATATATATATATATATATATATATATATATATATATATATATATATATATATATATATATATATATATATATATATATATATATATAACTTCTTTTGTAAGATGGTGGGGAAAAGTCCCAACAGGGCGTTGGGACTTTTCCCACCATCTCGATTAATTGAGAATCAAAATTAAGAGTGTAATATCAATTTATTACTAATTTTCTGTACCAATACACACACACACACACACACACACACACATATATATATATATATATATATATATATATATATATATATATATATAAACTGGGCAGCGTCGGAGACAGGCCCGCTAGTATATATCTATATACTAGCGGACCCGTCTCTGACGTTGCTCAAGAAAGTAGAGTAACCCAAGAAACTCCTGGCACCAACCATTGAATTATTTGCTTGGAGTAAATTCACATGGAAGACATTTCTCTTTGAGCAGAAAGTGTGAAGCCGTATCTAAGAACGCATCTAGAAACCAGATTTTAGAAGGTAAACAAGTACAAACTTAACTTATTGTGGACTTTCATATAAAAATGAAGAAAATTATATAATGGACTAGCAGACCCGTGTCCTGGCGTTGCTCAAGAAAGTAGAGTAACCCAAGAAACTCCTGGCACCAACCATTGAATTATTTGCTGTTTATGGTTGACTGGCACAAACGCAGACACCACAATATTAATGTAAAACAGCAACCGGAAAAATGAAAAAAGAAAAATTAAGTTTGCAAACCGCATAACTTTGTTGTGTAATTGACTAAAACAACTAATCTCTAATAATTAATCCTTTTGTAATGATTGTCCGAAATGTATGTCTAAAAAAGCGAAATCTAATGTAAATATAAGTAAAACCTATTTTTTGCTCGATCGCGGTATTTTGGAGGTGGAGGCTTTTTTTTGGTGCGAAGGAGTTACTACCTTTGTCATCTCTCTTAACAGGGGGCTATTGCTGGTCGCTTGATGCGTCCCTACCGGGGAATGCTCACGGGGCCGATGAAGGCTATTTTTGTATCCTGTCTAGAGTGCACACTTTTGAATGAGTTTAACTTATTAAACCTTGATTTTTTCAAATTGTCGGCTGTTCGAGTAAATCTCGTTCGCCGTAGTGGCGAGACTAAAACGACGCCCATTGTCAGTAATAAATTGCCATATAAATCTACAGGAATTGAATGAAAAGGAAATCACGTACCCACACGCAACTGGACGAGATTCACGAAGCGTTAATGTCCGCATGTCTTTTTTCTGCCTCCCCCTTTTTTTCTTTCATTTGTCAGCGTGGATACCTAAAGTATCTGGTGACGAGAAACTATCGTAAGTGTTTCGGTGTAACTGAGTTCTTTCCGACGGTGACCGAATGTCAAACGATAAAGAATTAGCTACCGTGTCAGGAATAACATTTCCGACCGCTTTCACTCGTGGCCTATCAAACGTGCATCCTCACTCCCTCCCTCCACACATCCCTCGTTCCCCACCCCACACACGCCGTTGCTGTTGACACGTATTCAAGCTTTATGTCTCGGGAAATCAGGTAGACCATAAAGGCGAACCGGTGTAATCTACTTTATTATACAAAACAAAGAATGCACCACGGAGTTGGGAAAGAAAAGGAAACATTTAAATTGAATGTTTTATACAAGAAAAGAATATAGATTTATACAGACTCACACACGCATATATATATATATATATATATATATATATATATATATATATATATATGACAAGTAAGCTACACAGAGGCGTTCATGCCTCATTACTGCAGGAAATCATCACACTTTTGTAGCTTACTTGCCATATATATTTTTATACCACTACTAAGCTTTAATCATTTATTGAGCATGTTGAAGTAAGTAATTAATATATATATATATATATATATATATATATATGATTATTTTTATTTACACAGACATGTACAAAATCTGCGACACTGGCATGTCGATGTTATCGATCAACAGCTATTATAAACTGATATCTCATCAGGCAGAGTTAGAATCCGATCTTAGATCATATTTGGAAAGATTCCTGAATCTTTCGATCCCTTTCTACCTTTTCCACCATCCTTTTCTGACGCTGAAAAGTCTGAAATCCACAAAGTTGTTTTTCTGGCAGATTCTTTCCAAATATGATCTAAGGTTAAGATCGGATTCTAACTCTGCCTAATGAGATCTCAGTTTATAATAGATGTTGATCGATAACATCGACATGCCAGTTTCGCAGATTTTGTACATGTCTGTAAATAAAAATAATCATATATAAAAGCTCTATTTGATATTGAGCACTTTTTATAAACCCGGTTGAAATTATTTGTATTACTACCCTGTGGATGTTTTACCTGAATTATTAATATATATATATATATATATATATATATATATATATATATATATATATATATATATATATATATATATATGATACAATATATTATATTACCTTATAATATTCGCAATTTTCAACTCTTAATTCTATGCATATTTTTACAAACTTTCGTTGGCAGTCTTGTCATCGTGAAAAGAAATTGACTATATTTTAATTTCTTCACCACTTATCAAGGCCCATAGGCCACTTGAGGATACGGTTTAATGAATTTGTCAGAAGGACAGTGAAACAACAACGTAAGGATCTGTAACAATTGTTGAGACGGGTCAGAAATTAATTTTTTTAAGAGGATGGCTCAATTTTTTAAAGAGGATTGGACTTGAAAACGACAATGTTTAAGTCAGCTGGGAAGCAGCACCTTTGTACTGTGTTCCAGAGACGGATAGTTATTGGAAGCTCTGTGTACTTTTAGGTACGAAGAAGGAAAAGGGGAAATTACCTACAGTTGTTGTAGCTAGACGATGCCCTGTTGTAAATGTTTTACAGAGTAGAACCATAGATTAGAGCTCAGCCGAACACTTACCATCAATATAACGATTGTGTCTTCTTTGTGTGGGGCGCGGTGGAACGAGACACCAACACATTCCACTGCAAGACGAAAGACACTCTAAAGGTCAGAATCACCAGACGGTGACAAAAGCTTGCAGCCGGTTCAAGGACTACGGCCGGTCCTAAAGCCGTCTCGATGCTGTCATCAGGTTCATTGAGTGAAATCGCCAAAACAAGTCCAGACAAACAGACCCAAATGAAAGTACTGTTATTTTTCCTCTACAGTAATTTTGCGAACAAATTCTACTTATGTCGTTTAATTCGATTTTGGAGCCATTCATTTTAAAATGGCTAGAGTCTAACTTTTAGGAACTCAATAATATCAGATAACCACCAAATGCAATAAGTAATGAGAAAACGTAGTTAAAACGGGTAATGATAAAACATGAGTCCTTATTTCGGGAAGATATTATTGAAGATATTATTGAAGATATTATTGAAGATATTGCCACACGCTAAAAAGCACACAGAAGATTAATTGCATCAAAATGGGATTCAACAATCGTCTGTCGCCAGATATGAATCATATCGAACACCTCTTGGCCATATTAGATCGAAACATTAAAAAAAATGAGAAACTATCTTCAAAAGCAGAACTTGTAAGATTACTACATGAAACATGACAATAAATCTTCTAAGATACTGTTCGTGAACTGATCAACAGCAAGCCTCAAATAGTTCTTGCATTAAAATACGCAAAGGTCATCTCAACTAAATAAGTAAATACGTATTAGTACTTTATTGTAATAAATCCGTTAAATAATAAATATTTAAGATAAACATCGAAGTTTTGATGGATGTTTATTAACTTCTGTCACGTCTGTGTATTAACATATTGAAAAATATAAATTCAAATTGTTACACATCTTTGATGTATAACTTATTAGTGAGGAATATATATATATATATATATATATATATATATATATATATATATGTATATATGTATATATGTATAAAATGTTCAAAAGTAGCGCAAAATAAAATAAACAAATAAATTAAATCTATAAAAAAGGGGATACAATAATTACTAGTGGGGATTCGCTCAGTGGTAGAGCTTCAGACCCTGAGGTCCTGGTTTCGAATCTAGCTAGGTTCAGCCACGATAATGAGTCGTATAACGACGAAACAAGTGTCCGTGGATAATTATATATATATATATATATATATATATATATATATATATATATATATATATATATATATATATATAGTAGTGTAATGGATTCGTCCGAACACTTTAAAATACAGCAACATTTGTGTAATTAACGGATACATTCTATTAGACACAGACGAACAACACAGGTAAGGAGAACATTTTTTAATAACTAATATAAGTTAGCTAAACATTTATCTGTAACAAAACTTAGATCTAATATACGGAACGTTTATGTTTTTGTCTTTTAAGGGAAGTGGGGTCTGATCAACTCTGCTGGGAAGCCATGAAATAAAATACTGTTCTGTTTTTAAATTCCTGAAACAGTTTTTCATGGTAAACAACTGATGATCCCTTAAATAATGTTAAAACTAGTGTAAATTCTTGAAAGCAAACTAATATAGTAACTACAAAAAATAAATTGACTTACATGAGTGATTTTCTACTGAACGACTTGGGACTAAAATGTTTTTTTTTTGTTTTGTTTTTTTCCGTATATAGTTTTAATGGTTGAGAAACTTCCGATACTATATATATATATATATATATATATATATATATATATATATATAACGCATTTACTTGACCCTAATAATGGCCTCATTGACTGAAACATTAGATATATGAACCAATAGAAATGTTAACAATTTCAATATTTTTTGATAACATACCACAATACGCAAACAAACACACACACACACACACACACACTATATATATATATATATATATATATATATATATATATATAGCAATTAGAATAACAGGCCATCTCATGTGTAATTTCTGAAATCTGATCGTTACGTGACAGATGGAATGATATGTTTGCAAGGTTAAAATTTCAACATGATAATACTAAAACATACCAGAGCGTGGCCATACAGTTTACGACAATAAAAGTACACCGTTTATTTGTGTATTTGTCTTCATTGCTAACATCACAACGTTTCGATCATTGCACATTCTGGCCTTCATCATCATCATCAGAAGCAGCAGCTGCTGCAGCAGCAGCAAAATCTCAGGAGACTTGTTGTCACTCAGACACCAGGGAAAGTCACCGGTTTTCATCAGCCAGAACTTACTGGTGACGATAGCAAACCATATATTGGTTAGAACTCTACCAAATTTGGCATGAAGAGCCCTTGGGGTTGAGGAAGCCATAATACTTTCAATATTAATTATGATTCTTAAATGAATCCCCAACAAATTTTCGTCGGGGTTAGGTTATATTATATTATACCCCTCCCCCCACTGACAGTTTGACCGCATTGGCGCTCCTTTATGCTTAGTAAACTAATAAAACATAATATCACTTTAATCAATATCTAACTAATTAAACTAACTCTAGAGAGCTTCGCCGCATGATTGCAATTAGAACTTCTGCCTAGAGATTGGTGGTCCGTTGTGAAAACACATGTATGGATTAGCAGGTTGTACTAACGTATTTGTTAAACACATCTTCTTCACTGTATTTTGGAGGGGGCAGAGGGGTGTCGACGTCCTCCTACATACAGCATCTGGTATTCCCAAATTGTCACTCATTTGATACTGAACAGGCTCAACGTCGCTTAACTTCGGTGATCTAACGAGTACCGCCGGCGTGTCAACGCGGTTATGGCGAGAAACTGTATAATAATACGCTTGTACCTTCCTTTGTATGTACGTTATAAACTTCCACGCCCATTTATAATATGTGATCGCCCGATCGCTAAATATAAACTTCAAAGGGTATTTTTTCTAAAATCAAATAAAACATAATGAATAGAATTATGTCGACCCGCCACTTAAACAATTTCAAAAACATACTCTTAGCATTTTTATTTTTATTTTTATGCAACTTTAATACACATCTAATTGTTATAATTGTAAATAAATAAATGTAAAATGTAGTAATATGTTGTAATATTTTGTCAAATTAATTTAATCTGTATTATATATATAGTAATATGTTTTAATATGTTGTAATCAGTAGTAATATATAGTGGTTAGTAGTAAGTCTACACATCTAAAACAAGATTAGGTTTTATGCTTCTAAAATTCATACGAGATTTGTCTGCAACGGATATTAGTGCTAGGTAATAATCAGTTCTAAGTGGCTGTCTTCTCGAGGGTGAAGGTTCAATCCTCAGTGCGGGCGATACTAAGGATATAATTACTAATTACTAATTACTTAAGACTTGTGCCAAGTCATAACTGGCTGAACGAGAGCAAGCTACTCCCATAGATTAACTAAAGAATTCCGTTCGAAATTCCGTACAGATTCCCGAGTTCGACATAAAGGTTCCTGAGTTCGACAGGATTCACCTAAAGAAAGTATGAGGTTACAACGGCCGAAACGTTGTGAGAATAACATCCAAGATGAGAACAGTAGTCGAAATAATAAAAATAATAGAAATTATCAATCCTCATCTCAAAAACTTTCGAAACAATTCATTTAATTTATTTAAAGTATATTTAATTGGCAATTGTTTTTACGACGAGACGAAAGAGAAGACGGAAGGTTAGGGTAATCAACGATGGAATTTTCACGGGGTCCTGCTTGTGTATATATAACATGAATATACAAACAAACTATGTCTATTCTTATACGTATTGAGCTTCCTTAAAATTATGATAATGGCTTTGAGAACTTAACAGTACCTTCCACGGCTTTTGTGTACTTTTAATATCAATAGAGTCGGGGGTTATGAATCGTAAGTTAAAGTGAATTGCATTCTTGACGTAAATCGCTTAACGTTGCATGAAAATGTGTGAAAATAGTCTTGCTCTAGTTAGCGCCTTTCTTGTCGACTCACTCAATCGGTGAACCATTTTGTTTCTGACAACACTTAAGGAGGCTTAGACTTTAGCCATATCTGCTAGCCTTTGCCTTCTTTTATTACTAAAAGTATCACTACATATCAAGGCCAAATACCACTCGAGAATAAGGATTAATGAGGTGGAATGATTGTCAGTTGAAAGATGAAGAACATTATGAAAGGATTGAGAAAGATTGATGGGATGGACCAAGCTAGTGGAGACGGTTCATATTAGGAATCTGTTGACATTGGATTTGAAGACAAGTATGTTGTAATATGCAGGGAAGCAGTCCTGTGATAACGTGTTTCACAGATGGCAAGCCCTTGCGAAGAAGCTCCGTTTGTGGAAGTTCTGCCTGCCTGAGCAAGAAAGGAAAGTTTTGCTTTTTCGTTGTGGTAGAAAAGCGAGTTCTTGCTGTGAATGTCTTATAAGGATGAACCAGAGATTGGAGCTCAGTCGAGCATCTCCCATGGAAATAATGATTGAGCAGAGAGAGACTAACAACGTCTCTTATGTAAGAAACGGGCTGTAAGGAAGAGAAGAGATCATCCCTTACTAGATTACGAAGTCGATTTTGAAATCTTCTCACTCGGAGAATTCTAAAATCCTGTCTCTCTATTTTCAACAAAGATTTCACAGCAATTATTCCTTACCAAACTAAACTGAAGACTTTTGTTTTTAGATTAAATAGTTTTTGTAGTGCACAAATAAAAAGATCCGCCGTTTCTCGTGATTAAATGAGGAACCACATGTCCTTTCGTGCCCATAATACCATATTATCTTCTGAATTCTTTTCTTTTTAAATGTATTAATAACATTTGATTTTTGAGGTTGGGCCCAATGTTGTACTCATCATTGGTCGGGTGGGAGGGTGTAAGTACGGTGACATTAATTGAAATAAATGTCGGTAATTTAAAGTTAAAAACCCCATCGAGGCATACCGGGTGTTTCCCGAGAACCAATGATGACTCCCTGTGCTTTTCTACCTTGAACGTCTTATTAACAATTTATTCTAACTTTTACATTTATAAATTAAATAAAACATCATATTGCCAACTTATGGATGTGCAGTGCGAACGCAGATTCCACAATATTATTTTACCAATTCGATAATAATGAAACATACATATCCAAGTACCCTAAATAATGTGGTTGCAGAATATGTAGAATCCAACATAAAAAGTCTCTCGGGCGAATATACAGCTAATTATTGATAAATTGTTAGAATTTAAAGGTCAGTCATAAATATTAAGTATCCGTCGCACTAAATTTTTTACGCAAAAAATAAGATGACAATTTGAATTTGAACGTCTCTCCACCACGATTAAAAATATTACGAAACGTCGAGAACTTCAAAGGAGAGTTCAAGAACGAATTGATTATAGAATAATTGTTTTGAAACCAACGGAGATAAATCCGTTCCCTTTTAGTCATCTTATTTAAAAATATCAACCATCAGAAAACTTTTTAAGAGCATATTCAAATCCCTGAAAATATGTTCGAATTCGAAAAAACCGGCCCGGGTTGTTCCTGTTCTTCATTGGATATATATATAATTAAGATTTATATATATATATATATATATATATATATATATATATATATATATATATAAATTATAAGTATTAATTTGAAAGATGATTAGAACAGCTTCATATTTAAAAAGAATGTCTGAAATAAATTAAAAGAATTTTGTTGATTTAAAAAAAGTACGAATCACTTTTACGTCCAACAGTTTTTCTTCAATACGCGCAATCGGCAATAAAGCAAACTTCTATTCCCAAAGAAAGAGGGAATGCTTGGGAGGGTGCACCTCTTAAGACCGAGCCAGATCATAGCTCATTCCGACAAAAAAGGGTCTGATGGATCAAGTTTACTCCATAGGTTGCCAGAATGAGGAAAAAAAACCCTCGACTCAGATGATAAACAATGAAAATCGTTTCTTATCGGTACAATCGAAAAATACACGCATATATATATATATTAGTAAGTTATGAAAATATATTTATGGCAATTGAGTGACATAGAGACGCTCGCGTTTCATCCCCGTAGCGAATCGTCAGACTAAATAAAATATGTGGATACATGAAATAATAATAATAATAATAATAATAATAATAATAATATATATATATATATATATATATATATATATATATATATATATATATATATATATATATACATATATATATATATATACATATATATATATATATATATATATATATATATATATATATATATATATATCTGAGTGTGTGTGTGTTTCGGGGTATGTTGAAAAGAAATCAATAAATTGCTCGATCGTAAGTATGCGATAGCTAAATACAAATTATTTATTAAAAACTATACATAACAGATGCCACTCCACGCCCGAATTATAGCCACTCTTAAATAAATAACACCCCACGCTATCACTCCTAAATAAGAATATACAATAGAAACAGATAAACATACAATCTCTGTGATAAATAGTTCAGTTGTATTCAATATTACTAAGTTACAATTAAGGTCCAAACAATCATATACTCCGCCCCTGTAAACAGGGTAATTTTTTTAGAAAAACACCGGATGATAAAAGCGGTGTTCACCGTCGTATGTTCAATTTTTCGAACTGTCTTCTTTCTTATCGAAGCTGGCGATTGGAGATCTTTTCTAAACAGTAAGCGTCAATGAAACCATGGTATATCTCTGGAATCTGTAATATTTAGCTTTTAAATAAACAATTTGTATATATATATATATATATATATATATATATATATATATATATATATATAGAGAGAGAGAGAGAGAGAGAGAGAGAGAGAGAGGGGGGAGAGGGGGAGAGGGGGAGAGAGATGTGTGTGTAGGTGTGTGTCATTTTAATTAAAATTAGATTCCCTTGTGAATCAATCAGAACAATATAAATTTAATTTATATCATCATAATATTTTATATATATATATAATTGAGTGATTTAAGAGAGATCAGAATAGAATATAAATTAATTGATTGATATTAATATTTAAAAATACAACGGATTACGCAATAGATCTGTTGATATCTTTTTGACAGACAACTTGAATTCAAGAACAGCAGTGGACCATGGAACACAAACTATCCACCCAGATCATACAATACAGATGCACTCAAGAAGAAGAACAAAAAGAAGAAGAAGAAGAATCGTGTACCACTGTACCACCCACGTTCTCTCTTGTCAAATGTGGCCCAAATCTTACCACAGTTTCTTTTAACACCCTCGCCTTTCACTCCTCTAAGGAATGTCTGTACTCACATTCTTTCGTTGGATTGCCTTTTTTATTTTCATTTTCCTTTTTTTGTTTCATTCGTCAGTGTCATTCATTCTCCCAGTCTGTCTGCCTGTCTGTCTGTTTGTCTGTTTCTGTCTCCGTCTCTGTCTGCCTGTCTCTGTTTATGTCTGTCTGTGTCTGTATGTCTCTCTCTATAGCTGTATGTGTCTGTCTATGTCTGTATGTCTCTCTATCGATGTCTGTGTCCGTCTCTGCCTACCCTGTCTGTCTTTGTCTACGTATCTGTTAGTCTGTCTCTGCATCAATCTCTGTCTGACCGCCTGTCTCTCTCCGCTCTCTCGCCATATCTGCCTATTTGCCTCTCTGTCCGCTTGTCTGTCTCTGTCTCCATCTCTGCTCCCCCCCTGTCTCCATCTCTGCCCCTCTGTCTCTCTCGTTCTGTCTTTAAGTCGCTCTCTCTCTACCCCCACCCCAGTTTCTGTCTTCCTTAATCTGCCAGAATGTCGGCCTCTCTAAATCGTTCTATTCCCTACTGTCTCTTTCTCGAACGTTCTGTCTATCTGTATCAGTCTCTTCCTCAGTATTTATATATTTGTCTCTTTCAGCTTGTCTTCCAAGATGACTATTCATCTCTCTCTTCTCCAGTATGTCGTTATGTCTCCCTATCAATCTGTCTGTCTCTTTCTCAATCTGTCATTTATAATAATAACAACTGAGGTAATACAACATGCAATATGAGTTTAGGGAAATAATACGCTAAACATGAGGTTTATAAATCTAAAAATAATATCACACTAGATAGTTTTACTGGACACATAACCAAGCTTTGATCCACTAGATGAAGAAATATACTATAGTACATTATAACGAAAGATTCAATCCTCGATGAAAAAACTTAAATAAAACATGGCTGATATGAACATGGAATGAGAATTCATTTAAAGTAAAGAGTTTAGTTCCAAATTCTCAGAAGATATAAATATGGGTATATATATATATATATACATATATATATATATATATATTTGATATAATACATATATATATAGGTGACTTATACCTTGGTTCGAATCTTACGACCGGCAGTAATTAGCATCTCGTACACTGATAATTGCATAATCATGAAACACTGGTGTCTATGGGTAATAATATATATATATATATATATATATATATATATATATATATATATATATATATATATATGTATAGTCTACAGACAGCTGTTTCTTGTGTACGACTAATCAGTATGGTACGTCAGTCATTTTTGTCCGATGCCTTATAAACTGAACCATCGAATCCACTACTAGAAATGGAAGAAATTATATCATATTTAAATAGAATTATTCATTTGTTTATATTTTTGCAATACTTATAACCGAGAGGACTCACTTCCTTAACATTTATTTCACATAAAATTAAGCAAATCCAGCAAAATATTTAAAATTTAGAAGATAAAAGCAAAAATAAAAGAAAACAGCGGATACACTACCACCTAATCTAATGAAA
The DNA here is from genome assembly GCA_963556195.1 of Sepiola atlantica. Lineage (NCBI taxonomy): Eukaryota > Metazoa > Mollusca > Cephalopoda > Sepiida > Sepiolidae > Sepiola > Sepiola atlantica. The sequence continues at coordinate 60,136,900 of OY744537.1, read as the reverse complement.
TTAACTCGAGAGATGAGATTTTAAGATTTCGTGTTTGTTAGACAATGGTTTAAAATAAAAAGCATTCTTTGGTTTTTCTACTATACCAGCACGCTTGCATTCCTCTTCAAGTTTTTTCATCTTCATCCCCAGCCTCGATGTTCGCACTCGATGTTAGTGAATGTCAGCGACATATTTTTGTCCTTTTCCCTTCACCTGCTTTTTCTTAGCTGTTAAACAAAGTTTTCAAAACATTGTTGACCCCCACACATTTTGTTGAGCTCTTTATCGATTTGCCCTTCTTTCTATCCCACCTCTTTATCCGTCATGGTTATCTGTTTAATTGTAAAATTCATCAAAATATAGTCACACTGCGACTAAAACATCCCGAGTAAACTGCTGATTAAAAATATGTAATTGATAAACGGTTGGAGACTGATATGTTGACACACAATACATCATTTCTCTCTCTATCTTTCGTTCTCCCTATATATATAAATAGCATTTCTAGAACCTCTCTCTCTCTCTCTCTCTCTCTCTCTATATATATATATATATATATATATATATATATATATATATATATATATATATATATATATATATATATATATATAGAGAGAGAGAGAGAGAGAGAGAGAGAGAGGGGAGAACGATAAAGAGAGTCGTTCTAGAAATGCTCGTAAGTATCGACAAAACAGGATACCACCGTCTGTTGCCTCTCGTGTATGGGGTGTGGAGAGGTTCCACTTCATTTTGGGCGTGACGCCAGGCCTCTGTCAGGTGTCTCTTTATGTAGAAGACTTCATTATACCTCTTTGCGACTGACACGTGCAAAATATGCAGGAGCATGCAGAGTAGTATGCACGCAGACAGACACCTGTTAAACTTTTACATTAAGATAGTGGAGTCCTCAGAAACGATAAAAAATGTATTGCATTGGCTCGCATCTAACTCACACCTGTAGAACTGGATACACGCACATACATCACAGAAAACACATATATTCGAGGTTAAACTTTAATATAGTGCACTTTACATAAAGGATCAAAGTACTTAGTAATGACTTGAGACTATCTCTAGAAAGACAGACGAAGAGAGAGAGAGAGAGAGAGAGAGAGAGAGAGAGAAACACCACACCTGTAACATGCATATAAGGCATAACTAAATACGCAATATCGATACTATGCAGTTTTTTAATGCCAATTATTGAAACTAGCGGAACACGTGGAAATTCCACAGGTGTATCCTTTCTCTGTTGTATATTGCTGCTGCAGTGCTTAAAAGGATTTTGTGACATATTTTCATTTAATGGACGTCCGGCGCCATCACAGACTCCACGATATTATTGTACCACTTTTGTTCAAACTGAAACATACTTACTACTCTGGTTAATGTAGTTTCAGACTATATCCGGTTATGAGGTCTATCTTCAAAACCCTTGTAGGGGTTTGTGACATATTTCAATTCTGTGGACGTCCAGTGCGAACACAAACTCCAGGATATTATTGTATAATCTTTGGACAGAACGTATACTACATTTTATGCTAATCCAAAATCCAAAAAAGTTTATTTTATTTTTAGTTTCATGTTTAATCGCCGCATCAGATGAACATTTTAAACATTACATTTTTGCATTGCATCTTCGACGATCGGGCGATCCCATGTTTCAAAAAAGGGTGGAGTGTGATCACGTAGGAATATGAAATTGTCTTTCCGTATTATTAAATAGATATGCAAGAAAAATCTACTTTCATGGTGCCCTAAAAATAAAAAGTTTTTTATGAATATTATGATTAACATAATTATATCTGTATGCATAACAACAATGAATACTTTACTGCTGTGCATCCAATCTTCGGGAATGTTTTCATAAATTCATGAACATTTCAATACAAATTTGAACTGACAACGTAAATCGACTTCTGAATAACCAAAGTGTTTTCACAAGTAGAGTACGTAACGTTACAGCATGCTTTTTTCCTTTACTAAAAATTGATCGCATATAAATATTAATAAATGTATATATATATATATATATATATATATATATATATATATATATTATTTTTCTTTTTCTTATCTTTCCATTTTTGCTGGAGATGGGGCATCCTACCGGATGCCAGACATTCACCAGCTATTTCAGACAATCCAGCCTAGAGATCTTTTTAAGATTCTAACCGTCCTTTTAAGTGCAATTGTTTGTATTTCTTTTGCACTCGGTTCACCGGGTATATTCGCCAGATAGCTTTTGAAATTCTTTTTCATTAGTCCTGTTGCTCCTATAATTACTGATATGATGGAGATTTTCCTAAGATTCCAGTTTCTTTTCATGTCGTACATAAGACCTTGGTATTTCGTAATCTTTTCCCTTTCAGCTCTGTTTAATCCTGCATCATTAGGGACACTGACTATATGCGTGTGTGTGTGTAAAAATAAAAAAAGGCTATAGTTTACAAATGCATCACGTGGTTACGCTGATGAGTACAGCTAAACCTATTGTAAACAAAGGTCGTCTTTTGTTTGTCAACACCACATAAAAATAAAGATCGCCAAAATCTTTTATAAACAAATGGAGGGAAAATTTATTGTTTGATGAAAATAAAAAGGGTCTTTGATCGAATCAAGGAATCTAATTCGCTGGGCACTGCGTTATTAAAAAAAAGGATCTAAGAATGTAAATTTAGCATTGTGATTTACTTCAGGAATGAAACGCACACACACACACACACACACACACACACATATATATGTATATATATATATATATATATATATATATATATATATATATATATATATATATCTTTATCAGTACTACTGGAGAGCCATGAATTTTATAACTGTTCTGTTTTTAAATTTCCGAAACAGTTACATGGTAAACAGCTGATGCCCCCCCCCCCGTTTGATATTTCACAATTAAAGTTAAGGTCCCTTGTTCTTGTTTCACTGTTATATATAAGTATACTTGCATCCCCTTTTGTATTTGTACATTTTCCAGCGGTAAGTCGGCTTATGAAAGGGCTAAGTCTGCGATATTTTGGATTTAGTTAGTATTCCTGAGAATCTAAACTGCATTTTCTTTCTTTGTTAAAAATTACTCAAAGCTTTTTTAGACTATATATATATATATATTTATATATATATATATATATATATATATATATATATATATATATGATTTGTATATATATATATATGATTTTTATATATATATATATATATATATATATATATATATATATATATATATATATATATAAATCGCCGTATCACAGTTCTTCAGTATGGCGAGATGTAAGATGTGTATCCACACCTAGATTCAATGTCCGAACCTTAAGTCATATCCACATGCGATCAGCGGTGTCAGATGTTTTATCTCCTAGGCAAACAAACTCACCGGTAACAGTAGAATAAATTATAGTGCTATACATATTTTCTTTTTCACGCAAACACACACACACACATATATACATATAGTTAGATTTTTATGGGGTCGATGTAAAGTTGCAAAAACGATAATTGTAATAAAGTTGATTATGATGAGTTTATGCTTGAATGTGAATAATTTTTGCTGTGAAATCGATCCATTTGAAAAATGTGACATTTATTTCCGTTTAGTTTTGACGGGACAATTACACTACAATAATTGTCATATATATATATATATATATATATATATATATATATATATATATATATATACTTAACTTTATAAAAATAGACACTAGAAGAATACTCATCGTGGGACGGGTAAAATCAATTACCTGAACAGAACAATTTTGGTCAACTTTTATGTCCCCTTACGAAGATTAAAATCAAAATATAATGATACTAAACGTCATGTCTAGAATCCTTATTCCAAATTTGATTAACATCCACGACATGATTTTGATTCTAGAAAATGTCTAAAATTTAAAGCTTAGACTTAAGGGGTCTTAAGAAATTGAAGTTCAAGGAATCTGGCGTAATGGATTAAATTTAATGCAAATCGAAAGCATGTGAATTTTCATATCATGTTCGTTAGTATAGTTTAGTAGTTGTATGAAAATATACTTATGGCAAGTAACCTATATATTATGACCCCTAAACACCCTTTAAAATACTCCAAAATAACTGAAATTTGAGGAATATTTAATAATTGATGTCTAATATCTATTGTTAAAACTTCACAAAAATCGGAGGTATTTGAATTTTCACGAAGGGTTTACTACTCGCTTTTTACCTCCGTTGCAAGAAACTAAATTAAGCTAGATATAGCCCACATGCCCCACCTTTACACCTAACAGCTGTTCCAAAATTCCCAATCGGTAAATTAGTTTAGAGTGAGCCATATATATATAGGAATATATAAATATATACAAATCCCTAAGTTTATATAGAGATGTATATGGTTGAGCGGGTGTATATGATTCTCTCAGTAACGAAAGTCATATTTCATTCCTTTTGATCAGCTCAACGGAACATTATGTCGAACTATAAATAGTTAGAAATGTTAAGTAGATATTAATTAGCTTTGCCGGTTCTGTCACGCGACAACAAATACTAGACCACAAAGCGAGAATAAGGCTCGAATCGAATATCTATGAAAACAAACGGCATTATCCGACATTGCCAGGTTTCCGAATTCTTATGAATTAGCAAAATTCGAGATTTGGAAATGATAACGTGATTTCAATATGTACACATTTTTTTCACTTATAATAAATTATTTGAATTACCGGCACACGCTGGGTGAACAATCTAATATATAAAGCTATCGACTCGAATTTTCGGAGATTTTTATCAAATCAACATTTTACTCTGGCTACCCAATTTTTATTCATTTATTTATTTTACCTATTTTGTATACAAAAACGTACTTCTCTTTAGTTTCTTTCGATTGACTCTTAGTCTGACTGAGAACGTTTTTTAACATAGAATCATTTTCCATTCACCACCTTCACAGCTGCTTAAGTCGTTAATTTCAAAATCTACACTGTTGTCTTAATTAAATGTTACAAGCGGCCTTCAGAATTCGTGATCATGCTCTTATTTTTATGGTACATCTGATTCAATACTCATTTCATATACAGTTACCTGTTCAACATATATACATTTTTATTTACATTCGTCAAAATCTTTACACGCTTCCCGAAAGTTGGTGAGAAAAGAATAATATTAAACTTCGTTTGATACGCTAGAAACAAAATTGTAGTAGTCGCATACTTGTATTGTATACGTAGATTTCTTAGTGTTTGTAAGCGTCCGTTACGAGCCAGTAGCAAAACTGCAGTTTCATACGGTCACCATAGTTTCCGGTTTTGAATATAGACTTGTTAGTGTGTAAGTATCTGTGTCAAATGAATATGGGTGTCATATTTTGTGTTTCGCCTTGCTTAAAAACAAATAAACAATATATAGATAAATAAAAAGTAAAATAATTAAAAATCACATTAAAAAATACACTTGTCCATAACTGGATCAGATATTTTTTTCTTTAAGATAGATACGTTTAAAATGTCGATTTTATTTCTTAACACGCACATCATTAATAATGTTCACTAAAGTTCTTCTTCTTCTTTTGATTCCATGCATTTGAGGCTGGGATCAAAGTGAGATATCTGTTCTGCCCTCGTGCACAGGAAGAGGCAATTTATACTTTTCTTATCAATCCATTTATATGGCAGCTGGAGTTTTCACCAAAATCCCCAGCTTACCTTGTATATAACAAGTATTTAGAGACACTTTTAACATTGACACGTGACATCCGAAAATACGTCCCACGTTGTAGCTATTTGTAGCTATCATTGGTGATATATTCCGCCACACTGAACAAAATCTTTGGCATTTTGCGTGTCATTTTGATTATAAACAGGTACAACGACAAAAAATTACTACGCCATCTTACATAAATAAGGATTCTGTCCGCCTGTCTGTCTGTAGGTCCGTCAGTCAGTAACAATTATTTTAGCTTTAAATATGTATTATATGTAGCTTTTTGACAATTATATAATTCTAGACAAGTAAATACGAACACCCTCTCGCAGACAGCGAGAGAGAAGGCGTGACGCGGTAGCCGAGCACAAATATGCGACCAGAGGGAGCATATTTGTGCTAGTTCATTCAAACGCAAAAAAGTAATGATATCCATCCAGTTGTTAAACTAACGACAACTGATATTTTCAAAGTCTATTACAAAAGTTTTATCTAGTGAAGATGTCTATAATATGTCATTTCTTCCGTTCAGTCATGAGAGACAATAGATACCCCATGTAAGGGTGCCCGCGCGTGTAACTGTGAAGCAAATGTTACGCAATCCCGAACACACATTTCACCTGAGTAGGCACTGCTTGATTCCAGTTGCAGGGAGAAATCCAAGATGACTGGAAACGATGCAGAGATAAGCGGAGAGCACATACAACACCTGCTATTCCCAAATGGTCACCCATTTTAGTACTGACCAGGCTCAATGTACCTTAACTTCGATGATCTAACGGGAACCGATGTGAACGTGATTATGCCATATCTATTATATAATGCCCAGTTGTCTGTTTGTCTTCGTGTGTCATATTAAAAGGTCAGAAACTACACAGGACACACCCACAAAGCTGATATATTCTTTTTCAGCATTGCCTCGAACAGAATATGGACACATTATTTTGCAATATTCATTCTTTTTTGGGGGGTGGGGAGTCATCAGGAAAAAAATTAGTCAGCCGCGATGGGGGGGGGGCGATTTTGTTCAATCGAACTAAAATGCACTTTCTTGGCTTTCGGGATAAAATCAAGGTGTAGTAACTGTTTTGTCCTTGGTTGGAGGATGGGAATCTTTCTTGACTGAAGAGGTGGGGAGAAAGGTGATGGGGAGAGAGAGGAAACGAGAGATGAAAGGGAGAGAGGCGAGAGAGGGTAAGGGAGAGAGGGTAGAGGGGAAGAGGGAAAGGGGATAGAGTAATATACATAGAGAGGGGAGATAAAAAGAGGTAGATAGAGAGACAGAGAGAAGTTTTTAAAAAGATGTTACACTTTTTTTTTAACTCGACTATGTTTCTGACAAAGAGGGAATAATTGCTGTTTTCTGGGTCGGTATCTATCAATCTAAAGCTTATCGTTGGCCTGTTTTTTTTTACTTTGAAGTACTATTTTTTTAGCTCCTTACATCAAGTGGCTTCATGCCTTGTCTGGAGCGATTTCCATTTAAAAAATGTGTGAAACATAAATAGAATAGAACTCTATTCTATAAAATAAATCTATCATCTAAGTTAGATATTTGAAGATAACCCCCATCATAAAAAAAATGGTGAAAAAAAATAGGTGAGGAACATAAGAAATCTTCCAGTCTATAATAAAGATCAATGTGTATTTATTTATATATTTTTATATACATATATTGTACCCGTCCCGTCACACTAACGTTAGCAAGCAAAAAACGTGCATTTTGCTGGCCTCCATTTCAAGTGGTAAGGAAGCGGAGGATGGGGAGAAAGCAAATAGCAAGTCAGACACCCCCTCCGTCTGGAATGAATTCGGAAACAAAACCTCCACTCTAAATAAAAAAAGTCAACAGTATGTTTTTGTTCATCAGAAATTATAATAATAATTCATGTATGAAAAATTAAATTACTCTATGATTTTATATGGATATTAGTGCGAACATCGGCGGAGAATAATTTTTTCCGCTCTTTTGGCGGAGGGACACACTAGTAAATAAATAAAAGTTGCTCCAAATGATCAAGTTTGATATAATCTTTTTCTAATACACACCGGGTTCTTTTCGTTGGTTTGTTATAATTGTAAAGATCAAACATGCTGTAATGATCATAGTATCTATCTAATAAGTACGTACGTTATCACTTTTCACCCATTTAAAAAAGATAAGATCGTGCGATCAGTGAATTTTGGCTTCACCACTTTTAAAATGAATTGTTCCCAAATCAAATCATGTCGTTCCGCCGACTAAAACAGTACAATTTCAAAAAGTTACATGCGTTTTACTGATTTGAAGAATAGTTAGCTGCCAATTATTTTGACGGTAAGAAGACAGAGAATATGAATTGCTTAAACATTTTTTTTTAATTACTACATCTTAAAAAATATAAAGAAAGAGACATATACGTTTAGTTTATTAAAATAATATTTAGCTGACTATGACAATTATTTTTACTGAAGAAGAAAAAGTAATTATTTCTTAATAGTATTTAGCCTGACAGACAGTTATTATTTCAAACAGAATATGAGTATTACCAGTAAATTATACAGATTGATGTAGAAAGCCCCGTGTGATTTCCACAGTATCGCACTTGTTATTTATTAGTACTTATTTTCATTTGTTGCTTGAAACTGTAATTGTCGTCATGGTCGCAGTGATATTTGAAGGCAACACGTCAGTAAGTGAAAACAAGGTCTAACCTTCTTTCGCACCTGTTGGAGCAGGTGTTTTACTCTTTTTCACCTGTCACGCGTGGCATTCACGCATTGTAGATTTTGAAAATAGCTGTACCCACGCTTTAACACACACACACACACACACACACACACACACACACACACACACACACAGATATATATATATATATATATATATATATATATATATATATATATATATATATATATATATATATATATATATATATATGTTTTTTGTGGTATGTGATTGTATTGGAACGTGTGCGCGGGCGCGCACTCAAGTATTCGAACACACCCTAACGAATTAAGTTCCCAATGGCATGCTGTGACTAATGTATACTTAAATTGAATATTAAATAGTGCAACGTGTGTGTAGACGTATTATATGGATGCATACACTCGTATAGTTCTTTATTTACAAGTACATACGAGTCGTATGTGTACTACTACATAGGAATGCATATATATATATATATATATATATATATATATATATATGTGTGTGTGTGTGTGTGTGTGTGTGTGTGTGTGGTACACGTATTGTATTAGTTTCTGTAGATGTAAATCCGTTCAAACTCCAGTGTTTATAAAAATTGCTCAATAACAAGTAGAGCTGTTCTTAAGTATAAATTTGTATTTATACAAACATCATTGGTTACATATGTGCATACATGTTTCGGTTGTACTCTTCACAGAGAGTCAACCTCTTCAGACGAAAGAAGACTAAAAAGTGAGATGAATTTGGAAAACTTTCCCTTTAAATAAATCTTTTTGGGGGATGGGATATTTTTGTTAACTCTTTCAATTAGTTTCTATTTTTTTATCATTTTATATATATATATATATATATATATATATATATATATATATATATATATATATATATATACAGATAGAGAGAGAAAGAGAGAGAGAGAGAGAGAGAGAGAGAGAAAGAGAGATTGGAAGAATATATGTTTGTGCATATACTTTCTATTTTTTCATAGATCAACCTTTTCAAGATACAAGCTCGAGGATTTCTAACATATAACAACAGAGCATATAAAAATAGACAATATTAAGCAAAATTTCGGTGAACAAGGTTTTATTTATTTCACTGTTCATTTATTTTTTCAAATCAAAACTTTGGTACATTTTTACGGATCGTTTCGCTCATACCGGAAAAAAATTGTAGCCAAAACTCTTTGTATGAATAAAATAATTTATTTTTCAGTTTTAGATTGGAATCGGCTGAACTTCGTCCGTTACGTTTTTACGGATTTACACCCCCAGACAGAAACTTCTCGGAATATGTGTACATTCTTCAACAAATATTGAGAGTATTGTAAAAATATAAAGAACGCAATATATATATATATATATATGTATGCATGTTTACGATAATTATTGGATCACTAATAAACATTTATTCTTTATTCTGAAAAAAAAAAATTTAATTACTTTGGATTTACATATTAATTGTTTTTTTTGTTTTTCTATAATAGTGATTATTAATTATTTTGTCAATGGCTTTTTTTTTATTCTACAATTTTTATATTGCTCTTATGGTACTTACCTTTACGGACTACATGAACTCTTCCATTTCACTATAAATACCGGGAGCACACTACCCCATCCCGACAGGAAATGGCCCATTTCGGGATGAGGCATTAGTCCTGCGTGGTCCTAGGAGGTTTACTCTCCCAGGCATTGCCTCCCCTCTTTGGGTGTAGTAAGTGTATTGCTTACTGTCTGGGGCGCACCGACCGGGGAATGCCGATGGGGCTTCCCAGGTAATCTTTTAGAGACCAGAGTGCTCCTTCTTTAGGAGTGCTGACTTGACTCTCCCCACCTTCCGGCCTTGTGCCACATTTTCCTGCGGTGGAAGAGAAGTAAGTACCTGGGACAACCCAAGTCCAATACTGGCAGTAAGATAGACGCTCAACCACTCTCTTTATATGCTGTATTTATACTTTCTTTTAATATATTTTGTTTCATTTAATTACGATTTCGTGTCTTTTTTCCAGACGCCTCACAGGTTTACAACAATTGCTTAAACTGTGTATAAATTCTTGTTCTTTTGTTGTTTTATTAATAACTTGACTTTTTTTTAAAATATATTATTTGATATTTTCTTTTAAGTATGATTTACACTGTCTACTATTTATACTGCAAAGATACTGCAATATTACGATTTACCACTTGATATTAAAGCTAATATTTTTATTCATTAGTTCTTTATATATATGTTTAGATAGTGAGTTTTCTTTATTCTTCAGTCCTTAACGTCATGATGTTCTATATAATAAAGTAAAATCGATTTTCCCTTGCTGCTTTGACTATTATAGATTTAAAACCAACAGCTTCATATGCTATATGTTAGTCCGGAATAGTTGCTGCTCCAAAATACGTATTCTACAAAGAAAGTGCCAGAAATGTTCACTCTTCTACAATGATCTACTCCCACGTACATTCCTTAATATAAATACTTTCGCTTTCGCACAGTTATTATTTCATTATTTTCATGCTTATTATTGCCTACATAATACAATAGATTTTAAATATAAATAACGAACACTTCCTCAATTTCACTTTGATTCTTCCAGTCGTTCTCACTGTATTCGAGGAATAAAGGAATATCGGATTGAATGTCAAATATATGGACCGTTATTCGTACTCAGTACAACCTGTCTTCGCTTATTCATGTCTTTTCACATTCCGGAATATGCCAATTAACGAACATCTTCTCAGCATTGCGGCTTTTGCTTTCAGCTTTCGCCTACGTAAATTATTACGAATTTATATTTTTAGAACACACACTACACTTTGCTGCGTTAAATTCTAAGGAAAACATCTTCATGGCGGACCCATTTCACTGTAAGTAATTTAGGGGATTGCAATTAAATTTAATCATGTTAGCCTCTACTTAAAGCGTAGAGAAATCTATTTTGTTTGATTTAAAACAATAAATACTTATTTAACAAATCCTATTTTAATCACCTAAATTACTAACAGAGGATTCTTTTATGAATTTTCCTATTTAATTGATACTCATATATTTATTTTCATTAAATAAAATCGTTATTTTATATTTTACCTGGTCAACGGCCAAACATAAATAACTTCTATTTTAATCACCTAAATCACTTACAGTAAAATGGGTTCTTTTCTATTTTTTTTATTTCAGAATTAATACTCTACTAGTTTTATTCTTTTAGTTACATTATTATCTTATATTACTCACAAGCTTCGATCAGAAAGAAAATACCTAATAATGTCAAGAACCTAACCACGAATACCATAACCCTGAAGTTTGTGTATGGGACCAAAATGCCACACTTTGTCAAACGCCTTTTAAATATAATGAACTTTTTAGTCGTTGGGGGTTGGAATAGAAATGTTAAAAATTATACATACCATACGCGTTTTCATTTCGGCGTTACATATGAAGCTGTTGCTTTTGCTATGACTTGCTGTTTTTAATGTGTTTTTGTTTACCAAAACATGGTTTGTGTAAACATAAGTTGTTTGAGATTAAATACGAGACCCATTTAATTCTAAATATTTGGGCCAATAGATTTTCGCCAATATTTAAATCATTTATGCGACACAAGTAGGACATTATTATAGAAAATGAGTCACCGCTTATCAAGGCCAAAGGCCACTAGACGATAAGGGTTAATTAGATTGTCACTTGGCGATGAACAACACATTGAGAGGATTTGAAACATCACCAACAAAAAACTTATAGAATCACTCATGGCGCCCCCCCCCCACACACTTACTTTAGGATTTACAGTGTGGAATTAGTTTCGCATATACCTTGAACGTAACATCTTGCATTTTTCTAGTAGTTTATTTACGAAGTATTCCAAAATATATAAATATTAACAATACCCTTACTTCGACTCATAGTCATATTTTTCGTGTTGTTCTTCTATTCCGTTAACACATTATATAATCACTCCCATAGTTAAATCTTGAAACGTGGAATTTCTTGATTTAATATACTTTTCCGGGCAACACCGGAACACGGGCTCCGCTAGTTATATCCAATCTTGAAATTATATATACTAGCTAATATATGCTCCCTCTGGTCGCATATTTTTGCTAGTTGTTTTATTTAATTGCTCTCTCCTTCCCCCCTTTCTTTCTTTCTCTCTCGTTCGCTTTCTCTCTCTCTTTCTTAA
>OY744537.1:60099361-60119361 GCA_963556195.1 Sepiola atlantica | reverse complement strand
TCATCTTTCGACTGGAAATCATTCCCGTTTCATTAACCCTTTATCCTCGAGTGGCCATTGGTCTTGATAAGCGGTTTTTTCCCCAATAGTAAAAAAGAAAACAGACGTCATATTCTCTAGGAATGTTCTGATATATTAAGCACTTTTATCACATCTTGATATAATTACTGCTCTTACTATCTACGTACATTCTGAGATAGAGCCTGTTACCAACGACACCAGTCATTGTATTAAGTCGTCATAGTGGTCGTGCCAAAAATAATAAATTTCCCACTTCCCCTTTATTCCGATAAAGCCCGGAAAGCAGTTTTAAAGAAATAATTATTCGGAATTATGTGGTTCTAATTTTTTTTTTTACTTTAATAGATACAACCATCGGCGTGATGTATTTTAACAAATAAAGAAAGCACTAAGCATTTTATATATTCATTTACAACTAATTGTTTAACAATGTATATTTACCAATAAATTTAATTAGCTTCTATGTGATCTATTCTTTTTTATTTGGATGCTATTTTAATTGTTTGTTTTTTTTACTTTAATATTTTTAATTGTTTCATTACTTTAAGACCGTTTTAATTGTTTTTAAACATTGGTAGTAGTTTTTAGTTTATTGCTTTTTTCATTGTTTTTTATTTATTTTATGTTGTTTTAATTGTTTCTTTAGGGTGATAACGTTTTAATTGTTTTTAACTTTGATGCCGTTTTAATTGCCATGTTTTACTGTGATACTGTTTTAATTGTTTTTATTTAAAAGTCGTTTTAATTGTTTTTTTAAAATTTCGTGTCGTTTTAATTGTCTTTTATGATAATTTACATGTCATTTTAATCGTTGTTGTATTTTTACTTTTAATCTTTTTTTCATCGTTCTGCTTTTATGACATTTTAATTCACCTTTATTTTAAAAAATTTGATGCCGTTTGAACTGTCCTGTTTTTATTTAGATGTCGTTTCAATTGTTTTATTTTTAGTTTGAATTATTTTTTTTACTTTGGTTGTGTTTTAATTGTTTTCAGTAAAAGTAAACGGTTGTTTGTATTGGCGTTGGGCGTCGGGCGTCTAAACACATGCCCAATGATGACGCCATGCCCTTAACAGGGTGTGTAAACATAATGGCATATAAGTATCCCTCTCGGAAAAATGATATTCCGTCAGTGAATGCTTGGATGCAGAATGTGCTTTATCTGGGGGTCTTAGGGTGGGGTGACACTGATCGTAGCTGCTATGAATGAAGGTAAATGGCGGGTCTCGCAGAACGGCAGTTTGAAAGTATGGTTTCGTTTTTCGGCAAGCCGAAGCCAATGTCGGCCTGCCAGCATACGAACGTGTCTGCACCCGCCAGTCTCTCCCGCCGCTTATCTGCTTGTCAGCAATAACAAAAACACCACAGCGCACTTCTCTTTCTTCGTAGAATTTACGAAAAAAGAGAGGGCGGGAGTGCACACTTTGCGCGCCTCTCGGGGTTTCTTCTGGCCTAATTAATCACTGTACATGCCTTTTTTTCTTTAATATATAGTTTTCAAGGTAGTGGTATTTACATATCTACTCCAGATTCTTCATGATCTATTTAACTATCCATTATATATATATATATATATATATATATATATATATATATATATATATATAATGAAAAGTCCACACTTGAAGCGTTGATGAAATGGCAATAATAAGGAGAATATTTTGAAAAACCTGGACAACGCACTTTCTTATGTTTTTTTTTTAAATAAATAATTTATTTATTTTAAAAACTTGAGCACTTCCTGTGATATACATCTTTGTAAAAAGCATAAGCATATTTTTTCTCTTTTTTTTTTCGTTTAATCCTTCTTGATGGAGACATATTTATCGTAGGTAAGTTGAAATTCGTCTTGATTTTATCGACGATTAATGTTGATATGCCGATGTGTGTACCACGCAGCTACGTGGATAGGAAATATATATATATATATATATATATATATATATCAGCTTCAAGTATTCCTAATTTCAGCTTTAGGTATTCCTAATTTGCATATTTATTTTATAAGCAGTTTCTAATGAATTCATATTCTGTAATATACATTTGTAACTTGCATTGTTATATTTTCTTATATATACGCAATAGTTTCGTTGATAGTAAAACGTCTGATGTCGCTTAGAACAGATACTACACTTTGATCTTAACAAAAAGGCCAAGGAACTATAAAAAGCGGTTTTATGCATGATTTAATCTCTTATTGCATTATATTTTAATGGGGCTTGGTTGTGAAGTATCAGTTCTGTTGTTAAGATCGTCCTTCCAGGAATTTCCTCCTGGGGTAGGGCTAATCCTACCCTATATTAGACCCTCTTTTGAATGGGAGTAGCCTGTTCTGTTGTCATTGCATTTGACAATCTTCCTAAGGACTACCTTCCCCTTTTTAGGGGGACGGTAGTATACTATTTATTCTGTTGTCATAATATCATCTTCCCAGGCATGAACTCTTCCTTTTTTTGTTGGTGGTGGGAGATAGTGTTCGTTCGTCATATCCTCCTCTCAGCCATGAACTCCTCCATAATATCATCTTCCCAGCCTCTTTCTGGTTGCATATCTTTGCTACACTTTCTCAGGTTATTTTGCATGGAAACCACTTTATTCACTCCCACTCTTGTAAAAATATTAATCCCCTAATAACTGTTGTATAAATTCCCCCTGTTAATTTTTCTCTTAAGAAATGTTATTCAATTACATGATAGTTCTTGCAACAGTGGAAGCATTATTGTTCTTATGGTCGTTGTTGCGGTGATGTTTTTTGAATTGCTATTCTTTCTTTTCTTATCCCTTTATAATGTATTTGGAATCTTATACAATATAGTCTTATTATCTTTCATCACTTTATTATTTTTTTCATGTGAATATTTTTGTACGTCCTTCTCTGTATAACAAAATATGTTAGAAAATATATGGAATAAGTTGTTGTTACCACTGAACCTCTATCTGACCGTTAGAACTGTAATAAATATTTCTGTAAATTTATTTATTTATACTCATTCTCTCTATCTCTCTCTACTTCTCTCTCCCTCTATCTTTCTTTCTTTCTCTCTCTTTAAAATTTAACTTGAATAAATTGCCTTTTTGCGGAATATACCTTGCTCTGAGCAACTAAATTGAAAAAAGATTTGACTTTTGCTTTTCTAATTCCTGTTCATCCGTCTACATATCTATCTGCTCTATCCTGGATATTGCGCTGTATAATTTTCACAATAGGTTTTACCTTTCCTAAAAGTTCGCTTTTAGTTCACGACTTTTTATATATATATATATATATATATATATATATATATATATATATATATATATATATATATATATAATGTATATATATATATATGTATAAATTTGCATATATTTGCATATATAACTTATATTTGCATTCCATTGACCATGTAGAATTAATCCCAAAACCATAATTTTCATTAGTTTTTACATTTTCTTTATTTCTTATTTCGATGAGAGTTTTTATTTAATCCTATTTTTGGCATGAAACGCGCGTAAGGGATGAATATTAAACTTGAATAAATTATTTTTTTTTGGTGTATAAATTGAAAGGAAAAATTAAAAAACTCTCATCGAAGTTAAGAAATAAAAAAAAAACTGTAGAAACTGATGAAAATTATGGTTTTTGTATTAATTCTGAATGGAATGCAAATATATCGTGTGAATCTTGTCATACAGCTTCATTGAGCTTACAATTGGAAACTTTTCAGATATCATAAGGACTATACGTTTTTCAAATTGATATTCTTTGTAAAAACACAAACACACAATTACTTACTAGTGTCTTCGGTCTCTGTGTCAAAGGGTTTGTCAAGAAAACCTGGGATGAGAATACTTCACTTTACAAGTAAATCCTGACCAAATATTTCTCATTGGTTTGGCTACACGCCTATACGAGGAATGGTGCACTTCTTTTAGTGATGTTATCTCAAGTAACGGCATTTGGCTGGATACACCACCAGACCCGAAGAATTCTTGTTCTGGAACCCGGTAAGACCAAGAGACCAAAAGAAATTTATACTTTAACATAATCAACTGTTCAATTGGGGAGTTGAAATTTAATGTTCTTTACTTCTTTACAAACTCAACAATTGAGAGGTAAAAAAGAACTTTAATGGAACTCTCGAATATTTATGTATCTCATATAGAGATCAAGTGTGAGCCTCTGGAAGGGTCCCCTTGATTTCTGAGAACTCCAGTTGACGTAAAATGAAACGATATATATATATATATATATATATGGGGTAAGGTACACGACTATTAATGAAAATTAAGTGTCGTGATGGACAAAATGTGTGAAAAGATGACAGACGGAAAACAAGTCACAGTGCAGGAGAAAAACAAAAACAAGAGATTTTTTGACCAGTTTCATTCGTGGAGAACGTCTTCAGAAAGTGAAGATACAAAAATAAAATTATTTCTGTATCTTCATTTTCTGAAGACGTTCTCAACGAACGAAACCGGTCAAAAAATTTCTTGTTTTTGTTTTTCTCCTGCACTGTGACTTGTTTTCCGTCTGTCATTTTTTCACACACACACACACACATATATATATATGAAAAATATTTGTTGTTTGTTTATTATCTACGGACGTATACGTTTCGTCTCTTTTCAATCAAGACTCTTCAGTGTAGAAGTATGACTATTCACTACCGGTCACACGGTTCGAAACCCTGGATTATAAGTATATATATTTCTTCTGATTTCTGATTTTAATCATTTACATTCACTTTTAAGCGTTACATTTTGATATGATGCTCTATTTCTTCGTGATTTGCACTTATCCTCCTATTATTTTTCACTCATTAGAAGGAAAGAGAAACACGAACTCCTGTATTTTTTGTTGTTGCTGTTTTTTTATGATGTCATAGAGTGAATGAAGGCGTCCAAATAGCAGTGTAAATAAACATTGATATAAATGGATATAAAACGGGGAACCGAAGGGGAAGAAAGAAAGAAAGAAAAGGAAGTGAAAATAATTGAACATGAAATGAATAGAATAAAAGAAAGAAAAGACTTTCACTCTATATTAATAAATTTATTTAACCGATTCTTGTGTGCATGCGTGTGTGTTTCTCACCGCTACGTGACTTACAATTATCAGTATTTTAAAGTTCCTATCAAGCAATTATTTATTGAAATAAAATTACAATACTAAAACGAACTTTAAAAAAAGCAATGTTATTACTAAATTCAATCCATCAGAATAGTTCGGTTTCTTTGTAAAATATCCGCCAAGTTTGTTAATAGTTTTTAAAAAATGAATTAAAAATTAGAGAGGAATTTGAAAACATTTTAATTGTCGATTTTCGGCTATTAAATTCTTAGCAAACCTTTTAAAAAAAAGGTAATAATTTTATATATAAAGAGAAAAACGGCATGGTTTTAATAAAGAAATAGAACAAAAATGAAAGATACAACTAGTTTAAGAGAAATGGGTTATACAACAAAAAGAAAAACACAAGAGTCGGGGGTCTAGATCTGGTTTCGCTGAGATGAAAGGCGAGGTAAGTAAAAAGAACTTATTAGCATTCGCCAGCCAGAGCAGCACGCTATAACATTACAATCTACGATAGGCATTCAGATAAAGATGACGGATATGCATACGCGTGCATATCTAACATATAAAGTTATTTTGTCAGATTTTCCATGTTAGATCTAAATAGCAATGGATCTACATAATCGATATTTGATTCTGATCAGCCAGTCATTTAGGTAAATAATCAATATGTGTCATTTGCAGACAACATTTGAAAATCTATTTTATCGATTACATACCGTACCCGACCTAACATTTCCTTTAGTAAGAAAAAATTCACGATTTACGCCATATTTTGCATTGACAAATCATCTACCTTCATTAGGCAATCATATCGACGACTAATTTGTTACAAAATAGTAATAGCCACCAACAACCCATCGCTAACTCATCGTTCGGTACTTAAAAGCGATTTTGTTATTCATTATTCTACATTTAATTTCTAGTTAGATTTAAATTCCAATTATTATTCTACACTAGAACAGCTACCGCTTTACCCTGCTTAGGGGGTTGATAGCTAAAGAAATAACAGACTTGTGAACAATAGTGTTCATTCTGGAAATAATCTTTTAATTCATGTTTTAATAAAGATTTTAAAATGTCATTTAGCTCGAACTTTTCGTTTGTTTTTCTTGTTGATTTTTTTTCAGTGAAAGCTATGTATCGATCTTTCCAAACGTATTTTTTTTTTACATAAATGCAAAAATAAAAGCTCTCGGGTTAACCTGCTTATATAAAATACTTACAAATGTTCGTTTACTGTGCACGCTACAAGTCTTAGCATAGAAAATAAAAGTAAAAAGATTCCCAGACAATGCCGGTAAAATATGTATCAAGATAAGAGGCGGGTGTGTAAAATAGGCTTAGAATAGTTAACTCCTAACTAAGTAAAGTGGAATTTTCCATTTAGAAGTCGATTAATAGCTACGTGTCCCGGTAGTGATGTAATGAGCATAGGGAGCGGCTAAGCTGGCGTGGCAAATGAGTAGAGATGCTCTGTATCTTTCGAATGAGCCAACGTCGATATATATATATATATATATATATATGAGAGAGAGAGAGGGTTTGGATAGTTCCTGCCTCCCCCATGGGGAGGAGATTTGGTGTTTTATGTTTAAAACCCAATTTAATTTGTCGAGCTGTATCAATACCATTTATGTAAGCTGTTATTGAAGAAAAATACGATGTGGGAACCTTATCACTGCGACTACAGAAATTCGACCAGTTAATTCTATCAACGAAGTAGACGCACCGTGGGAATTGAAATACACCTAAACTACGCTACAAATATTGCTAGTATTTTATATAAGAAATAGGTCTGAAAAGCTACGGGAATGGATGTGCTGTGTGATCCATCGGCGAAAAAGGGTTAAGTGGATTGTGTTTCAGACATGCTATCTTAGAAAGTATATAACTGTAGACATTTATTTCTGCAACCATTGCATCTTTTCCACACCCTTTTGTTTGCACCTCCGCTTCTTCACTAGAGAACTGCACCTGCTCATAATCGCCTGAGCACCTGGAAAATGAGTATATTTCTTTCCCATCTTCTACATGAGGTTAGACACAAGGTCAAGTGAGGCACAAGGTCAAGTGCGCCGTCACACTAGGTGCAGTGCACTATGGCCTACAAAAATGCCTGAGCATCTCGGTCGAAATTCCTCGGTAGGGATCCCCAGGCGATTAGCAATAAACTAACTCGTCCTCAGAGACAAGGAAAAGCATGGGAGGGTGGAGCCATAGGAATGACCAGAATCATACTTCAGCCCGACAGCAACAAAGCCACTGTCAGACAGGAAATCTAACAAGGTAAGCTTAATTCTGAGTCACATAACAATTAAAGTGCTCAATGTAGAAGCCATAGAGCTAAATAATAACGAATGTAAAACTGATCATTGAAAACGTAACTGCAACTGAACGTCAAGCCATTATTTTCAGGCGATTAAAATTTCAAATTTCAAATTTCAAGTTTGAACATATGTGTACAACATCGGACGATCGTCGCGAGATTTAAAATTGCATTTATGCTTCAGTTTGCTCCTTATATATATATATATATATATATATATATATGTATGTATATATATATGTATGTATATGTATGTATATGTATGTATATATATATATATATATATATGTATGTATATGTATATATATATATGTATATATATATATGTATATGTATGTATATATATGTATATATATGTATATATATATGTATATGTATATGTATGTATATATATATATATATATATATATACATACATACACGGTGATAAAATATACGAATGTGCTGTGATATATATTTATTCCTACCTCGACCTGGCACAGCTTGAGTAGATGTGTTCTTACCAGTCGAAGATACGTCCTCGACATCAGTCCAACAGTGACTTTGTTGCTGTCAGGCTGAGGTGTGTTTCTATTCAGTCTCAGGAGGTCCACCCTCCCAGGCTTTACCTTCTCTTTGAGAAGGAGTTTGTTCGTTTCGAATAGCGTGAGGCGCCCTTACCGGGGAATGTCGACGAGGCTGCTGAGGCATTTTTGTAAGTTAGAGTGCGCTAACCATAGTCGCTGGCTTTTCAAACCCACACCTGACTTCATGTCTAACCTCCTGGAGAGGAGGAAAATAAAATACCTAACTCGACCTGATCGCGGTTTGTGTATCTATTTATCTAGTTTCTTATTTGTTCGTTGCGTATTACTCCCTATCACCTAGCTGGATTTCTCTGGACTTTTAAATAAGAGTTGATCGAATCTATCAACTATTCACCAATATTTTTAATTCCTTTTTTTATTTGTCTCAAGTTCTCTAAAAATACTTCTGTAATCAACCATCTCAACCCTGTTAGTTTTTCTCTTCTTTCTTTTTGATGTTTCCTTTGATTTCAGAAATCAATCTATTTTCTGGTTTTCTTATCTCCGATCACGTGATTCATTTTACAAAACTATTTCCCAATTGTCCACTATTTAAACAAAACAACAAAAAAACAACAACACTTTCTTTTAGTCAAATTTTGCATTCATTTCACCCATTTTATTCGATTCTTCATTTGAAGTCAAAACCGTAGAATTTGCAGGACTGATATTTTCTTTATTTTCTAGCGGACATTGCCCGGGAATGTGAATGTGTATTTCTGCACCCAGCTTTGAACCTGCATTTTTATTATTCTGTTTTTGTTTTTAATTTCTGTAATTTTTAATTTTCAAGTTTTTATGAAATACAGTTTTGTTTTATTGGGAATGTTACATAACGAAAGCCGTGTTTGAATAGAAAAGTTTGGGTGACACCTTAAGGGTCAAAGGTGACCTCAGCGGAAGTCGATGAAACCACATGACTTCCGGTTTAGGATTTTCTGTCTCTTTGATTGGTGAGACTTCAAACAGAAAAGACATGTCTGGGTGCTGTCCCTAATGGAAGGGCGACGGGGGACAGCTCGCACGGTGTGGCTGGGCGTGGCGAGACGAGCTAATCTTCTATCTACCTGTTTGTCTGTCCGCCTGTCCCTCCCTCCATCTCTCTCTCCCTCCATCTCTCCTTCTCCCGCACTCTCTCTCTCTCCACGTGTACACAAGTGTCCTGTCACTCTGATGTTTTCTGTGACTGTCTCTCTTTTTAAATAAACTTTTTTTTATCAACATCGGCGTCCGAGTACGTTTATCAGCAGACGAATGGAACGTGGCTTAAGAAGTTTAGTCAGTCAGTCAGTCTGTCTGTTTGAAATAGCAATTTTGTCGGTGTTGTAAAGTTTGAAATAGCATTTATGAATTCGTCCAGCATCTATAAAAGTGGATCTGTCTGCCTGTCAATAGGTTTGTCTCATTTTAAACGGCAATCATACCAGTCGATGATACGTCATCGATAATCATTCCGACAGAGAGTGGGCCATTGTGACTGCGATGGTCTTGCTTATGTCGGACTGCGGTATAGTTCTGTATAGTCCCATGAAGTCAACCCTCCCATACTTTACCTTCTCGCTTTGAGAATACGTTAATTTATCGTTAACTAGTCAAGCATTTTTTACGGGTCAGAGTGCACCACCTCATGTAAGTGACAAATACCAGGTTTTGTCGGTTATTCGGATTAAAATAAGTATATTTTGTAGACCCCCCCCCCAATAAATACCCTTGCCACAAAAAACAAAAACAAAACAAACCAAACAAAAGCAAAACAAAAAAACAGACTAAATGCGGGTTGTAAGTAAAAAAAGTTTTATTACTTACTCAAGAGGATAGAATCTAATTATGTCATTGAGTATTTGCACAAAATGATCGTTTCCCTTATATTTCTGCCTTCACATATACTCACACAGATAACTGTCCACCATTCCGTGATGCGTTCCACAGTGGTGTTTATTTAGCATTTTTACAGCCTAACTTTAACAGTGACGCTTACCTAATCTTAACGATAACTCTAACCTACTCCCCCCATCCTAATCCAACGCACGTTAAGACAGGACTGACAAACGTAAGTCAGGGATGTGTGCGCACACGGAGCATGACTATTTTTTTTTGCAACACTCATTTTTTATTAGTGCTGGGGTTTTTCTACAAAAGACATGGAAAAAACTTAATCCTGTATCTGCCTGGTACGGGATTCATCCTGGGCGGGTTGAACCGGCTTCCTCCGAAGAAGGAAGTTACAAATTCACAAGCGCTCCCCAGTCGCGTGTATATCACGGTTAGGAAGATGACGACATTAGGTTTTTGCAGTTTTTGCAGGGGAGCTGTCGATCTCCTCCTACATACAGCGTCTGGTATTCCCAAATGGTCACCCATCTGGTACTGACCAGACCCAACGTTGCTTAACTTCAGTGATCTAACGAGAACTGGTGTGTCAACGTTATTAGGCCGTATATAAATACTAATTCATCAATAAAATACCTTATCTGCCAATAATTTCGTTGTCACGCTTAAATTTGAAATAGCATTTTCGTCAGTTTGTCTAGTTTAAGTTTAAAATAACAGTTTAAGATGCGTCCACGTATCTTTTTAAGAGACTCTGTCTGTCGATATGTCACATGCTCATCGTAAAACGTGCAGATCGAATGTGTGCATCTTAGGAATATCCGTTCTCGTTTGCATTTTAGATAATTTATAATGGCGTTATGTGTGCGTTGGAATCAACGGCTGAAAAAACGAACCAAAACAAACAGGAGAGAACGTACTAGAAATTGAGAAGGTAATAATTTCTCAGTTTACAAAGAGCACCGACTCGTGAAAATGGCGATGATGGTGGGGTGATGGTGGTAGTGGTGATGGTCCAAAATAAAAGCACTAACGCAGGTAAATAATACGTTGGAAATAATGCAGAAAAATAAGTAACATATTTATTTATTTATTTATTTATTTGAATATTGACCTAAATATTACGTATACACAAACAGCTGACTATCCTTACACACACACAGCTCAAGCATAATAATACAATAAAAGAACTGATGAATGGCGAATCTGTTTGTTTGTTTGTTTGCTTGCTTGTTTGTTTGCATCTGTGCGCAGTGGATGACGTCACAAAAATAGATGACGTCATGGGAAGGGAGAAAAAGAAGAAGACGAAAGATAGACATGAGGAAATACAGAAAGAGAGAGAGTGTGTGAGAGAGAGAGAGACAGAGACAGAGACAGAGACAAAGACAGAGAGTAGATAAGAGCGCTTGAAATAGAATCCCTCTCATCAAGAAAAAATGTATATATAAAGAATTTGATGTAGATGACATTAAAAAGAATGAATGCTTTTGGACTCTTTATAGAGAAGACCACACTGGAACCGTGGGGCCGTCAAGACCCAACAGGTAACGGAAGAGACTGGAAAAGAGAAGAAGGGGTGAAGGAGGGCAAAACTAGGAATCAGGCTGTCTTGTGTGTGTGTATATATATATATATATATATATATATATATATATATATATATATATATAAAAATATCAACTTTCATTAATTGAAGTTTTCATTTCTTCAATTAATATGTCTTATTCTCAGAATCACGTTTTTAACGAAAGAACTCAAACTATTCACAAATCACTTTCAGGGTATTCAATTTAATTGAGAGAAATATGTCAAGAATATGTAAAATCCGTAAAAGTTCAAATCTGCATCTGTTTTTTTGGTCTTTGAAAGTTGTTCCAGATTTGACACTAATAAAATTCGTTTTTATTTAATTATCATAAAATTCTTGAGGGATATCCATAAAAGTCAAATGACAAACGATATTAAAAAATACCATTTCTACCAGGAGAGTGCGAGAGACATAAAACACGTGTAAAAGCTAAATATAAAAAGTCATATAAAAATTACAATTTATATATACAGGGTCGGGCAGCTAAATTGGTACTTTTTTTTATTTTTACAAAATTCATAATTTAAAGGATTAAATATGGAAAGATATCATTTTAACATTTATTTATTTAATTATTACAGTCTATTGAACAAAATTATTCAATATGAGCAACCTTTGCATCAATTATTTTGGAGATTCTTTGACGAAACCGTGAACAGCTCCTCTTTATTTTATTGGGATCGAGATTGCGAAATGCTCGTTGAATGGCTGTCTTCAATGAGTTTATATTTGGGTGTGGATTGACATTAGTCTGTCCCTCGACGACGCCGAATAGATAATAGTCGCAAACATTTAGATCTGGAGAGCTGCTGGGCCAAATATCCTTCGGAACAAACAAGGGAAGATTCTCCTTCATGAAATCTTGGACTTTCCTGTATCCATGCACTGGTGCCGAGTCTTGGATGAGCATGACTTTCGTAGGGTTGTAGTTTCTACGGATCCAAGGCAATAAAACATTATTAAGAATGTTCAAATACTCCGCTGTGTTGATTTTAAGACCCGCTTCGATGAAATGAGGAGGCTTCACCTTTCCATCACTTGCCACGGCTGCAAAAACCATCACAGAAGCAGGATTTTTGCTCTGCATCACAGGAGGAACTTCCGAAGGGTCACGGGCAATAACTCGAGTGTTCTGGCGATTTGGAACCTCATCCACGATGAACTTTTTCTCATCAATAAAAATGCGCACATGTCCTCCTTTGTGTTTCAGATGGTTGATAAGCTTGGGGCATCTTTCAACTCTGATAGCTTTTGAACGGGCAGTGAGGAGATTATGGCGTCTCCTAACGTAGGACTTCATCCCAAGGTCTTCGTTGATTGCTCTGCTGATAGTTCTGCGACTCACATTGCGTTTTTTTGCCAGTTTCGACATCGACTGACTTGGGTCTGCCTTTATCGACCTTTTTAGCTCCACCAGGAAAGTGTTTGCACGCTTTCGATCACTACGAGTACTGTGCCGACTTCTCTCAACCTTACACTCGACATCGAAATTAGCCACAACCCGATAGACAGTCGTTTTTGCATAGCCAGTGCTCTTAACAATGTCCGAAGGAGACTCCCGGCGCGTCTCATTTCGCATATAGTTATTCTTCGTGCTAATTCCGCCATATTAAAACAAATTTGAGTAAATATAATTATGCTATCTTGCAATAAAGTGTTTAAGGATCCTTAGTAAAAAAAACCGTAATCATATGATCAAAAATAAAAAAGATATTAGCATTTTAAATTAGTTCCAATTTATCTGCCCGACCCTGTATATATATATATATATATATATATATATATATATATATATATATATATATATATATATATATATATATATATATATATATATATATATATATAATTAAACTAGCTATCGGAACAACAGTAGCAGTAACAGAAGATGTTGTTTGGAAGAAACAGCTTACCTTGTGGGTTAGTATATATATATATATATATATATATTAATTTGGCTGTTTTACTGATGGAATACTTCATTTCAGCCTCCAGACAGTCGGGTCATCAGGAGAGAATACGCACCGTTTCAGGGCCTTTCTGTCGACGGCTTTTTTTGCGTATGCCCCCCCCCTCACTGATGTGAGGCCCTATTATCTGAATCGCATCTCAATCTAACTGTTCAATGAAAGCAACACAATTGACTTTGCAACGGCTTAGCGTCTCACGTGTCGTTTGATGATTCAGCGTCTCGTTTGTTTTTGTTTATATAGATAACTATGTATACATAATATTTTTATTTAATTTAAACCTCGTCAAATCTTAAGAAAGAATAGATCACACCATTTCGTAAGAAAAAACTGTTTTTATTTCCAGCATACTATTGTTTCGGCTTACTACCAAGATGTTTATGAAATGCTCCTATATCCTATGCAGTTTTCTTACTGGGTGGTTATCTTCAGTGCTCATACATACACAAGGTAAGAAAACATAGAAAAAAACAAAGAAAATAGAAAGAAGAAAGAAAGAAAATAGAAAAAGTAAACCTGGGATTACAGTCCGTACTCATCATCATTATTTTATACTAATGGAGCTGTTAACTCCTAAAAGTCCAAGTTGCAGCATCTACGCCATTATACGGCTATTATGTTTTTGTGAAATGGTGTTAATCTGTTCTTCGTAACATTTGATGTGGTTTAAATTAAATTAAAAAAATAGTTTATACCATAGCTTTAGTCTCACACTATACAACTATTACAATTTTTTATGTTATAAATACATATTTTAAATATAAAAACATTTAATATATATATATATATATATATATATATATATATATATATATATATTTGTTCCACTCAAATGGAAGTAACTCTCTATAGATGAATACAGATTTTCGTCCCTTGTTTTAAAATTGCGGCTATTTGAGAATAATTACGACTCGGACGAATTATTTTCTGGAAGAAATAAATTTAAATACATTGTATTCTTCTTAACAACGTGCTGCAACGTCCCACAAGAAAAACTGACGAACCAGAATCAAATATTGATTTTGTAGGAAGAAAGCTATCGATGACAAAGAAATGATAAACAGACTGACTTTACCTTATATATTAGAAGTAGATGACTGAGAAATAGACTTTATTAAATTGTTATTTTATTCTCATTAAATTGTTTCGTAAGATTGTGCAATTTTATTCACTATTTGCGGAGTAATATTACGCAAATTAAATAACACATAATTCTGTTAGAATAGTGAATATTTAATGGTTGATTTTTAATGATAACTTTTTCATGGTGAATTTTTAATGGTGACTTTTGATTTAAACTTCGTCATTGTTTTGTTTTTAGACATTTTGGTAAATACGAGTTTGCCGGCGTTTCGGAATATCTTGTTTTGTTTCTTCTTTGACATTTTCAAAAAAGGGGCTAAAAATGTTGGCGAAAAAGTTATATATTTTCTGGGCAATGGATCATTAAAATCATTTTGAGGATACTTCATGGTGTGCTGGACTACACATCCTAGTTCCGCTAAATCCTTTAGCGCCTCACCCACAAGGTTACAGATAAATAATTAAAAAAAAGGCAAGCCGAAGAAACGCGTGACCGTCATAAGGTAAAATGACTTTTGTTTGTAAACGTGATCCGAGCCAAAACGCTCACATGCCTGGAAAAAGACAGAAAAGAAAGCCAACCACCAACCACACCAATCATTTGTTAAAGATCAATTCAACGAACACAAAGACAGGTTATTCGGCCCCTCCTTTAGTTAATCGAGCAGGAAAGTGTGGTTGTCGCGTGATTGAGGGCCTGGTCAACAAACGTTCCTGTTGATATGGGTGAGGCACAGTCTCGTGAAGTTGACCGCGTCACGCTGGATAACGATAAAATTGCGAGATGGAAAAGGGCAAGAATGATGAGGGAATTCGAAATTTAAAACACGAAAAGAAAAAATTCATCGTAACGTAAACATGGGGAACATATTTGAGTTTTATTTGTGAATTTTGTCCACTACAATTATGAGTTAACTGTATTCAAAAGTTGACTTTTCTATTTAAAGAACAGATAAAAACGAGGGTTGAACGTGGAACAGCTGGAGTGACACCGGGTACTTATTTCCTTCCCACCACAGGAAGATGTGACACAGGACCAGAATGCTGGGGTTAATAAACTAGCGCCCTTAAAGAAGGGGCAGGCTGGCTTCTTAAAAATTGCCTGGACAGCTCCGTCAGCATTCTCCGGTCGGGGCGCATTAAACAGTTAGAAATAAACCATCTCCCCCCGAAAGAGGAGAGGCAAAGCCAGGGAGGATGAACCTTCTAGGACTACCCAAAACTATTATCTCAGCCCGAAAGATAAAAGGCTACCGAAATGGCTTAGTCGAGAAACGATCTTCGATTGGTATGTACAAGTCCGAAGTATTTCTTCAACAATGTAGAGAGAACGCTGATTGAGTGGCACTGAAACGAAGAATCGCTGCTTTTATTTATTTATATAATTATTTATTATTAACTATATAATAATACTCTATGGCAATTTCATGTTCGTACATACATTATCACCTTCCACTCTTTTTTCAAAGATGGCATTGTCCAATTGCCGAAGATAGAATGCTAAATTTTTTTAAAATTTTATCTGATTTCAATGTTGTGTTAAAACATGAAACAGATTCTTGACCTTCGGACTAGGATCAAAGTGTAGTATCTGTTATGTTCAAAGGTGGTACGATAATATTGTGGGCTCTGCATTCGCGCCGGACGTTCATAGAATGGAAATATTTCACGAACTCTTATAAGGGTTTTGGAGATAGACCCCCTTAACCAGATATATTCTGAAACTACATTGACCAAAGTATTTAGGTAGGTATGTTTAGTTTGAAAAGAGGTGTTACAATAATATTTATTTTTTGTATAGCTACATCTTCGGCGATCGGACGATCCCATCTTTAAAAAACAATGTGGTGGGTGATAACGTACGTACGAACATGAAATTGCTTCAGCGTATTGTTGTATGGATTCATTAATTATGTCTTGTTGGGCATCTCTTATTTTAATCTATAATTTCATTTCAACTTTGAAAGAAAATCTCATAAATTATATAATATGGACACAAAAATCAAATTGTTTAAAAATATTTAATCAGATAAACCCCTAAAATTGTAATTGTAAATTCATTATTTATCATTATTCCAGAATTCACCAAGTTGATTCGTAAAATGATTTACATAAGAGTCATTTTTAAGCTAATTAAGCAATTTGTTCCAAAAATATATTTCTCCATATAGAAAATAATAAAATGTTATTATATTGTGAATTTAGTCTTTTTAAAACTTTTTTCTGTCAATACATTTCAAGTTTTCGTTATAATATTCAATAGTTTGATCCATATTTAGAAATTCCTTTAGTTATTTTGACCTCCTTTTTTTCCTCTCTATAAAGTAATTAAACGTAAGGATCCCAACCTGTTTATTTAATTGAGCTCATATTTGATCATTAACCTGGTTCAACCCTGACGTTGTTGGTAGCGTTTCTTTATGACCAATAACTTTAATAAAGAATCGATCCTCTCTTATAAAACAAAAGAAAAACGAAGAATAGAAAAAGTCTAGTAATAATGAAAGAAAAATATCAGCCGGTTCCTTTTATCTTGGGTAGACGTCGGCCACCAAAGCGAGGCACCAATGTCTTAAAAGATAACTTCAGTTATGAATAAATAATGTAGATTATGTGTTGCATCGGGGGTAGGGGCGCATACGTCACAGACGAATATTAAATCTATTGAATCTGCCTGACCTTTAGTCTTGACTAGTTATTCTTCGAGATGGCATCTACCTCCCTGGCACAAGGTCGGAAAGTGGATGTAAAAGGCCAGCGCATAAGAGGTAGCTAAAAACTGATAAATCGTGTACGTTTCTCCAGCTCTTCCAAACACTAGTCCAATCTAATAACACTAACCCAGCAGTTTCAATGGCATATATGTATCTTCTCAATGTCCCACCTAAACCCTTTTCGCTCATTTCTTTTTCGCATTGCTTTCTCCTTCTACTGGCTTCTTTTCAACACTCATGTTTTGTTCCTATCTAACGTATCCATGAAGGCATTACTTTGCGTCACTCATTAAATAATATTATCGTCATCGTCAACATTCTCCTAACCATAGAAAATGGGCGCCTCACAAATTGTCTGAAAGAACCCGTAAATCACGGGTTGAGATCTGCAGGCAAATTCATTCAGCGCCCATTTTCTAAGCTTAGGAAACGTTTCCAAGTTGTGTAAGATGACGATGATAAGCAGTTGTATGGCTTGAGGAAAGCTTCGTTGCCAGTTATTCAACTCACACAGCAGAGTTTTCGTAAGGTGATGTCATAAGGAGTTCTTCATCAAATTCAACTGGACTCCCTGGTTGATCTTCATCTTCAAGGAAAAATTTTCCATTTCTGAATTTTTTAAAACCATCTTTAGGCAGTCTTCTTCATCAGTTGAGCGAATAGTCGTTTCAGTGTATAGACGTTTCATCACATGCACGAGCGTGGTGTGATCCGTCCCGGATGTTACTCGATCAGCTGTTTGTTCCGCAATTCACAGAGGTCACATTTAATTACCTCCTCGAAAACATCGGATATTCAAACCATCTTCGTCTGGGACAATATTATTCTATATTTTACAAGACAACCCCATATCAGCCGGCGTCCAATGGCTAGTCGTTACCTATATAGTTATCAAGAGTACAACTGGTACAGGTATTTTTTTTCTGATTGTGACTATCAGATATGTACCATGCTAAAATATATATACACAGAGATGTAAGTTATTCAGTCTGGAATATAAATTCAGTATCCTGAATACAAAAGAAATAAAATAGTTGTGCATTATTCTTATCAGTGACGGATTTATTCATAAAATCTTTAGTTGTAGAAAGCTACGAAGTGTAATGTAATCAATAGTTTATTTATATTTGTATTTTATATATTAAAAAACATTAACTATAGCGCAAGGTCATCTAATTGATTCCCTAGAGTGAATGGATCACCCATTAACTGGTTTTGCGGGCCCAACATGCTTTCCTCTGCCACGAGACAAGCAGATATTTTAAAAATAGATTTGAAAAAAATGGCTCTCAGCTAAGAAAAGAAAAAAAACACCTGATACAATTCTTGTCTTCGTCTAATCGAAAAAATAAATCATTTCTTAGCCGTTTATATGTCTTATGAATACGTGCCCATTGAAAAACAACAATGAATAATCAAACTTAATTGAACAAACTACAAAGAAAGAATTCCTTATTCCAAAAATATCATTCAATCAAACATCTGCTGACCTATAAAAAGAGGTTTGACTTTTTAATTCAAATCGTATTTACCGACGAGAGAAAACATGGCTTTTTTTTTTTTTTTGTTAAAGTTAAAAAGAAAGATATTTGTTTGTGTCACGTGAATGCACCAGTGACGCCGAGGAATAGATTATAAATATTCATCATTTGTATTTTTTAGTCCCGAGCAACGGCGGGATCCGCAATAATGGAAATTTTGTCTCCACTTGAAACGATCGCAAGCTTGATCCGGGTGAAGCCCGGTTTTACATAGATCATTGTGCAGAGCGTCTGTCTATCTCGTCATCAGTCTTTCTTTCGGTCGCCTCCTAGCGGCCTCGAAATTTAAAAGCGAGTTTCGCGACCTTCAGTACATTTCCGAATCATCTGAGCCAGTACATTTCCGAATCATCTGAGCCAGCCTAATCCTTCACTGGAAAGTTAGGCAAATGGTCGGTTTCTACTGTGGGGAAAATCCAGCATCCCCCCCCCCAAAAAAAAATGTAGCACTCTAGATGGAGACAAAATAGACCAAAATAAAAATTGTCTATGTCTATAAAGATTTTCCATCCTCTGTCGAGGACAGAACAGATACCACATCTTGACCCCTATATTTAATTACTTTCCACATCAGCAAAATGTGACACGGGGTAAGAAGTTGAAGAAAACTAGCTACCCCTAAAGGTACTTAGGTCAAGAAGAGAAATATCCTAGACCGAAACCGTTGACATTCCTCAGTAGGGGCGCCTCATTGGATTGACAATAAACCAATCCCTTCTCCCGAAAAAAGAAGATAATGCCTGGGAGCGTTACCTCTTAGGACCGAGTTGGACTATACTTTATTCCGCTCACAGTAGGGTCTATGGAGAAACGTTACAACCCCTAGGTTTCCAGAATGTGCCAATGCGAACCTCAGCGTGTATGAAAAAACGCTTTCAAATCCAATTCCGAACGCCGAGTGAGTTCTTTTCGTCACCCAAGACGCTCTCACGCGTGAAAGAATGCTGAAGACAATCTAAGCTATTTTGGTCATGAGTGTTGTTAAAGGCCACGACGTCCTCTCACTCTCACTCTTACTAAAAACAACCTTGTTTTACAGTTTGTACTAGTAGGTAGGTAGGTATCTTCTGGTTTATTATTAGGTCTTTCTCATCCGAATCAATTCTGTATCGTTCTCCTATGCAACCACACTCGGTGTTTGAATTATCGCATTCGGTACTACACCAGATGAAGCGCCAACGGTTCGAAAGGTCTTTCTACCGCTTGTATTGTTGTGCTGAGCGCAGATGATTGGCAGCAACCTGATTGGTCAGCTCTGCTTCAGCTTCGTTTTCGTCTCGGCAGCTCTCGGGCGCTTC